>OX328266.1:25000090-25626340 GCA_946814005.1 Chamaenerion angustifolium
TCCGACCTTTCTTTGAGTATTATACTCTTGATATCCATCCCTTCTTTAAATATTATACTGCTGACATCCCCTAGATTTGAACATGCACGCTATTAATATCTATCATTTAAGACGCACGCCCTAACCAACTGTCGCATAAGTCCCAACTTGCTTGTGAATACATTCAATATATTCTTAAGATATCTTAACAATGTCACTACTATTTTATGAAACGACGACTATCAAAATTATACTGTGACAACATCAAGAAATTACCTGTAAAATTTGCACCAAAAAACAAAATTAGATTTTTTATTCACTTTTTTCTTATATTTTTATTTTGTTATTTTCGGAGTTATTATTTACTTTAATATTTTATAAAGTAGGGTTGAGAGTTAAGTATATTCATATGTTAATTTTAGATATACTTCGAATGTAGGTTTAAGTAAAGAAATTCTCGTAGAATCTAAATTTGACCAATCCTAAAAATATTTCGTAAAGATAATAAATCCTGAAAATAAACATTTATTTTTATATTTAAATAATCTCTAAAATATTAGTTCAACACATCACCGGGGTTATTTTGATTTTGTAGTGAATTATTTTTGCTATCTTTTTGCCGATAAATATTTCAAGCAAGATAAATATTTATCATATTTGTTTCTAATAATATGATAAAATAATTATCAGTCGATATTTGAACAAAATTGACCATGCCCCTTGTTTATAGTCAGAAGGCAAATACAATCCGTCGATACCTCTTTTTGATTAATTTACACTCGCCACCCCCCATGCCCCGGGATTGGAAAATATGGGCACTCTGAAACCTTCGCCCTTCCTTTGAGTATTTTAGTTCTAACATCTGACCGACCTTTCTTTAAGTATTTTACTATCGACATTCGACCTCTCTTTGTGTATTATACTACATACGTCCGACCTTTCTTTGATTATTATACTCCCGACATCCAACCTTTCTTTGATTATTTTACTTCCAGAATCCGACTGACCTTTCTTTGAGTATTATTGTCCCGACCTTTCTTTGAGTATTATACTTCCAAAATCCTACCTTTCGTTTAGTATTATACTCCCGACATCCGAATTTGCTCGACAATCCGACCTTTCTTTGAGTATTATACTCTTGATATCCATCCCTTCTTTAAATATTATACTGCTGACATCCCCAAGATTTGAACATGCACGCTATTAATATCTATCATTTAAGACGCACGCCCTAACCAACTGTCGCATAAGTCCCAACTTGCTTGTGAATACATTCAATATATTCTTAAGATATCTTAACAATGTCACTACTATTTTATGAAACGACGACTATCAAAATTATACTGTGACAACATCAAGAAATTACCTGTAAAATTTGCACCAAAAAACAAAATTAGATTTTTTATTCACTTTTTTCTTATATTTTTATTTTGTTATTTTCGGAGTTATTATTTACTTTAATATTTTATAAAGTAGGGTTGAGAGTTAAGTATATTCATATGTTAATTTTAGATATACTTCGAATGTAGGTTTAAGTAAAGAAATTCTCGTAGAATCTAAATTTGACCAATCCTAAAAATATTTCGTAAAGATAATAAATCCTGAAAATAAACATTTATTTTTATATTTAAATAATCTCTAAAATATTAGTTCAACACATCACCGGGGTTATTTTGATTTTGTAGTGAATTATTTTTGCTATCTTTTTGCCGATAAATATTTCAAGCAAGATAAATATTTATCATATTTGTTTCTAATAATATGATAAAATAATTATCAGTCGATATTTGAACAAAATTGACCATGCCCCTTGTTTATAGTCAGAAGGCAAATACAATCCGTCGATACCTCTTTTTGATTAATTTACACTCGCCACCCCCCATGCCCCGGGATTGGAAAATATGGGCACTCTGAAACCTTCGCCCTTCCTTTGAGTATTTTAGTTCTAACATCTGACCGACCTTTCTTTAAGTATTTTACTATCGACATTCGACCTCTCTTTGTGTATTATACTACATACGTCCGACCTTTCTTTGATTATTATACTCCCGACATCCAACCTTTCTTTGATTATTTTACTTCCAGAATCCGACTGACCTTTCTTTGAGTATTATTGTCCCGACCTTTCTTTGAGTATTATACTTCCAAAATCCTACCTTTCGTTTAGTATTATACTCCCGACATCCGAATTTGCTCGGCAATCCGACCTTTCTTTGAGTATTATACTCTTGATATCCATCCCTTCTTTAAATATTATACTGCTGACATCCCCAAGATTTGAACATGCACGCTATTAATATCTATCATTTAAGACGCACGCCCTAACCAACTGTCGCATAAGTCCCAACTTGCTTGTGAATACATTCAATATATTCTTAAGATATCTTAACAATGTCACTACTATTTTATGAAACGACGACTATCAAAATTATACTGTGACAACATCAAGAAATTACCTGTAAAATTTGCACCAAAAAACAAAATTAGATTTTTTATTCACTTTTTTCTTATATTTTTATTTTGTTATTTTCGGAGTTATTATTTACTTTAATATTTTATAAAGTAGGGTTGAGAGTTAAGTATATTCATATGTTAATTTTAGATATACTTCGAATGTAGGTTTAAGTAAAGAAATTCTCGTAGAATCTAAATTTGACCAATCCTAAAAATATTTCGTAAAGATAATAAATCCTGAAAATAAACATTTATTTTTATATTTAAATAATCTCTAAAATATTAGTTCAACACATCACCGGGGTTATTTTGATTTTGTAGTGAATTATTTTTGCTATCTTTTTGCCGATAAATATTTCAAGCAAGATAAATATTTATCATATTTGTTTCTAATAATATGATAAAATAATTATCAGTCGATATTTGAACAAAATTGACCATGCCCCTTGTTTATAGTCAGAAGGCAAATACAATCCGTCGATACCTCTTTTTGATTAATTTACACTCGCCACCCCCCATGCCCCGGGATTGGAAAATATGGGCACTCTGAAACCTTCGCCCTTCCTTTGAGTATTTTAGTTCTAACATCTGACCGACCTTTCTTTAAGTATTTTACTATCGACATTCGACCTCTCTTTGTGTATTATACTACATACGTCCGACCTTTCTTTGATTATTATACTCCCGACATCCAACCTTTCTTTGATTATTTTACTTCCAGAATCCGACTGACCTTTCTTTGAGTATTATTGTCCCGACCTTTCTTTGAGTATTATACTTCCAAAATCCTACCTTTCGTTTAGTATTATACTCCCGACATCCGAATTTGCTCGACAATCCGACCTTTCTTTGAGTATTATACTCTTGATATCCATCCCTTCTTTAAATATTATACTGCTGACATCCCCAAGATTTGAACATGCACGCTATTAATATCTATCATTTAAGACGCACGCCCTAACCAACTGTCGCATAAGTCCCAACTTGCTTGTGAATACATTCAATATATTCTTAAGATATCTTAACAATGTCACTACTATTTTATGAAACGACGACTATCAAAATTATACTGTGACAACATCAAGAAATTACCTGTAAAATTTGCACCAAAAAACAAAATTAGATTTTTTATTCACTTTTTTCTTATATTTTTATTTTGTTATTTTCGGAGTTATTATTTACTTTAATATTTTATAAAGTAGGGTTGAGAGTTAAGTATATTCATATGTTAATTTTAGATATACTTCGAATGTAGGTTTAAGTAAAGAA
Organism: Chamaenerion angustifolium; assembly: GCA_946814005.1. Classification (NCBI taxonomy): domain Eukaryota; kingdom Viridiplantae; phylum Streptophyta; class Magnoliopsida; order Myrtales; family Onagraceae; genus Chamaenerion; species Chamaenerion angustifolium. The sequence continues at coordinate 25,003,793 of OX328266.1, forward strand.
ATTCTCGTAGAATCTAAATTTGAACAATCCTAAAAATATTTCGTAAAGATAATAAATCCTTAAAATAAACATTTATTTTTATATTTAAATAATCTCTAAAATATTAGTTCAACACATCACCGGGGTTATTTTGATTTTGTAGTGAATTATTTTTGCTATCTTTTTGCCGATAAATATTTCAAGCAAGATAAATATTTATCATATTTGTTTCTAATAATATGATAAAATAATTATCAGTCGATATTTGAACAAAATTGACCATGCCCCTTGTTTATAGTCAGAAGGCAAATACAATCCGTCGATACCTCTTTTTGATTAATTTACACTCGCCACCCCCCATGCCCCGGGATTGGAAAATATGGGCACTCTGAAACCTTCGCCCTTCCTTTGAGTATTTTAGTTCTAACATCTGACCGACCTTTCTTTAAGTATTTTACTATCGACATTCGACCTCTCTTTGTGTATTATACTACATACGTCCGACCTTTCTTTGATTATTATACTCCCGACATCCAACCTTTCTTTGATTATTTTACTTCCAGAATCCGACTGACCTTTCTTTGAGTATTATTGTCCCGACCTTTCTTTGAGTATTATACTTCCAAAATCCTACCTTTCGTTTAGTATTATACTCCCGACATCCGAATTTGCTCGACAATCCGACCTTTCTTTGAGTATTATACTCTTGATATCCATCCCTTCTTTAAATATTATACTGCTGACATCCCCTAGATTTGAACATGCACGCTATTAATATCTATCATTTAAGACGCACGCCCTAACCAACTGTCGCATAAGTCCCAACTTGCTTGTGAATACATTCAATATATTCTTAAGATATCTTAACAATGTCACTACTATTTTATGAAACGACGACTATCAAAATTATACTGTGACAACATCAAGAAATTACCTGTAAAATTTGCACCAAAAAACAAAATTAGATTTTTTATTCACTTTTTTCTTATATTTTTATTTTGTTATTTTCGGAGTTATTATTTACTTTAATATTTTATAAAGTAGGGTTGAGAGTTAAGTATATTCATATGTTAATTTTAGATATACTTCGAATGTAGGTTTAAGTAAAGAAATTCTCGTAGAATCTAAATTTGAAGAATCCTAAAAATATTTCGTAAAGATAATAAATCCTTAAAATAAACATTTATTTTTATATTTAAATAATCTCTAAAATATTAGTTCAACACATCACCGGGGTTATTTTGATTTTGTAGTGAATTATTTTTGCTATCTTTTTGCCGATAAATATTTCAAGCAAGATAAATATTTATCATATTTGTTTCTAATAATATGATAAAATAATTATCAGTCGATATTTGAACAAAATTGACCTTGCCCCTTGTTTATAGTCAGAAGGCAAATACAATCCGTCGATACCTCTTTTTGATTAATTTACACTCGCCACCCCCCATGCCCCGGGATTGGAAAATATGGGCACTCTGAAACCTTCGCCCTTCCTTTGAGTATTTTAGTTCTAACATCTGACCGACCTTTCTTTAAGTATTTTACTATCGATATTCGACCTCTCTTTGTGTATTATACTACATACGTCCGACCTTTCTTTGATTATTATCCTCCCGACATCCAACCTTTCTTTGATTATTATACTTCCAGAATCCGACTGACCTTTCTTTGAGTATTATTGTCCCGACCTTTCTTTGAGTATTATACTTCCAAAATCCTACCTTTCGTTTAGTATTATACTCCCGACATCCGAATTTGCTCGACAATCCGACCTTTCTTTGAGTATTATACTCTTGATATCCATCCCTTCTTTGAATATTATACTGCTGACATCCCCAAGATTTGAACATGCACGCTATTAATATCTATCATTTAAGACGCACGCCCTAACCAACTGTCGCATAAGTCCCAACTTGCTTGTGAATACATTCAATATATTCTTAAGATATCTTAACAATGTCACTACTATTTTATGAAACGACGACTATCAAAATTATACTGTGACAACATCAAGAAATTACCTGTAAAATTTGCACCAAAAAACAAAATTAGATTTTTTATTCACTTTTTTCTTATATTTTTATTTTGTTATTTTCGGAGTTATTATTTACTTTAATATTTTATAAAGTAGGGTTGAGAGTTAAGTATATTCATATGTTAATTTTAGATATACTTCGAATGTAGGTTTAAGTAAAGAAATTCTCGTAGAATCTAAATTTGACCAATCCTAAAAATATTTCGTAAAGATAATAAATCCTGAAAATAAACATTTATTTTTATATTTAAATAATCTCTAAAATATTAGTTCAACACATCACCGGGGTTATTTTGATTTTGTAGTGAATTATTTTTGCTATCTTTTTGCCGATAAATATTTCAAGCAAGATAAATATTTATCATATTTGTTTCTAATAATATGATAAAATAATTATCAGTCGATATTTGAACAAAATTGACCATGCCCCTTGTTTATAGTCAGAAGGCAAATACAATCCGTCGATACCTCTTTTTGATTAATTTACACTCGCCCCCCCCCCATGCCCCGGGATTGGAAAATATGGGCACTCTGAAACCTTCGCCCTTCCTTTGAGTATTTTAGTTCTAACATCTGACCGACCTTTCTTTAAGTATTTTACTATCGACATTCGACCTCTCTTTGTGTATTATACTACATACGTCCGACCTTTCTTTGATTATTATACTCCCGACATCCAACCTTTCTTTGATTATTTTACTTCCAGAATCCGACTGACCTTTCTTTGAGTATTATTGTCCCGACCTTTCTTTGAGTATTATACTTCCAAAATCCTACCTTTCGTTTAGTATTATACTCCCGACATCCGAATTTGCTCGACAATCCGACCTTTCTTTGAGTATTATACTCTTGATATCCATCCCTTCTTTAAATATTATACTGCTGACATCCCCAAGATTTGAACATGCACGCTATTAATATCTATCATTTAAGACGCACGCCCTAACCAACTGTCGCATAAGTCCCAACTTGCTTGTGAATACATTCAATATATTCTTAAGATATCTTAACAATGTCACTACTATTTTATGAAACGACGACTATCAAAATTATACTGTGACAACATCAAGAAATTACCTGTAAAATTTGCACCAAAAAACAAAATTAGATTTTTTATTCACTTTTTTCTTATATTTTTATTTTGTTATTTTCGGAGTTATTATTTACTTTAATATTTTATAAAGTAGGGTTGAGAGTTAAGTATATTCATATGTTAATTTTAGATATACTTCGAATGTAGGTTTAAGTAAAGAAATTCTCGTAGAATCTAAATTTGACCAATCCTAAAAATATTTCGTAAAGATAATAAATCCTGAAAATAAACATTTATTTTTATATTTAAATAATCTCTAAAATATTAGTTCAACACATCACCGGGGTTATTTTGATTTTGTAGTGAATTATTTTTGCTATCTTTTTGCCGATAAATATTTCAAGCAAGATAAATATTTATCATATTTGTTTCTAATAATATGATAAAATAATTATCAGTCGATATTTGAACAAAATTGACCATGCCCCTTGTTTATAGTCAGAAGGCAAATACAATCCGTCGATACCTCTTTTTGATTAATTTACACTCGCCACCCCCCATGCCCCGGGATTGGAAAATATGGGCACTCTGAAACCTTCGCCCTTCCTTTGAGTATTTTAGTTCTAACATCTGACCGACCTTTCTTTAAGTATTTTACTATCGACATTCGACCTCTCTTTGTGTATTATACTACATACGTCCGACCTTTCTTTGATTATTATACTCCCGACATCCAACCTTTCTTTGATTATTTTACTTCCAGAATCCGACTGACCTTTCTTTGAGTATTATTGTCCCGACCTTTCTTTGAGTATTATACTTCCAAAATCCTACCTTTCGTTTAGTATTATACTCCCGACATCCGAATTTGCTCGACAATCCGACCTTTCTTTGAGTATTATACTCTTGATATCCATCCCTTCTTTGAATATTATACTGCTGACATCCCCAAGATTTGAACATGCACGCTATTAATATCTATCATTTAAGACGCACGCCCTAACCAACTGTCGCATAAGTCCCAACTTGCTTGTGAATACATTCAATATATTCTTAAGATATCTTAACAATGTCACTACTATTTTATGAAACGACGACTATCAAAATTATACTGTGACAACATCAAGAAATTACCTGTAAAATTTGCACCAAAAAACAAAATTAGATTTTTTATTCACTTTTTTCTTATATTTTTATTTTGTTATTTTCGGAGTTATTATTTACTTTAATATTTTATAAAGTAGGGTTGAGAGTTAAGTATATTCATATGTTAATTTTAGATATACTTCGAATGTAGGTTTAAGTAAAGAAATTCTCGTAGAATCTAAATTTGACCAATCCTAAAAATAGTTCGTAAAGATAATAAATCCTGAAAATAAACATTTATTTTTATATTTAAATAATCTCTAAAATATTAGTTCAACACATCACCGGGGTTATTTTGATTTTGTAGTGAATTATTTTTGCTATCTTTTTGCCGATAAATATTTCAAGCAAGATAAATATTTATCATATTTGTTTCTAATAATATGATAAAATAATTATCAGTCGATATTTGAACAAAATTGACCTTGCCCCTTGTTTATAGTCAGAAGGCAAATACAATCCGTCGATACCTCTTTTTGATTAATTTACACTCGCCACCCCCCATGCCCCGGGATTGGAAAATATGGGCACTCTGAAACCTTCGCCCTTCCTTTGAGTATTTTAGTTCTAACATCTGACCGACCTTTCTTTAAGTATTTTACTATCGATATTCGACCTCTCTTTGTGTATTATACTACATACGTCCGACCTTTCTTTGATTATTATACTCCCGACATCCAGCCTTTCTTTGATTATTATACTTCCAGAATCCGACTGACCTTTCTTTGAGTATTATTGTCCCGACCTTTCTTTGAGTATTATACTTCCAAAATCCTACCTTTCGTTTAGTATTATACTCCCGACATCCGAATTTTCTCGACAATCCGACCTTTCTTTGAGTATTATACTCTTGATATCCATCCCTTCTTTGAATATTATACTGCTGACATCCCCAAGATTTGAACATGCACGCTATTAATATCTATCATTTAAGACGCACGCCCTAACCAACTGTCGCATAAGTCCCAACTTGCTTGTGAATACATTCAATATATTCTTAAGATATCTTAACAATGTCACTACTATTTTATGAAACGACGACTATCAAAATTATACTGTGACAACATCAAGAAAGTACCTGTAAAATTTGCACCAAAAAACAAAATTAGATTTTTTATTCACTTTTTTCTTATATTTTTATTTTGTTATTTTCGGAGTTATTATTTACTTTAATATTTTATAAAGTAGGGTTGAGAGTTAAGTATATTCATATGTTAATTTTAGATATACTTCGAATGTAGGTTTAAGTAAAGAAATTCTCGTAGAATCTAAATTTGACCAATCCTAAAAATATTTCGTAAAGATAATAAATCCCTGAAAATAAACATTTATTTTTATATTTAAATAATCTCTAAAATATTAGTTCAACACATCACCGGGGTTATTTTGATTTTGTAGTGAATTATTTTTGCTATCTTTTTGCCGATAAATATTTCAAGCAAGATAAATATTTATCATATTTGTTTCTAATAATATGATAAAATAATTATCAGTCGATATTTGAACAAAATTGACCTTGCCCCTTGTTTATAGTCAGAAGGCAAATACAATCCGTCGATACCTCTTTTTGATTAATTTACACTCGCCACCCCCCATGCCCCGGGATTGGAAAATATGGGCACTCTGAAACCTTCGCCCTTCCTTTGAGTATTTTAGTTCTAACATCTGACCGACCTTTCTTTAAGTATTTTACTATCGACATTCGACCTCTCTTTGTGTATTATACTACATACGTCCGACCTTTCTTTGATTATTATACTCCCGACATCCAGCCTTTCTTTGATTATTTTACTTCCAGAATCCGACTGACCTTTCTTTGAGTATTATTGTCCCGTCCTTTCTTTGAGTATTATACTTCCAAAATCCTACCTTTCGTTTAGTATTATACTCCCGACATCCGAATTTTCTCGACAATCCGATCTTTCTTTGAGTATTATACTCTTGATATCCATCCCTTCTTTGAATATTATACTGCTGACATCCCCAAGATTTGAACATGCACGCTATTAATATCTATCATTTAAGACGCACGCCCTAACCAACTGTCGCATAAGTCCCAACTTGCTTGTGAATACATTCAATATATTCTTAAGATATCTTAACAATGTCACTACTATTTTATGAAACGACGACTATCAAAATTATACTGTGACAACATCAAGAAAGTACCTGTAAAATTTGCACCAAAAAACAAAATTAGATTTTTTATTCACTTTTTTCTTATATTTTTATTTTGTTATTTTCGGAGTTATTATTTACTTTAATATTTTATAAAGTAGGGTTGAGAGTTAAGTATATTCATATGTTAATTTTAGATATACTTCGAATGTAGGTTTAAGTAAAGAAATTCTCGTAGAATCTAAATTTGACCAATCCTAAAAATATTTCGTAAAGATAATAAATCCCTGAAAATAAACATTTATTTTTATATTTAAATAATCTCTAAAATATTAGTTCAACACATCACCGGGGTTATTTTGATTTTGTAGTGAATTATTTTTGCTATCTTTTTGCCGATAAATATTTCAAGCAAGATAAATATTTATCATATTTGTTTCTAATAATATGATAAAATAATTATCAGTCGATATTTGAACAAAATTGACCTTGCCCCTTGTTTATAGTCAGAAGGCAAATACAATCCGTCGATACCTCTTTTTGATTAATTTACACTCGCCACCCCCCATGCCCCGGGATTGGAAAATATGGGCACTCTGAAACCTTCGCCCTTCCTTTGAGTATTTTAGTTCTAACATCTGACCGACCTTTCTTTAAGTATTTTACTATCGACATTCGACCTCTCTTTGTGTATTATACTACATACGTCCGACCTTTCTTTGATTATTATACTCCCGACATCCAGCCTTTCTTTGATTATTTTACTTCCAGAATCCGACTGACCTTTCTTTGAGTATTATTGTCCCGTCCTTTCTTTGAGTATTATACTTCCAAAATCCTACCTTTCGTTTAGTATTATACTCCCGACATCCGAATTTTCTCGACAATCCGATCTTTCTTTGAGTATTATACTCTTGATATCCATCCCTTCTTTGAATATTATACTGCTGACATCCCCAAGATTTGAACATGCACGCTATTAATATCTATCATTTAAGACGCACGCCCTAACCAACTGTCGCATAAGTTCGAACTTGCCTGTGAATACATTCAATATATTCTTAAGATATCTTAACAATGTCACTACTATTTTATGAAACGACGACTATCAAAATTATACTGTGACAACATCAAGAAATTACATGTAAAATTTGCACCAAAAAACAAAATTAGATTTTTTATTCACTTTTTTCTTATATTTTTATTTTGTTATTTTCGGAGTTATTATTTACTTTAATATTTTATAAAGTAGGGTTGAGAGTTAAGTATATTCATATGTTAATTTTAGATATACTTCGAATGTAGGTTTAAGTAAAGGAATACTCGTAGAATCTAAATTTGACCAATCCTAAAAATATTTCGTAAAGATAATAAATCCTGAAAATAAACACTTATTTTTATATTTAAATAATCTCTAAAATATTAGTTCAACACATCACCGGGGTTATTTTGATTTTGTAGTGAATTATTTTTGCTATCTTTTTGCCGATAAATATTTCAAGCAAGATAAATATTTATCATATTTGTTTATAATAATATGATAAAATAATTATCAGTCGATATTTGAACAAAATTGACCTTGCCCCTTGTTTATAGTCAGAAGGCAAATACAATCCGTCGATACCTCTTTTTGATTAATTTACACTCGCCACCCCCATGCCCCGGGATTGGAAAATATGGGCACTCTGAAACCTTCGCCCTTCCTTTGAGTATTTTAGTTCTAACATCTGACCGACCTTTCTTTAAGTATTTTACTATCGACATTCGACCTCTCTTTGTGTATTACACTACATACGTCCGACCTTTCTTTGATTATTATACTCCCGACATCCAGCCTTTCTTTGATTATTTTACTTCCAGAATCCGACTGACCTTTCTTTGAGTATTATTGTCCCGTCCTTTCTTTGAGTATTATACTTCCAAAATCCTACCTTTCGTTTAGTATTATACTCCCGACATCCGAATTTTCTCGACAATCCGATCTTTCTTTGAGTATTATACTCTTGATATCCATCCCTTCTTTGAATATTATACTGCTGACATCCCCAAGATTTGAACATGCACGCTATTTATATCTATCATTTAAGACGCACGCCCTAACCAACTGTCGCATAAGTTCGAACTTGCTTGTGAATACATTCAATATATTCTTAAGATATCTTAACAATGTCACTACTATTTTATGAAACGACGACTATCAAAATTATACTGTGACAACATCAAGAAATTACTTGTAAAATTTGCACCAAAAAACAAAATTAGATTTTTTATTTACTTTTTTCTTATATTTTTATTTTGTTATTTTCGGAGTTATTATTTACTTTAATATTTTATAAAGTAGGGTTGAGAGTTAAGTATATTCATATGTTAATTTTAGATATACTTCGAATGTAGGTTTAAGTAAAGAAATTCTCGTAGAATCTAAATTTGACCAATCCTAAAAATATTTCGTAAAGATAATAAATCCTGAAAATAAACACTTATTTTTATATTTAAATAATCTCTAAAATATTAGGTCAACACATCACCGGGGTTATTTTGATTTTGTAGTGAATTATTTTTGCTATCTTTTTGCCGATAAATATTTCAAGCAAGATAAATATTTATCATATTTGTTTCTAATAATATGATAAAATAATTATCAGTCGATATTTGAACAAAATTGACCTTGCCCCTTGTTTATAGTCAGAAGGCAAATACAATCCGTCGATACCTCTTTTTGATTAATTTACACTCGCCACCCCCATGCCCCGGGATTGGAAAATATGGGCACTCTGAAACCTTCGCCCTTCCTTTGAGTATTTTAGTTCTAACATCTGACCGACCTTTCTTTAAGTATTTTACTATCGACATTCGACCTCTCTTTGTGTATTATACTACATACGTCCGACCTTTCTTTGATTATTATACTCCCGACATCCAACCTTTCTTTGATTATTTTACTTCCAGAATCCGACTGACCTTTCTTTGAGTATTATTGTCCCGACCTTTCTTTGAGTATTATACTTCCAAAATCCTACCTTTCGTTTAGTATTATACTCCCGACATCCGAATTTTCTCGACAATCCGACCTTTCTTTGAGTATTATACTCTTGATATCCATCCCTTCTTTGAATATTATACTGCTGACATCCCCAAGATTTGAACATGCACGCTATTAATATCTATCATTTAAGACGCACGCCCTAACCAACTGTCGCATAAGTCCCAACTTGCTTGTGAATACATTCAATATATTCTTAAGATATCTTAACAATGTCACTACTATTTTATGAAACGACGACTATCAAAATTATACTGTGACAACATCAAGAAATTACCTGTAAAATTTGCACCAAAAAACAAAATTAGATTTTTTATTCACTTTTTTCTTATATTTTTGTTTTGTTATTTTCGGAGTTATTATTTACTTTAATATTTTATAAAGTAGGGTTGAGAGTTAAGTATATTCATATGTTAATTTTAGATATACTTCGAATGTAGGTTTAAGTAAAGGAATACTCGTATAATCTAAATTTGACCAATCCTAAAAATATTTCGTAAAGATAATAAATCCTGAAAATAAACACTTATTTTTATATTTAAATAATCTCTAAAATATTAGTTCAACACATCACCGGGGTTATTTTGATTTTGTAGTGAATTATTTTTGCTATCTTTTTGCCGATAAATATTTCAAGCAAGATAAATATTTATCATATTTGTTTCTAATAATATGATAAAATAATTATCAGTCGATATTTGAACAAAATTGACCTTGCCCCTTGTTTATAGTCAGAAGGCAAATACAATCCGTCGATACCTCTTTTTGATTAATTTACACTCGCCACCCCCCCATGCCGGGATTGGAAAATATGGGCACTTTGAAATCTTCCCCCTTCCTTTGAGTATTTTAGTTCTAACATCTGACCGACCTTTCTTTAAGTATTTTACTATCGAACATTCGACCTCTCTTTGTGTATTATACTACATACGTCCGACCTTTCTTTGATTATTATACTCCCGACATCCAGCCTTTTTTTGATTATTTTACTTCCAGAATCCGACTGACCTTTCTTTGAGTATTATTGTCCCGACCTTTCTTTGAGTATTATACTTCCAAAATCCTACCTTTCGTTTAGTATTATACTCCCGACATCCGAATTTTCTCGACAATCCGACCTTTCTTTGAGTATTATACTCTTGATATCCATCCCTTCTTTGAATATTATACTACTGACATCCCCAAGATTTGAACATGCACGGTATTAATATCTTTCATTTAAGACGCACGCCCTAACCAACTGTCGCATAAGTCTGAACTTGCCTGTGAATATATTCAATATATTCTTAAGATATCTTAACAATGTCACTACTATTTTATGAAACGACGAGTATCAAAATTATACTGTGACAACATCAAGAAATTACTTGTAAAATTTGCACCAAAAAACAAAATTAGATTTTTTATTCACTTTTTTCTTATATTTTTATTTTGTTATTTTCGGAGTTATTATTTACTTTAATATTTTATAAAGTAGGGTTGAGAGTTAAGTATATTCATATGTTAATTTTAGATATACTTCGAATGTAGGTTTAAGTAAAGAAATACTCGTAGAATCTAAATTTGACCAATCCTAAAAATATTTCGTAAAGATAATAAATCCTGAAAATAAACATTTATTTTTATATTTAAATAATCTCTAAAATATTAGTTCAACACATCACCGGGGTTATTTTGATTTTGTAGTGAATTATTTTTGCTATCTTTTTGCCGATAAATATTTCAAGCAAGATAAATATTTATCATATTTGTTTCTAATAATATGATAAAATAATTATCAGTCGATATTTGAACAAAATTGACCATGCCCCTTGTTTATAGTCAGAAGGCAAATACAATCCGTCGATACCTCTTTTTGATTAATTTACACTCGCCACCCCCCCATGCCCCGGGATTGGAAAATATGGGCACTCTGAAACCTTCGCCCTTCCTTTGAGTATTTTAGTTCTAACATCTGACCGACCTTTCTTTAAGTATTTTACTATCGACATTCGACCTCTCTTTGTGTATTATACTACATACGTCCGACCTTTTTTTGATTATTATACTCCCGACATCCAACCTTTCTTTGATTATTTTACTTCCAGAATCCGACTGACCTTTCTTTGAGTATTATTGTACCGACCTTTCTTTGAGTATTATACTTCCAAAATCCTACCTTTCGTTTAGTATTATACTCCCGACATCCGAATTTGCTCGACAATCCGACCTTTCTTTGAGTATTATACTCTTGATATCCATCCCTTCTTTGAATATTATACTGCTGACATCCCCAAGATTTGAACATGCACGCTATTAATATCTATCATTTAAGACGCACGCCCTAACCAACTGTCGCATAAGTCCCAACTTGCTTGTGAATACATTCAATATATTCTTAAGATATCTTAACAATGTCACTACTATTTTATGAAACGACGACTATCAAAATTATACTGTGACAACATCAAGAAAGTACCTGTAAAATTTGCACCAAAAAACAAAATTAGATTTTTTATTCACTTTTTTCTTATATTTTTATTTTGTTATTTTCGGAGTTATTATTTACTTTAATATTTTATAAAGTAGGGTTGAGAGTTAAGTATATTCAAATGTTAATTTTAGATATACTTCGAATGTAGGTTTAAGTAAAGAAATTCTCGTAGAATCTAAATTTGACGAATCCTAAAAATATTTCGTAAAGATAATAAATCCTGAAAATAAACATTTATTTTTATATTTAAATAATCTCTAAAATATTAGTTCAACACATCACCAGGGTTATTTTGATTTTGTAGTGAATTATTTTTGCTATCTTTATGCCGATAAATATTTCAAGCAAGATAAATATTATTCATATTTGTTTATAATAATATGATAAAATAATTATCAGTCGATATTTGAACAAAATTGACCTTGCCCCTTGTTTATAGTCAGAAGGCAAATACAATCCGTCGATACCTCTTTTTGATTAATTTACACTCGCCACCCCCCATGCCCCGGGATTGGAAAATATGGGCACTCTGAAACCTTCGCCCTTCCTTTGAGTATTTTAGTTCTAACATCTGACCGACCTTTCTTTAAGTATTTTACTATCGACATTCGACCTCTCTTTGTGTATTATACTACATACGTCCGACCTTTCTTTGATTATTATACTCCCGACATCCAACCTTTCTTTGATTATTTTACTTCCAGAATCCGACTGACCTTTCTTTGAGTATTATTGTCCCGACCTTTCTTTGAGTATTATACTTCCAAAATCCTACCTTTCGTTTAGTATTATACTCCCGACATCCGAATTTGCTCGACAATCCGACCTTTCTTTGAGTATTATACTCTTGATATCCATCCCTTCTTTGAATATTATACTGCTGACATCCCCAAGATTTGAACATGCACGCTATTAATATCTATCATTTAAGACGCACGCCCTAACCAACTGTCGCATAAGTCCCAACTTGCTTGTGAATACATTCAATATATTCTTAAGATATCTTAACAATGTCACTACTATTTTATGAAACGACGACTATCAAAATTATACTGTGACAACATCAAGAAATTACTTGTAAAATTTGCACCAAAAAACAAAATTAGATTTTTTATTCACTTTTTTCTTATATTTTTATTTTGTTATTTTCGGAGTTATTATTTACTTTAATATTTTATAAAGTAGGGTTGAGAGTTAAGTATATTCATATGTTAATTTTAGATATACTTCGAATGTAGGTTTAAGTAAAGGAATACTCGTAGAATCTAAATTTGACCAATCCTAAAAATATTTCGTAAAGATAATAAATCCTGAAAATAAACACTTATTTTTATATTTAAATAATCTCTAAAATATTAGTTCAACACATCACCGGGGTTATTTTGATTTTGTAGTGAATTATTTTTGCTATCTTTTTGCCGATAAATATTTCAAGCAAGATAAATATTTATCATATTTGTTTCTAATAATATGATAAAATAATTATCAGTCGATATTTGAACAAAATTGACCTTGCCCCTTGTTTATAGTCAGAAGGCAAATACAATCCGTCGATACCTCTTTTTGATTAATTTACACTCGCCACCCCCCCATGCCGGGATTGGAAAATATGGGCACTTTGAAATCTTCCCCCTTCCTTTGAGTATTTTAGTTCTAACATCTGACCGACCTTTCTTTAAGTATTTTACTATCGAACATTCGACCTCTCTTTGTGTATTATACTACATACGTCCGACCTTTCTTTGATTATTATACTCCCGACATCCAGCCTTTCTTTGATTATTTTACTTCCAGAATCCGACTGACCTTTCTTTGAGTATTATTGTCCCGACCTTTCTTTGAGTATTATACTTCCAAAATCCTACCTTTCGTTTAGTATTATACTCCCGACATCCGAATTTTCTCGACAATCCGACCTTTCTTTGAGTATTATACTCTTGATATCCATCCCTTCTTTGAATATTATACTGCTGACATCCCCAAGATTTGAACATGCACGCTATTAATATCTATCATTTAAGATGCACGCCCTAACCAACTGTCGCATAAGTCCGAACTTGCTTGTGAATACATTCAATATATTCTTAAGATATCTTAACAATGTCACTACTATTTTATGAAACGACGACTATCAAAATTATACTGTGACAACATCAAGAAAGTACCTGTAAAATTTGCACCAAAAAACAAAATTAGATTTTTTATTCACTTTTTTCTTATATTTTTATTTTGTTATTTTCGGAGTTATTATTTACTTTAATATTTTATAAAGTAGGGTTGAGAGTTAAGTATATTCAAATGTTAATTTTAGATATACTTCGAATGTAGGTTTAAGTAAAGAAATTCTCGTAGAATCTAAATTTGACGAATCCTAAAAATATTTCGTAAAGATAATAAATCCTGAAAATAAACATTTATTTTTATATTTAAATAATCTCTAAAATATTAGTTCAACACATCACCAGGGTTATTTTGATTTTGTAGTGAATTATTTTTGCTATCTTTATGCCGATAAATATTTCAAGCAAGATAAATATTATTCATATTTGTTTATAATAATATGATAAAATAATTATCAGTCGATATTTGAACAAAATTGACCTTGCCCCTTGTTTATAGTCAGAAGGCAAATACAATCCGTCGATACCTCTTTTTGATTAATTTACACTCGCCACCCCCATGCCCCGGGATTGGAAAATATGGGCACTCTGAAACCTTCGCCCTTCCTTTGAGTATTTTAGTTCTAACATCTGACCGACCTTTCTTTAAGTATTTTACTATCGACATTCGACCTCTCTTTGTGTATTATACTACATACGTCCGACCTTTCTTTGATTATTATACTCCCGACATCCAACCTTTCTTTGATTATTTTACTTCCAGAATCCGACTGACCTTTCTTTGAGTATTATTGTCCCGACCTTTCTTTGAGTATTATACTTCCAAAATCCTACCTTTCGTTTAGTATTATACTCCCGACATCCGAATTTGCTCGACAATCCGACCTTTCTTTGAGTATTATACTCTTGATATCCATCCCTTCTTTGAATATTATACTGCTGACATCCCCAAGATTTGAACATGCACGCTATTAATATCTATCATTTAAGACGCACGCCCTAACCAACTGTCGCATAAGTCCCAACTTGCTTGTGAATACATTCAATATATTCTTAAGATATCTTAACAATGTCACTACTATTTTATGAAACGACGACTATCAAAATTATACTGTGACAACATCAAGAAATTACTTGTAAAATTTGCACCAAAAAACAAAATTAGATTTTTTATTCACTTTTTTCTTATATTTTTATTTTGTTATTTTCGGAGTTATTATTTACTTTAATATTTTATAAAGTAGGGTTGAGAGTTAAGTATATTCATATGTTAATTTTAGATATACTTCGAATGTAGGTTTAAGTAAAGGAATACTCGTAGAATCTAAATTTGACCAATCCTAAAAATATTTCGTAAAGATAATAAATCCTGAAAATAAACACTTATTTTTATATTTAAATAATCTCTAAAATATTAGTTCAACACATCACCGGGGTTATTTTGATTTTGTAGTGAATTATTTTTGCTATCTTTTTGCCGATAAATATTTCAAGCAAGATAAATATTTATCATATTTGTTTCTAATAATATGATAAAATAATTATCAGTCGATATTTGAACAAAATTGACCTTGCCCCTTGTTTATAGTCAGAAGGCAAATACAATCCGTCGATACCTCTTTTTGATTAATTTACACTCGCCACCCCCATGCCCCGGGATTGGAAAATATGGGCACTCTGAAACCTTCGCCCTTCCTTTGAGTATTTTAGTTCTAACATCTGACCGACCTTTCTTTAAGTATTTTACTATCGACATTCGACCTCTCTTTGTGTATTATACTACATACGTCCGACCTTTCTTTGATTATTATACTCCCGACATCCAACCTTTCTTTGATTATTTTACTTCCAGAATCCGACTGACCTTTCTTTGAGTATTATTGTCCCGACCTTTCTTTGAGTATTATACTTCCAAAATCCTACCTTTCGTTTAGTATTATACTCCCGACATCCGAATTTGCTCGACAATCCGACCTTTCTTTGAGTATTATACTCTTGATATCCATCCCTTCTTTGAATATTATACTGCTGACATCCCCAAGATTTGAACATGCACGCTATTAATATCTATCATTTAAGACGCACGCCCTAACCAACTGTCGCATAAGTCCCAACTTGCTTGTGAATACATTCAATATATTCTTAAGATATCTTAACAATGTCACTACTATTTTATGAAACGACGACTATCAAAATTATACTGTGACAACATCAAGAAATTACTTGTAAAATTTGCACCAAAAAACAAAATTAGATTTTTTATTCACTTTTTTCTTATATTTTTATTTTGTTATTTTCGGAGTTATTATTTACTTTAATATTTTATAAAGTAGGGTTGAGAGTTAAGTATATTCATATGTTAATTTTAGATATACTTCGAATGTAGGTTTAAGTAAAGGAATACTCGTAGAATCTAAATTTGACCAATCCTAAAAATATTTCGTAAAGATAATAAATCCTGAAAATAAACACTTATTTTTATATTTAAATAATCTCTAAAATATTAGTTCAACACATCACCGGGGTTATTTTGATTTTGTAGTGAATTATTTTTGCTATCTTTTTGCCGATAAATATTTCAAGCAAGATAAATATTTATCATATTTGTTTCTAATAATATGATAAAATAATTATCAGTCGATATTTGAACAAAATTGACCTTGCCCCTTGTTTATAGTCAGAAGGCAAATACAATCCGTCGATACCTCTTTTTGATTAATTTACACTCGCCACCCCCCATGCCGGGATTGGAAAATATGGGCACTTTGAAATCTTCCCCCTTCCTTTGAGTATTTTAGTTCTAACATCTGACCGACCTTTCTTTAAGTATTTTACTATCGAACATTCGACCTCTCTTTGTGTATTATACTACATACGTCCGACCTTTCTTTGATTATTATACTCCCGACATCCAGCCTTTCTTTGATTATTTTACTTCCAGAATCCGACTGACCTTTCTTTGAGTATTATTGTCCCGACCTTTCTTTGAGTATTATACTTCCAAAATCCTACCTTTCGTTTAGTATTATACTCCCGACATCCGAATTTTCTCGACAATCCGACCTTTCTTTGAGTATTATACTCTTGATATCCATCCCTTCTTTGAATATTATACTACTGACATCCCCAAGATTTGAACATGCACGGTATTAATATCTTTCATTTAAGACGCACGCCCTAACCAACTGTCGCATAAGTCTGAACTTGCCTGTGAATATATTCAATATATTCTTAAGATATCTTAACAATGTCACTACTATTTTATGAAACGACGACTATCAAAATTATACTGTGACAACATCAAGAAAGTACCTGTAAAATTTGCACCAAAAAACAAAATTAGATTTTTTTTTCACTTTTTTCTTATATTTTTATTTTGTTATTTTCGGAGTTATTATTTACTTTAATATTTTATAAAGTAGGGTTGAGAGTTAAGTATATTCAAATGTTAATTTTAGATATACTTCGAATGTAGGTTTAAGTAAAGAAATTCTCGTAGAATCTAAATTTGACCAATCCTAAAAATATTTCGTAAAGATAATAAATCCTGAAAATAAACATTTATTTTTATATTTAAATAATCTCTAAAATATTAGTTCAACACATCACCAGGGTTATTTTGATTTTGTAGTGAATTATTTTTGCTATCTTTATGCCGATAAATATTTCAAGCAAGATAAATATTTATCATATTTGTTTCTAATAATATGATAAAATAATTATCAGTCGATATTTGAACAAAATTGACCTTGCCCCTTGTTTATAGTTAGAAGGCAAATACAATCCGTCGATACCTCTTTTTGATTAATTTACACTCGCCACCCCCCATGCCCCGGGATTGGAAAATATGGGCACTCTGAAACCTTCGCCCTTCCTTTGAGTATTTTAGTTCTAACATCTGACCGACCTTTCTTTAAGTATTTTACTATCGACATTCGACCTCTCTTTGTGTATTAAACTACATACGTCCGACCTTTCTTTGATTATTATACTCCCGACATCCAACCTTTCTTTGATTATTTTACTTCCAGAATCCGACTGACCTTTCTTTGAGTATTATTGTCCCGTCCTTTCTTTGAGTATTATACTTCCAAAATCCTACCTTTCGTTTAGTATTATACTCCCGACATCCGAATTTTCTCGACAATCCGACATTTCTTTGAGTATTATACTATTGATATCCATCCCTTCTTTGAATATTATACTGCTGACATCCCCAAGATTTGAACATGCACGCTATTAATATCTATCATTTAAGACGCACGCCCTAACCAACTGTCGCATAAGTTCGAACTTGCTTGTGAATACATTCAATATATTCTTAAGATATCTTAACAATGTCACTACTATTTTATGAAACGACGACTATCAAAATTATACTGTGACAACATCAAGAAATTACTTGTAAAATTTGCACCAAAAAACAAAATTAGATTTTTTATTCACTTTTTTCTTATATTTTTATTTTGTTATTTTCGGAGTTATTATTTACTTTAATATTTTATAAAGTAGGGTTGAGAGTTAAGTATATTCATATGTTAATTTTAGATATACTTCGAATGTAGGTTTAAGTAAAGGAATACTCGTAGAATCTAAATTTGACCAATCCTAAAAATATTTCGTAAAGATAATAAATCCTGAAAATAAACACTTATTTTTATATTTAAATAATCTCTAAAATATTAGTTCAACACATCACCGGGGTTATTTTGATTTTGTAGTGAATTATTTTTGCTATCTTTTTGCCGATAAATATTTCAAGCAAGATAAATATTTATCATATTTGTTTCTAATAATATGATAAAATAATTATCAGTCGATATTTGAACAAAATTGACCTTGCCCCTTGTTTATAGTCAGAAGGCAAATACAATCCGTCGATACCTCTTTTTGATTAATTTACACTCGCCACCCCCCATGCCGGGATTGGAAAATATGGGCACTTTGAAATCTTCCCCCTTCCTTTGAGTATTTTAGTTCTAACATCTGACCGACCTTTCTTTAAGTATTTTACTATCGAACATTCGACCTCTCTTTGTGTATTATACTACATACGTCCGACCTTTCTTTGATTATTATACTCCCGACATCCAGCCTTTCTTTGATTATTTTACTTCCAGAATCCGACTGACCTTTCTTTGAGTATTATTGTCCCGACCTTTCTTTGAGTATTATACTTCCAAAATCCTACCTTTCGTTTAGTATTATACTCCCGACATCCGAATTTTCTCGACAATCCGACCTTTCTTTGAGTATTATACTCTTGATATCCATCCCTTCTTTGAATATTATACTACTGACATCCCCAAGATTTGAACATGCACGGTATTAATATCTTTCATTTAAGACGCACGCCCTAACCAACTGTCGCATAAGTCTGAACTTGCCTGTGAATATATTCAATATATTCTTAAGATATCTTAACAATGTCACTACTATTTTATGAAACGACGACTATCAAAATTATACTGTGACAACATCAAGAAAGTACCTGTAAAATTTGCACCAAAAAACAAAATTAGATTTTTTTTTCACTTTTTTCTTATATTTTTATTTTGTTATTTTCGGAGTTATTATTTACTTTAATATTTTATAAAGTAGGGTTGAGAGTTAAGTATATTCAAATGTTAATTTTAGATATACTTCGAATGTAGGTTTAAGTAAAGAAATTCTCGTAGAATCTAAATTTGACCAATCCTAAAAATATTTCGTAAAGATAATAAATCCTGAAAATAAACATTTATTTTTATATTTAAATAATCTCTAAAATATTAGTTCAACACATCACCAGGGTTATTTTGATTTTGTAGTGAATTATTTTTGCTATCTTTATGCCGATAAATATTTCAAGCAAGATAAATATTTATCATATTTGTTTCTAATAATATGATAAAATAATTATCAGTCGATATTTGAACAAAATTGACCTTGCCCCTTGTTTATAGTTAGAAGGCAAATACAATCCGTCGATACCTCTTTTTGATTAATTTACACTCGCCACCCCCCCATGCCCCGGGATTGGAAAATATGGGCACTCTGAAACCTTCGCCCTTCCTTTGAGTATTTTAGTTCTAACATCTGACCGACCTTTCTTTAAGTATTTTACTATCGACATTCGACCTCTCTTTGTGTATTAAACTACATACGTCCGACCTTTCTTTGATTATTATACTCCCGACATCCAACCTTTCTTTGATTATTTTACTTCCAGAATCCGACTGACCTTTCTTTGAGTATTATTGTCCCGTCCTTTCTTTGAGTATTATACTTCCAAAATCCTACCTTTCGTTTAGTATTATACTCCCGACATCCGAATTTTCTCGACAATCCGACATTTCTTTGAGTATTATACTATTGATATCCATCCCTTCTTTGAATATTATACTGCTGACATCCCCAAGATTTGAACATGCACGCTATTAATATCTATCATTTAAGACGCACGCCCTAACCAACTGTCGCATAAGTTCGAACTTGCTTGTGAATACATTCAATATATTCTTAAGATATCTTAACAATGTCACTACTATTTTATGAAACGACGACTATCAAAATTATACTGTGACAACATCAAGAAATTACTTGTAAAATTTGCACCAAAAAACAAAATTAGATTTTTTATTCACTTTTTTCTTATATTTTTATTTTGTTATTTTCGGAGTTATTATTTACTTTAATATTTTATAAAGTAGGGTTGAGAGTTAAGTATATTCATATGTTAATTTTAGATATACTTCGAATGTAGGTTTAAGTAAAGGAATACTCGTAGAATCTAAATTTGACCAATCCTAAAAATATTTCGTAAAGATAATAAATCCTGAAAATAAACACTTATTTTTATATTTAAATAATCTCTAAAATATTAGTTCAACACATCACCGGGGTTATTTTGATTTTGTAGTGAATTATTTTTGCTATCTTTTTGCCGATAAATATTTCAAGCAAGATAAATATTTATCATATTTGTTTCTAATAATATGATAAAATAATTATCAGTCGATATTTGAACAAAATTGACCTTGCCCCTTGTTTATAGTCAGAAGGCAAATACAATCCGTCGATACCTCTTTTTGATTAATTTACACTCGCCACCCCCCATGCCGGGATTGGAAAATATGGGCACTTTGAAATCTTCCCCCTTCCTTTGAGTATTTTAGTTCTAACATCCGACCGACCTTTCTTTAAGTATTTTACTATCGAACATTCGACCTCTCTTTGTGTATTATACTACATACGTCCGACCTTTCTTTGATTATTATACTCCCGACATCCAGCCTTTCTTTGATTATTTTACTTCCAGAATCCGACTGACCTTTCTTTGAGTATTATTGTCCCGTCCTTTCTTTGAGTATTATACTTCCAAAATCCTACCTTTCGTTTAGTATTATACTCCCGACATCCGAATTTGCTCGACAATCCGACCTTTCTTTGAGTATTATACTCTTGATATCCATCCCTTCTTTGAATATTATACTGCTGACATCCCCAAGATTTGAACATGCACGCTATTAATATCTATCATTTAAGACGCACGCCCTAACCAACTGTCGCATAAGTTCGAACTTGCTTGTGAATACATTCAATATATTCTTAAGATATCTTAACAATGTCACTACTATTTTATGAAACGACGACTATCAAAATTATACTGTGACAACATCAAGAAATTACTTGTAAAATTTGCACCAAAAAACAAAATTAGATTTTTTATTCACTTTTTTCTTATATTTTTATTTTGTTATTTTCGGAGTTATTATTTACTTTAATATTTTATAAAGTAGGGTTGAGAGTTAAGTATATTCATATGTTAATTTTAGATATACTTCGAATGTAGGTTTAAGTAAAGGAATACTCGTAGAATCTAAATTTGACCAATCCTAAAAATATTTCGTAAAGATAATAAATCCTGAAAATACACACTTATTTTTATATTTAAATAATCTCTAAAATATTAGTTCAACACATCACCGGGGTTATTTTGATTTTGTAGTGAATTATTTTTGCTATCTTTTTGCCGATAAATATTTCAAGCAAGATAAATATTTATCATATTTGTTTCTAATAATATGATAAAATAATTATCAGTCGATATTTGAACAAAATTGACCTTGCCCCTTGTTTATAGTCAGAAGGCAAATACAATCCGTCGATACCTCTTTTTGATTAATTTACACTCGCCACCCCCCATGCCGGGATTGGAAAATATGGGCACTTTGAAATCTTCCCCCTTCCTTTGAGTATTTTAGTTCTAACATCTGACCGACCTTTCTTTAAGTATTTTACTATCGAACATTCGACCTCTCTTTGTGTATTATACTACATACGTCCGACCTTTCTTTGATTATTATACTCCCGACATCCAGCCTTTCTTTGATTATTTTACTTCCAGAATCCGACTGACCTTTCTTTGAGTATTATTGTCCCGTCCTTTCTTTGAGTATTATACTTCCAAAATCCTACCTTTCGTTTAGTATTATACTCCCGACATCCGAATTTTCTCGACAATCCGACCTTTCTTTGAGTATTATACTCTTGATATCCATCCCTTCTTTGAATATTATACTGCTGACATCCCCAAGATTTGAACATGCACGCTATTAATATCTATCATTTAAGACGCACGCCCTAACCAACTGTCGCATAAGTTCGAACTTGCTTGTGAATACATTCAATATATTCTTAAGATATATTAACAATGTCACTACTATTTTATGAAACGACGACTATCAAAATTATACTGTGACAACATCAAGAAATTACTTGTAAAATTTGCACCAAAAAACAAAATTAGATTTTTTATTCACTTTTTTCTTATATTTTTATTTTGTTATTTTCGGAGTTATTATTTACTTTAATATTTTATAAAGTAGGGTTGAGAGTTAAGTATATTCATATGTTAATTTTAGATATACTTCGAATGTAGGTTTAAGTAAAGGAATACTCGTAGAATCTAAATTTGACCAATCCTAAAAATATTTCGTAAAGATAATAAATCCTGAAAATAAACACTTATTTTTATATTTAAATAATCTCTAAAATATTAGTTCAACACATCACCGGGGTTATTTTGATTTTGTAGTGAATTATTTTTGCTATCTTTTTGCCGATAAATATTTCAAGCAAGATAAATATTTATCATATTTGTTTCTAATAATATGATAAAATAATTATCAGTCGATATTTGAACAAAATTGACCTTGCCCCTTGTTTATAGTCAGAAGGCAAATACAATCCGTCGATACCTCTTTTTGATTAATTTACACTCGCCACCCCCCATGCCGGGATTGGAAAATATGGGCACTTTGAAATCTTCCCCCTTCCTTTGAGTATTTTAGTTCTAACATCTGACCGACCTTTCTTTAAGTATTTTACTATCGAACATTCGACCTCTCTTTGTGTATTATACTACATACGTCCGACCTTTCTTTGATTATTATACTCCCGACATCCAGCCTTTCTTTGATTATTTTACTTCCAGAATCCGACTGACCTTTCTTTGAGTATTATTGTCCCGTCCTTTCTTTGAGTATTATACTTCCAAAATCCTACCTTTCGTTTAGTATTATACTCCCGACATCCGAATTTTCTCGACAATCCGACCTTTCTTTGAGTATTATACTCTTGATATCCATCCCTTCTTTGAATATTATACTGCTGACATCCCCAAGATTTGAACATGCACGCTATTAATATCTATCATTTAAGACGCACGCCCTAACCAACTGTCGCATAAGTTCGAACTTGCTTGTGAATACATTCAATATATTCTTAAGATATATTAACAATGTCACTACTATTTTATGAAACGACGACTATCAAAATTATACTGTGACAACATCAAGAAATTACTTGTAAAATTTGCACCAAAAAACAAAATTAGATTTTTTATTCACTTTTTTCTTATATTTTTATTTTGTTATTTTCGGAGTTATTATTTACTTTAATATTTTATAAAGTAGGGTTGAGAGTTAAGTATATTCATATGTTAATTTTAGATATACTTCGAATGTAGGTTTAAGTAAAGGAATACTCGTAGAATCTAAATTTGACCAATCCTAAAAATATTTCGTAAAGATAATAAATCCTGAAAATAAACACTTATTTTTATATTTAAATAATCTCTAAAATATTAGTTCAACACATCACCGGGGTTATTTTGATTTTGTAGTGAATTATTTTTGCTATCTTTTTGCCGATAAATATTTCAAGCAAGATAAATATTTATCATATTTGTTTCTAATAATATGATAAAATAATTATCAGTCGATATTTGAACAAAATTGACCTTGCCCCTTGTTTATAGTCAGAAGGCAAATACAATCCGTCGATACCTCTTTTTGATTAATTTACACTCGCCACCCCCCCATGCCGGGATTGGAAAATATGGGCACTTTGAAATCTTCCCCCTTCCTTTGAGTATTTTAGTTCTAACATCTGACCGACCTTTCTTTAAGTATTTTACTATCGAACATTCGACCTCTCTTTGTGTATTATACTACATACGTCCGACCTTTCTTTGATTATTATACTCCCGACATCCAGCCTTTCTTTGATTATTTTACTTCCAGAATCCGACTGACCTTTCTTTGAGTATTATTGTCCCGACCTTTCTTTGAGTATTATACTTCCAAAATCCTACCTTTCGTTTAGTATTATACTCCCGACATCCGAATTTGCTCGACAATCCGACCTTTCTTTGAGTATTATACTCTTGATATCCATCCCTTCTTTGAATATTATACTACTGACATCCCCAAGATTTGAACATGCACGCTATTAATATCTTTCATTTAAGACGCACGCCCTAACCAACTGTCGCATAAGTCTGAACTTGCCTGTGAATATATTCAATATATTCTTAAGATATCTTAACAATGTCACTACTATTTTATGAAACGACGACTATCAAAATTATAATGTGACAACATCAAGAAATTACCTGTAAAATTTGCACCAAAAAACAAAATTAGATTTTTTATTCACTTTTTTCTTATATTTTTATTTTGTTATTTTCGGAGTTATTATTTACTTTAATATTTTATAAAGTAGGGTTGAGAGTTAAGTATATTCATATGTTAATTTTAGATATACTTCGAATGTAGGTTTAAGTAAAGAAATTCTCGTAGAATCTAAATTTGACCAATCCTAAAAATATTTCGTAAAGATAATAAATCCTGAAAATAAACATTTATTTTTATATTTAAATAATCTCTAAAATATTAGTTCAACACATCACCGGGGTTATTTTGATTTTGTAGTGAATTATTTTTGCTATCTTTTTGCCGATAAATATTTCAAGCAAGATAAATATTTATCATATTTGTTTCTAATAATATGATAAAATAATTATCAGTCGATATTTGAACAAAATTGACCATGCCCCTTGTTTATAGTCAGAAGGCAAATACAATCCGTCGATACCTCTTTTTGATTAATTTACACTCGCCACCCCCCATGCCCCGGGATTGGAAAATATGGGCACTCTGAAACCTTCGCCCTTCCTTTGAGTATTTTAGTTCTAACATCTGACCGACCTTTCTTTAAGTATTTTACTATCGACATTCGACCTCTCTTTGTGTATTATACTACATACGTCCGACCTTTCTTTGATTATTATACTCCCGACATCCAACCTTTCTTTGATTATTTTACTTCCAGAATCCGACTGACCTTTCTTTGAGTATTATTGTCCCGACCTTTCTTTGAGTATTATACTTCCAAAATCCTACCTTTCGTTTAGTATTATACTCCCGACATCCGAATTTGCTCGACAATCCGACCTTTCTTTGAGTATTATACTCTTGATATCCATCCCTTCTTTGAATATTATACTGCTGACATCCCCAAGATTTGAACATGCACGCTATTAATATCTATCATTTAAGACGCACGCCCTAACCAACTGTCGCATAAGTTCGAACTTGCTTGTGAATACATTCAATATATTCTTAAGATATCTTAACAATGTCACTACTATTTTATGAAACGACGACTATCAAAATTATACTGTGACAACATCAAGAAATTACTTGTAAAATTTGCACCAAAAAACAAAATTAGATTTTTTATTCACTTTTTTCTTATATTTTTATTTTGTTATTTTCGGAGTTATTATTTACTTTAATATTTTATAAAGTAGGGTTGAGAGTTAAGTATATTCATATGTTAATTTTAGATATACTTCGAATGTAGGTTTAAGTAAAGGAATACTCGTAGAATCTAAATTTGACCAATCCTAAAAATATTTCGTAAAGATAATAAATCCTGAAAATAAACACTTATTTTTATATTTAAATAATCTCTAAAATATTAGTTCAACACATCACCGGGGTTATTTTGATTTTGTAGTGAATTATTTTTGCTATCTTTATGCCGATAAATATTTCAAGCAAGATAAATATTTATCATATTTGTTTCTAATAATATGATAAAATAATTATCAGTCGATATTTGAACAAAATTGACCTTGCCCCTTGTTTATAGTCAGAAGGCAAATACAATCCGTCGATACCTCTTTTTGATTAATTTACACTCGCCACCCCCCCATGCCCCGGGATTGGAAAATATGGGCACTCTGAAACCTTCGCCCTTCCTTTGAGTATTTTAGTTCTAACATCTGACCGATCTTTCTTTAAGTATTTTACTATCGACATTCGACCTCTCTTTGTGTATTATACTACATACGTCCGACCTTTCTTTGATTATTATACTCCCGACATCCAGCCTTTCTTTGATTATTTTACTTCCAGAATCCGACTGACCTTTCTTTGAGTATTATTGTCCCGTCCTTTCTTTGAGTATTATACTTCCAAAATCCTACCTTTCGTTTAGTATTATACTCCCGACATCCGAATTTTCTCGACAATCCGACCTTTCTTTGAGTATTATACTCTTGATATCCATCCCTTCTTTGAATATTATACTGCTGACATCCCCAAGATTTGAACATGCACGCTATTAATATCTATCATTTAAGACGCACGCCCTAACCAACTGTCGCATAAGTCCGAACTTGCCTGTGAATACATTCAATATATTCTTAAGATATCTTAACAATGTCACTACTATTTTATGAAACGACGACTATCAAAATTATACTGTGACAACATCAAGAAATTACCTGTAAAATTTGCACCAAAAAACAAAATTAGATTTTTTATTCACTTTTTTCTTATATTTTTATTTTGTTATTTTCGGAGTTATTATTTACTTTAATATTTTATAAAGTAGGGTTGAGAGTTAAGTATATTCATATGTTAATTTTAGATATACTTCGAATGTAGGTTTAAGTAAAGAAATACTCGTAGAATCTAAATTTGACCAATCCTAAAAATATTTCGTAAAGATAATAAATCCTGAAAATAAACATTTATTTTTATATTTAAATAATCTCTAAAATATTAGTTCAACACATCACCGGGGTTATTTTGATTTTGTAGTGAATTATTTTTGCTATCTTTTTGCCGATAAATATTTCAAGCAAGATAAATATTTATCATATTTGTTTCTAATAATATGATAAAATAATTATCAGTCGATATTTGAACAAAATTGACCTTGCCCCTTGTTTATAGTCAGAAGGCAAATACAATCCGTCGATACCTCTTTTTGATTAATTTACACTCGCCACCCCCCATGCCCCGGGATTGGAAAATATGGGCACTCTGAAACCTTCGCCCTTCCTTTGAGTATTTTAGTTCTAACATCTGACCGACCTTTCTTTAAGTATTTTACTATCGACATTCGACCTCTCTTTGTGTATTATACTACATACGTCCGACCTTTCTTTGATTATTATACTCCCGACATCCAGCCTTTCTTTGATTATTTTACTTCCAGAATCCGACTGACCTTTCTTTGAGTATTATTGTCCCGTCCTTTCTTTGAGTATTATACTTCCAAAATCCTACCTTTCGTTTAGTATTATACTCCCGACATCCGAATTTTCTCGACAATCCGACCTTTCTTTGAGTATTATACTCTTGATATCCATCCCTTCTTTGAATATTATACTGCTGACATCCCCAAGATTTGAACATGCACGCTATTAATATCTATCATTTAAGACGCACGCCCTAACCAACTGTCGCATAAGTCCGAACTTGCTTGTGAATACATTCAATATATTCTTAAGATATCTTAACAATGTCACTACTATTTTATGAAACGACGACTATCAAAATTATACTGTGACAACATCAAGAAATTACCTGTAAAATTTGCACCAAAAAACAAAATTAGATTTTTTATTCACTTTTTTCTTATATTTTTATTTTGTTATTTTCGGAGTTATTATTTACTTTAATATTTTATAAAGTAGGGTTGAGAGTTAAGTATATTCATATGTTAATTTTAGATATACTTCGAATGTAGGTTTAAGTAAAGAAATACTCGTAGAATCTAAATTTGACCAATCCTAAAAATATTACGTAAAGATAATAAATCCTGAAAATAAACATTTATTTTTATATTTAAATAATCTCTAAAATATTAGTTCAACACATCACCGGGGTTATTTTGATTTTGTAGTGAATTATTTTTACTATCTTTTTGCCGATAAATATTTCAAGCAAGATATATATTTATCATATTTGTTTCTAATAATATGATAAAATAATTATCAGTTGATATTTGAACAAAATTGACATTGCCCTTGTTTATAGTCAGAAGGCAAATACAATCCGTCGATACCTCTTTTTGATTAATTTACACTCGCCACCCCCCATGCCCCGGGATTGGAAAATATGGGCACTCTGAAACCTTCGCCCTTCCTTTGAGTATTTTAGTTCTAACATCTGACCTACCTTTCTTTAAGTATTTTACTATCGACATTCGACCTCTCTTTGTGTATTATACTACATACGTCCAACCTTTCTTTGATTATTATACTCCCGACATCCAGCCTTTCTTTGATTATTTTACTTCCAGAATCCGACTGACCTTTCTTTGAGTATTATTGTCCCGACCTTTCTTTGAGTATTATACTTCCAAAATCCTACCTTTCGTTTAGTATTATACTCCCGACATCCGAATTTGCTCGACAATCCGACCTTTCTTTGAGTATTATACTCTTGATATCCATCCCTTCTTTGAATATTATACTACTGATATCCCCAAGATTTGAACATGCACGCTATTAATATCTTTCATTTAAGACGCACGCCCTAACCAACTGTCGCATAAGTCTGAACTTGCCTGTGAATACATTCAATATATTCTTAAGATATCTTAACAATGTCACTACTATTTTATGAAACGACGACTATCAAAATTATACTGTGACAACATCAAGAAATTACTTGTAAAATTTGCACCAAAAAACAAAATTAGATTTTTTATTCACTTTTTTCTTATATTTTTATTTTGTTATTTTCGGAGTTATTATTTACTTTAATATTTTATAAAGTAGGGTTGAGAGTTAAGTATATTCATATGTTAATTTCAGATATACTTCGAATGTAGGTTTAAGTAAAGAAATACTCGTAGAATCTAAATTTGACCAATCCTAAAAATATTTCGTAAAGATAATAAATCCTGAAAATAAACATTTATTTTTATATTTAAATAATCTCTAAAATATTAGTTCAACACATCACCGGGGTTATTTTGATTTTGTAGTGAATTATTTTTGCTATCTTTTTGCCGATAAATATTTCAAGCAAGATAAATATTTATCATATTTGTTTCTAATAATATGATAAAATAATTATCAGTCGATATTTGAACAAAATTGACCTTGCCCCTTGTTTATAGTCAGAAGGCAAATACAATCCGTCGATACCTCTTTTTGATTAATTTACACTCGCCACCCCCCATGCCCCGGGATTGGAAAATATGGGCACTCTGAAACCTTCGCCCTTCCTTTGAGTATTTTAGTTCTAACATCTGACCGACCTTTCTTTAAGTATTTTACTATCGACATTCGACCTCTCTTTGTGTATTATACTACATACGTCCGACCTTTCTTTGATTATTATACTCCCGACATCCAGCCTTTCTTTGATTATTTTACTTCCAGAATCCGACTGACCTTTCTTTGAGTATTATTGTCCCGACCTTTCTTTGAGTATTATACTTCCAAAATCCTACCTTTCGTTTAGTATTATACTCCCGACATCCGAATTTGCTCGACAATCCGACCTTTCTTTGAGTATTATACTCTTGATATCCATCCCTTCTTTGAATATTATACTACTGACATCCCCAAGATTTGAACATGCACGCTGTTAATATCTTTCATTTAAGACGCACGCCCTAACCAACTGTCGCATAAGTCTGAACTTGCCTGTAAATACATTCAATATATTCTTAAGATATCTTAACAATGTCACTACTATTTTATGAAACGACGACTATCAAAATTATACTGTGACAACATCAAGAAATTACTTGTAAAATTTGCACCAAAAAACAAAATTAGATTTTGTATTCACTTTTTTCTTATATTTTTATTTTGTTATTTTCGGAGTTATTATTTACTTTAATATTTTATAAAGTAGGGTTGAGAGTTAAGTATATTCATATGTTAATTTTAGATATACTTCGAATGTAGGTTTAAGTAAAGAAATACTCTTAGAATCTAAATTTGACCAATCCTAAAAATATTTCGTAAAGATAATAAATCCTGAAAATAAACATTTATTTTTATATTTAAATAATCTCTAAAATATTAGTTCAACACATCACCGGGGTTATTTTGATTTTGTAGTGAATTATTTTTGCTATCTTTTTGCCGATAAATATTTCAAGCAAGATAAATATTTATCATATTTGTTTCTAATAATATGATAAAATAATTATCAGTCGATATTTGAACAAAATTGACCTTGCCCCTTGTTTATAGTCAGAAGGCAAATACAATCCGTCGATACCTCTTTTTGATTAATTTACACTCGCCACCCCCCATGCCCCGGGATTGGAAAATATGGGCACTCTGAAACCCTCGCCCTTCCTTTGAGTATTTTAGTTCTAACATCTGACCGACCTTTCTTTAAGTATTTTACTATCGACATTCGACCTCTCTTTGTGTATTATACTACATACGTCCGACCTTTCTTTGATTATTATACTCCCGACATCCAGCCTTTCTTTGATTATTTTACTTCCAGAATCCGACTGACCTTTCTTTGAGTATTATTGTCCCGACCTTTCTTTGAGTATTATACTTCCAAAATCCTACCTTTCGTTTAGTATTATACTCCCGACATCCGAATTTGCTCGACAATCCGACCTTTCTTTGAGTATTATACTCTTGATATCCATCCCTTCTTTGAATATTATACTACTGACATCCCCAAGATTTGAACATGCACGCTGTTAATATCTTTCATTTAAGACGCACGCCCTAACCAACTGTCGCATAAGTCTGAACTTGCCTGTGAATACATTCAATATATTCTTAAGATATCTTAACAATGTCACTACTATTTTATGAAACGACGACTATCAAAATTATACTGTGACGACATCAAGAAATTACTTGTAAAATTTGCACCAAAAAACAAAATTAGATTTTTTATTCACTTTTTTCTTATATTTTTATTTTGTTATTTTCGGAGTTATTATTTACTTTAATATTTTATAAAGTAGGGTTGAGAGTTAAGTATATTCATATGTTAATTTTAGATATACTTCGAATGTAGGTTTAAGTAAAGAAATTCTCGTAGAATCTAAATTTGACCAATCCTAAAAATATTTCGTAAAGATAATAAATCCTGAAAATAAACATTTATTTTTATATTTAAATAATCTCTAAAATATTAGTTCAACACATCACCGGGGTTATTTTGATTTTGTAGTGAATTATTTTTGCTATCTTTTTGCCGATAAATATTTCAAGCAAGATAAATATTTATCATATTTGTTTCTAATAATATGATAAAATAATTATCAGTCGATATTTGAACAAAATTGACCTTGCCCCTTGTTTATAGTCAGAAGGCAAATACAATCCGTCGATACCTCTTTTTGATTAATTTACACTCGCCACCCCCCATGCCCCGGGATTGGAAAATATGGGCACTCTGAAACCTTCTCCCTTCCTTTGAGTATTTTAGTTCTAACATCTGACCGACCTTTCTTTAAGTATTTTACTATCGACATTCGACCTCTCTTTGTGTATTATACTACATACGTCCGACCTTTCTTTGATTATTATACTCCCGACATCCAGCCTTTCTTTGATTATTTTACTTCCAGAATCCGACTGACCTTTCTTTGAGTATTATTGTCCCGACCTTTCTTTGAGTATTATACTTCCAAAATCCTACCTTTCGTTTAGTATTATACTCCCGACATCCGAATTTGCTCGACAATCCGACCTTTCTTTGAGTATTATACTCTTGATATCCATCCCTTCTTTGAATATTATACTACTGACATCCCCAAGATTTGAACATGCACGCTGTTAATATCTTTCATTTAAGACGCACGCCCTAACCAACTGTCGCATAAGTCTGAACTTGCCTGTGAATACATTCAATATATTCTTAAGATATCTTAACAATGTCACTACTATTTTATGAAACGACGACTATCAAAATTATACTGTGACGACATCAAGAAATTACTTGTAAAATTTGCACCAAAAAACAAAATTAGATTTTTTATTCACTTTTTTCTTATATTTTTATTTTGTTATTTTCGGAGTTATTATTTACTTTAATATTTTATAAAGTAGGGTTGAGAGTTAAGTATATTCATATGTTAATTTTAGATATACTTCGAATGTAGGTTTAAGTAAATAAATTCTCGTAGAATCTAAATTTGACCAATCCTAAAAATATTTCGTAAAGATAATAAATCCTGAAAATAAACATTTATTTTTATATTTAAATAATCTCTAAAATATTAGTTCAACACATCACCGGGGTTATTTTGATTTTGTAGTGAATTATTTTTGCTATCTTTTTGCCGATAAATATTTCAAGCAAGATAAATATTTATCATATTTGTTTCTAATAATATGATAAAATAATTATCAGTCGATATTTGAACAAAATTGACCTTGCCCCTTGTTTATAGTCAGAAGGCAAATACAATCCGTCGATACCTCTTTTTGATTAATTTACACTCGCCACCCCCCATGCCCCGGGATTGGAAAATATGGGCACTCTGAAACCTTCTCCCTTCCTTTGAGTATTTTAGTTCTAACATCTGACCGACCTTTCTTTAAGTATTTTACTATCGACATTCGACCTCTCTTTGTGTATTATACTACATACGTCCGACCTTTCTTTGATTATTATACTCCCGACATCCAGCCTTTCTTTGATTATTTTACTTCCAGAATCCGACTGACCTTTCTTTGAGTATTATTGTCCCGACCTTTCTTTGAGTATTATACTTCCAAAATCCTACCTTTCGTTTAGTATTATACTCCCGACATCCGAATTTGCTCGACAATCCGACCTTTCTTTGAGTATTATACTCTTGATATCCATCCCTTCTTTGAATATTATACTACTGACATCCCCAAGATTTGAACATGCACGCTATTAATATCTATCATTTAAGACGCACGCCCTAACCAACTGTCGCATAAGTCTGAACTTGCCTGTAAATACATTCAATATATTCTTAAGATATCTTAACAATGTCACTACTATTTTATGAAACGACGACTATCAAAATTATACTGTGACAACATCAAGAAATTACTTGTAAAATTTGCACCAAAAAACAAAATTAGATTTTTTATTCACTTTTTTCTTATATTTTTATTTTGTTATTTTCGGAGTTATTATTTACTTTAATATTTTATAAAGTAGGGTTGAGAGTTAAGTATATTCATATGTTAATTTTAGATATACTTCGAATGTAGGTTTAAGTAAAGAAATACTCGTAGAATCTAAATTTGACCAATCCTAAAAATATTTCGTAAAGATAATAAATCCTGAAAATAAACATTTATTTTTATATTTAAATAATCTCTAAAATATTAGTTCAACACATCACCGGGGTTATTTTGATTTTGTAGTGAATTATTTTTGCTATCTTTTTGCCGATAAATATTTCAAGCAAGATAAATATTTATCATATTTGTTTCTAATAATATGATAAAATAATTATCAGTCGATATTTGAACAAAATTGACCTTGCCCCTTGTTTATAGTCAGAAGGCAAATACAATCCGTCGATACCTCTTTTTGATTAATTTACACTCGCCACCCCCCATGCCCCGGGATTGGAAAATATGGGCACTCTGAAACCTTCGCCCTTCCTTTGAGTATTTTAGTTCTAACATCTGACCGACCTTTCTTTAAGTATTTTACTATCGACATTCGACCTCTCTTTGTGTATTATACTACATACGTCCGACCTTTCTTTGATTATTATACTCCCGACATCCAGCCTTTCTTTGATTATTTTACTTCCAGAATCCGACTGACCTTTCTTTGAGTATTATTGTCCCGACCTTTCTTTGAGTATTATACTTCCAAAATCCTACCTTTCGTTTAGTATTATACTCCCGACATCCGAATTTGCTCGACAATCCGACCTTTCTTTGAGTATTATACTCTTGATATCCATCCCTTCTTTGAATATTATACTACTGACATCCCCAAGATTTGAACATGCACGCTGTTAATATCTTTCATTTAAGACGCACGCCCTAACCAACTGTCGCATAAGTCTGAACTTGCCTGTGAATACATTCAATATATTCTTAAGATATCTTAACAATGTCACTACTATTTTATGAAACGACGACTATCAAAATTATACTGTGACAACATCAAGAAATTACTTGTAAAATTTGCACCAAAAAACAAAATTAGATTTTTTATTCACTTTTTTCTTATATTTTTATTTTGTTATTTTCGGAGTTATTATTTACTTTAATATTTTATAAAGTAGGGTTGAGAGTTAAGTATATTCATATGTTAATTTTAGATATACTTCGAATGTAGGTTTAAGTAAAGAAATACTCGTAGAATCTAAATTTGACCAATCCTAAAAATATTTCGTAAAGATAATAAATCCTGAAAATAAACATTTATTTTTATATTTAAATAATCTCTAAAATATTAGTTCAACACATCACCGGGGTTATTTTGATTTTGTAGTGAATTATTTTTGCTATCTTTTTGCCGATAAATATTTCAAGCAAGATAAATATTTATCATATTTGTTTCTAATAATATGATAAAATAATTATCAGTCGATATTTGAACAAAATTGACCTTGCCCCTTGTTTATAGTCAGAAGGCAAATACAATCCGTCGATACCTCTTTTTGATTAATTTACACTCGCCACCCCCCATGCCCCGGGATTGGAAAATATGGGCACTCTGAAACCTTCGCCCTTCCTTTGAGTATTTTAGTTCTAACATCTGACCGACCTTTCTTTAAGTATTTTACTATCGACATTCGACCTCTCTTTGTGTATTATACTACATACGTCCGACCTTTCTTTGATTATTATACTCCCGACATCCAGCCTTTCTTTGATTATTTTACTTCCAGAATCCGACTGACCTTTCTTTGAGTATTATTGTCCCGACCTTTCTTTGAGTATTATACTTCCAAAATCCTACCTTTCGTTTAGTATTATACTCCCGACATCCGAATTTGCTCGACAATCCGACCTTTCTTTGAGTATTATACTCTTGATATCCATCCCTTCTTTGAATATTATACTACTGACATCCCCAAGATTTGAACATGCACGCTGTTAATATCTTTCATTTAAGACGCACGCCCTAACCAACTGTCGCATAAGTCTGAACTTGCCTGTGAATACATTCAATATATTCTTAAGATATCTTAACAATGTCACTACTATTTTATGAAACGACGACTATCAAAATTATACTGTGACAACATCAAGAAATTACTTGTAAAATTTGCACCAAAAAACAAAATTAGATTTTTTATTCACTTTTTTCTTATATTTTTATTTTGTTATTTTCGGAGTTATTATTTACTTTAATATTTTATAAAGTAGGGTTGAGAGTTAAGTATATTCATATGTTAATTTTAGATATACTTCGAATGTAGGTTTAAGTAAAGAAATACTCGTAGAATCTAAATTTGACCAATCCTAAAAATATTTCGTAAAGATAATAAATCCTGAAAATAAACATTTATTTTTATATTTAAATAATCTCTAAAATATTAGTTCAACACATCACCGGGGTTATTTTGATTTTGTAGTGAATTATTTTTGCTATCTTTTTGCCGATAAATATTTCAAGCAAGATAAATATTTATCATATTTGTTTCTAATAATATGATAAAATAATTATCAGTCGATATTTGAACAAAATTGACCTTGCCCCTGTTTTATAGTCAGAAGGCAAATACAATCCGTCGATACCTCTTTTTGATTAATTTACACTCGCCACCCCCCATGCCCCGGGATTGGAAAATATGGGCACTCTGAAACCTTCGCCCTTCCTTTGAGTATTTTAGTTCTAACATCTGACCGACCTTTCTTTAAGTATTTTACTATCGACATTCGACCTCTCTTTGTGTATTATACTACATACGTCCGACCTTTCTTTGATTATTATACTCCCGACATCCAGCCTTTCTTTGATTATTTTACTTCCAGAATCCGACTGACCTTTCTTTGAGTATTATTGTCCCGACCTTTCTTTGAGTATTATACTTCCAAAATCCTACCTTTCGTTTAGTATTATACTCCCGACATCCGAATTTGCTCGACAATCCGACCTTTCTTTGAGTATTATACTCTTGATATCCATCCCTTCTTTGAATATTATACTACTGACATCCCCAAGATTTGAACATGCACGCTGTTAATATCTTTCATTTAAGACGCACGCCCTAACCAACTGTCGCATAAGTCTGAACTTGCCTGTGAATACATTCAATATATTCTTAAGATATCTTAACAATGTCACTACTATTTTATGAAACGACGACTATCAAAATTATACTGTGACAACATCAAGAAATTACTTGTAAAATTTGCACCAAAAAACAAAATTAGATTTTTTATTCACTTTTTTCTTATATTTTTATTTTGTTATTTTCGGAGTTATTATTTACTTTAATATTTTATAAAGTAGGGTTGAGAGTTAAGTATATTCATATGTTAATTTTAGATATACTTCGAATGTAGGTTTAAGTAAAGAAATACTCGTAGAATCTAAATTTGACCAATCCTAAAAATATTTCGTAAAGATAATAAATCCTGAAAATAAACATTTATTTTTATATTTAAATAATCTCTAAAATATTAGTTCAACACATCACCGGGGTTATTTTGATTTTGTAGTGAATTATTTTTGCTATCTTTTTGCCGATAAATATTTCAAGCAAGATAAATATTTATCATATTTGTTTCTAATAATATGATAAAATAATTATCAGTCGATATTTGAACAAAATTGACCTTGCCCCTTGTTTATAGTCAGAAGGCAAATACAATCCGTCGATACCTCTTTTTGATTAATTTACACTCGCCACCCCCCATGCCCCGGGATTGGAAAATATGGGCACTCTGAAACCTTCGCCCTTCCTTTGAGTATTTTAGTTCTAACATCTGACCGACCTTTCTTTAAGTATTTTACTATCGACATTCGACCTCTCTTTGTGTATTATACTACATACGTCCGACCTTTCTTTGATTATTATACTCCCGACATCCAGCCTTTCTTTGATTATTTTACTTCCAGAATCCGACTGACCTTTCTTTGAGTATTATTGTCCCGACCTTTCTTTGAGTATTATACTTCCAAAATCCTACCTTTCGTTTAGTATTATACTCCCGACATCCGAATTTGCTCGACAATCCGACCTTTCTTTGAGTATTATACTCTTGATATCCATCCCTTCTTTGAATATTATACTACTGACATCCCCAAGATTTGAACATGCACGCTGTTAATATCTTTCATTTAAGACGCACGCCCTAACCAACTGTCGCATAAGTCTGAACTTGCCTGTGAATACATTCAATATATTCTTAAGATATCTTAACAATGTCACTACTATTTTATGAAACGACGACTATCAAAATTATACTGTGACAACATCAAGAAATTACTTGTAAAATTTGCACCAAAAAACAAAATTAGATTTTTTATTCACTTTTTTCTTATATTTTTATTTTGTTATTTTCGGAGTTATTATTTACTTTAATATTTTATAAAGTAGGGTTGAGAGTTAAGTATATTCATATGTTAATTTTAGATATACTTCGAATGTAGGTTTAAGTAAAGAAATACTCGTAGAATCTAAATTTGACCAATCCTAAAAATATTTCGTAAAGATAATAAATCCTGAAAATAAACATTTATTTTTATATTTAAATAATCTCTAAAATATTAGTTCAACACATCACCGGGGTTATTTTGATTTTGTAGTGAATTATTTTTGCTATCTTTTTGCCGATAAATATTTCAAGCAAGATAAATATTTATCATATTTGTTTCTAATAATATGATAAAATAATTATCAGTCGATATTTGAACAAAATTGACCTTGCCCCTTGTTTATAGTCAGAAGGCAAATACAATCCGTCGATACCTCTTTTTGATTAATTTACACTCGCCACCCCCCATGCCCCGGGTTTGGAAAATATGGGCACTCTGAAACCTTCGCCCTTCCTTTGAGTATTTTAGTTCTAACATCTGACCGACCTTTCTTTAAGTATTTTACTATCGACATTCGACCTCTCTTTGTGTATTATACTACATACGTCCGACCTTTCTTTGATTATTATACTCCCGACATCCAGCCTTTCTTTGATTATTTTACTTCCAGAATCCGACTGACCTTTCTTTGAGTATTATTGTCCCGACCTTTCTTTGAGTATTATACTTCCAAAATCCTACCTTTCGTTTAGTATTATACTCCCGACATCCGAATTTGCTCGACAATCCGACCTTTCTTTGAGTATTATACTCTTGATATCCATCCCTTCTTTGAATATTATACTACTGACATCCCCAAGATTTGAACATGCACGCTGTTAACATCTTTCATTTAAGACGCACGCCCTAACCAACTGTCGCATAAGTCTGAACTTGCCTGTGAATACATTCAATATATTCTTAAGATATCTTAACAATGTCACTACTATTTTATGAAACGACGACTATCAAAATTATACTGTGACGACATCAAGAAATTACTTGTAAAATTTGCACCAAAAAACAAAATTAGATTTTTTATTCACTTTTTTCTTATATTTTTATTT
The DNA here is from genome assembly GCA_946814005.1 of Chamaenerion angustifolium. Taxonomy (NCBI): domain Eukaryota; kingdom Viridiplantae; phylum Streptophyta; class Magnoliopsida; order Myrtales; family Onagraceae; genus Chamaenerion; species Chamaenerion angustifolium. The sequence goes on from OX328266.1 coordinate 25,042,917, forward strand.
TGTTATTTTCGGAGTTATTATTTACTTTAATATTTTATAAAGTAGGGTTGAGAGTTAAGTATATTCATATGTTAATTTTAGATATACTTCGAATGTAGGTTTAAGTAAAGAAATTCTCGTAGAATCTAAATTTGACCAATCCTAAAAATATTTCGTAAAGATAATAAATCCTGAAAATAAACATTTATTTTTATATTTAAATAATCTCTAAAATATTAGTTCAACACATCACCGGGGTTATTTTGATTTTGTAGTGAATTATTTTTGCTATCTTTTTGCCGATAAATATTTCAAGCAAGATAAATATTTATCATATTTGTTTCTAATAATATGATAAAATAATTATCAGTCGATATTTGAACAAAATTGACCTTGCCCCTTGTTTATAGTCAGAAGGCAAATACAATCCGTCGATACCTCTTTTTGATTAATTTACACTCGCCACCCCCCATGCCCCGGGATTGGAAAATATGGGCACTCTGAAACCTTCGCCCTTCCTTTGAGTATTTTAGTTCTAACATCTGACCGACCTTTCTTTAAGTATTTTACTATCGACATTCGACCTCTCTTTGTGTATTATACTACATACGTCCGACCTTTCTTTAATTAATTTACTTCCAGAATCCGACTGACCTTTCTTTGAGTATTATTGTCCCGTCCTTTCTTTGAGTATTATACTTCCAAAATCCTACCTTTCGTTTAGTATTATACTCCCGACATCTGAATTTTCCCGACAATCCGACCTTTCTTTGAGTATTATACTCTTGATATCCATCCCTTCTTTGAATAATATACTGCTGACATCCCCAAGATTTGAACATGCACGCTATTAATATCTATCATTTAAGACGCACGCCCTAACCAACTGTCGCATAAGTCCGAACTTGCCTGTGAATACATTCAATATATTCTTAAGATATCTTAACAATGTCACTACTATTTTATGAAACGACGACTATCAAAATTATACTGTGACAACATCAAGAAATTACCTGTAAAATTTGCACCAAAAAACAAAATTAGATTTTTTATTCACTTTTTTCTTATATTTTTATTTTGTTATTTTCGGAGTTATTATTTACTTTAATATTTTATAAAGTAGGGTTGAGAGTTAAGTATATTCATATGTTAATTTTAGATATACTTCGAATGTAGGTTTAAGTAAAGAAATTCTCGTAGAATCTAAATTTGACCAATCCTAAAAATATTTCGTAAAAATAATAAATCCTGAAAATAAACATTTATTTTTATATTTAAATAATCTCTAAAATATTAGTTCAACACATCACCGGGGTTATTTTGATTTTGTAGTGAATTATTTTTGCTATCTTTTTGCCGATAAATATTTCAAGCAAGATAAATATTTATCATATTTGTTTCTAATAATATGATAAAATAATTATCAGTCGATATTTGAACAAAATTGACCTTGCCCCTTGTTTATAGTCAGAAGGCAAATACAATCCGTCGATACCTCTTTTTGATTAATTTACACTCGCCACCCCCCATGCCCCGGGATTGGAAAATATGGGCACTCTGAAACCTTCTCCCTTCCTTTGAGTATTTTAGTTCTAACATCTGACCGACCTTTCTTTAAGTATTTTACTATCGACATTCGACCTCTCTTTGTGTATTATACTACATACGTCCGACCTTTCTTTGATTATTATACTCCCGACATCCAGCCTTTCTTTGATTATTTTACTTCCAGAATCCGACTGACCTTTCTTTGAGTATTATTGTCCCGACCTTTCTTTGAGTATTATACTTCCAAAATCCTACCTTTCGTTTAGTATTATACTCCCGACATCCGAATTTGCTCGACAATCCGACCTTTCTTTGAGTATTATACTCTTGATATCCATCCCTTCTTTGAATATTATACTACTGACATCCCCAAGATTTGAACATGCACGCTGTTAATATCTTTCATTTAAGACGCACGCCCTAACCAACTGTCGCATAAGTCTGAACTTGCCTGTGAATACATTCAATATATTCTTAAGATATCTTAACAATGTCACTACTATTTTATGAAACGACGACTATCAAAATTATACTGTGACGACATCAAGAAATTACTTGTAAAATTTGCACCAAAAAACAAAATTAGATTTTTTATTCACTTTTTTCTTATATTTTTATTTTGTTATTTTCGGAGTTATTATTTACTTTAATATTTTATAAAGTAGGGTTGAGAGTTAAGTATATTCATATGTTAATTTTAGATATACTTCGAATGTAGGTTTAAGTAAAGAAATTCTCGTAGAATCTAAATTTGACCAATCCTAAAAATATTTCGTAAAGATAATAAATCCTGAAAATAAACATTTATTTTTATATTTAAATAATCTCTAAAATATTAGTTCAACACATCACCGGGGTTATTTTGATTTTGTAGTGAATTATTTTTGCTATCTTTTTGCCGATAAATATTTCAAGCAAGATAAATATTTATCATATTTGTTTCTAATAATATGATAAAATAATTATCAGTCGATATTTGAACAAAATTGACCTTGCCCCTTGTTTATAGTCAGAAGGCAAATACAATCCGTCGATACCCCTTTTTGATTAATTTACACTCGCCACCCCCAATGCCCCGGGATTGGAAAATATGGGCACTCTGAAACCTTCGCCCTTCCTTTGAGTATTTTAGTTCTAACATCTGACCGACCTTTCTTTAAGTATTTTACTATCGACATTCGACCTCTCTTTGTGTATTATACTACATATGTCCGACCTTTCTTTGATTAATTTACTTCCAGAATCCGATTGACCTTTCTTTGAGTATTATTGTCCCGTCCTTTCTTTGAGTATTATACTTCCAAAATCCTACCTTTCGTTTAGTATTATACTCCCGACATCTGAATTTTCCCGACAATCCGACCTTTCTTTGAGTATTATACTCTTGATATCCATCCCTTCTTTGAATAATATACTGCTGACATCCCCAAGATTTGAACATGCACGCTATTAATATCTATCATTTAAGACGCACGCCCTAACCAACTGTCGCATAAGTCCGAACTTGCCTGTGAATACATTCATGCTATTCTTAAGATATCTTAACAATGTCACTACTATTTTATGAAACGACGACTATCAAAATTATACTGTGACAACATCAAGAAATTACCTGTAAAATTTGCACCAAAAAACAAAATTAGATTTTTTATTCACTTTTTTCTTATATTTTTATTTTGTTATTTTCGGAGTTATTATTTACTTTAATATTTTATAAAGTAGGGTTGAGAGTTAAGTATATTCATATGCTAATTTTAGATATACTTCGAATGTAGGTTTAAGTAAAGAAATTCTCGTAGAATCTAAATTTGACCAATCCTAAAAATATTTCGTAAAGATAATAAATCCTGAAAATAAACATTTATTTTTATATTTAAATAATCTCTAAAATATTAGTTCAACACATCACCGGGGTTATTTTGATTTTGTAGTGAATTATTTTTGCTATCTTTTTGCCGATAAATATTTCAAGCAACATAAATATTTATCATATTTGTTTCTAATAATATGATAAAATAATTATCAGTCGATATTTGAACAAAATTGACCTTGCCCTTGTTTATAGTCAGAAGGCAAATACAATCCGTCGATACCTCTTTTTGATTAATTTACACTCGTCACCCCCCATGCCCCGGGATTGGAAAATATGGGCACTCTGAAACCTTCGCCCTTCCTTTGAGTATTTTAGTTCTAACATCTGACCGACCTTTCTTTAAGTATTTTACTATCGACATTCGACCTCTCTTTGTGTATTATACTACATACGTCCGACCTTTCTTTGATTATTATACTCCCGACATCCAGCCTTTCTTTGATTATTTTACTTCCAGAATCCGACTGACCTTTCTTTGAGTATTATTGTCCCGTCCTTTCTTTGAGTATTATACTTCCAAAATCCTACCTTTCGTTTAGTATTATACTCCCGACATCCGAATTTTCTCGACAATCCGACCTTTCTTTGAGTATTATACTCTTGATATCCATCCCTTCTTTGAATAATATACTGCTGACATCCCCAAGATTTGAACATGCACGCTATTAATATCTATCATTTAAGACGCACGCCCTAACCAACTGTCGCATAAGTCCGAACTTGCCTGTGAATACATTCATGCTATTCTTAAGATATCTTAACAATGTCACTACTATTTTATGAAACGACGACTATCAAAATTATACTGTGACAACATCAAGAAATTACCTGTAAAATTTGCACCAAAAAACAAAATTAGATTTTTTATTCACTTTTTTCTTATATTTTTATTTTGTTATTTTCGGAGTTATTATTTACTTTAATATTTTATAAAGTAGGGTTGAGAGTTAAGTATATTCATATGTTAATTTTAGATATACTTCGAATGTAGGTTTAAGTAAAGAAATTCTCGTAGAATCTAAATTTGACCAATCCTAAAAATATTTCGTAAAGATAATAAATCCTGAAAATAAACATTTATTTTTATATTTAAATAATCTCTAAAATATTAGTTCAACACATCACCGGGGTTATTTTGATTTTGTAGTGAATTATTTTTGCTATCTTTTTGCCGATAAATATTTCAAGCAACATAAATATTTATCATATTTGTTTCTAATAATATGATAAAATAATTATCAGTCGATATTTGAACAAAATTGACCTTGCCCTTGTTTATAGTCAGAAGGCAAATACAATCCGTCGATACCTCTTTTTGATTAATTTACACTCGTCACCCCCCATGCCCCGGGATTGGAAAATATGGGCACTCTGAAACCTTCGCCCTTCCTTTGAGTATTTTAGTTCTAACATCTGACCGACCTTTCTTTAAGTATTTTACTATCGACATTCGACCTCTCTTTGTGTATTATACTACATACGTCCGACCTTTCTTTGATTATTATACTCCCGACATCCAGCCTTTCTTTGATTATTTTACTTCCAGAATCCGACTGACCTTTCTTTGAGTATTATTGTCCCGTCCTTTCTTTGAGTATTATACTTCCAAAATCCTACCTTTCGTTTAGTATTATACTCCCGACATCCGAATTTTCTCGACAATCCGACCTTTCTTTGAGTATTATACTCTTGATATCCATCCCTTCTTTGAATAATATACTGCTGACATCCCCAAGATTTGAACATGCACGCTATTAATATCTATCATTTAAGACGCACGCCCTAACCAACTGTCGCATAAGTCCGAACTTGCTTGTGAATACATTCAATATATTCTTAAGATATCTTAACAATGTCACTACTATTTTATGAAACGACGACTATCAAAATTATACTGTGACAACATCAAGAAATTACCTGTAAAATTTGCACCAAAAAACAAAATTAGATTTTTTATTCACTTTTTTCTTATATTTTTATTTTGTTATTTTCGGAGTTATTATTTACTTTAATATTTTATAAAGTAGGGTTGAGAGTTAAGTATATTCATATGTTAATTTTAGATATACTTCGAATGTAGGTTTAAGTAAAGAAATTCTCGTAGAATCTAAATTTGACCAATCCTAAAAATATTTCGTAAAAATAATAAATCCTGAAAATAAACATTTATTTTTATATTTAAATAATCTCTAAAATATTAGTTCAACACATCACCGGGGTTATTTTGATTTTGTAGTGAATTATTTTTGCTATTTTTTGCCGATAAATATTTCAAGCAAGATAAATATTTATCATATTTGTTTCTAATAATATGATAAAATAATTATCAGTCGATATTTGAACAAAATTGACCTTGCCCCTTGTTTATAGTCAGAAGGCAAATACAATCCGTCGATACCTCTTTTTGATTAATTTACACTCGCCACCCCCCATGCCCCGGGATTGGAAAATATGGGCACTCTGAAACCTTCGCCCTTCCTTTGAGTATTTTAGTTCTAACATCTGACCGACCTTTCTTTAAGTATTTTACTATCGACATTCGACCTCTCTTTGTGTATTATACTACATACGTCCGACCTTTCTTTGATTATTATACTCCCGACATCCAGCCTTTCTTTGATTATTTTACTTCCAGAATCCGACTGACCTTTCTTTGAGTATTATTGTCCCGACCTTTCTTTGAGTATTATACTTCCAAAATCCTACCTTTCGTTTAGTATTATACTCCCGACATCCGAATTTGCTCGACAATCCGACCTTTCTTTGAGTATTATACTCTTGATATCCATCCCTTCTTTGAATATTATACTACTGACATCCCCAAGATTTGAACATGCACGCTGTTAATATCTTTCATTTAAGACGCACGCCCTAACCAACTGTCGCATAAGTCTGAACTTGCCTGTGAATACATTCAATATATTCTTAAGATATCTTAACAATGTCACTACTATTTTATGAAACGACGACTATCAAAATTATACTGTGACGACATCAAGAAATTACTTGTAAAATTTGCACCAAAAAACAAAATTAGATTTTTTATTCACTTTTTTCTTATATTTTTATTTTGTTATTTTCGGAGTTATTATTTACTTTAATATTTTATAAAGTAGGGTTGAGAGTTAAGTATATTCATATGTTAATTTTAGATATACTTCGAATGTAGGTTTAAGTAAAGAAATTCTCGTAGAATCTAAATTTGACCAATCCTAAAAATATTTCGTAAAGATAATAAATCCTGAAAATAAACATTTATTTTTATATTTAAATAATCTCTAAAATATTAGTTCAACACATCACCGGGGTTATTTTGATTTTGTAGTGAATTATTTTTGCTATCTTTTTGCCGATAAATATTTCAAGCAAGATAAATATTTATCATATTTGTTTCTAATAATATGATAAAATAATTATCAGTCGATATTTGAACAAAATTGACCTTGCCCCTTGTTTATAGTCAGAAGGCAAATACAATCCGTCGATACCCCTTTTTGATTAATTTACACTCGCCACCCCCAATGCCCCGGGATTGGAAAATATGGGCACTCTGAAACCTTCGCCCTTCCTTTGAGTATTTTAGTTCTAACATCTGACCGACCTTTCTTTAAGTATTTTACTATCGACATTCGACCTCTCTTTGTGTATTATACTACATATGTCCGACCTTTCTTTGATTAATTTACTTCCAGAATCCGATTGACCTTTCTTTGAGTATTATTGTCCCGTCCTTTCTTTGAGTATTATACTTCCAAAATCCTACCTTTCGTTTAGTATTATACTCCCGACATCTGAATTTTCCCGACAATCCGACCTTTCTTTGAGTATTATACTCTTGATATCCATCCCTTCTTTGAATAATATACTGCTGACATCCCCAAGATTTGAACATGCACGCTATTAATATCTATCATTTAAGACGCACGCCCTAACCAACTGTCGCATAAGTCCGAACTTGCCTGTGAATACATTCATGCTATTCTTAAGATATCTTAACAATGTCACTACTATTTTATGAAACGACGACTATCAAAATTATACTGTGACAACATCAAGAAATTACCTGTAAAATTTGCACCAAAAAACAAAATTAGATTTTTTATTCACTTTTTTCTTATATTTTTATTTTGTTATTTTCGGAGTTATTATTTACTTTAATATTTTATAAAGTAGGGTTGAGAGTTAAGTATATTCATATGTTAATTTTAGATATACTTCGAATGTAGGTTTAAGTAAAGAAATTCTCGTAGAATCTAAATTTGACCAATCCTAAAAATATTTCGTAAAGATAATAAATCCTGAAAATAAACATTTATTTTTATATTTAAATAATCTCTAAAATATTAGTTCAACACATCACCGGGGTTATTTTGATTTTGTAGTGAATTATTTTTGCTATCTTTTTGCCGATAAATATTTCAAGCAAGATAAATATTTATCATATTTGTTTCTAATAATATGATAAAATAATTATCAGTCGATATTTGAACAAAATTGACCTTGCCCTTGTTTATAGTCAGAAGGCAAATACAATCCGTCGATACCTCTTTTTGATTAATTTACACTCGTCACCCCCCATGCCCCGGGATTGGAAAATATGGGCACTCTGAAACCTTCGCCCTTCCTTTGAGTATTTTAGTTCTAACATCTGACCGACCTTTCTTTAAGTATTTTACTATCGACATTCGACCTCTCTTTGTGTATTATACTACATACGTCCGACCTTTCTTTGATTATTATACTCCCGACATCCAGCCTTTCTTTGATTATTTTACTTCCAGAATCCGACTGACCTTTCTTTGAGTATTATTGTCCCGTCCTTTCTTTGAGTATTATACTTCCAAAATCCTACCTTTCGTTTAGTATTATACTCCCGACATCCGAATTTTCTCGACAATCCGACCTTTCTTTGAGTATTATACTCTTGATATCCATCCCTTCTTTGAATAATATACTGCTGACATCCCCAAGATTTGAACATGCACGCTATTAATATCTATCATTTAAGACGCACGCCCTAACCAACTGTCGCATAAGTCCGAACTTGCTTGTGAATACATTCAATATATTCTTAAGATATCTTAACAATGTCACTACTATTTTATGAAACGACGACTATCAAAATTATACTGTGACAACATCAAGAAATTACCTGTAAAATTTGCACCAAAAAACAAAATTAGATTTTTTATTCACTTTTTTCTTATATTTTTATTTTGTTATTTTCGGAGTTATTATTTACTTTAATATTTTATAAAGTAGGGTTGAGAGTTAAGTATATTCATATGTTAATTTTAGATATACTTCGAATGTAGGTTTAAGTAAAGAAATTCTCGTAGAATCTAAATTTGACCAATCCTAAAAATATTTCGTAAAGATAATAAATCTTGAAAATAAACATTTATTTTTATATTTAAATAATCTCTAAAATATTAGTTCAACACATCACCGGGGTTATTTTGATTTGGTAGTGAATTATTTTTGCTATCTTTTTGCCGATAAATATTTCAAGCAAGATAAATATTTATCACATTTGTTTCTAATAATATGATAAAATAATTATCAATCGATATTTGAACAAAATTGACCTTGCCCCTTGTTTATAGTCAGAAGGCAAATACAATCCGTCGATACCTCTTTTTGATTAATTTACACTCGCCACCCCCCATGCCCCGGGATTGGAAAATATGGGCACTCTGAAACCTTCGCCCTTCCTTTGAGTATTTTAGTTCTAACATCTGACCGACCTTTCTTTAAGTATTTTACTATCGACATTCGACCTCTCTTTGTGTATTATACTACATACGTCCGACCTTTCTTTGATTATTATACTCCCGACATCCAGCCATTCTTTGATTATTTTACTTCCAGAATCCGACTGACCTTTCTTTGAGTATTATTGTCCCGACCTTTCTTTGAGTATTATACTTCCAAAATCCTACCTTTCGTTTAGTATTATACTCCGGACATCCGAATTTGCTCGACAATCCGACCTTTCTTTGAGTATTATACTCTTGATATCCATCCCTTCTTTGAATATTATACTACTGACATCCCCAAGATTTGAACATGCACGCTGTTAATATCTTTCATTTAAGACGCACGCCCTAACCAACTGTCGCATAAGTCTGAACTTGCCTGTGAATACATTCAATATATTCTTAAGATATCTTAACAATGTCACTACTATTTTATGAAACGACGACAATCAAAATTATACTGTGACGACATCAAGAAATTACCTGTAAAATTTGCACCAAAAAACAAAATTAGATTTTTTATTCACTTTTTTCTTATATTTTTATTTTGTTATTTTCGGAGTTATTATTTACTTTAATATTTTATAAAGTAGGGTTGAGAGTTAAGTATATTCATATGTTAATTTTAGATATACTTCGAATGTAGGTTTAAGTAAAGAAATACTCGTAGAATCTAAATTTGACCAATCCTAAAAATATTTCGTAAAGATAATAAATCCTGAAAATAAACATTTATTTTTATATTTAAATAATCTCTAAAATATTAGTTCAACACATCACCGGGGTTATTTTGATTTTGTAGTGAATTATTTTTGCTATCTTTTTGCCGATAAATATTTCAAGCAAGATAAATATTTATCATATTTGTTTCTAATAATATGATAAAATAATTATCAGTCGATATTTGAACAAAATTGACCTTGCCCCTTGTTTATAGTCAGAAGGCAAATACAATCCGTCGATACCTCTTTTTGATTAATTTACACTCGCCACCCCCCATGCCCCGGGATTGGAAAATATGGGCACTCTGAAACCTTCGCCCTTCCTTTGAGTATTTTAGTTCTAACATCTGACCGACCTTTCTTTAAGTATTTTACTATCGACATTCGACCTCTCTTTGTGTATTATACTACATACGTCCGACCTTTCTTTGATTATTATACTCCCGACATCCAGCCTTTCTTTGATTATTTTACTTCCAGAATCCGACTGACCTTTCTTTGAGTATTATTGTCCCGTCCTTTCTTTGAGTATTATACTTCCAAAATCCTACCTTTCGTTTAGTATTATACTCCCGACATCCGAATTTTCTCGACAATCCGACCTTTCTTTGAGTATTATACTCTTGATATCCATCCCTTCTTTGAATAATATACTGCTGACATCCCCAAGATTTGAACATGCACGCTATTAATATCTATCATTTAAGACGCACGCCCTAACCAACTGTCGCATAAGTCCGAACTTGCTTGTGAATACATTCAATATATTCTTAAGATATCTTAACAATGTCACTACTATTTTATGAAACGACGACTATCAAAATTATACTGTGACAACATCAAGAAATTACCTGTAAAATTTGCACCAAAAAACAAAATTAGATTTTTTATTCACTTTTTTCTTATATTTTTATTTTGTTATTTTCGGAGTTATTATTTACTTTAATATTTTATAAAGTAGGGTTGAGAGTTAAGTATATTCATATGTTAATTTTAGATATACTTCGAATGTAGGTTTAAGTAAAGAAATTCTCGTAGAATCTAAATTTGACCAATCCTAAAAATATTTCGTAAAGATAATAAATCCTGAAAATAAACATTTATTTTTATATTTAAATAATCTCTAAAATATTAGTTCAACACATCACCGGGGTTATTTTGATTTTGTAGTGAATTATTTTTGCTATCTTTTTGCCGATAAATATTTCAAGCAAGATAAATATTTATCATATTTGTTTCTAATAATATGATAAAATAATTATCAATCGATATTTGAACAAAATTGACCTTGCCCCTTGTTTATAGTCAGAAGGCAAATACAATCCGTCGATACCTCTTTTTGATTAATTTACACTCGCCACCCCCCATGCCCCGGGATTGGAAAATATGGGCACTCTGAAACCTTCGCCCTTCCTTTGAGTATTTTAGTTCTAACATCTGACCGACCTTTCTTTAAGTATTTTACTATCGACATTCGACCTCTCTTTGTGTATTATACTACATACGTCCGACCTTTCTTTGATTATTATACTCCCGACATCCAGCCATTCTTTGATTATTTTACTTCCAGAATCCGACTGACCTTTCTTTGAGTATTATTGTCCCGACCTTTCTTTGAGTATTATACTTCCAAAATCCTACCTTTCGTTTAGTATTATACTCCGGACATCCGAATTTGCTCGACAATCCGACCTTTCTTTGAGTATTATACTCTTGATATCCATCCCTTCTTTGAATATTATACTACTGACATCCCCAAGATTTGAACATGCACGCTGTTAATATCTTTCATTTAAGACGCACGCCCTAACCAACTGTCGCATAAGTCTGAACTTGCCTGTGAATACATTCAATATATTCTTAAGATATCTTAACAATGTCACTACTATTTTATGAAACGACGACTATCAAAATTATACTGTGACGACATCAAGAAATTACCTGTAAAATTTGCACCAAAAAACAAAATTAGATTTTTTATTCACTTTTTTCTTATATTTTTATTTTGTTATTTTCGGAGTTATTATTTACTTTAATATTTTATAAAGTAGGGTTGAGAGTTAAGTATATTCATATGTTAATTTTAGATATACTTCGAATGTAGGTTTAAGTAAAGAAATACTCGTAGAATCTAAATTTGACCAATCCTAAAAATATTTCGTAAAGATAATAAATCCTGAAAATAAACATTTATTTTTATATTTAAATAATCTCTAAAATATTAGTTCAACACATCACCGGGGTTATTTTGATTTTGTAGTGAATTATTTTTGCTATCTTTTTGCCGATAAATATTTCAAGCAAGATAAATATTTATCATATTTGTTTCTAATAATATGATAAAATAATTATCAGTCGATATTTGAACAAAATTGACCTTGCCCCTTGTTTATAGTCAGAAGGCAAATACAATCCGTCGATACCTCTTTTTGATTAATTTACACTCGCCACCCCCCATGCCCCGGGATTGGAAAATATGGGCACTCTGAAACCTTCGCCCTTCCTTTGAGTATTTTAGTTCTAACATCTGACCGACCTTTCTTTAAGTATTTTACTATCGACATTCGACCTCTCTTTGTGTATTATACTACATACGTCCGACCTTTCTTTGATTATTATACTCCCGACATCCAGCCTTTCTTTGATTATTTTACTTCCAGAATCCGACTGACCTTTCTTTGAGTATTATTGTCCCGACCTTTCTTTGAGTATTATACTTCCAAAATCCTACCTTTCGTTTAGTATTATACTCCCGACATCCGAATTTGCTCGACAATCCGACCTTTCTTTGAGTATTATACTCTTGATATCCATCCCTTCTTTGAATATTATACTGCTGACATCCCCAAGATTTGAACATGCACGCTATTAATATCTATCATTTAAGACGCACGCCCTAACCAACTGTCGCATAAGTCCGAACTTGCTTGTGAATACATTCAATATATTCTTAAGATATCTTAACAATGTCACTACTATTTTATGAAACGACGACTATCAAAATTATACTGTGACAACATCAAGAAATTACCTGTAAAATTTGCACCTAAAAACAAAATTAGATTTTTTATTCACTTTTTTCTTATATTTTTATTTTGTTATTTTCGGAGTTATTATTTACTTTAATATTTTATAAAGTAGGGTTGAGAGTTAAGTATATTCATATGTTAATTTTAGATATACTTCGAATGTAGGTTTAAGTAAAGAAATTCTCGTAGAATCTAAATTTGACCAATCCTAAAAATATTTCGTAAAGATAATAAACCCTGAAAATAAACATTTATTTTTATATTTAAATAATCTCTAAAATATTAGTTCAACACATCACCGGGGTTATTTTGATTTTGTAGTGAATTATTTTTGCTATCTTTTTGCCGATAAATATTTCAAGCAAGATAAATATTTATCATATTTGTTTCTAATAATATGATAAAATAATTATCAGTCGATATTTGAACAAAATTGACATTGCCCCTTGTTTATAGTCAGAAGGCAAATACAATCCGTCGATACCTCTTTTTGATTAATTTACACTCGCCACCCCCCATGCCCCGGGATTGGAAAATATGGGCACTCTGAAACCTTCGCCCTACCTTTGAGTATTTTAGTTCTAACATCTGACCGACCTTTCTTTAAGTATTTTACTATCGACATTCGACATCTCTTTGTGTATTATACTACATACGTCCGACCTTTCTTTGATTATTATACTCCCGACATCCAGCCTTTCTTTGATTATTTTACTTTCAGAATCCGACTGACCTTTCTTTGAGTATTATTGTCCCGTCCTTTCTTTGAGTATTATACTTCCAAAATCCTACCTTTCGTTTAGTATTATACTCCCGACATCCGAATTTTCTCGACAATCCGACCTTTCTTTGAGTATTATACTCTTGATATCCATCCCTTCTTTGAATATTATACTGCTGACATCCCCAAGATTTGAACATGCACGCTATTAATATCTATCATTTAAGACGCACGCCCTAACCAACTGTCGCATAAGTCCGAACTTGCTTGTGAATACATTCAATATATTCTTAAGATATCTTAACAATGTCACTACTATTTTATGAAACGACGACTATCAAAATTATACTGTGACAACATCAAGAAATTACCTGTAAAATTTGCACCAAAAAACAAAATTAGATTTTTTATTCACTTTTTTCTTATATTTTTATTTTGTTATTTTCGGAGTTATTATTTACTTTAATATTTTATAAAGTAGGGTTGAGAGTTAAGTATATTCATATGTTAATTTTAGATATACTTCGAATGTAGGTTTAAGTAAAGAAATACTCGTAGAATCTAAATTTGACCAATGTTTGGATTTAGGGTTTTAGAAGAAGAAAGGTAAGGCGAGGAAGAAGATGAAGAAAGCTCTCTGAATCAAAGATGATAACTTGATTATTGGAATTGTTCAACAGTGCAGCAGATATAAGGTAACGAAGGCGAGAGCAGACAAAACAGTACTGTCCGAGAATTGCAACTAAGTCCCTAATACTAAACTAATTGATGCTTGGGCCTCAAGCAACAATATTTACATATTGATCCTAAACATAAGTGTTAGACACACTTATATCCTAACATTCCCTATGCTTGATCTTGTCTTTGAAACTTGATCTTTGGTCGCCAAAAGCACTCGTGGTCGCCAACTGACCTTGATATTGTTATTGTAGTCGCCAAATGAACATTTGGTCGCCAAATGAACTTAATCTTGTCATTGTGGTCGCCAACTGTACTCGTGGTCGCCAAATCTTCAAAATATATCCTAAAATTTGACAGTCTGCAGTAAATCCATTCTCTGGAACGAAGTACTTTCCTGTTCCTTATTGACACATCTGAGCAGAATACGTAGTATAGCTGAGTTCTCCTAGCTGAGATGCACTATGCAATTGATTTAGCATCTGTGCTGTCTTTAGTATGGGTAATCAGAACTCTGATCATAGGGCGATTAATGTCTGTAATCTAAGATCATGAACAAGTCTGAAAAACACGAAAAGCAGTACCAAGTATTCACAATCATATGCATGATTCTCTCTATTCCAGATCAGTAAACTGTTGCCAAAGTGCATCAGACATACTAATATAATCATTTTAACTGCTGCTTTATTCATTCATTTGGAATGTCTTGAAAATTGAGATATTCATAACATGACAGAGGAGTTTGAGCTCCTATCTTACCAGTATGACTGCAAGGTTTGAGCCTTGATCTTTTCATCCTCAAGAGTGAAAAACTCAGTATGACTTTGTCATTTAATATTTGATTTCACTCTGTTTTTGGACTCAAGCCATACCCTATGCCATGGTTAATGCAGCAGTTATTTTTTTTCAGAGATATATTCAATGATGCACAAAGGCAAGGCTTATGATCAGAGAAGAGAGAAATGCACACATGACAGGCGATACTCAGGTATATGCTAGACATGGAAATCAGACGAGAACATACCAAGATTACAAGCACTTAATTGAAACAAGATAGAGTTGATCAATCATGCATAAGGACAGACAGAGGTTCAAAAAATTACAAAGGTGCAGTCAACAGGAAAACTCAGATAACAAAACATATGGCTGTCCAAAAGCTCATAGAACAAGGCAAGTTACTAAGTAAACAGAGAAAGAATAAACGTACAGACTGTGTGGGAAGTTCATTGAGCAGTGGAACCAAGCTGAAGGAATGGGGAGACACCACGATCCTCCAGTTCCTCCAGTGAGAAGACTCCAAGCTTTTTCCTGCAGGGAATGAAATTTTTTTCTGTCAGAGGCTTGGTCAAGATATCAGCTGTCTGTTCTGAAGCTGGAATAAAGTTGACTAAGACATCCCCATTTTGAACTTTCTCTCTGATGAAGAAGAGATCAATCTCTACATGTTTCATCTTGGAGTGATGGATGGGGTTCTCAGACAAAGCTACAGCACTTGTGTTGTCTGTCCAGATGACAGGTGCAGTGGGTGTGTGAAGTCCAATTTCCTTGAGAAGGGATTGGACCCACATGATCTCACACATGGCATTGGCAATGGCCCTAAATTCAGCCTCTGCACTCGACCTAGAGACTACTGTCTGTTTCTTAGAGCTCCATATTATGGGATTACCATTCAGGAGAAGATAATGCCCTGAGATGGAGCGGCGATCAGTTTGATCACCACCCCAGTCAGCATCAGAGAAGGAGGTAAGAGTGATGTCTGTGACAGGCGAGGGTGTTGGTCTGAACAACAGACCATGATTGAGAGTGCCTTTGAGGTATCTCAGCACATGAATAACAGCCTTCCAGTTGCTGTTATTTGGTGCCTGCATAAACTGACTCAGTTTGTTCACTGAAAAGTGAATGTCTGGTCGAGTGACACAGACATGTTGTAGAGCACCTATTGTGCTCCTATATAGAGTTTCATCATGAAAGAGATCAGAACAGGAAGACATACCTGACTTAGACAAACAAGTACCTGTCATTGGAGTGGGAAATTCAGATTCATCTTTCAGACCTACCTTATCCAGGAGTTCCTGAATGTACTTTTTCTGATTTAACAGAATAAAGTCATCACCTGAAACTACTTCCATGCCAAGGAAGTAGTTCAGGTTTCCCAGATCTTTCAGCTGAAACTGAGCATTTATAGAGTCAACAATTTTAGAAACAAGATTAACAGAAGTGCCAGTTATAACAATGTCATCCACATAAACAAGAAGTAACACGAAAGAATCAGAGGCAGATTTGATAAAGAGGCAACTATCTGAGGTTGAAACATGAAAACCAAGGGAGTTCAGGAGAAAAAACTTCAGTTTTTCAAACCAGGCTCTGGGAGCCTGTTTAAGACCATATAAAGCTTTTTGAAGTTTGCAAACCAGGTTAGGAGTATTAGAGTGAACCTCAAAACCAGGAGGCTGTGTCATGTAGACCTCCTCTTGGAGGTCACCATGAAGAAAAGCATTGTTAATATCCACCTGTCTGATACACCATTTATGAGTGAGAGCTAAGGACAGAACAATGCGAACAGTGGCAGATTTAATGACAGGACTGAAGGTTTCCTGAAAATCAAAGCCTGGTTTTTGGGAAAAACCTTTGGCAACAAGACGGGCCTTGTATCTGACAACAGCCCCATCTGCATTTCTTTTGATTTTAAAGATCCATTTACAACCTATAGGTATACGACCTGTAGGTAGGGAAACAAGAGTCCAGGTGTTGTTGGCAGTAAGAGCTGTAAGCTCTTCCTGCACAGCCTTAAACCAATGAGGTGACTGAAGAGCTTCGTGAATGCTACGAGGCTCAGAGTTAGTTAGGTCTGTGGATAGGGCAAGTGAAGTGGACATCTCATGAAGGGAAGATTTAGACCTGGTCTGCATAGGATGTATATTGGTGGAAGATTTGGGGCGAGAGGGCCGAGAGGATGAGGGTGGATGAGCTTGTGGGGAGGTGGGGAAGGACTGATCAGAGTGAGCTGGTGGTGGTGGCGTAGAGGAAAACGGGTCAGAAATGGGAACAAGGGTAGAACCAGAAGGGACATATCTACAGACCTCCGTAGGGGAGCTAAGGTCAGGAGTAGGAACAGGTGCAGAGGGAGGCTGAGTAGAGGTAAAGTTTTGGGAGGGTGTGGTGGAGGGTAAGCTAGACTCCCCCGACGTGTGGGCATGCACAGGAGGTCCCGAGGAATGAGTGATAGTAGAGGGAACAGAGGTGGGTTTTTGGAAGAATGGGTCACAGGGTATGAAAAATGGTTTGGAAGGAGTGGAGGCTTTTGGTGTGTTTGAAGCATAGAAAGGTCCTGTGGTGTCACAGAAAGGAAATGTTGTTTCATGAAAGACAACATTTCGTGACACATAAACTCTTCCAGATGAAGAGAGACACTTATAGCCATGGTGGTCAGAACAGAACCCAATGAATACACAAGGTTCTGATCTAAAGGACAGCTTGTGAGACCTGTAAGGTCTCAGGTGGGGAAAGCATAAGCAGCCAAAGACTCTCAGAAAGGAGTAGTCAGGCTTGGTATTGAAAATAAGCTCATGAGGAGAACAGTTCTCCAGAGTCTTGGAAGGCAAGCGATTAATTAGAAAAACAGCAGTGGAGAAGGCATCCGTCCAGTAGTGAAGAGGGACGGATGACTGTGCAAGCAGTGTCAGACCTAATTCAACAATATGGCGGTGCTTACGCTCCACCATGCCATTTTGTTGGCTTGAATATGGGCAGGTGATCCTATGAACTATACCATACTGAGCTAAGTATGTAGTAAGAAAGTGGAACTCACCTCCTCCATCAGATTGCACAGCCTTGAGCTTCATGCCAAGCTGCTTTTCTGCTAAGAGATGAAACTCACAGAAGGCTTTAGTAGCATCAGACTTACGGTTCAGAAAGTAAATCCAAGTAAATCTAGAAAAGACATCAACAATACTAAGATAGTAATTGCAGTTACTAGAGGAGAAAGGGGCAGGACCCCAGAGATCTACCTGAACCATTTCGAGTGGACGAGAGTAGACAGTTTCTGAAGGTTGATAAGGGAGGGTCTTACTCTTACCCACTGCACAAGCAGTACACTCAGAGGATATGTGTTTAGTGGGCAGATTTTGTAATCTCAAGAAGTTAACAAGAATATTCCTAGATGGGTGGCCTAACCTCATGTGCCATAGGTGAGAAGGATCAGTTGTTTTCAAAGAGCTGAGAAAGCAGCTTATTTCAAAATCAGGTAATGCATTAGAGGATGCACTATTAAAACATGTGACAGCAGAAGAATCATCAGAGACATCATTATTATAAGCAGGAAAAGAAACAGAGGTACCATGATAAACATCACATGCAGCAGAATTGTCATTATTAATAACCGGAAAGGCAGAGTTTTGAGCAGATAAGACTGCATTATTACAAAAAGACTGAAATTCAGTAGAAAGGTTCAAACACTGATCTGGACTAACAGTAGCAGACTCGACTAAATTATTAGACTTAGACCTAAAACTAGAGAAGTCTAAACGATAAAGACCCCCAGACTCATAACCCTTGAGCAGCACCTTGTTGGAGAGTGAATCCTTGATCAGGCAATGCGATGGGTGGAATTCAAAATAAACCTGATTATCCTTTGAAAACTGAGATACAGAAAGCAGGTTTTTAGTGACAGCAGGAGTGTAAAGTAAGTTATTTAAGAGTAATGGTTTTCCAGTGGAGGGTAAAGTAGAAGAACCAATAGCAGAAATATCAAGAGTAGAGCCATTTCCTACTAAGACCTTACCTGGGCCAGAATAAGGAGAAGTCATGTTCTGGAAAGGCTGAGCATTCGTCAGGTGGTTCGTGGCTCCTGAATCTGGGAACCAGCTGCCGTCAGAGGTGGCTGGGTTATGGCTGCTGGATAACAGGTGATTGGCTTGAGGGGGTTGAGGTGATGCTGATTGAGTAGGGATGGGGTTCAGTTGAGGCTGAGGATTTGGAAAGCCTTGATATGGCTGAGGTGGGTAACATGGGGGGGCCATCATGTAGGGGTAGATAGGTGGTAAGGGTGATGGATAGGGTGAGTACTGCAAGACAGAGTGTGTTTGGGTGTTGGGAGGATGGATGGTTGTGGTCTGAGGTGGTTGAGATTGATTCTGAACTTTGTGCAGCTGAGGTGGAGGGTAGGGTTGGTTCAGTTGTTGATGTTGGTAAGGGTCAGGCTCAGTGTCATAAGCAGCGAGGTTTGCTGAAGGTGTAGGAGAGTTGGACTGAGGATCAGTCACACCAGTAAATTGTACATTAAACCTGTGGAAACATCTGTGCACCAAATGCCCAAATTTTCCACACAGCTGGCATTGGAGTCTGCTATTTCCAAAGCCCCTACCACGCCCCCTACCCCTCCCAGATTGTTGATTACCAAATGGTGGGGGACCATAGGAAAATGACTGAGCATTTTGGTTTGTGGGTTGGGGTGAGGGGAGGAGACCAGACATACTACCAGAGTTGTTTTCAGCATATGACACAGGGGGCTTACTGGGATTGGGAACCTTAGCAGAAGCTATGTTGACACTAGCACTAGCATCAAATAAGAGGTCAGACTGCCTAGACTCAGCATCTAATAACACAGAACTCACAGAAGCGATAGTGTAAGGATTTTGGCTAGCATGAATGACAGCAATGACATTATCATATTGACCCTTTACCCCATTCAAAATAATCGAGATTTGTTGCATCTCTTCTATAGGGTGACCACAACTAGCTAAACTATCACATGTGGTTTGTATTTCAGTGAGGTAGTCTCTCATAGGTTGATGAACATGCTTCCTAACCTTAAGTCTATCATATAAATGCATGATTCTGGTGGTGGACGAAGATGAAAAATCTCTATGAAGCTTTTGCCAAATGGCAGCAGCTGACATACACCCTATAAGACCCCTACTGACCTGAGAGGAGACAGAGGCAAGAAGCCAAGACGCGAGGGAGCTGTCCTGCTGGAGGAACTTCGTGTATGCAGGATTTGGAACAGCAGCCCGAGTTTCATCTTCCAGAAACTGAGGTACGTTAGCTCCATGGAGATGGCTTTCCAGGTTATACCCTCTTACAGATAGTAGAACCTGCTGTTTCCATTGCTGGAAATTCTCCTCACCAAGTAGCTGAGCTACTTTCTTGTTGGCGAAGGCAGGGCTAGATTCTTCCATGAATCAAGAAGGAAGGTTGAAAAGAGAAGATTTCAGGCTCGATCGAGCTCTGATACCATGTTTGGATTTAGGGTTTTAGAAGAAGAAAGGTAAGGCGAGGAAGAAGATGAAGAAAGCTCTCTGAATCAAAGATGATAACTTGATTATTGGAATTGTTCAACAGTGCAGCAGATATAAGGTAACGAAGGCGAGAGCAGACAAAACAGTACTGTCCGAGAATTGCAACTAAGTCCCTAATACTAAACTAATTGATGCTTGGGCCTCAAGCAACAATATTTACATATTGATCCTAAACATAAGTGTTAGACACACTTATATCCTAACAACCAATCCTAAAAATATTTCGTAAAGATAATAAATCCTGAAAATAAACATTTATTTTTATATTTAAATAATCTCTAAAATATTAGTTCAACACATTACCGGGGTTATTTTGATTTTGTAGTGAATTATTTTTGCTATCTTTTTGCCAATAAATATTTCAAGCAAGATAAATATTTATCATATTTGTTTCTAATAATATGATAAAATAATTATCAGTCGATATTTGAACAAAATTGACCTTGCCCCTTGTTTATAGTCAGAAGGCAAATACAATCCGTCGATACCTCTTTTTGATTAATTTACACTCGTCACCCCCCATGCCCCGGGATTGGAAAATATGGGCACTCTGAAACCTTCGCCCTTCCTTTGAGTATTTTAGTTCTAACATCTGACCGACCTTTCTTTAAGTATTTTACTATCGACATTCGACCTCTCTTTGTGTATTATACTACATACGTCCGACCTTTCTTTGATTATTATACTCCCGACATCCAGCCTTTCTTTGATTATTTTACTTCCAGAATCCGACTGACCTTTCTTTGAGTATTATTGTCCCGTCCTTTCTTTGAGTATTATACTTCCAAAATCCTACCTTTCGTTTAGTATTATACTCCCGACATTCGAATTTTCTCGACAATCCGACCTTTCTTTGAGTATTATACTCTTGATATCCATCCCTTCTTTGAATATTATACTGCTGACATCCCCAAAATTTGAACATGCACGCTATTAATATCTATCATTTAAGACGCACGCCCTAACCAACTGTCGCATAAGTCCGAACTTGCTTGTGAATACATTCAATATATTCTTAAGATATCTTAACAATGTCACTACTATTTTATGAAACGACGACTATCAAAATTATAATGTGACAACATCAAGAAATTACTTGTAAAATTTGCACCGAAAAACAAAATTAGATTTTTTATTCACTTTTTTCTTATATTTTTATTTTGTTATTTTCGGAGTTATTATTTACTTTAATATTTTATAAAGTAGGGTTGAGAGTTAAGTATATTCATATGTTAATTTTAGATATACTTCGAATGTAGGTTTAAGTAAAGAAATACTCGTAGAATCTAAATTTGACCAATCCTAAAAATATTTCGTAAAGATAATAAATCCTGAAAATAAACATTTATTTTTATATTTAAATAATCTCTAAAATATTAGTTCAACACATCACCGGGGTTATTTTGATTTTGTAGTGAATTATTTTTGCTATCTTTTTGCCGATAAATATTTCAAGCAAGATAAATATTTATCATATTTGTTTCTAATAATATGATAAAATAATTATCAGTCGATATTTGAACAAAATTGACCTTGCCCCTTGTTTATAGTCAGAAGGCAAATACAATCCGTCGATACCTCTTTTTGATTAATTTACACTCGCCACCCCCCATGCCGGGATTGGAAAATATGGGCACTTTGAAATCTTCCCCCTTCCTTTGAGTATTTTAGTTCTAACATCTGACCGACCTTTCTTTAAGTATTTTACTATCGAACATTCGACCTCTCTTTGTGTATTATACTACATACGTCCGACCTTTCTTTGATTATTATACTCCCGACATTCAGCCTTTCTTTGATTATTTTACTTCCAGAATCCGACTGACCTTTCTTTGAGTATTATTGTCCCGTCCTTTCTTTGAGTATTATACTTCCAAAATCCTACCTTTCGTTTAGTATTATACTCCCGACACCCGAATTTTCTCGACAATCCGACCTTTCTTTGAGTATTATACTCTTGATATCCATCCCTTCTTTGAATAATATACTGCTGACATCCCCAAGATTTGAACATGCACGCTATTAATATCTATCATTTAAGACGCACGCCCTAACCAACTGTCGCATAAGTCCGAACTTGCTTGTGAATACATTCAATATATTCTTAAGATATCTTAACAATGTCACTACTATTTTATGAAACGACGACTATCAAAATTATACTGTGACAACATCAAGAAATTACCTGTAAAATTTGCACCAAAAAACAAAATTAGATTTTTTATTCACTTTTTTCTTATATTTTTATTTTGTTATTTTCGGAGTTATTATTTACTTTAATATTTTATAAAGTAGGGTTGAGAGTTAAGTATATTCATATGTTAATTTTAGATATACTTCGAATGTAGGTTTAAGTAAAGAAATTCTCGTAGAATCTAAATTTGACCAATCCTAAAAATATTTCGTAAAGATAATAAATCCTGAAAATAAACATTTATTTTTATATTTAAATAATCTCAAAAATATTAGTTCAACACATCACCGGGGTTATTTTGATTTTGTAGTGAATTATTTTTGCTATCTTTTTGCCGATAAATATTTCAAGCAAGATAAATATTTATCATATTTGTTTCTAATAATATGATAAAATAATTATCAGTCGATATTTGAACAAAATTGACCTTGCCCCTTGTTTATAGTCAGAAGGCAAATACAATCCGTCGATACCTCTTTTTGATTAATTTACACTCGCCACCCCCCATGCCCCGGGATTGGAAAATATGGGCACTCTGAAACCTTCGCCCTTCCTTTGAGTATTTTAGTTCTAACATCTGACCGACCTTTCTTTAAGTATTTTACTATCGACATTCGACCTCTCTTTGTGTATTATACTACATACGTCCGACCTTTCTTTGATTATTATACTCCCGACATCCAGCCTTTCTTTGATTATTTTACTTCCAGAATCCGACTGACCTTTCTTTGAGTATTATTGTCCCGACCTTTCTTTGAGTATTATACTTCCAAAATCCTACCTTTCGTTTAGTATTATACTCCCGACATCCGAATTTGCTCGACAATCCGACCTTTCTTTGAGTATTATACTCTTGATATCCATCCCTTCTTTGAATATTATACTACTGACATCCCCAAGATTTGAACATGCACGCTGTTAATATCTTTCATTTAAGACGCACGCCCTAACCAACTGTCGCATAAGTCTGAACTTGCCTGTGAATACATTCAATATATTCTTAAGATATCTTAACAATGTCACTACTATTTTATGAAACGACGACTATCAAAATTATACTGTGACGACATCAAGAAATTACCTGTAAAATTTGCACCAAAAAACAAAATTAGATTTTTTATTCACTTTTTTCTTATATTTTTATTTTGTTATTTTCGGAGTTATTATTTACTTTAATATTTTATAAAGTAGGGTTGAGAGTTAAGTATATTCATATGTTAATTTTAGATATACTTCGAATGTAGGTTTAAGTAAAGAAATTCCCGTAGAATCTAAATTTGACCAATCCTAAAAATATTTCGTAAAGATAATAAATCCTGAAAATAAACATTTATTTTTATATTTAAATAATCTCTAAAATATTAGTTCAACACATCACCGGGGTTATTTTGATTTTGTAGTGAATTATTTTTGCTATCTTTTTGCCGATAAATATTTCAAGCAAGATAAATATTTATCATATTTGTTTCTAATAATATGATAAAATAATTATCAGTCGATATTTGAACAAAATTGACCTTGCCCCTTGTTTATAGTCAGAAGGCAAATACAATCCGTCGATACCTCTTTTTGATTAATTTACACTCGCCACCCCCCATGCCCCGGGATTGGAAAATATGGGCACTCTGAAACCTTCGCCCTTCCTTTGAGTATTTTAGTTCTAACATCTGACCGACCTTTCTTTAAGTATTTTACTATCGACATTCGACCTCTCTTTGTGTATTATACTACATACGTCCGACCTTTCTTTGATTATTATACTCCCGACATCCAGCCTTTCTTTGATTATTTTACTTCCAGAATCCGACTGACCTTTCTTTGAGTATTATTGTCCCGACCTTTCTTTGAGTATTATACTTCCAAAATCCTACCTTTCGTTTAGTATTATACTCCCGACATCCGAATTTGCTAGACAATCCGACCTTTCTTTGAGTATTATACTCTTGATATCCATCCCTTCTTTGAATATTATACTGCTGACATCCCCAAGATTTGAACATGCACGCTATTAATATCTATCATTTAAGACGCACGCCCTAACCAACTGTCGCATAAGTCCGAACTTGCTTGTGAATACATTCAATATATTCTTAAGATATCTTAACAATGTCACTACTATTTTATGAAACGACGACTATCAAAATTATACTGTGACAACATCAAGAAATTACCTGTAAAATTTGCACCAAAAAACAAAATTAGATTTTTTATTCACTTTTTTCTTATATTTTTATTTTGTTATTTTCGGAGTTATTATTTACTTTAATATTTTATAAAGTAGGGTTGAGAGTTAAGTATATTCATATGTTAATTTTAGATATACTTCGAATGTAGGTTTAAGTAAAGAAATTCTCGTAGAATCTAAATTTGACCAATCCTAAAAATATTTCGTAAAGATAATAAATCCTGAAAATAAACATTTATTTTTATATTTAAATAATCTCTAAAATATTAGTTCAACACATCACCGGGGTTATTTTGATTTTGTAGTGAATTATTTTTGCTATCTTTTTGCCGATAAATATTTCAAGCAAGATAAATATTTATCATATTTGTTTCTAATAATATGATAAAATAATTATCAGTCGATATTTGAACAAAATTGACCTTGCCCCTTGTTTATAGTCAGAAGGCAAATACAATCCGTCGATACCTCTTTTTGATTAATTTACACTCGCCACCCCCCATGCCCCGGGATTGGAAAATATGGGCACTCTGAAACCTTCGCCCTTCCTTTGAGTATTTTAGTTCTAACATCTGACCGACCTTTCTTTAAGTATTTTACTATCGACATTCGACCTCTCTTTGTGTATTATACTACATACGTCCGACCTTTCTTTGATTATTATACTCCCGACATCCAGCCTTTCTTTGATTATTTTACTTCCAGAATCCGACTGACCTTTCTTTGAGTATTATTGTCCCGACCTTTCTTTGAGTATTATACTTCCAAAATCCTACCTTTCGTTTAGTATTATACTCCCGACATCCGAATTTGCTCGACAATCCGACCTTTCTTTGAGTATTATACTCTTGATATCCATCCCTTCTTTGAATATTATACTACTGACATCCCCAAGATTTGAACATGCACGCTGTTAATATCTTTCATTTAAGACGCACGCCCTAACCAACTGTCGAATAAGTCTGAACTTGCCTGTGAATACATTCAATATATTCTTAAGATATCTTAACAATGTCACTACTATTTTATGAAACGACGACTATCAAAATTATACTGTGACGACATCAAGAAATTACCTGTAAAATTTGCACCAAAAAACAAAATTAGATTTTTTATTCACTTTTTTCTTATATTTTTATTTTGTTATTTTCGGAGTTATTATTTACTTTAATATTTTATAAAGTAGGGTTGAGAGTTAAGTATATTCATATGTTAATTTTAGATATACTTCGAATGTAGGTTTAAGTAAAGAAATTCCCGTAGAATCTAAATTTGACCAATCCTAAAAATATTTCGTAAAGATAATAAATCCTGAAAATAAACATTTATTTTTATATTTAAATAATCTCTAAAATATTAGTTCAACACATCACCGGGGTTATTTTGATTTTGTAGTGAATTATTTTTGCTATCTTTTTGCCGATAAATATTTCAAGCAAGATAAATATTTATCATATTTGTTTCTAATAATATGATAAAATAATTATCAGTCGATATTTGAACAAAATTGACCTTGCCCCTTGTTTATAGTCAGAAGGCAAATACAATCCGTCGATACCTCTTTTTGATTAATTTACACTCGCCACCCCCCCATGCCCCGGGATTGGAAAATATGGGCACTCTGAAACCTTCGCCCTTCCTTTGAGTATTTTAGTTCTAACATCTGACCGACCTTTCTTTAAGTATTTTACTATCGACATTCGACCTCTCTTTGTGTATTATACTACATACGTCCGACCTTTCTTTGATTATTATACTCCCGACATCCAGCCTTTCTTTGATTATTTTACTTCCAGAATCCGACTGACCTTTCTTTGAGTATTATTGTCCCGACCTTTCTTTGAGTATTATACTTCCAAAATCCTACCTTTCGTTTAGTATTATACTCCCGACATCCGAATTTGCTAGACAATCCGACCTTTCTTTGAGTATTATACTCTTGATATCCATCCCTTCTTTGAATATTATACTGCTGACATCCCCAAGATTTGAACATGCACGCTATTAATATCTATCATTTAAGACGCACGCCCTAACCAACTGTCGCATAAGTCCGAACTTGCTTGTGAATACATTCAATATATTCTTAAGATATCTTAACAATGTCACTACTATTTTATGAAACGACGACTATCAAAATTATACTGTGACAACATCAAGAAATTACCTGTAAAATTTGCACCAAAAAACAAAATTAGATTTTTTATTCACTTTTTTCTTATATTTTTATTTTGTTATTTTCGGAGTTATTATTTACTTTAATATTTTATAAAGTAGGGTTGAGAGTTAAGTATATTCATATGTTAATTTTAGATATACTTCGAATGTAGGTTTAAGTAAAGAAATTCTCGTAGAATCTAAATTTGACCAATCCTAAAAATATTTCGTAAAGATAATAAATCCTGAAAATAAACATTTATTTTTATATTTAAATAATCTCTAAAATATTAGTTCAACACATCACCGGGGTTATTTTGATTTTGTAGTGAATTATTTTTGCTATCTTTTTGCCGATAAATATTTCAAGCAAGATAAATATTTATCATATTTGTTTCTAATAATATGATAAAATAATTATCAGTCGATATTTGAACAAAATTGACCTTGCCCCTTGTTTGTAGTCAGAAGGCAAATACAATCCGTCGATACCTCTTTTTGATTAATTTACACTCGCCACCCCCCATGCCCCGGGATTGGAAAATATGGGCACTCTGAAACCTTCGCCCTTCCTTTGAGTATTTTAGTTCTAACATCTGACCGACCTTTCTTTAAGTATTTTACTATCGACATTCGACCTCTCTTTGTGTATTATACTACATACGTCCGACCTTTCTTTGATTATTATACTCCCGACATCCAGCCTTTCTTTGATTATTTTACTTTCAGAATCCGACTGACCTTTCTTTGAGTATTATTGTCCCGTCCTTTCTTTGAGTATTATACTTCCAAAATCCTACCTTTCGTTTAGTATTATACTCCCGACATCCGAATTTTCTCGACAATCCGACCTTTCTTTGAGTATTATACTCTTGATATCCATCCCTTCTTTGAATATTATACTGCTGACATCCCCAAGATTTGAACATGCACGCTATTAATATCTATCATTTAAGACGCACGCCCTAACCAACTGTCGCATAAGTCCGAACTTGCTTGTGAATACATTCAATATATTCTTAAGATAGCTTAACAATGTCACTACTATTTTATGAAACGACGACTATCAAAATTATACTGTGACAACATCAAGAAATTACCTGTAAAATTTGCACCAAAAAACAAAATTAGATTTTTTATTCACTTTTTTCTTATATTTTTATTTTGTTATTTTCGGAGTTATTATTTACTTTAATATTTTATAAAGTAGGGTTGAGAGTTAAGTATATTCATATGTTAATTTTAGATATACTTCGAATGTAGGTTTAAGTAAAGAAATACTCGTAGAATCTAAATTTGACCAATCCTAAAAATATTTCGTAAAGATAATAAATCCTGAAAATAAACATTTATTTTTATATTTAAATAATCTCTAAAATATTAGTTCAACACATTACCGGGGTTATTTTGATTTTGTAGTGAATTATTTTTGCTATCTTTTTGCCGATAAATATTTCAAGCAAGATAAATATTTATCATATTTGTTTCTAATAATATGATAAAATAATTATCAGTCGATATTTGAACAAAATTGACCTTGCCCCTTGTTTATAGTCAGAAGGCAAATACAATCCGTCGATACCTCTTTTTGATTAATTTACACTCGCCACCCCCCATGCCCCGGGATTGGAAAATATGGGCACTCTGAAACCTTCGCCCTTCCTTTGAGTATTTTAGTTCTAACATCTGACCGACCTTTCTTTAAGTATTTTACTATCGACATTCGACCTCTCTTTGTGTATTATACTACATACGTCCGACCTTTCTTTGATTATTATACTCCCGACATCCAGCCTTTCTTTGATTATTTTACTTCCAGAATCCGACTGACCTTTCTTTGAGTATTATTGTCCCGACCTTTCTTTGAGTATTATACTTCCAAAATCCTACCTTTCGTTTAGTATTATACTCCCGACATCCGAATTTGCTCGACAATCCGACCTTTCTTTGAGTATTATACTCTTGATATCCATCCCTTCTTTGAATATTATACTGCTGACATCCCCAAGATTTGAACATGCACGCTATTAATATCTATCATTTAAGACGCACGCCCTAACCAACTGTCGCATAAGTCCGAACTTGCTTGTGAATACATTCAATATATTCTTAAGATATCTTAACAATGTCACTACTATTTTATGAAACGACGACTATCAAAATTATACTGTGACGACATCAAGAAATTACCTGTAAAATTTGCACCAAAAAACAAAATTAGATTTTTTATTCACTTTTTTCTTATATTTTTATTTTGTTATTTTCGGAGTTATTATTTACTTTAATATTTTATAAAGTAGGGTTGAGAGTAAAGTATATTCATATGTTAATTTTAGATATACTTCGAATGTAGGTTTAAGTAAAGAAATTCTCGTAGAATCTAAATTTGACCAATCCTAAAAATATTTCGTAAAGATAATAAATCCTGAAAATAAACATTTATTTTTATATTTAAATAATCTCTAAAATATTAGTTCAACACATCACCGGGGTTATTTTGATTTTGTAGTGAATTATTTTTGCTATCTTTTTGCCGATAAATATTTCAAGCAAGATAAATATTTATCATATTTGTTTCTAATAATATGATAAAATAATTATCAGTCGATATTTGAACAAAATTGACCTTGCCCTTGTTTATAGTCAGAAGGCAAATACAATCCGTCGATACCTCTTTTTGATTAATTTACACTCGTCACCCCCCATGCCCCGGGATTGGAAAATATGGGCACTCTGAAACCTTCGCCCTTCCTTTGAGTATTTTAGTTCTAACATCTGACCGACCTTTCTTTAAGTATTTTACTATCGACATTCGACCTCTCTTTGTGTATTATACTACATACGTCCGACCTTTCTTTGATTATTATACTCCCGACATCCAGCCTTTCTTTGATTATTTTACTTCCAGAATCCGACTGACCTTTCTTTGAGTATTATTGTCCCGTCCTTTCTTTGAGTATTATACTTCCAAAATCCTACCTTTCGTTTAGTATTATACTCCCGACATCCGAATTTTCTCGACAATCCGACCTTTCTTTGAGTATTATACTCTTGATATCCATCCCTTCTTTGAATAATATACTGCTGACATCCCCAAGATTTGAACATGCACGCTATTAATATCTATCATTTAAGACGCACGCCCTAACCAACTGTCGCATAAGTCCGAACTTGCTTGTGAATACATTCAATATATTCTTAAGATATCTTAACAATGTCACTACTATTTTATGAAACGACGACTATCAAAATTATACTGTGACGACATCAAGAAATTACCTGTAAAATTTGCACCAAAAAACAAAATTAGATTTTTTATTCACTTTTTTCTTATATTTTTATTTTGTTATTTTCGGAGTTATTATTTACTTTAATATTTTATAAAGTAGGGTTGAGAGTAAAGTATATTCATATGTTAATTTTAGATATACTTCGAATGTAGGTTTAAGTAAAGAAATTCTCGTAGAATCTAAATTTGACCAATCCTAAAAATATTTCGTAAAGATAATAAATCCTGAAAATAAACATTTATTTTTATATTTAAATAATCTCTAAAATATTAGTTCAACACATCACCGGGGTTATTTTGATTTTGTAGTGAATTATTTTTGCTATCTTTTTGCCGATAAATATTTCAAGCAAGATAAATATTTATCATATTTGTTTCTAATAATATGATAAAATAATTATCAGTCGATATTTGAACAAAATTGACCTTGCCCCTTGTTTATAGTCAGAAGGCAAATACAATCCGTCGATACCTCTTTTTGATTAATTTACACTCGCCACCCCCCATGCCCCGGGTTTGGAAAATATGGGCACTCTGAAACCTTCGCCCTTCCTTTGAGTATTTTAGTTCTAACATCTGACCGACCTTTCTTTAAGTATTTTACTATCGACATTCGACCTCTCTTTGTGTATTATACTACATACGTCCGACCTTTCTTTGATTATTATACTCCCGACATCCAGCCTTTCTTTGATTATTTTACTTCCAGAATCCGACTGACCTTTCTTTGAGTATTATTGTCCCGACCTTTCTTTGAGTATTATACTTCCAAAATCCTACCTTTCGTTTAGTATTATACTCCCGACATCCGAATTTGCTCGACAATCCGACCTTTCTTTGAGTATTATACTCTTGATATCCATCCCTTCTTTGAATATTATACTGCTGACATCCCCAAGATTTGAACATGCACGCTATTAATATCTATCATTTAAGACGCACGCCCTAACCAACTGTCGCATAAGTCCGAACTTGCTTGTGAATACATTCAATATATTCTTAAGATATCTTAACAATGTCACTACTATTTTATGAAACGACGACTATCAAAATTATACTGTGACGACATCAAGAAATTACCTGTAAAATTTGCACCAAAAAACAAAATTAGATTTTTTATTCACTTTTTTCTTATATTTTTATTTTGTTATTTTCGGAGTTATTATTTACTTTAATATTTTATAAAGTAGGGTTGAGAGTAAAGTATATTCATATGTTAATTTTAGATATACTTCGAATGTAGGTTTAAGTAAAGAAATTCTCGTAGAATCTAAATTTGACCAATCCTAAAAATATTTCGTAAAGATAATAAATCCTGAAAATAAACATTTATTTTTATATTTAAATAATCTCTAAAATATTAGTTCAACACATCACCGGGGTTATTTTGATTTTGTAGTGAATTATTTTTGCTATCTTTTTGCCGATAAATATTTCAAGCAAGATAAATATTTATCATATTTGTTTCTAATAATATGATAAAATAATTATCAGTCGATATTTGAACAAAATTGACCTTGCCCCTTGTTTATAGTCAGAAGGCAAATACAATCCGTCGATACCTCTTTTTGATTAATTTACACTCGCCACCCCCCCATGCCCCGGGTTTGGAAAATATGGGCACTCTGAAACCTTCGCCCTTCCTTTGAGTATTTTAGTTCTAACATCTGACCGACCTTTCTTTAAGTATTTTACTATCGACATTCGACCTCTCTTTGTGTATTATACTACATACGTCCGACCTTTCTTTGATTATTATACTCCCGACATCCAGCCTTTCTTTGATTATTTTACTTCCAGAATCCGACTGACCTTTCTTTGAGTATTATTGTCCCGACCTTTCTTTGAGTATTATACTTCCAAAATCCTACCTTTCGTTTAGTATTATACTCCCGACATCCGAATTTGCTCGACAATCCGACCTTTCTTTGAGTATTATACTCTTGATATCCATCCCTTCTTTGAATATTATACTGCTGACATCCCCAAGATTTGAACATGCACGCTATTAATATCTATCATTTAAGACGCACGCCCTAACCAACTGTCGCATAAGTCCGAACTTGCTTGTGAATACATTCAATATATTCTTAAGATATCTTAACAATGTCACTACTATTTTATGAAACGACGACTATCAAAATTATACTGTGACGACATCAAGAAATTACCTGTAAAATTTGCACCAAAAAACAAAATTAGATTTTTTATTCACTTTTTTCTTATATTTTTATTTTGTTATTTTCGGAGTTATTATTTACTTTAATATTTTATAAAGTAGGGTTGAGAGTAAAGTATATTCATATGTTAATTTTAGATATACTTCGAATGTAGGTTTAAGTAAAGAAATTCTCGTAGAATCTAAATTTGACCAATCCTAAAAATATTTCGTAAAGATAATAAATCCTGAAAATAAACATTTATTTTTATATTTAAATAATCTCTAAAATATTAGTTCAACACATCACCGGGGTTATTTTGATTTTGTAGTGAATTATTTTTGCTATCTTTTTGCCGATAAATATTTCAAGCAAGATAAATATTTATCATATTTGTTTCTAATAATATGATAAAATAATTATCAGTCGATATTTGAACAAAATTGACCTTGCCCCTTGTTTATAGTCAGAAGGCAAATACAATCCGTCGATACCTCTTTTTGATTAATTTACACTCGCCACCCCCCATGCCCCGGGTTTGGAAAATATGGGCACTCTGAAACCTTCGCCCTTCCTTTGAGTATTTTAGTTCTAACATCTGACCGACCTTTCTTTAAGTATTTTACTATCGACATTCGACCTCTCTTTGTGTATTATACTACATACGTCCGACCTTTCTTTGATTATTATACTCCCGACATCCAGCCTTTCTTTGATTATTTTACTTCCAGAATCCGACTGACCTTTCTTTGAGTATTATTGTCCCGACCTTTCTTTGAGTATTATACTTCCAAAATCCTACCTTTCGTTTAGTATTATACTCCCGACATCCGAATTTGCTCGACAATCCGACCTTTCTTTGAGTATTATACTCTTGATATCCATCCCTTCTTTGAATATTATACTACTGACATCCCCAAGATTTGAACATGCACGCTGTTAATATCTTTCATTTAAGACGCACGCCCTAACCAACTGTCGCATAAGTCCGAACTTGCTTGTGAATACATTCAATATATTCTTAAGATATCTTAACAATGTCACTACTATTTTATGAAACGACGACTATCAAAATTATACTGTGACGACATCAAGAAATTACCTGTAAAATTTGCACCAAAAAACAAAATTAGATTTTTTATTCACTTTTTTCTTATATTTTTATTTTGTTATTTTCGGAGTTATTATTTACTTTAATATTTTATAAAGTAGGGTTGAGAGTAAAGTATATTCATATGTTAATTTTAGATATACTTCGAATGTAGGTTTAAGTAAAGAAATTCTCGTAGAATCTAAATTTGACCAATCCTAAAAATATTTCGTAAAGATAATAAATCCTGAAAATAAACATTTATTTTTATATTTAAATAATCTCTAAAATATTAGTTCAACACATCACCGGGGTTATTTTGATTTTGTAGTGAATTATTTTTGCTATCTTTTTGCCGATAAATATTTCAAGCAAGATAAATATTTATCATATTTGTTTCTAATAATATGATAAAATAATTATCAGTCGATATTTGAACAAAATTGACCTTGCCCCTTGTTTATAGTCAGAAGGCAAATACAATCCGTCGATACCTCTTTTTGATTAATTTACACTCGCCACCCCCCATGCCCCGGGTTTGGAAAATATGGGCACTCTGAAACCTTCGCCCTTCCTTTGAGTATTTTAGTTCTAACATCTGACCGACCTTTCTTTAAGTATTTTACTATCGACATTCGACCTCTCTTTGTGTATTATACTACATACGTCCGACCTTTCTTTGATTATTATACTCCCGACATCCAGCCTTTCTTTGATTATTTTACTTCCAGAATCCGACTGACCTTTCTTTGAGTATTATTGTCCCGACCTTTCTTTGAGTATTATACTTCCAAAATCCTACCTTTCGTTTAGTATTATACTCCCGACATCCGAATTTGCTCGACAATCCGACCTTTCTTTGAGTATTATACTCTTGATATCCATCCCTTCTTTGAATATTATACTACTGACATCCCCAAGATTTGAACATGCACGCTGTTAATATCTTTCATTTAAGACGCACGCCCTAACCAACTGTCGCATAAGTCTGAACTTGCCTGTGAATACATTCAATATATTCTTAAGATATCTTAACAATGTCACTACTATTTTATGAAACGACGACTATTAAAATTATACTGTGACAACATCAAGAAATTACCTGTAAAATTTGCACCAAAAAACAAAATTAGATTTTTTATTCACTTTTTTCTTATATTTTTATTTTGTTATTTTCGGAGTTATTATTTACTTTAATATTTTATAAAGTAGGGTTGAGAGTTAAGTATATTCATATGTTAATTTTAGATATACTTCGAATGTAGGTTTAAGTAAAGAAATTCTCGTAGAATCTAAATTTGACCAATCCTAAAAATATTTCGTAAAGATAATAAATCCTGAAAATAAACATTTATTTTTATATTTAAATAATCTCTAAAATATTAGTTCAACACATCACCGGGGTTATTTTGATTTTGTAGTGAATTATTTTTGCTATCTTTTTGCCGATAAATATTTCAAGCAAGATAAATATTTATCATATTTGTTTCTAATAATATGATAAAATAATTATCAGTCGATATTTGAACAAAATTGACCTTGCCCCTTGTTTATAGTCAGAAGGCAAATACAATCCGTCGATACCTCTTTTTGATTAATTTACACTCGCCACCCCCCATGCCCCGGGATTGGAAAATATGGGCACTCTGAAACCTTCGCCCTTCCTTTGAGTATTTTAGTTCTAACATCTGACCGACCTTTCTTTAAGTATTTTACTATCGACATTCGACCTCTCTTTGTGTATTATACTACATACGTCCGACCTTTCTTTGATTATTATACTCCCGACATCCAGCCTTTCTTTGATTATTTTACTTCCAGAATCCGACTGACCTTTCTTTGAGTATTATTGTCCCGACCTTTCTTTGAGTATTATACTTCCAAAATCCTACCTTTCGTTTAGTATTATACTCCCGACATCCGAATTTGCTCGACAATCCGACCTTTCTTTGAGTATTATACTCTTGATATCCATCCCTTCTTTGAATATTATACTGCTGACATCCCCAAGATTTGAACATGCACGCTATTAATATCTATCATTTAAGACGCACGCCCTAACCAACTGTCGCATAAGTCCGAACTTGCTTGTGAATACATTCAATATATTCTTAAGATATCTTAACAATGTCACTACTATTTTATGAAACGACGACTATCAAAATTATACTGTGACGACATCAAGAAATTACCTGTAAAATTTGCACCAAAAAACAAAATTAGATTTTTTATTCACTTTTTTCTTATATTTTTATTTTGTTATTTTCGGAGTTATTATTTACTTTAATATTTTATAAAGTAGGGTTGAGAGTAAAGTATATTCATATGTTAATTTTAGATATACTTCGAATGTAGGTTTAAGTAAAGAAATTCTCGTAGAATCTAAATTTGACCAATCCTAAAAATATTTCGTAAAGATAATAAATCCTGAAAATAAACATTTATTTTTATATTTAAATAATCTCTAAAATATTAGTTCAACACATCACCGGGGTTATTTTGATTTTGTAGTGAATTATTTTTGCTATCTTTTTGCCGATAAATATTTCAAGCAAGATAAATATTTATCATATTTGTTTCTAATAATATGATAAAATAATTATCAGTCGATATTTGAACAAAATTGACCTTGCCCCTTGTTTATAGTCAGAAGGCAAATACAATCCGTCGATACCTCTTTTTGATTAATTTACACTCGCCACCCCCCATGCCCCGGGTTTGGAAAATATGGGCACTCTGAAACCTTCGCCCTTCCTTTGAGTATTTTAG
This sequence comes from Chamaenerion angustifolium, assembly GCA_946814005.1. Classification (NCBI taxonomy): domain Eukaryota; kingdom Viridiplantae; phylum Streptophyta; class Magnoliopsida; order Myrtales; family Onagraceae; genus Chamaenerion; species Chamaenerion angustifolium. The sequence continues at coordinate 25,079,365 of OX328266.1, forward strand.
TTCTAACATCTGACCGACCTTTCTTTAAGTATTTTACTATCGACATTCGACCTCTCTTTGTGTATTATACTACATACGTCCGACCTTTCTTTGATTATTATACTCCCGACATCCAGCCTTTCTTTGATTATTTTACTTCCAGAATCCGACTGACCTTTCTTTGAGTATTATTGTCCCGACCTTTCTTTGAGTATTATACTTCCAAAATCCTACCTTTCGTTTAGTATTATACTCCCGACATCCGAATTTGCTCGACAATCCGACCTTTCTTTGAGTATTATACTCTTGATATCCATCCCTTCTTTGAATATTATACTACTGACATCCCCAAGATTTGAACATGCACGCTGTTAATATCTTTCATTTAAGACGCACGCCCTAACCAACTGTCGCATAAGTCCGAACTTGCTTGTGAATACATTCAATATATTCTTAAGATATCTTAACAATGTCACTACTATTTTATGAAACGACGACTATCAAAATTATACTGTGACGACATCAAGAAATTACCTGTAAAATTTGCACCAAAAAACAAAATTAGATTTTTTATTCACTTTTTTCTTATATTTTTATTTTGTTATTTTCGGAGTTATTATTTACTTTAATATTTTATAAAGTAGGGTTGAGAGTAAAGTATATTCATATGTTAATTTTAGATATACTTCGAATGTAGGTTTAAGTAAAGAAATTCTCGTAGAATCTAAATTTGACCAATCCTAAAAATATTTCGTAAAGATAATAAATCCTGAAAATAAACATTTATTTTTATATTTAAATAATCTCTAAAATATTAGTTCAACACATCACCGGGGTTATTTTGATTTTGTAGTGAATTATTTTTGCTATCTTTTTGCCGATAAATATTTCAAGCAAGATAAATATTTATCATATTTGTTTCTAATAATATGATAAAATAATTATCAGTCGATATTTGAACAAAATTGACCTTGCCCCTTGTTTATAGTCAGAAGGCAAATACAATCCGTCGATACCTCTTTTTGATTAATTTACACTCGCCACCCCCCATGCCCCGGGTTTGGAAAATATGGGCACTCTGAAACCTTCGCCCTTCCTTTGAGTATTTTAGTTCTAACATCTGACCGACCTTTCTTTAAGTATTTTACTATCGACATTCGACCTCTCTTTGTGTATTATACTACATACGTCCGACCTTTCTTTGATTATTATACTCCCGACATCCAGCCTTTCTTTGATTATTTTACTTTCAGAATCCGACTGACCTTTCTTTGAGTATTATTGTCCCGTCCTTTCTTTGAGTATTATACTTCCAAAATCCTACCTTTCGTTTAGTATTATACTCCCGACATCCGAATTTTCTCGACAATCCGACCTTTCTTTGAGTATTATACTCTTGATATCCATCCCTTCTTTGAATATTATACTGCTGACATCCCCAAGATTTGAACATGCACGCTATTAATATCTATCATTTAAGACGCACGCCCTAACCAACTGTCGCAAAAGTCCGAACTTGCTTGTGAATACATTCAATATATTCTTAAGATAGCTTAACAATGTCACTACTATTTTATGAAACGACGACTATCAAAATTATACTGTGACAACATCAAGAAATTACCTGTAAAATTTGCACCAAAAAACAAAATTAGATTTTTTATTCACTTTTTTCTTATATTTTTATTTTGTTATTTTCGGAGTTATTATTTACTTTAATATTTTATAAAGTAGGGTTGAGAGTTAAGTATATTCATATGTTAATTTTAGATATACTTCGAATGTAGGTTTAAGTAAAGAAATACTCGTAGAATCTAAATTTGACCAATCCTAAAAATATTTCGTAAAGATAATAAATCCTGAAAATAAACATTTATTTTTATATTTAAATAATCTCTAAAATATTAGTTCAACACATTACCGGGGTTATTTTGATTTTGTAGTGAATTATTTTTGCTATCTTTTTGCCGATAAATATTTCAAGCAAGATAAATATTTATCATATTTGTTTCTAATAATATGATAAAATAATTATCAGTCGATATTTGAACAAAATTGACCTTGCCCCTTGTTTATAGTCAGAAGGCAAATACAATCCGTCGATACCTCTTTTTGATTAATTTACACTCGTCACCCCCCATGCCCCGGGATTGGAAAATATGGGCACTCTGAAACCTTCGCCCTTCCTTTGAGTATTTTAGTTCTAACATCTGACCGACCTTTCTTTAAGTATTTTACTATCGACATTTGACCTCTCTTTGTGTATTATACTACATACGTCCGACCTTTCTTTGATTATTATACTCCCGACATCCAGCCTTTCTTTGATTATTTTACTTCCAGAATCCGACTGACCTTTCTTTGAGTATTATTGTCCCGTCCTTTCTTTGAGTATTATACTTCCAAAATCCTACCTTTCGTTTAGTATTATACTCCCGACATTCAAATTTTCTCGACAATCCGACCTTTCTTTGAGTATTATACTCTTGATATCCATCCCTTCTTTGAATATTATACTGCTGACATCCCCAAGATTTGAACATGCACGCTATTAATATCTATCATTTAAGACGCACGCCCTAACCAACTGTCGCATAAGTCCGAACTTGCTTGTGAATACATTCAATATATTCTTAAGATATCTTAACAATGTCACTACTATTTTATGAAACGACGACTATCAAAATTATAATGTGACAACATCAAGAAATTACTTGTAAAATTTGCACCGAAAAACAAAATTAGATTTTTTATTCACTTTTTTCTTATATTTTTATTTTGTTATTTTCGGAGTTATTATTTACTTTAATATTTTATAAAGTAGGGTTGAGAGTTAAGTATATTCATATGTTAATTTTAGATATACTTCGAATGTAGGTTTAAGTAAAGAAATACTCGTAGAATCTAAATTTGACCAATCCTAAAAATATTTCGTAAAGATAATAAATCCTGAAAATAAACATTTATTTTTATATTTAAATAATCTCTAAAATATTAGTTCAACACATTACCGGGGTTATTTTGATTTTGTAGTGAATTATTTTTGCTATCTTTTTGCCGATAAATATTTCAAGCAAGATAAATATTTATCATATTTGTTTCTAATAATATGATAAAATAATTATCAGTCGATATTTGAACAAAATTGACCTTGCCCCTTGTTTATAGTCAGAAGGCAAATACAATCCGTCGATACCTCTTTTTGATTAATTTACACTCGCCACCCCCCATGCCCCGGGATTGGAAAATATGGGCACTCTGAAACCTTCGCCCTTCCTTTGAGTATTTTAGTTCTAACATCTGACCGACCTTTCTTTAAGTATTTTACTATCGACATTCGACCTCTCTTTGTGTATTATACTACATACGTCCGACCTTTCTTTGATTATTATACTCCCGACATCCAGCCTTTCTTTGATTATTTTACTTTCAGAATCCGACTGACCTTTCTTTGAGTATTATTGTCCCGTCCTTTCTTTGAGTATTATACTTCCAAAATCCTACCTTTCGTTTAGTATTATACTCCCGACATCCGAATTTTCTCGACAATCCGACCTTTCTTTGAGTATTATACTCTTGATATCCATCCCTTCTTTGAATATTATACTGCTGACATCCCCAAGATTTGAACATGCACGCTATTAATATCTATCATTTAAGACGCACGCCCTAACCAACTGTCGCAAATGTCCGAACTTGCTTGTGAATACATTCAATATATTCTTAAGATAGCTTAACAATGTCACTACTATTTTATGAAACGACGATTATCAAAATTATACTGTGACAACATCAAGAAATTATCTGTAAAATTTGCACCAAAAAACAAAATTAGATTTTTTATTCACTTTTTTCTTATATTTTTATTTTGTTATTTTCGGAGTTATTATTTACTTTAATATTTTATAAAGTAGGGTTGAGAGTTAAGTATATTCATATGTTAATTTTAGATATACTTCGAATATAGGTTTATGTAAAGAAATTCTCGTAGAATCTAAATTTGACCAATCCTAAAAATATTTCGTAAAGATAATAAATCCTGAAAATAAACATTTATTTTTATATTTAAATAATCTCAAAAATATTAGTTCAACACATCACCGGGGTTATTTTGATTTTGTAGTGAATTATTTTTGCTATCTTTTTGCCGATAAATATTTCAAGCAAGATAAATATTTATCATATTTGTTTCTAATAATATGATAAAATAATTATCAGTCGATATTTGAACAAAATTGACCTTGCCCCTTGTTTATAGTCAGAAGGCAAATACAATCCGTCGATACCTCTTTTTGATTAATTTACACTCGTCACCCCCCATGCCCCGGGATTGGAAAATATGGGCACTCTGAAACCTTCGCCCTTCCTTTGAGTATTTTAGTTCTAACATCTGACCGACCTTTCTTTAAGTATTTTACTATCGACATTTGACCTCTCTTTGTGTATTATACTACATACGTCCGACCTTTCTTTGATTATTATACTCCCGACATCCAGCCTTTCTTTGATTATTTTACTTCCAGAATCCGACTGACCTTTCTTTGAGTATTATTGTCCCGTCCTTTCTTTTAGTATTATACTTCCAAAATCCTACCTTTCGTTTAGTATTATACTCCCGACATTCGAATTTTCTCGACAATCCGACCTTTCTTTGAGTATTATACTCTTGATATCCATCCCTTCTTTGAATATTATACTGCTGACATCCCCAAGATTTGAACATGCACGCTATTAATATCTATCATTTAAGACGCACGCCCTAACTAACTGTCGCATAAGTCCGAACTTGCTTGTGAATACATTCAATATATTCTTAAGATATCTTAACAATGTCACTACTATTTTATGAAACGACGACTATCAAAATTATAATGTGACAACATCAAGAAATTACTTGTAAAATTTGCACCGAAAAACAAAATTAGATTTTTTATTCACTTTTTTCTTATATTTTTATTTTGTTATTTTCGGAGTTATTATTGACTTTAATATTTTATAAAGTAGGGTTGAGAGTTAAGTATATTCATATGTTAATTTTAGATATACTTCGAATGTAGGTTTAAGTAAAGAAATACTCGTAGAATCTAAATTTGACCAATCCTAAAAATATTTCGTAAAGATAATAAATCCTGAAAATAAACATTTATTTTTATATTTAAATAATCTCTAAAATATTAGTTCAACACATTACCGGGGTTATTTTGATTTTGTAGTGAATTATTTTTGCTATCTTTTTGCCGATAAATATTTCAAGCAAGATAAATATTTATCATATTTGTTTCTAATAATATGATAAAATAATTATCAGTCGATATTTGAACAAAATTGACCTTGCCCCTTGTTTATAGTCAGAAGGCAAATACAATCCGTCGATACCTCTTTTTGATTAATTTACACTCGCCACCCCCCATGCCCCGGGATTGGAAAATATGGGCACTCTGAAACCTTCGCCCTTCCTTTGAGTATTTTAGTTCTAACATCTGACCGACCTTTCTTTAAGTATTTTACTATCGACATTTGACCTCTCTTTGTGTATTATACTACATACGTCCGACCTTTCTTTGATTATTATACTCCCGACATCCAGCCTTTCTTTGATTATTTTACTTCCAGAATCCGACTGACCTTTCTTTGAGTATTATTGTCCCGTCCTTTCTTTGAGTATTATACTTCCAAAATCCTACCTTTCGTTTAGTATTATACTCCCGACATTCGAATTTTCTCGACAATCCGACCTTTCTTTGAGTATTATACTCTTGATATCCATCCCTTCTTTGAATATTATACTGCTGACATCCCCAAGATTTGAACATGCACGCTATTAATATCTATCATTTAAGACGCACGCCCTAACCAACTGTCGCATAAGTCCGAACTTGCTTGTGAATACATTCAATATATTCTTAAGATATCTTAACAATGTCACTACTATTTTATGAAACGACGACTATCAAAATTATAATGTGACAACATCAAGAAATTACTTGTAAAATTTGCACCGAAAAACAAAATTAGATTTTTTATTCACTTTTTTCTTATATTTTTATTTTGTTATTTTCGGAGTTATTATTGACTTTAATATTTTATAAAGTAGGGTTGAGAGTTAAGTATATTCATATGTTAATTTTAGATATACTTCGAATGTAGGTTTAAGTAAAGAAATACTCGTAGAATCTAAATTTGACCAATCCTAAAAATATTTCGTAAAGATAATAAATCCTGAAAATAAACATTTATTTTTATATTTAAATAATCTCTAAAATATTAGTTCAACACATTACCGGGGTTATTTTGATTTTGTAGTGAATTATTTTTGCTATCTTTTTGCCGATAAATATTTCAAGCAAGATAAATATTTATCATATTTGTTTCTAATAATATGATAAAATAATTATCAGTCGATATTTGAACAAAATTGACCTTGCCCCTTGTTTATAGTCAGAAGGCAAATACAATCCGTCGATACCTCTTTTTGATTAATTTACACTCGTCACCCCCCATGCCCCGGGATTGGAAAATATGGGCACTCTGAAACCTTCGCCCTTCCTTTGAGTATTTTAGTTCTAACATCTGACCGACCTTTCTTTAAGTATTTTACTATCGACATTTGACCTCTCTTTGTGTATTATACTACATACGTCCGACCTTTCTTTGATTATTATACTCCCGACATCCAGCCTTTCTTTGATTATTTTACTTCCAGAATCCGACTGACCTTTCTTTGAGTATTATTGTCCCGTCCTTTCTTTGAGTATTATACTTCCAAAATCCTACCTTTCGTTTAGTATTATACTCCCGACATTCGAATTTTCTCGACAATCCGACCTTTCTTTGAGTATTATACTCTTGATATCCATCCCTTCTTTGAATATTATACTGCTGACATCCCCAAGATTTGAACATGCACGCTATTAATATCTATCATTTAAGACGCACGCCCTAACCAACTGTCGCATAAGTCCGAACTTGCTTGTGAATACATTCAATATATTCTTAAGATATCTTAACAATGTCACTACTATTTTATGAAACGACGACTATCAAAATTATAATGTGACAACATCAAGAAATTACTTGTAAAATTTGCACCGAAAAACAAAATTAGATTTTTTATTCACTTTTTTCTTATATTTTTATTTTGTTATTTTCGGAGTTATTATTTACTTTAATATTTTATAAAGTAGGGTTGAGAGTTAAGTATATTCATATGTTAATTTTAGATATACTTCGAATGTAGGTTTAAGTAAAGAAATTCTCGTAGAATCTAAATTTGACCAATCCTAAAAATATTTCGTAAAGATAATAAATCCTGAAAATAAACATTTATTTTTATATTTAAATAATCTCTAAAATATTAGTTCAACACATCACCGGGGTTATTTTGATTTTGTAGTGAATTATTTTTGCTATCTTTTTGCCGATAAATATTTCAAGCAAGATAAATATTTATCATATTTGTTTCTAATAATATGATAAAATAATTATCAGTCGATATTTGAACAAAATTGACCTTGCCCCTTGTTTATAGTCAGAAGGCAAATACAATCCGTCGATACCTCTTTTTGATTAATTTACACTCGCCACCCCCCATGCCCCGGGATTGGAAAATATGGGCACTCTGAAACCTTCGCCCTTCCTTTGAGTATTTTAGTTCTAACATCTGACCGACCTTTCTTTAAGTATTTTACTATCGACATTCGACCTCTCTTTGTGTATTATACTACATTCGTCCGACCTTTCTTTGATTATTATACTCCTGACATCCAGCCTTTCTTTGATTATTTTACTTCCAGAATCCGACTGACCTTTCTTTGAGTATTATCGTCCCGTCCTTTCTTTGAGTATTATACTTCCAAAATCCTACCTTTCGTTTAGTATTATACTCCCGACATCCGAATTTTCTCGACAATCCGACCTTTCTTTGAGTATTATACTCTTGATATCCATCCCTTCTTTGAATAATATACTGCTGACATCCCCAAGATTTGAACATGCACGCTATTAATATCTATCATTTAAGACGCACGCCCTAACCAACTGTCGCATAAGTCCGAACTTGCTTGTGAATACATTCAATATATTCTTAAGATATCTTAACAATGTCACTACTATTTTATGAAACGACGACTATCAAAATTATACTGTGACAACATCAAGAAAGTACCTGTAAAATTTGCACCAAAAAACAAAATTAGATTTTTTATTCACTTTTTTCTTATATTTTTATTTTCTTATTTTCGGAGTTATTATTTACTTTAATATTTTATAAAGTAGGGTTGAGAGTTAAGTATATTCATATGTTAATTTTAGATATACTTCGAATGTAGGTTTAAGTAAAGAAATTCTCGTAGAATCTAAATTTGACCAATCCTAAAAATATTTCGTAAAGATAATAAATCCTGAAAATAAACATTTATTTTTATATTTAAATAATCTCTAAAATATTAGTTCAACACATCACCGGGGTTATTTTGATTTTGTAGTGAATTATTTTTGCTATCTTTTTGCCGATAAATATTTCAAGCAAGATAAATATTTATCATATTTGTTTCTAATAATATGATAAAATAATTATCAGTCGATATTTGAACAAAATTGACCTTGCCCCTTGTTTATAGTCAGAAGGCAAATACAATCCGTCGATACCTCTTTTTGATTAATTTACACTCGCCACCCCCCATGCCCCGGGATTGGAAAATATGGGAACTCTGAAACCTTCGCCCTTCCTTTGAGTATTTTAGTTCTAACATCTGACCGACCTTTCTTTAAGTATTTTACTATCGACATTCGACCTCTCTTTGTGTATTATACTACATTCGTCCGACCTTTCTTTGATTATTATACTCCTGACATCCAGCCTTTCTTTGATTATTTTACTTCCAGAATCCGACTGACCTTTCTTTTAGTATTATTGTCCCGTCCTTTCTTTGAGTATTATACTTCCAAAATCCTACCTTTCGTTTAGTATTATACTCCCGACATCCGAATTTTCTCGACAATCCGACCTTTCTTTGAGTATTATACTCTTGATATCCATCCCTTCTTTGAATAATATACTGCTGACATCCCCAAGATTTGAACATGCACGCTATTAATATCTATCATTTAAGACGCACGCCCTAAGCAACTGTCGCATAAGTCCGAACTTGCTTGTGAATACATTCAATATATTCTTAAGATATCTTAACAATGTCACTACTATTTTATGAAACGACGACTATCAAAATTATACTGTGACAACATCAAGAAAGTACCTGTAAAATTTGCACCAAAAAACAAAATTAGATTTTTTATTCACTTTTTTCTTATATTTTTATTTTGTTATTTTCGGAGTTATTATTTACTTTAATATTTTATAAAGTAGGGTTGAGAGTTAAGTATATTCATATGTTAATTTTAGATATACTTCGAATGTAGGTTTAAGTAAAGAAATACTCGTAGAATCTAAATTTGACCAATCCTAAAAATATTTCGTAAAGATAATAAATCCTGAAAATAAACATTTATTTTTATATTTAAATAATCTCTAAAATATTAGTTCAACACATTACCGGGGTTATTTTGATTTTGTAGTGAATTATTTTTGCTATCTTTTTGCCGATAAATATTTCAAGCAAGATAAATATTTATCATATTTGTTTCTAATAATATGATAAAATAATTATCAGTCGATATTTGAACAAAATTGACCTTGCCCTTGTTTATAGTCAGAAGGCAAATACAATCCGTCGATACCTCTTTTTGATTAATTTACACTCGTCACCCCCCATGCCCCGGGATTGGAAAATATGGGCACTCTGAAACCTTCGCCCTTCCTTTGAGTATTTTAGTTCTAACATCTGACCGACCTTTCTTTAAGTATTTTACTATCGACATTCGACCTCTCTTTGTGTATTATACTACATACGTCCGACCTTTCTTTGATTATTATACTCCCGACATCCAGCCTTTCTTTGATTATTTTACTTCCAGAATCCGACTGACCTTTCTTTGAGTATTATTGTCCCGACCTTTCTTTGAATATTATACTCTTGATATCCATCCCTTCTTTGAATATTATACTGCTGACATCCCCAAGATTTGAACATGCACGCTATTAATATCTATCATTTAAGACGCACGCCCTAACCAACTGTCGCATAAGTCCGAACTTGCTTGTGAATACATTCAATATATTCTTAAGATATCTTAACAATGTCACTACTATTTTATGAAACGACGACTATCAAAATTATACTGTGACAACATCAAGAAATTACCTGTAAAATTTGCACCAAAAAACAAAATTAGATTTTTTATTCACTTTTTTCTTATATTTTTATTTTGTTATTTTCGGAGTTATTATTTACTTTAATATTTTATAAAGTAGGGTTGAGAGTTAAGTATATTCATATGTTAATTTTAGATATACTTCGAATGTAGGTTTAAGTAAAGAAATACTCGTAGAATCTAAATTTGGCCAATCCTAAAAATATTTCGTAAAGATAATAAATCCTGAAAATAAACATTTATTTTTATATTTAAATAATCTCTAAAATATTAGTTCAACACATTACCGGGGTTATTTTGATTTTGTAGTGAATTATTTTTGCTATCTTTTTGCCGATAAATATTTCAAGCAAGATAAATATTTATCATATTTGTTTCTAATAATATGATAAAATAATTATCAGTCGATATTTGAACAAAATTGACCTTGCCCCTTGTTTATAGTCAGAAGGCAAATACAATCCGTCGATACCTCTTTTTGATTAATTTACACTCGTCACCCCCCATGCCCCGGGATTGGAAAATATGGGCACTCTGAAACCTTCGCCCTACCTTTGAGTATTTTAGTTCTAACATCTGACCGACCTTTCTTTAAGTATTTTACTATCGACATTCGACCTCTCTTTGTGTATTATACTACATACGTCCGACCTTTCTTTGATTATTATACTCCCGACATCCAGCCTTTCTTTGATTATTTTACTTCCAGAATCCGATTGACCTTTCTTTGAGTATTATTGTCCCGTCCTTTCTTTGAGTATTATACTTCCAAAATCCTACCTTTCGTTTAGTATTATACTCCCGACATCCGAATTTTCTCGACAATCCGACCTTTCTTTGAGTATTATACTCTTGCTATCCATCCCTTCTTTGAATATTATACTGCTGACATCCCCAAAATTTGAACATGCACGCTATTAATATCTATCATTTAAGACGCACGCCCTAACCAACTGTCGCATAAGTCCGAACTTGCTTGTGAATACATTCAATATATTCTTAAGATATCTTAACAATGTCACTACTATTTTATGAAACGACGACTATCAAAATTATAATGTGACAACATCAAGAAATTACTTGTAAAATTTGCACCAAAAAACAAAATTAGATTTTTTATTCACTTTTTTCTTATATTTTTATTTTGTGATTTTCGGAGTTATTATTTACTTTAATATTTTATAAAGTAGGGTTGAGAGTTAAGTATATTCATATGTTAATTTTAGATATACTTCGAATGTAGGTTTAAGTAAAGAAATACTCGTAGAATCTAAATTTGACCAATCCTAAAAATATTTCGTAAAGATAATAAATCCTGAAAATAAACATTTATTTTTATATTTAAATAATCTCTAAAATATTAGTTCAACACATTACCGGGGTTATTTTGATTTTGTAGTGAATTATTTTTGCTATCTTTTTGCCGATAAATATTTCAAGCAAGATAAATATTTATCATATTTGTTTCTAATAATATGATAAAATAATTATCAGTCGATATTTGAACAAAATTGACCTTGCCCTTGTTTATAGTCAGAAGGCAAATACAATCCGTCGATACCTCTTTTTGATTAATTTACACTCGTCACCACCCATGCCCCGGGATTGGAAAATATGGGCACTCTGAAACCTTCGCCCTTCCTTTGAGTATTTTAGTTCTAACATCTGACCGACCTTTCTTTAAGTATTTTACTATCGACATTCGACCTCTCTTTGTGTATTATACTACATACGTCCGACCTTTCTTTGATTATTATACTCCCGACATCCAGCCTTTCTTTGATTATTTTACTTCCAGAATCCGACTGACCTTTCTTTGAGTATTATTGTCCCGACCTTTCTTTGAGTATTATACTCTTGATATCCATCCCTTCTTTGAATATTATACTGCTGACATCCCCAAGATTTGAACATGCACGCTATTAATATCTATCATTTAAGACGCACGCCCTAACCAACTGTCGCATAAGTCCGAACTTGCTTGTGAATACATTCAATATATTCTTAAGATATCTTAACAATGTCACTACTATTTTATGAAACGACGACTATCAAAATTATAATGTGACAACATCAAGAAATTACTTGTAAAATTTGCACCAAAAAACAAAATTAGATTTTTTATTCACTTTTTTCTTATATTTTTATTTTGTTATTTTCGGAGTTATTATTTACTTTAATATTTTATAAAGTAGGGTTGAGAGTTAAGTATATTCATATGTTAATTTTAGATATACTTCGAATGTAGGTTTAAGTAAAGAAATACTCGTAGAATCTAAATTTGAGCAATCCTAAAAATATTTCGTAAAGATAATAAATCCTGAAAATAAACATTTATTTTTATATTTAAATAATCTCTAAAATATTAGTTCAACACATTACCGGGGTTATTTTGATTTTGTAGTGAATTATTTTTGCTATCTTTTTGCCGATAAATATTTCAAGCAAGATAAATATTTATCATATTTGTTTCTAATAATATGATAAAATAATTATCAGTCGATATTTGAACAAAATTGACCTTGCCCTTGTTTATAGTCAGAAGGCAAATACAATCCGTCGATACCTCTTTTTGATTAATTTACACTCGTCACCCCCCATGCCCCGGGATTGGAAAATATGGGCACTCTGAAACCTTCGCCCTTCCTTTGAGTATTTTAGTTCTAACATCTGACCGACCTTTCTTTAAGTATTTTACTATCGACATTCGACCTCTCTTTGTGTATTATACTACATACGTCCGACCTTTCTTTGATTATTATACTCCCGACATCCAGCCTTTCTTTGATTATTTTACTTCCAGAATCCGACTGACCTTTCTTTGAGTATTATTGTCCCGACCTTTCTTTGAATATTATACTCTTGATATCCATCCCTTCTTTGAATATTATACTGCTGACATCCCCAAGATTTGAACATGCACGCTATTAATATCTATCATTTAAGACGCACGCCCTAACCAACTGTCGCATAAGTCCGAACTTGCTTGTGAATACATTCAATATATTCTTAAGATATCTTAACAATGTCACTACTATTTTATGAAACGACGACTATCAAAATTATACTGTGACAACATCAAGAAATTACCTGTAAAATTTGCACCAAAAAACAAAATTAGATTTTTTATTCACTTTTTTCTTATATTTTTATTTTGTTATTTTCGGAGTTATTATTTACTTTAATATTTTATAAAGTAGGGTTGAGAGTTAAGTATATTCATATGTTAATTTTAGATATACTTCGAATGTAGGTTTAAGTAAAGAAATACTCGTAGAATCTAAATTTGGCCAATCCTAAAAATATTTCGTAAAGATAATAAATCCTGAAAATAAACATTTATTTTTATATTTAAATAATCTCTAAAATATTAGTTCAACACATTACCGGGGTTATTTTGATTTTGTAGTGAATTATTTTTGCTATCTTTTTGCCGATAAATATTTCAAGCAAGATAAATATTTATCATATTTGTTTCTAATAATATGATAAAATAATTATCAGTCGATATTTGAACAAAATTGACCTTGCCCCTTGTTTATAGTCAGAAGGCAAATACAATCCGTCGATACCTCTTTTTGATTAATTTACACTCGTCACCCCCCATGCCCCGGGATTGGAAAATATGGGCACTCTGAAACCTTCGCCCTTCCTTTGAGTATTTTAGTTCTAACATCTGACCGACCTTTCTTTAAGTATTTTACTATCGACATTCGACCTCTCTTTGTGTATTATACTACATACGTCCGACCTTTCTTTGATTATTATACTCCCGACATCCAGCCTTTCTTTGATTATTTTACTTCCAGAATCCGATTGACCTTTCTTTGAGTATTATTGTCCCGTCCTTTCTTTGAGTATTATACTTCCAAAATCCTACCTTTCGTTTAGTATTATACTCCCGACATCCGAATTTTCTCGACAATCCGACCTTTCTTTGAGTATTATACTCTTGCTATCCATCCCTTCTTTGAATATTATACTGCTGACATCCCCAAAATTTGAACATGCACGCTATTAATATCTATCATTTAAGACGCACGCCCTAACCAACTGTCGCATAAGTCCGAACTTGCTTGTGAATACATTCAATATATTCTTAAGATATCTTAACAATGTCACTACTATTTTATGAAACGACGACTATCAAAATTATAATGTGACAACATCAAGAAATTACTTGTAAAATTTGCACCAAAAAACAAAATTAGATTTTTTATTCACTTTTTTCTTATATTTTTATTTTGTGATTTTCGGAGTTATTATTTACTTTAATATTTTATAAAGTAGGGTTGAGAGTTAAGTATATTCATATGTTAATTTTAGATATACTTCGAATGTAGGTTTAAGTAAAGAAATACTCGTAGAATCTAAATTTGACCAATCCTAAAAATATTTCGTAAAGATAATAAATCCTGAAAATAAACATTTATTTTTATATTTAAATAATCTCTAAAATATTAGTTCAACACATTACCGGGGTTATTTTGATTTTGTAGTGAATTATTTTTGCTATCTTTTTGCCGATAAATATTTCAAGCAAGATAAATATTTATCATATTTGTTTCTAATAATATGATAAAATAATTATCAGTCGATATTTGAACAAAATTGACCTTGCCCTTGTTTATAGTCAGAAGGCAAATACAATCCGTCGATACCTCTTTTTGATTAATTTACACTCGTCACCACCCATGCCCCGGGATTGGAAAATATGGGCACTCTGAAACCTTCGCCCTTCCTTTGAGTATTTTAGTTCTAACATCTGACCGACCTTTCTTTAAGTATTTTACTATCGACATTCGACCTCTCTTTGTGTATTATACTACATACGTCCGACCTTTCTTTGATTATTATACTCCCGACATCCAGCCTTTCTTTGATTATTTTACTTCCAGAATCCGACTGACCTTTCTTTGAGTATTATTGTCCCGACCTTTCTTTGAGTATTATACTCTTGATATCCATCCCTTCTTTGAATATTATACTGCTGACATCCCCAAGATTTGAACATGCACGCTATTAATATCTATCATTTAAGACGCACGCCCTAACCAACTGTCGCATAAGTCCGAACTTGCTTGTGAATACATTCAATATATTCTTAAGATATCTTAACAATGTCACTACTATTTTATGAAACGACGACTATCAAAATTATAATGTGACAACATCAAGAAATTACTTGTAAAATTTGCACCAAAAAACAAAATTAGATTTTTTATTCACTTTTTTCTTATATTTTTATTTTGTTATTTTCGGAGTTATTATTTACTTTAATATTTTATAAAGTAGGGTTGAGAGTTAAGTATATTCATATGTTAATTTTAGATATACTTCGAATGTAGGTTTAAGTAAAGAAATACTCGTAGAATCTAAATTTGACCAATCCTAAATATATTTCGTAAAGATAATAAATCCTGAAAATAAACATTTATTTTTATATTTAAATAATCTCTAAAATATTAGTTCAACACATTACCGGGGTTATTTTGATTTTGTAGTGAATTATTTTTGCTATCTTTTTGCCGATAAATATTTCAAGCAAGATAAATATTTATCATATTTGTTTCTAATAATATGATAAAATAATTATCAGTCGATATTTGAACAAAATTGACCTTGCCCTTGTTTATAGTCAGAAGGCAAATACAATCCGTCGATACCTCTTTTTGATTAATTTACACTCGTCACCCCCCATGCCCCGGGATTGGAAAATATGGGCACTCTGAAACCTTCGCCCTTCCTTTGAGTATTTTAGTTCTAACATCTGACCGACCTTTCTTTAAGTATTTTACTATCGACATTCGACCTCTCTTTGTGTATTATACTACATACGTCCGACCTTTCTTTGATTATTATACTCCCGACATCCAGCCTTTCTTTGATTATTTTACTTCCAGAATCCGACTGACCTTTCTTTGAGTATTATTGTCCCGACCTTTCTTTGAGTATTATACTCTTGATATCCATCCCTTCTTTGAATATTATACTGCTGACATCCCCAAGATTTGAACATGCACGCTATTAATATCTATCATTTAAGACGCACGCCCTAACCAACTGTCGCATAAGTCCGAACTTGCTTGTGAATACATTCAATATATTCTTAAGATATCTTAACAATGTCACTACTATTTTATGAAACGACGACTATCAAAATTATACTGTGACAACATCAAGAAATTACCTGTAAAATTTGCACCAAAAAACAAAATTAGATTTTTTATTCACTTTTTTCTTATATTTTTATTTTGTTATTTTCGGAGTTATTATTTACTTTAATATTTTATAAAGTAGGGTTGAGAGTTAAGTATATTCATATGTTAATTTTAGATATACTTCGAATGTAGGTTTAAGTAAAGAAATACTCGTAGAATCTAAATTTGACCAATCCTAAAAATATTTCGTAAAGATAATAAATCCTGAAAATAAACATTTATTTTTATATTTAAATAATCTCTAAAATATTAGTTCAACACATTACCGGGGTTATTTTGATTTTGTAGTGAATTATTTTTGCTATCTTTTTGCCGATAAATATTTCAAGCAAGATAAATATTTATCATATTTGTTTCTAATAATATGATAAAATAATTATCAGTCGATATTTGAACAAAATTGACCTTGCCCCTTGTTTATAGTCAGAAGGCAAATACAATCCGTCGATACCTCTTTTTGATTAATTTACACTCGTCACCCCCCATGCCCCGGGATTGGAAAATATGGGCACTCTGAAACCTTCGCCCTTCCTTTGAGTATTTTAGTTCTAACATCTGACCGACCTTTCTTTAAGTATTTTACTATCGACATTCGACCTCTCTTTGTGTATTATACTACATACGTCCGACCTTTCTTTGATTATTATACTCCCGACATCCAGCCTTTCTTTGATTATTTTACTTCCAGAATCCGATTGACCTTTCTTTGAGTATTATTGTCCCGTCCTTTCTTTGAGTATTATACTTCCAAAATCCTACCTTTCGTTTAGTATTATACTCCCGACATCCGAATTTTCTCGACAATCCGACCTTTCTTTGAGTATTATACTCTTGCTATCCATCCCTTCTTTGAATATTATACTGCTGACATCCCCAAAATTTGAACATGCACGCTATTAATATCTATCATTTAAGACGCACGCCCTAACCAACTGTCGCATAAGTCCGAACTTGCTTGTGAATACATTCAATATATTCTTAAGATATCTTAACAATGTCACTACTATTTTATGAAACGACGACTATCAAAATTATAATGTGACAACATCAAGAAATTACTTGTAAAATTTGCACCAAAAAACAAAATTAGATTTTTTATTCACTTTTTTCTTATATTTTTATTTTGTGATTTTCGGAGTTATTATTTACTTTAATATTTTATAAAGTAGGGTTGAGAGTTAAGTATATTCATATGTTAATTTTAGATATACTTCGAATGTAGGTTTAAGTAAAGAAATACTCGTAGAATCTAAATTTGACCAATCCTAAAAATATTTCGTAAAGATAATAAATCCTGAAAATAAACATTTATTTTTATATTTAAATAATCTCTAAAATATTAGTTCAACACATTACCGGGGTTATTTTGATTTTGTAGTGAATTATTTTTGCTATCTTTTTGCCGATAAATATTTCAAGCAAGATAAATATTTATCATATTTGTTTCTAATAATATGATAAAATAATTATCAGTCGATATTTGAACAAAATTGACCTTGCCCTTGTTTATAGTCAGAAGGCAAATACAATCCGTCGATACCTCTTTTTGATTAATTTACACTCGTCACCCCCCATGCCCCGGGATTGGAAAATATGGGCACTCTGAAACCTTCGCCCTTCCTTTGAGTATTTTAGTTCTAACATCTGACCGACCTTTCTTTAAGTATTTTACTATCGACATTCGACCTCTCTTTGTGTATTATACTACATACGTCCGACCTTTCTTTGATTATTATACTCCCGACATCCAGCCTTTCTTTGATTATTTTACTTCCAGAATCCGACTGACCTTTCTTTGAGTATTATTGTCCCGACCTTTCTTTGAGTATTATACTCTTGATATCCATCCCTTCTTTGAATATTATACTGCTGACATCCCCAAGATTTGAACATGCACGCTATTAATATCTATCATTTAAGACGCACGCCCTAACCAACTGTCGCATAAGTCCGAACTTGCTTGTGAATACATTCAATATATTCTTAAGATATCTTAACAATGTCACTACTATTTTATGAAACGACGACTATCAAAATTATAATGTGACAACATCAAGAAATTACTTGTAAAATTTGCACCAAAAAACAAAATTAGATTTTTTATTCACTTTTTTCTTATATTTTTATTTTGTTATTTTCGGAGTTATTATTTACTTTAATATTTTATAAAGTAGGGTTGAGAGTTAAGTATATTCATATGTTAATTTTAGATATACTTCGAATGTAGGTTTAAGTAAAGAAATACTCGTAGAATCTAAATTTGACCAATCCTAAATATATTTCGTAAAGATAATAAATCCTGAAAATAAACATTTATTTTTATATTTAAATAATCTCTAAAATATTAGTTCAACACATTACCGGGGTTATTTTGATTTTGTAGTGAATTATTTTTGCTATCTTTTTGCCGATAAATATTTCAAGCAAGATAAATATTTATCATATTTGTTTCTAATAATATGATAAAATAATTATCAGTCGATATTTGAACAAAATTGACCTTGCCCTTGTTTATAGTCAGAAGGCAAATACAATCCGTCGATACCTCTTTTTGATTAATTTACACTCGTCACCCCCCATGCCCCGGGATTGGAAAATATGGGCACTCTGAAACCTTCGCCCTTCCTTTGAGTATTTTAGTTCTAACATCTGACCGACCTTTCTTTAAGTATTTTACTATCGACATTCGACCTCTCTTTGTGTATTATACTACATACGTCCGACCTTTCTTTGATTATTATACTCCCGACATCCAGCCTTTCTTTGATTATTTTACTTCCAGAATCCGACTGACCTTTCTTTGAGTATTATTGTCCCGACCTTTCTTTGAGTATTATACTCTTGATATCCATCCCTTCTTTGAATATTATACTGCTGACATCCCCAAGATTTGAACATGCACGCTATTAATATCTATCATTTAAGACGCACGCCCTAACCAACTGTCGCATAAGTCCGAACTTGCTTGTGAATACATTCAATATATTCTTAAGATATCTTAACAATGTCACTACTATTTTATGAAACGACGACTATCAAAATTATACTGTGACAACATCAAGAAATTACCTGTAAAATTTGCACCAAAAAACAAAATTAGATTTTTTATTCACTTTTTTCTTATATTTTTATTTTGTTATTTTCGGAGTTATTATTTACTTTAATATTTTATAAAGTAGGGTTGAGAGTTAAGTATATTCATATGTTAATTTTAGATATACTTCGAATGTAGGTTTAAGTAAAGAAATACTCGTAGAATCTAAATTTGACCAATCCTAAAAATATTTCGTAAAGATAATAAATCCTGAAAATAAACATTTATTTTTATATTTAAATAAGCTCTAAAATATTAGTTCAACACATTACCGGGGTTATTTTGATTTTGTAGTGAATTATTTTTGCTATCTTTTTGCCGATAAATATTTCAAGCAAGATAAATATTTATCATATTTGTTTCTAATAATATGATAAAATAATTATCAGTCGATAATTGAACAAAATTGACCTTGCCCCTTGTTTATAGTCAGAAGGCAAATACAATCCGTCGATACCTCTTTTTGATTAATTTACACTCGTCACCCCCCATGCCCCGGGTTTGGAAAATATGGGCACTCTGAAACCTTCGCCCTTCCTTTGAGTATTTTAGTTCTAACATCTGACCGACCTTTCTTTAAGTATTTTACTATCGACATTCGACCTCTCTTTGTGTATTATACTACATACGTCCGACCTTTCTTTGATTATTATACTCCCGACATCCAGCCTTTCTTTGATTATTTTACTTCCAGAATCCGACTGACCTTTCTTTGAGTATTATTGTCCCGTCCTTTCTTTGAGTATTATACTTCCAAAATCCTACCTTTCGTTTAGTATTATACTCCCGACATCCGAATTTTCTCGACAATCCGACCTTTCTTTGAGTATTATACTCTTGATATCCATCCCTTCTTTGAATATTATACTGCTGACATCCCCAAAATTTGAACATGCACGCTATTAATATCTATCATTTAAGACGCACGCCCTAACCAACTGTCGCATAAGTCCGAACTTGCTTGTGAATACATTCAATATATTCTTAAGATATCTTAACAATGTCACTACTATTTTATGAAACGACGACTATCAAAATTATAATGTGACAACATCAAGAAATTACTTGTAAAATTTGCACCGAAAAACAAAATTAGATTTTTTATTCACTTTTTTCTTATATTTTTATTTTGTTATTTTCGGAGTTATTATTTACTTTAATATTTTATAAAGTAGGGTTGAGAGTTAAGTATATTCATATGTTAATTTTAGATATACTTCGAATGTAGGTTTAAGTAAAGAAATACTCGTAGAATCTAAATTTGACCAATCCTAAAAATATTTCGTAAAGATAATAAATCCTGAAAATAAACATTTATTTTTATATTTAAATAATCTCTAAAATATTAGTTCAACACATCACCGGGGTTATTTTGATTTTGTAGTGAATTATTTTTGCTATCTTTTTGCCGATAAATATTTCAAGCAAGATAAATATTTATCATATTTGTTTCTAATAATATGATAAAATAATTATCAGTCGATATTTGAACAAAATTGACCTTGCCCTTGTTTATAGTCAGAAGGCAAATACAATCCGTCGATACCTCTTTTTGATTAATTTACACTCGTCACCCCCATGCCCCGGGATTGGAAAATATGGGCACTCTGAAACTTTCGCCCTTCCTTTGAGTATTTTAGTTCTAACATCTGACCGACCTTTCTTTAAGTATTTTACTATCGACATTCGACCTCTCTTTGTGTATTATACTACATACGTCCGACCTTTCTTTGATTATTATACTCCCGACATCCAGCCTTTCTTTGATTATTTTACTTCCAGAATCCGACTGACCTTTCTTTGAGTATTATTGTCCCGTCCTTTCTTTGAGTATTATACTTCCAAAATCCTACCTTTCGTTTAGTATTATACTCCCGACATCCGAATTTTCTCGACAATCCGACCTTTCTTTGAGTATTATACTCTTGATAACCATCCCTTCTTTGAATAATATACTGCTGACATCCCCAAGATTTGAACATGCACGCTATTAATATCTATCATTTAAGACGCACGCCCTAACCAACTGTCGCATAAGTCCGAACTTGCTTGTGAATACATTCAATATATTCTTAAGATATCTTAACAATGTCACTACTATTTTATGAAACGACGACTATCAGAATTATACTGTGACAACATCAAGAAATTACCTGTAAAATTTGCACCAAAAAACAAAATTAGATTTTTTATTCACTTTTTTCTTATATTTTTATTTTGTTATTTTCGGAGTTATTATTTACTTTAATATTTTATAAAGTAGGGTTGAGAGTTAAGTATATTCATATGTTAATTTTAGATATACTTCGAATGTAGGTTTAAGTAAAGAAATTCTCGTAGAATCTAAATTTGACCAATCCTAAAAATATTTCGTAAAGATAATAAATCCTGAAAATAAACATTTATTTTTATATTTAAATAATCTCTAAAATATTAGTTCAACACATCACCGGGGTTATTTTGATTTTGTAGTGAATTATTTTTGCTATCTTTTTGCCGATAAATATTTCAAGCAAGATAAATATTTATCATATTTGTTTCTAATAATATGATAAAATAATTATCAGTCGATATTTGAACAAAATTGACCTTGCCCCTTGTTTATAGTCAGAAGGCAAATACAATCCGTCGATACCTCTTTTTGATTAATTTACACTCGCCACCCCCCATGCCCCGGGATTGGAAAATATAGGCACTCTGAAACCTTCGCCCTTCCTTTGAGTATTTTAGTTCTAACATCTGACCGACCTTTCTTTAAGTATTTTACTATCGACATTCGACCTCTCTTTGTGTATTATACTACATACGTCCGACCTTTCTTTGATTATTATACTCCCGACATCCAGCCTTTCTTTGATTATTTTACTTCCAGAATCCGACTGACCTTTCTTTGAGTATTATTGTCCCGTCCTTTCTTTGAGTATTATACTTCCAAAATCCTACCTTTCGTTTAGTATTATACTCCCGACATCCGAATTTTCTCGACAATCCGACCTTTCTTTGAGTATTATACTCTTGATATCCATCCCTTCTTTGAATAATATACTGCTGACATCCCCAAGATTTGAACATGCACGCTATTAATATCTATCATTTAAGACGCACGCCCTAACCAACTGTCGCATAAGTCCGAACTTGCTTGTGAATACATTCAATATATTCTTAAGATATCTTAACAATGTCACTACTATTTTATGAAACGACGACTATCAGAATTATACTGTGACAACATCAAGAAATTACCTGTAAAATTTGCACCAAAAAACAAAATTAGATTTTTTATTCACTTTTTTCTTATATTTTTATTTTGTTATTTTCGGAGTTATTATTTACTTTAATATTTTATAAAGTAGGGTTGAGAGTTAAGTATATTCATATGTTAATTTTAGATATACTTCGAATGTAGGTTTAAGTAAAGAAATTCTCGTAGAATCTAAATTTGACCAATCCTAAAAATATTTCGTAAAGATAATAAATCCTGAAAATAAACATTTATTTTTATATTTAAATAATCTCTAAAATATTAGTTCAACACATCACCGGGGTTATTTTGATTTTGTAGTGAATTATTTTTGCTATCTTTTTGCTGATAAATATTTCAAGCAAGATAAATATTTATCATATTTGTTTCTAATAATATGATAAAATAATTATCAGTCGATATTTGAACAAAATTGACCTTGCCCCTTGTTTATAGTCAGAAGGCAAATACAATCCGTCGATACCTCTTTTTGATTAATTTACACTCGCCACCCCCCATGCCCCGGGATTGGAAAATATAGGCACTCTGAAACCTTCGCCCTTCCTTTGAGTATTTTAGTTCTAACATCTGACCGACCTTTCTTTAAGTATTTTACTATCGACATTCGACCTCTCTTTGTGTATTATACTACATACGTCCGACCTTTCTTTGATTATTATACTCCCGACATCCAGCCTTCCTTTGATTATTTTACTTCCAGAATCCGACTGACCTTTCTTTGAGTATTATTGTCCCGTCCTTTCTTTGAGTATTATACTTCCAAAATCCTACCTTTCGTTTAGTATTATACTCCCGACATCCGAATTTTTTCGACAATCCGACCTTTCTTTGAGTATTATACTCTTGATATCCATCCCTTCTTTGAATAATATACTGCTGACATCCCCAAGAGTTGAACATGCACGCTATTAATATCTATCATTTAAGACGCACGCCCTAACCAACTGTCGCATAAGTCCGAACTTGCTTGTGAATACATTCAATATATTCTTAAGATATCTTAACAATGTCACTACTATTTTATGAAACGACGACTATCAAAATTATACTGTGACAACATCAAGAAAGTACCTGGAAAATTTGCACCAAAAAACAAAATTAGATTTTTTATTCACTTTTCTCTTATATTTTTATTATGTTATTTTCGGAGTTATTATTTACTTTAATATTTTATAAAGTAGGGTTGAGAGTTAAGTATATTCATATGTTAATTATAGATATACTTTTAATGTAGGTTTAAGTAAAGAAATTCTCGTAGAATCTAAATTTGACCAATCCTAAAAATATTTCGTAAAGATAATAAATCCTGAAAATAAACATTTATTTTTATATTTAAATAATCTCTAAAATATTAGTTCAACACATCACCGGGGTTATTTTGATTTTGTAGTGAATTATTTTTGCTATCTTTTTGCCGATAAATATTTCAAGCAAGATAAATATTTATCATATTTGTTTCTAATAATATGATAAAATAATTATCAGTCGATATTTGAACAAAATTGACCTTGCCCTTGTTTATAGTCAGAAGGCAAATACAATCCGTCGATACCTCTTTTTGATTAATTTACACTCGCCACCCCCCCATGCCCCGGGATTGGAAAATATAGGCACTCTGAAACCTTCGCCCTTCCTTTGAGTATTTTAGTTCTAACATCTGACCGACCTTTCTTTAAGTATTTTACTATCGACATTCGACCTCTCTTTGTGTATTATACTACATACGTCCGACCTTTCTTTGATTATTATACTCCCGACATCCAGCCTTCCTTTGATTATTTTACTTCCAGAATCCGACTGACCTTTCTTTGAGTATTATTGTCCCGTCCTTTCTTTGAGTATTATACTTCCAAAATCCTACCTTTCGTTTAGTATTATACTCCCGACATCCGAATTTTCTCGACAATCCGACCTTTCTTTGAGTATTATACTCTTGATATCCATCCCTTCTTTGAATAATATACTGCTGACATCCCCAAGAGTTGAACATGCACGCTATTAATATCTATCATTTAAGACGCACGCCCTAACCAACTGTCGCATAAGTCCGAACTTGCTTGTGAATACATTCAATATATTCTTAAGATATCTTAACAATGTCACTACTATTTTATGAAACGACGACTATCAAAATTATACTGTGACAACATCAAGAAAGTACCTGGAAAATTTGCACCAAAAAACAAAATTAGATTTTTTATTCACTTTTCTCTTATATTTTTATTATGTTATTTTCGGAGTTATTATTTACTTTAATATTTTATAAAGTAGGGTTGAGAGTTAAGTATATTCATATGTTAATTTTAGATATACTTTTAATGTAGGTTTAAGTAAAGAAATTCTCGTAGAATCTAAATTTGACCAATCCTAAAAATATTTCGTAAAGATAATAAATCCTGAAAATAAACATTTATTTTTATATTTAAATAATCTCTAAAATATTAGTTCAACACATCACCGGGGTTATTTTGATTTTGTAGTGAATTATTTTTGCTATCTTTTTGCCGATAAATATTTCAAGCAAGATAAATATTTATCATATTTGTTTCTAATAATATGATAAAATAATTATCAGTCGATATTTGAACAAAATTGACCTTGCCCTTGTTTATAGTCAGAAGGCAAATACAATCCGTCGATACCTCTTTTTGATTAATTTACACTCGTCACCCCCCCATGCCCCGGGATTGGAAAATATGGGCACTCTGAAACCTTCGCCCTTCCTTTGAGTATTTTAGTTCTAACATCTGACCGACCTTTCTTTAAGTATTTTACTATCGACATTCGACCTCTCTTTGTGTATTATACTACATACGTCCGACCTTTCTTTGATTATTATACTCCCGACATCCAGCCTTTCTTTGATTATTTTACTTCCAGAATCCGACTGACCTTTCTTTGAGTATTATTGTCCCGTCCTTTCTTTGAGTATTATACTTCCAAAATCCTACGTTTCGTTTAGTATTATACTCCCGACATCCGAATTTTCTCGACAATCCGACCTTTCTTTGAGTATTATACTCTTGATATCCATCCCTTCTTTGAATATTATACTGCTGACATCCCCAAGATTTGAACATGCACGCTATTAATATCTATCATTTAAGACGCACGCCCTAACCAACTGTCGCATAAGTCCGAACTTGCCTGTGAATACATTCAATATATTCTTAAGATATCTTAACAATGTCACTACTATTTTATGAAACGACGACTATCAAAATTATATTGTGACAACATCAAGAAATTACCAGTAAAATTTGCACCAAAAAACAAAATTAGATTTTTTATTCGTTTTTTTCTTATATTTTTATTTTGTTATTTTCGGAGTTATTATTTACTTTAATATTTTATAAAGTAGGGTTGAGAGTTAAGTATATTCATATGTTAATTTTAGATATACTTCGAATGTAGGTTTAAGTAAAGAAATACTCGTAGAATCTAAATTTGACCAATCCTAAAAATATTTCGTAAAGATAATAAATCCTGAAAATAAACATTTATTTTTATATTTAAATAATCTCTAAAATATTAGTTCAACACATCACCGGGGTTATTTTGATTTTGTAGTGAATTATTTTTGCTATCTTTTTGCCGATAAATATTTCAAGCAAGATAAATATTTATCATATTTGTTTCTAATAATATGATAAAATAATTATCAGTCGATATTTGAACAAAATTGACCTTGCCCTTGTTTATAGTCAGAAGGCAAATACAATCCGTCGATACCTCTTTTTGATTAATTTACACTCGTCACCCCCCATGCCCCGGGATTGGAAAATATGGGCACTCTGAAACCTTCGCCCTTCCTTTGAGTATTTTAGTTCTAACATCTGACCGACCTTTCTTTAAGTATTTTACTATTGACATTCGACCTCTCTTTGTGTATTATACTACATACGTCCGACCTTTCTTTGATTATTATACTCCCGACATCCAGCCTTTCTTTGATTATTTTACTTCCAGAATCCGACTGACCTTTCTTTGAGTATTATTGTCCCGTCCTTTCTTTGAGTATTATACTTCCAAAATCCTACCTTTCGTTTAGTATTATACTCCCGACATCCGAATTTTCTCGACAATCCGACCTTTCTTTGAGTATTATACTCTTGATATCCATCGCTTCTTTGAATATTATACTGCTGACATCCCCAAGATTTGAACATGCACGCTATTAATATCTATCATTTAAGACGCACGCCCTAACCAACTGTCGCATAAGTCCGAACTTGCTTGTGAATACATTCAATATATTCTTAAGATATCTTAACAATGTCACTACTATTTTATGAAACGACGACTATCAAAATTATACTGTGACAACATCAAGAAATTACCTGTAAAATTTGCACCAAAAAACAAAATTAGATTTTTTATTCACTTTTTTCTTATATTTTTATTTTGTTATTTTCGGAGTTATTATTTACTTTAATATTTTATAAAGTAGGGTTGAGAGTTAAGTATATTCATATGTTAATTTTAGATATACTTCGAATGTAGGTTTAAGTAAAGAAATACTCGTAGAATCTAAATTTGACCAATCCTAAAAATATTTCGTAAAGATAATAAATCCTGAAAATAAACATTTATTTTTATATTTAAATAATCTCTAAAATATTAGTTCAACACATTACCGGGGTTATTTTGATTTTGTAGTGAATTATTTTTGCTATCTTTTTGCCGATAAATATTTCAAGCAAGATAAATATTTATCATATTTGTTTCTAATAATATGATAAAATAATTATCAGTCGATATTTGAACAAAATTGAGTTTGCCCTTGTTTATAGTCAGAAGGCAAATACAATCCGTCGATACCTCTTTTTGATTAATTTACACTCGTCACCCCCCATGCCCCGGGATTGGAAAATATGGGCACTCTGAAACCTTCGCCCTTCCTTTGAGTATTTTAGTTCTAACATCTGACCGACCTTTCTTTAAGTATTTTACTATTGACATTCGACCTCTCTTTGTGTATTATACTACATACGTCCGACCTTTCTTTGATTATTATACTCCCGACATCCAGCCTTTCTTTGATTATTTTACTTCCAGAATCCGACTGACCTTTCTTTGAGTATTATTGTCCCGTCCTTTCTTTGAGTATTATACTTCCAAAATCCTACCTTTCGTTTAGTATTATACTCCCGACATCCGAATTTTCTCGACAATCCGACCTTTCTTTGAGTATTATACTCTTGCTATCCATCCCTTCTTTGAATATTATACTGCTGACATCCCCAAGATTTGAACATGCACGCTATTAATATCTATCATTTAAGACGCACGCCCTAACCAACTGTCGCATAAGTCCGAACTTGCTTGTGAATACATTCAATATATTCTTAAGATATCTTAACAATGTCACTACTATTTTATGAAACGACGACTATCAAAATTATACTGTGACAACATCAAGAAATTACCTGTAAAATTTGCACCAAAAAACAAAATTAGATTTTTTATTCACTTTTTTCTTATATTTTTATTTTGTTATTTTCGGAGTTATTATTTACTTTAATATTTTATAAAGTAGGGTTGAGAGTTAAGTATATTCATATGTTAATTTTAGATATACTTCGAATGTAGGTTTAAGTAAAGAAATACTCGTAGAATCTAAATTTGACCAATCCTAAAAATATTTCGTAAAGATAATAAATCCTGAAAATAAACATTTATTTTTATATTTAAATAATCTCTAAAATATTAGTTCAACACATTACCGGGGTTATTTTGATTTTGTAGTGAATTATTTTTGCTATCTTTTTGCCGATAAATATTTCAAGCAAGATAAATATTTATCATATTTGTTTCTAATAATATGATAAAATAATTATCAGTCGATATTTGAACAAAATTGACCTTGCCCTTGTTTATAGTCAGAAGGCAAATACAATCCGTCGATACCTCTTTTTGATTAATTTACACTCGTCACCCCCCATGCCCCGGGATTGGAAAATATGGGCACTCTGAAACCTTCGCCCTTCCTTTGAGTATTTTAGTTCTAACATCTGACCGACCTTTCTTTAAGTATTTTACTATTGACATTCGACCTCTCTTTGTGTATTATACTACATACGTCCGACCTTTCTTTGATTATTATACTCCCGACATCCAGCCTTTCTTTGATTATTTTACTTCCAGAATCCGACTGACCTTTCTTTGAGTATTATTGTCCCGTCCTTTCTTTGAGTATTATACTTCCAAAATCCTACCTTTCGTTTAGTATTATACTCCCGACATCCGAATTTTCTCGACAATCCGATCTTTCTTTGAGTATTATACTCTTGATATCCATCCCTTCTTTGAATATTATACTGCTGACATCCCCAAGATTTGAACATGCACGCTATTAATATCTATCATTTAAGACGCACGCCCTAACCAACTGTCGCATAAGTCCGAACTTGCTTGTGAATACATTCAATATATTCTTAAGATATCTTAACAATGTCACTACTATTTTATGAAACGACGACTATCAAAATTATAATGTGACAACATCAAGAAATTACTTGTAAAATTTGCACCAAAAAACAAAATTAGATTTTTTATTCACTTTTTTCTTATATTTTTATTTTGTTATTTTCGGAGTTATTATTTACTTTAATATTTTATAAAGTAGGGTTGAGAGTTAAGTATATTCATATGTTAATTTTAGATATACTTCGAATGTAGGTTTAAGTAAAGAAATACTCGTAGAATCTAAATTTGACCAATCCTAAAAATATTTCGTAAAGATAATAAATCCTGAAAATAAACATTTATTTTTATATTTAAATAATCTCTAAAATATTAGTTCAACACATTACCGGGGTTATTTTGATTTTGTAGTGAATTATTTTTGCTATCTTTTTGCCGATAAATATTTCAAGCAAGATAAATATTTATCATATTTGTTTCTAATAATATGATAAAATAATTATCAGTCGATATTTGAACAAAATTGACCTTGCCCTTGTTTATAGTCAGAAGGCAAATACAATCCGTCGATACCTCTTTTTGATTAATTTACACTCGTCACCCCCCATGCCCCGGGATTGGAAAATATGGGCACTCTGAAACCTTCGCCCTTCCTTTGAGTATTTTAGTTCTAACATCTGACCGACCTTTCTTTAAGTATTTTACTATCGACATTCGACCTCTCTTTGTGTATTATACTACATACGTCCGACCTTTCTTTGATTATTATACTCCCGACATCCAGCCTTTCTTTGATTATTTTACTTCCAGAATCCGACTGACCTTTCTTTGAGTATTATTGTCCCGTCCTTTCTTTGAGTATTATACTTCCAAAATCCTACCTTTCGTTTAGTATTATACTCCCGACATCCGAATTTTCTCGACAATCCGACCTTTCTTTGAGTATTATACTCTTGATATCCATCCCTTCTTTGAATATTATACTGCTGACATCCCCAAGATTTGAACATGCACGCTATTAATATCTATCATTTAAGACGCACGCCCTAACCAACTGTCGCATAAGTCCGAACTTGCTTGTGAATACATTCAATATATTCTTAAGATATCTTAACAATGTCACTACTATTTTATGAAACGACGACTATCAAATTTATACTGTGACAACATCAAGAAATTACCTGTAAAATTTGCACCAAAAAACAAAATTAGATTTTTTATTCACTTTTTTCTTATATTTTTATTTTGTTATTTTCGGAGTTATTATTTACTTTAATATTTTATAAAGTAGGGTTGAGAGTTAAGTATATTCATATGTTAATTTTAGATATACTTCGAATGTAGGTTTAAGTAAAGAAATACTCGTAGAATCTAAATTTGACCAATCCTAAAAATATTTCGTAAAGATAATAAATCCTGAAAATAAACATTTATTTTTATATTTAAATAATCTCTAAAATATTAGTTCAACACATTACCGGGGTTATTTTGATTTTGTAGTGAATTATTTTTGCTATCTTTTTGCCGATAAATATTTCAAGCAAGATAAATATTTATCATATTTGTTTCTAATAATATGATAAAATAATTATCAGTCGATATTTGAACAAAATTGACCTTGCCCTTGTTTATAGTCAGAAGGCAAATACAATCCGTCGATACCACTTTTTGATTAATTTACACTCGTCACCCCCCATGCCCCGGGATTGGAAAATATGGGCACTCTGAAACCTTCGCCCTTCCTTTGAGTATTTTAGTTCTAACATCTGACCGACCTTTCTTTAAGTATTTTACTATCGACATTCGACCTCTCTTTGTGTATTATACTACATACGTCCGACCTTTCTTTGATTATTATACTCCCGACATCCAGCCTTTCTTTGATTATTTTACTTCCAGAATCCGACTGACCTTTCTTTGAGTATTATTGTCCCGTCCTTTCTTTGAGTATTATACTTCCAAAATCCTACCTTTCGTTTAGTATTATACTCCCGACATCCGAATTTTCTCGACAATCCGACCTTTCTTTGAGTATTATACTCTTGATATCCATCCCTTCTTTGAATATTATACTGCTGACATCCCCAAAATTTGAGCATGCACGCTATTAATATCTATCATTTAAGACGCACGCCCTAACCAACTGTCGCATAAGTCCGAACTTGCTTGTGAATACATTCAATATATTCTTAAGATATCTTAACAATGTCACTACTATTTTATGAAACGACGACTATCAAAATTATAATGTTACAACATCAAGAAATTACTTGTAAAATTTGCACCGAAAAACAAAATTAGACTTTTTATTCACTTTTTTCTTATATTTTTATTTTGTTATTTTCGGAGTTATTATTTACTTTAATATTATATAAAGTAGGGTTGAGAGTTAAGTATATTCATATGTTAATTTTAGATATACTTCGAATGTAGGTTTAAGTAAAGAAATACTCGTAGAATCTAAATTTGACCAATCCTAAAAATATTTCGTAAAGATAATAAATCCTGAAAATAAACATTTATTTTTATATTTAAATAATCTCTAAAATATTAGTTCAACACATCACCGGGGTTATTTTGATTTTGTAGTGAATTATTTTTGCTATCTTTTTGCCGATAAATATTTCAAGCAAGATAAATATTTATCATATTTGTTTCTAATAATATGATAAAATAATTATCAGTCGATATTTGAACAAAATTGACCTTGCCCTTGTTTATAGTCAGAAGGCAAATACAATCCGTCGATACCTCTTTTTGATTAATTTACACTCGTCACCCCCCATGCCCCGGGATTGGAAAATATGGGCACTCTGAAACCTTCGCCCTTCCTTTGAGTATTTTAGTTCTAACATCTGACCGACCTTTCTTTAAGTATTTTACTATCGACATTCGACCTCTCTTTGTGTATTATACTACATACGTCCGACCTTTCTTTGATTATTATACTCCCGACATCCAGCCTTTCTTTGATTATTTTACTTCCAGAATCCGACTGACCTTTCTTTGAGTATTATTGTCCCGTCCTTTCTTTGAGTATTATACTTCCAAAATCCTACCTTTCGTTTAGTATTATACTCCCGACATCCGAATTTTCTCGACAATCCGACCTTTCTTTGAGTATTATACTCTTGATATCCATCCCTTCTTTGAATATTATACTGCTGACATCCCCAAAATTTGAACATGCACGCTATTAATATCTATCATTTAAGACGCACCCCCTAACCAACTGTCGCATAAGTCCGAACTTGCTTGTGAATACATTCAATATATTCTTAAGATATCTTAACAATGTCACTACTATTTTATGAAACGACGACTATCAAAATTATAATGTTACAACATCAAGAAATTACTTGTAAAATTTGCACCGAAAAACAAAATTAGATTTTTTATTCACTTTTTTCTTATATTTTTATTTTGTTATTTTCGGAGTTATTATTTACTTTAATATTTTATAAAGTAGGGTTGAGAGTTAAGTATATTCATATGTTAATTTTAGATATACTTCGAATGTAGGTTTAAGTAAAGAAATACTCGTAGAATCTAAATTTGACCAATCCTAAAAATATTTCGTAAAGATAATAAATCCTGAAAATAAACATTTATTTTTATATTTAAATAATCTCTAAAATATTAGTTCAACACATCACCGTGGTTATTTTGATTTTGTAGTGAATTATTTTTGCTATCTTTTTGCCGATAAATATTTCAAGCAAGATAAATATTTATCATATTTGTTTCTAATAATATGATAAAATAATTATCAGTCGATATTTGAACAAAATTGACCTTGCCCTTGTTTATAGTCAGAAGGCAAATACAATCCGTCGATACCTCTTTTTGATTAATTTACACTCGTCACCCCCCATGCCCCGGGATTGGAAAATATGGGCACTCTGAAACCTTCGCCCTTCCTTTGAGTATTTTAGTTCTAACATCTGACCGACCTTTCTTTAAGTATTTTACTATCGACATTCGACCTCTCTTTGTGTATTATACTACATACGTCCGACCTTTCTTTGATTATTATACTCCCGACATCCAGCCTTTCTTTGATTATTTTACTTCCAGAATCCGACTGACCTTTCTTTGAGTATTATTGTCCCGTCCTTTCTTTGAGTATTATACTTCCAAAATCCTACCCTTCGTTTAGTATTATACTCCCGACATCCGAATTTTCTCGACAATCCGACCTTTCTTTGAGTATTATACTCTTGATATCCATCCCTTCTTTGAATATTATACTGCTGACATCCCCAAAATTTGAGCATGCACGCTATTAATATCTATCATTTAAGACGCACGCCCTAACCAACTGTCGCATAAGTCCGAACTTGCTTGTGAATACATTCAATATATTCTTAAGATATCTTAACAATGTCACTACTATTTTATGAAACGACGACTATCAAAATTATAATGTTACAACATCAAGAAATTACTTGTAAAATTTGAACCGAAAAACAAAATTAGATTTTTTATTCACTTTTTTCTTATATTTTTATTTTGTTATTTTCGGAGTTATTATTTACTTTAATATTTTATAAAGTAGGGTTGAGAGTTAAGTATATTCATATGTTAATTTTAGATATACTTCGAATGTAGGTTTAAGTAAAGAAATACTCGTAGAATCTAAATTTGACCAATCCTAAAAATATTTCGTAAAGATAATAAATCCTGAAAATAAACATTTATTTTTATATTTAAATAATCTCTAAAATATTAGTTCAACACATCACCGTGGTTATTTTGATTTTGTAGTGAATTATTTTTGCTATCTTTTTGCCGATAAATATTTCAAGCAAGATAAATATTTATCATATTTGTTTCTAATAATATGATAAAATAATTATCAGTCGATATTTGAACAAAATTGACCTTGCCCTTGTTTATAGTAAGAAGGCAAATACAATCCGTCGATACCTCTTTTTGATTAATTTACACTCGTCACCCCCCATGCCCCGGGATTGGAAAATATGGGCACTCTGAAACCTTCGCCCTTCCTTTGAGTATTTTAGTTCTAACATCTGACCGACCTTTCTTTAAGTATTTTACTATCGACATTCGACCTCTCTTTGTGTATTATACTACATACGTCCGACCTTTCTTTGATTATTATACTCCCGACATCCAGCCTTTCTTTGATTATTTTACTTCCAGAATCCGACTGACCTTTCTTTGAGTATTATTGTCCCGTCCTTTCTTTGAGTATTATACTTCCAAAATCCTACCCTTCGTTTAGTATTATACTCCCGACATCCGAATTTTCTCGACAATCCGACCTTTCTTTGAGTATTATACTCTTGATATCCATCCCTTCTTTGAATATTATACTGCTGACATCCCCAAAATTTGAGCATGCACGCTATTAATATCTATCATTTAAGACGCACGCCCTAACCAACTGTCGCATAAGTCCGAACTTGCTTGTGAATACATTCAATATATTCTTAAGATATCTTAACAATGTCACTACTATTTTATGAAACGACGACTATCAAAATTATAATGTTACAACATCAAGAAATTACTTGTAAAATTTGCACCGAAAAACAAAATTAGATTTTTTATTCACTTTTTTCTTATATTTTTATTTTGTTATTTTCGGAGTTATTATTTACTTTAATATTTTATAAAGTAGGGTTGAGAGTTAAGTATATTCATATGTTAATTTTAGATATACTTCGAATGTAGGTTTAAGTAAAGAAATACTCGTAGAATCTAAATTTGACCAATCCTAAAAATATTTCGTAAAGATAATAAATCCTGAAAATAAACATTTATTTTTATATTTAAATAATCTCTAAAATATTAGTTCAACACATCACCGTGGTTATTTTGATTTTGTAGTGAATTATTTTTGCTATCTTTTTGCCGATAAATATTTCAAGCAAGATAAATATTTATCATATTTGTTTCTAATAATATGATAAAATAATTATCAGTCGATATTTGAACAAAATTGACCTTGCCCTTGTTTATAGTCAGAAGGCAAATACAATCCGTCGATACCTCTTTTTGATTAATTTACACTCGTCACCCCCCATGCCCCGGGATTGGAAAATATGGGCACTCTGAAACCTTCGCCCTTCCTTTGAGTATTTTAGTTCTAACATCTGACCGACCTTTCTTTAAGTATTTTACTATCGACATTCGACCTCTCTTTGTGTATTATACTACATACGTCCGACCTTTCTTTGATTATTATACTCCCGACATCCAGCCTTTCTTTGATTATTTTACTTCCAGAATCCGACTGACCTTTCTTTGAGTATTATTGTCCCGTCCTTTCTTTGAGTATTATACTTCCAAAATCCTACCCTTCGTTTAGTATTATACTCCCGACATCCGAATTTTCTCGACAATCCGACCTTTCTTTGAGTATTATACTCTTGATATCCATCCCTTCTTTGAATATTATACTGCTGACATCCCCAAAATTTGAGCATGCACGCTATTAATATCTATCATTTAAGACGCACGCCCTAACCAACTGTCGCATAAGTCCGAACTTGCTTGTGAATACATTCAATATATTCTTAAGATATCTTAACAATGTCACTACTATTTTATGAAACGACGACTATCAAAATTATAATGTTACAACATCAAGAAATTACTTGTAAAATTTGAACCGAAAAACAAAATTAGATTTTTTATTCACTTTTTTCTTATATTTTTATTTTGTTATTTTCGGAGTTATTATTTACTTTAATATTTTATAAAGTAGGGTTGAGAGTTAAGTATATTCATATGTTAATTTTAGATATACTTCGAATGTAGGTTTAAGTAAAGAAATACTCGTAGAATCTAAATTTGACCAATCCTAAAAATATTTCGTAAAGATAATAAATCCTGAAAATAAACATTTATTTTTATATTTAAATAATCTCTAAAATATTAGTTCAACACATCACCGTGGTTATTTTGATTTTGTAGTGAATTATTTTTGCTATCTTTTTGCCGATAAATATTTCAAGCAAGATAAATATTTATCATATTTGTTTCTAATAATATGATAAAATAATTATCAGTCGATATTTGAACAAAATTGACCTTGCCCTTGTTTATAGTCAGAAGGCAAATACAATCCGTCGATACCTCTTTTTGATTAATTTACACTCGTCACCCCCCATGCCCCGGGATTGGAAAATATGGGCACTCTGAAACCTTCGCCCTTCCTTTGAGTATTTTAGTTCTAACATCTGACCGACCTTTCTTTAAGTATTTTACTATCGACATTCGACCTCTCTTTGTGTATTATACTACATACGTCCGACCTTTCTTTGATTATTATACTCCCGACATCCAGCCTTTCTTTGATTATTTTACTTCCAGAATCCGACTGACCTTTCTTTGAGTATTATTGTCCCGTCCTTTCTTTGAGTATTATACTTCCAAAATCCTACCCTTCGTTTAGTATTATACTCCCGACATCCGAATTTTCTCGACAATCCGACCTTTCTTTGAGTATTATACTCTTGATATCCATCCCTTCTTTGAATATTATACTGCTGACATCCCCAAAATTTGAGCATGCACGCTATTAATATCTATCATTTAAGACGCACGCCCTAACCAACTGTCGCATAAGTCCGAACTTGCTTGTGAATACATTCAATATATTCTTAAGATATCTTAACAATGTCACTACTATTTTATGAAACGACGACTATCAAAATTATAATGTTACAACATCAAGAAATTACTTGTAAAATTTGCACCGAAAAACAAAATTAGATTTTTTATTCACTTTTTTCTTATATTTTTATTTTGTTATTTTCGGAGTTATTATTTACTTTAATATTTTATAAAGTAGGGTTGAGAGTTAAGTATATTCATATGTTAATTTTAGATATACTTCGAATGTAGGTTTAAGTAAAGAAATACTCGTAGAATCTAAATTTGACCAATCCTAAAAATATTTCGTAAAGATAATAAATCCTGAAAATAAACATTTATTTTTATATTTAAATAATCTCTAAAATATTAGTTCAACACATCACCGTGGTTATTTTGATTTTGTAGTGAATTATTTTTGCTATCTTTTTGCCGATAAATATTTCAAGCAAGATAAATATTTATCATATTTGTTTCTAATAATATGATAAAATAATTATCAGTCGATATTTGAACAAAATTGACCTTGCCCTTGTTTATAGTCAGAAGGCAAATACAATCCGTCGATACCTCTTTTTGATTAATTTACACTCGTCACCCCCCATGCCCCGGGATTGGAAAATATGGGCACTCTGAAACCTTCGCCCTTCCTTTGAGTATTTTAGTTCTAACATCTGACCGACCTTTCTTTAAGTATTTTACTATCGACATTCGACCTCTCTTTGTGTATTATACTACATACGTCCGACCTTTCTTTGATTATTATACTCCCGACATCCAGCCTTTCTTTGATTATTTTACTTCCAGAATCCGACTGACCTTTCTTTGAGTATTATTGTCCCGTCCTTTCTTTGAGTATTATACTTCCAAAATCCTACCTTTCGTTTAGTATTATACTCCCGACATCCGAATTTTCTCGACAATCCGACCTTTCTTTGAGTATTATACTCTTGATATCCATCCCTTCTTTGAATATTATACTGCTGACATCCCCAAAATTTGAACATGCACGCTATTAATATCTATCATTTAAGACGCACCCCCTAACCAACTGTCGCATAAGTCCGAACTTGCTTGTGAATACATTCAATATATTCTTAAGATATCTTAACAATGTCACTACTATTTTATGAAACGACGACTATCAAAATTATAATGTTACAACATCAAGAAATTACTTGTAAAATTTGCACCGAAAAACAAAATTAGATTTTTTATTCACTTTTTTCTTATATTTTTATTTTGTTATTTTCGGAGTTATTATTTACTTTAATATTTTATAAAGTAGGGTTGAGAGTTAAGTATATTCATATGTTAATTTTAGATATACTTCGAATGTAGGTTTAAGTAAAGAAATACTCGTAGAATCTAAATTTGACCAATCCTAAAAATATTTCGTAAAGATAATAAATCCTGAAAATAAACATTTATTTTTATATTTAAATAATCTCTAAAATATTAGTTCAACACATCACCGTGGTTATTTTGATTTTGTAGTGAATTATTTTTGCTATCTTTTTGCCGATAAATATTTCAAGCAAGATAAATATTTATCATATTTGTTTCTAATAATATGATAAAATAATTATCAGTCGATATTTGAACAAAATTGACCTTGCCCTTGTTTATAGTCAGAAGGCAAATACAATCCGTCGATACCTCTTTTTGATTAATTTACACTCGTCACCCCCCATGCCCCGGGATTGGAAAATATGGGCACTCTGAAACCTTCGCCCTTCCTTTGAGTATTTTAGTTCTAACATCTGACCGACCTTTCTTTAAGTATTTTACTATCGACATTCGACCTCTCTTTGTGTATTATACTACATACGTCCGACCTTTCTTTGATTATTATACTCCCGACATCCAGCCTTTCTTTGATTATTTTACTTCCAGAATCCGACTGACCTTTCTTTGAGTATTATTGTCCCGTCCTTTCTTTGAGTATTATACTTCCAAAATCCTACCCTTCGTTTAGTATTATACTCCCGACATCCGAATTTTCTCGACAATCCGACCTTTCTTTGAGTATTATACTCTTGATATCCATCCCTTCTTTGAATATTATACTGCTGACATCCCCAAAATTTGAGCATGCACGCTATTAATATCTATCATTTAAGACGCACGCCCTAACCAACTGTCGCATAAGTCCGAACTTGCTTGTGAATACATTCAATATATTCTTAAGATATCTTAACAATGTCACTACTATTTTATGAAACGACGACTATCAAAATTATAATGTTACAACATCAAGAAATTACTTGTAAAATTTGCACCGAAAAACAAAATTAGATTTTTTATTCACTTTTTTCTTATATTTTTATTTTGTTATTTTCGGAGTTATTATTTACTTTAATATTTTATAAAGTAGGGTTGAGAGTTAAGTATATTCATATGTTAATTTTAGATATACTTCGAATGTAGGTTTAAGTAAAGAAATACTCGTAGAATCTAAATTTGACCAATCCTAAAAATATTTCGTAAAGATAATAAATCCTGAAAATAAACATTTATTTTTATATTTAAATAATCTCTAAAATATTAGTTCAACACATCACCGTGGTTATTTTGATTTTGTAGTGAATTATTTTTGCTATCTTTTTGCCGATAAATATTTCAAGCAAGATAAATATTTATCATATTTGTTTCTAATAATATGATAAAATAATTATCAGTCGATATTTGAACAAAATTGAGTTTGCCCTTGTTTATAGTCAGAAGGCAAATACAATCCGTCGATACCTCTTTTTGATTAATTTACACTCGTCACCCCCCATGCCCCGGGATTGGAAAATATGGGCACTCTGAAACCTTCGCCCTTCCTTTGAGTATTTTAGTTCTAACATCTGACCGACCTTTCTTTAAGTATTTTACTATCGACATTCGACCTCTCTTTGTGTATTATACTACATACGTCCGACCTTTCTTTGATTATTATACTCCCGACATCCAGCCTTTCTTTGATTATTTTACTTCCAGAATCCGACTGACCTTTCTTTGAGTATTATTGTCCCGTCCTTTCTTTGAGTATTATACTTCCAAAATCCTACCTTTCGTTTAGTATTATACTCCCGACATCCGAATTTTCTCGACAATCCGACCTTTCTTTGAGTATTATACTCTTGATATCCATCCCTTCTTTGAATATTATACTGCTGACATCCCCAAAATTTGAGCATGCACGCTATTAATATCTATCATTTAAGACGCACGCCCTAACCAACTGTCGCATAAGTCCGAACTTGCTTGTGAATACATTCAATATATTCTTAAGATATCTTAACAATGTCACTACTATTTTATGAAACGACGACTATCAAAATTATAATGTTACAACATCAAGAAATTACTTGTAAAATTTGTACCGAAAAACAAAATTAGATTTTTTATTCACTTTTTTCTTATATTTTTATTTTGTTATTTTCGGAGTTATTATTTACTTTAATATTTTATAAAGTAGGGTTGAGAGTTAAGTATATTCATATGTTAATTTTAGATATACTTCGAATGTAGGTTTAAGTAAAGAAATACTCGTAGAATCTAAATTTGACCAATCCTAAAAATATTTCGTAAAGATAATAAATCCTGAAAATAAACATTTATTTTTATATTTAAATAATCTCTAAAATATTAGTTCAACACATTACCGGGGTTATTTTGATTTTGTAGTGAATTATTTTTGCTATCTTTTTGCCGATAAATATTTCAAGCAAGATAAATATTTATCATATTTGTTTCTAATAATATGATAAAATAATTATCAGTCGATATTTGAACAAAATTGACCTTGCCCTTGTTTATAGTCAGAAGGCAAATACAATCCGTCGATACCTCTTTTTGATTAATTTACACTCGTCACCCCCCATGCCCCGGGATTGGAAAATATGGGCACTCTGAAACCTTCGCCCTTCCTTTGAGTATTTTAGTTCTAACATCTGACCGACCTTTCTTTAAGTATTTTACTATCGACATTCGACCTCTCTTTGTGTATTATACTACATACGTCCGACCTTTCTTTGATTATTATACTCCCGACATCCAGCCTTTCTTTGATTATTTTACTTCCAGAATCCGACTGACCTTTCTTTGAGTATTATTGTCCCGTCCTTTCTTTGAGTATTATACTTCCAAAATCCTACCTTTCGTTTAGTATTATACTCCCGACATCCGAATTTTCTCGACAATCCGACCTTTCTTTGAGTATTATACTCTTGATATCCATCCCTTCTTTGAATATTATACTGCTGACATCCCCAAGATTTGAACATGCACGCTATTAATATCTATCATTTAAGACGCACGCCCTAACCAACTGTCGCATAAGTCCGAACTTGCTTGTGAATACATTCAATATATTCTTAAGATATCTTAACAATGTCACTACTATTTTATGAAACGACGACTATCAAAATTATAATGTGACAACATCAAGAAATTACTTGTAAAATTTGCACCAAAAAACAAAATTAGATTTTTTATTCACTTTTTTCTTATATTTTTATTTTGTTATTTTCGGAGTTATTATTTACTTTAATATTTTATAAAGTAGGGTTGAGAGTTAAGTATATTCATATGGTAATTTTAGATATACTTCGAATGTAGGTTTAAGTAAAGAAATACTCGTAGAATCTAAATTTGACCAATCCTAAAAATATTTCGTAAAGATAATAAATCCTGAAAATTAACATTTATTTTTATATTTAAATAATCTCTAAAATATTAGTTCAACACATTACCGGGGTTATTTTGATTTTGTAGTGAATTATTTTTGCTATCTTTTTGCCGATAAATATTTCAAGCAAGATAAATATTTATCATATTTGTTTCTAATAATATGATAAAATAATTATCAGTCGATATTTGAACAAAATTGACCTTGCCCTTGTTTATAGTCAGAAGGCAAATACAATCCGTCGATACCTCTTTTTGATTAATTTACACTCGTCACCCCCCATGCCCC
Source organism: Chamaenerion angustifolium (assembly GCA_946814005.1). Classification (NCBI taxonomy): domain Eukaryota; kingdom Viridiplantae; phylum Streptophyta; class Magnoliopsida; order Myrtales; family Onagraceae; genus Chamaenerion; species Chamaenerion angustifolium. The sequence continues at coordinate 25,121,208 of OX328266.1, forward strand.
GGGATTGGAAAATATGGGCACTCTGAAACCTTCGCCCTTCCTTTGAGTATTTTAGTTCTAACATCTGACCGACCTTTCTTTAAGTATTTTACTATCGACATTCGACCTCTCTTTGTGTATTATACTACATACGTCCGACCTTTCTTTGATTATTATACTCCCGACATCCAGCCTTTCTTTGATTATTTTACTTCCAGAATCCGACTGACCTTTCATTGAGTATTATTGTCCCGTCCTTTCTTTGAGTATTATACTTCCAAAATCCTACCCTTCGTTTAGTATTATACTCCCGACATCCGAATTTTCTCGACAATCCGACCTTTCTTTGAGTATTATACTCTTGATATCCATCCCTTCTTTGAATATTATACTGCTGACATCCCCAAAATTTGAGCATGCACGCTATTAATATCTATCATTTAAGACGCACGCCCTAACCAACTGTCGCATAAGTCCGAACTTGCTTGTGAATACATTCAATATATTCTTAAGATATCTTAACAATGTCACTACTATTTTATGAAACGACGACTATCAAAATTATAATGTTACAACATCAAGAAATTACTTGTAAAATTTGCACCGAAAAACAAAATTAGATTTTTTATTCACTTTTTTCTTATATTTTTATTTTGTTATTTTCGGAGTTATTATTTACTTTAATATTTTATAAAGTAGGGTTGAGAGTTAAGTATATTCATATGTTAATTTTAGATATACTTCGAATGTAGGTTTAAGTAAAGAAATACTCGTAGAATCTAAATTTGACCAATCCTAAAAATATTTCGTAAAGATAATAAATCCTGAAAATAAACATTTATTTTTATATTTAAATAATCTCTAAAATATTAGTTCAACACATCACCGTGGTTATTTTGATTTTGTAGTGAATTATTTTTGCTATCTTTTTGCCGATAAATATTTCAAGCAAGATAAATATTTATCATATTTGTTTCTAATAATATGATAAAATAATTATCAGTCGATATTTGAACAAAATTGACCTTGCCCTTGTTTATAGTCAGAAGGCAAATACAATCCGTCGATACCTCTTTTTGATTAATTTACACTCGTCACCCCCCATGCCCCGGGATTGGAAAATATGGGCACTCTGAAACCTTCGCCCTTCCTTTGAGTATTTTAGTTCTAACATCTGACCGACCTTTCTTTAAGTATTTTACTATCGACATTCGACCTCTCTTTGTGTATTATACTACATACGTCCGACCTTTCTTTGATTATTATACTCCCGACATCCAGCCTTTCTTTGATTATTTTACTTCCAGAATCCGACTGACCTTTCTTTGAGTATTATTGTCCCGTCCTTTCTTTGAGTATTATACTTCCAAAATCCTACCCTTCGTTTAGTATTATACTCCCGACATCCGAATTTTCTCGACAATCCGACCTTTCTTTGAGTATTATACTCTTGATATCCATCCCTTCTTTGAATATTATACTGCTGACATCCCCAAAATTTGAGCATGCACGCTATTAATATCTATCATTTAAGACGCACGCCCTAACCAACTGTCGCATAAGTCCGAACTTGCTTGTGAATACATTCAATATATTCTTAAGATATCTTAACAATGTCACTACTATTTTATGAAACGACGACTATCAAAATTATAATGTTACAACATCAAGAAATTACTTGTAAAATTTGCACCGAAAAACAAAATTAGATTTTTTATTCACTTTTTTCTTATATTTTTATTTTGTTATTTTCGGAGTTATTATTTACTTTAATATTTTATAAAGTAGGGTTGAGAGTTAAGTATATTCATATGTTAATTTTAGATATACTTCGAATGTAGGTTTAAGTAAAGAAATACTCGTAGAATCTAAATTTGACCAATCCTAAAAATATTTCGTAAAGATAATAAATCCTGAAAATAAACATTTATTTTTATATTTAAATAATCTCTAAAATATTAGTTCAACACATCACCGTGGTTATTTTGATTTTGTAGTGAATTATTTTTGCTATCTTTTTGCCGATAAATATTTCAAGCAAGATAAATATTTATCATATTTGTTTCTAATAATATGATAAAATAATTATCAGTCGATATTTGAACAAAATTGACCTTGCCCTTGTTTATAGTCAGAAGGCAAATACAATCCGTCGATACCTCTTTTTGATTAATTTACACTCGTCACCCCCCATGCCCCGGGATTGGAAAATATGGGCACTCTGAAACCTTCGCCCTTCCTTTGAGTATTTTAGTTCTAACATCTGACCGACCTTTCTTTAAGTATTTTACTATCGACATTCGACCTCTCTTTGTGTATTATACTACATACGTCCGACCTTTCTTTGATTATTATACTCCCGACATCCAGCCTTTCTTTGATTATTTTACTTCCAGAATCCGACTGACCTTTCTTTGAGTATTATTGTCCCGTCCTTTCTTTGAGTATTATACTTCCAAAATCCTACCCTTCGTTTAGTATTATACTCCCGACATCCGAATTTTCTCGACAATCCGACCTTTCTTTGAGTATTATACTCTTGATATCCATCCCTTCTTTGAATATTATACTGCTGACATCCCCAAAATTTGAGCATGCACGCTATTAATATCTATCATTTAAGACGCACGCCCTAACCAACTGTCGCATAAGTCCGAACTTGCTTGTGAATACATTCAATATATTCTTAAGATATCTTAACAATGTCACTACTATTTTATGAAACGACGACTATCAAAATTATAATGTTACAACATCAAGAAATTACTTGTAAAATTTGCACCGAAAAACAAAATTAGATTTTTTATTCACTTTTTTCTTATATTTTTATTTTGTTATTTTCGGAGTTATTATTTACTTTAATATTTTATAAAGTAGGGTTGAGAGTTAAGTATATTCATATGTTAATTTTAGATATACTTCGAATGTAGGTTTAAGTAAAGAAATACTCGTAGAATCTAAATTTGACCAATCCTAAAAATATTTCGTAAAGATAATAAATCCTGAAAATAAACATTTATTTTTATATTTAAATAATCTCTAAAATATTAGTTCAACACATCACCGTGGTTATTTTGATTTTGTAGTGAATTATTTTTGCTATCTTTTTGCCGATAAATATTTCAAGCAAGATAAATATTTATCATATTTGTTTCTAATAATATGATAAAATAATTATCAGTCGATATTTGAACAAAATTGACCTTGCCCTTGTTTATAGTCAGAAGGCAAATACAATCCGTCGATACCTCTTTTTGATTAATTTACACTCGTCACCCCCCATGCCCCGGGATTGGAAAATATGGGCACTCTGAAACCTTCGCCCTTCCTTTGAGTATTTTAGTTCTAACATCTGACCGACCTTTCTTTAAGTATTTTACTATCGACATTCGACCTCTCTTTGTGTATTATACTACATACGTCCGACCTTTCTTTGATTATTATACTCCCGACATCCAGCCTTTCTTTGATTATTTTACTTCCAGAATCCGACTGACCTTTCTTTGAGTATTATTGTCCCGTCCTTTCTTTGAGTATTATACTTCCAAAATCCTACCTTTCGTTTAGTATTATACTCCCGACATCCGAATTTTCTCGACAATCCGACCTTTCTTTGAGTATTATACTCTTGATATCCATCCCTTCTTTGAATATTATACTGCTGACATCCCCAAAATTTGAGCATGCACGCTATTAATATCTATCATTTAAGACGCACGCCCTAACCAACTGTCGCATAAGTCCGAACTTGCTTGTGAATACATTCAATATATTCTTAAGATATCTTAACAATGTCACTACTATTTTATGAAACGACGACTATCAAAATTATAATGTTACAACATCAAGAAATTACTTGTAAAATTTGTACCGAAAAACAAAATTAGATTTTTTATTCACTTTTTTCTTATATTTTTATTTTGTTATTTTCGGAGTTATTATTTACTTTAATATTTTATAAAGTAGGGTTGAGAGTTAAGTATATTCATATGTTAATTTTAGATATACTTCGAATGTAGGTTTAAGTAAAGAAATACTCGTAGAATCTAAATTTGACCAATCCTAAAAATATTTCGTAAAGATAATAAATCCTGAAAATAAACATTTATTTTTATATTTAAATAATCTCTAAAATATTAGTTCAACACATTACCGGGGTTATTTTGATTTTGTAGTGAATTATTTTTGCTATCTTTTTGCCGATAAATATTTCAAGCAAGATAAATATTTATCATATTTGTTTCTAATAATATGATAAAATAATTATCAGTCGATATTTGAACAAAATTGACCTTGCCCTTGTTTATAGTCAGAAGGCAAATACAATCCGTCGATACCTCTTTTTGATTAATTTACACTCGTCACCCCCCATGCCCCGGGATTGGAAAATATGGGCACTCTGAAACCTTCGCCCTTCCTTTGAGTATTTTAGTTCTAACATCTGACCGACCTTTCTTTAAGTATTTTACTATCGACATTCGACCTCTCTTTGTGTATTATACTACATACGTCCGACCTTTCTTTGATTATTATACTCCCGACATCCAGCCTTTCTTTGATTATTTTACTTCCAGAATCCGACTGACCTTTCTTTGAGTATTATTGTCCCGTCCTTTCTTTGAGTATTATACTTCCAAAATCCTACCTTTCGTTTAGTATTATACTCCCGACATCCGAATTTTCTCGACAATCCGACCTTTCTTTGAGTATTATACTCTTGATATCCATCCCTTCTTTGAATATTATACTGCTGACATCCCCAAAATTTGAACATGCACGCTATTAATATCTATCATTTAAGACGCACGCCCTAACCAACTGTCGCATAAGTCCGAACTTGCTTGTGAATACATTCAATATATTCTTAAGATATCTTAACAATGTCACTACTATTTTATGAAACGACGACTATCAAAATTATAATGTGACAACATCAAGAAATTACTTGTAAAATTTGCACCAAAAAACAAAATTAGATTTTTTATTCACTTTTTTCTTATATTTTTATTTTGTTATTTTCGGAGTTATTATTTACTTTAATATTTATAAAGTAGGGTTGAGAGTTAAGTATATTCATATGTTAATTTTAGATATACTTCGAATGTAGGTTTAAGTAAAGAAATACTCGTAGAATCTAAATTTGACCAATCCTAAAAATATTTCGTAAAGATAATAAATCCTGAAAATTAACATTTATTTTTATATTTAAATAATCTCTAAAATATTAGTTCAACACATCACCGTGGTTATTTTGATTTTGTAGTGAATTATTTTTGCTATCTTTTTGCCGATAAATATTTCAAGCAAGATAAATATTTATCATATTTGTTTCTAATAATATGATAAAATAATTATCAGTCGATATTTGAACAAAATTGACCTTGCCCTTGTTTATAGTCAGAAGGCAAATACAATCCGTCGATACCTCTTTTTGATTAATTTACACTCGTCACCCCCCATGCCCCGGGATTGGAAAATATGGGCACTCTGAAACCTTCGCCCTTCCTTTGAGTATTTTAGTTCTAACATCTGACCGACCTTTCTTTAAGTATTTTACTATCGACATTCGACCTCTCTTTGTGTATTATACTACATACGTCCGACCTTTCTTTGATTATTATACTCCCGACATCCAGCCTTTCTTTGATTATTTTACTTCCAGAATCCGACTGACCTTTCTTTGAGTATTATTGTCCCGTCCTTTCTTTGAGTATTATACTTCCAAAATCCTACCTTTCGTTTAGTATTATACTCCCGACATCCGAATTTTCTCGACAATCCGACCTTTCTTTGAGTATTATACTCTTGATATCCATCCCTTCTTTGAATATTATACTGCTGACATCCCCAAAATTTGAGCATGCACGCTATTAATATCTATCATTTAAGACGCACGCCCTAACCAACTGTCGCATAAGTCCGAACTTGCTTGTGAATACATTCAATATATTCTTAAGATATCTTAACAATGTCACTACTATTTTATGAAACGACGACTATCAAAATTATAATGTTACAACATCAAGAAATTACTTGTAAAATTTGCACCGAAAAACAAAATTAGATTTTTTATTCACTTTTTTCTTATATTTTTATTTTGTTATTTTCGGAGTTATTATTTACTTTAATATTTTATAAAGTAGGGTTGAGAGTTAAGTATATTCATATGTTAATTTTAGATATACTTCGAATGTAGGTTTAAGTAAAGAAATACTCGTAGAATCTAAATTTGACCAATCCTAAAAATATTTCGTAAAGATAATAAATCCTGAAAATAAACATTTATTTTTATATTTAAATAATCTCTAAAATATTAGTTCAACACATTACCGGGGTTATTTTGATTTTGTAGTGAATTATTTTTGCTATCTTTTTGCCGATAAATATTTCAAGCAAGATAAATATTTATCATATTTGTTTCTAATAATATGATAAAATAATTATCAGTCGATATTTGAACAAAATTGACCTTGCCCTTGTTTATAGTCAGAAGGCAAATACAATCCGTCGATACCTCTTTTTGATTAATTTACACTCGTCACCCCCCATGCCCCGGGATTGGAAAATATGGGCACTCTGAAACCTTCGCCCTTCCTTTGAGTATTTTAGTTCTAACATCTGACCGACCTTTCTTTAAGTATTTTACTATCGACATTCGACCTCTCTTTGTGTATTATACTACATACGTCCGACCTTTCTTTGATTATTATACTCCCGACATCCAGCCTTTCTTTGATTATTTTACTTCCAGAATCCGACTGACCTTTCTTTGAGTATTATTGTCCCGTCCTTTCTTTGAGTATTATACTTCCAAAATCCTACCTTTCGTTTAGTATTATACTCCCGACATCCGAATTTTCTCGACAATCCGACCTTTCTTTGAGTATTATACTCTTGATATCCATCCCTTCTTTGAATATTATACTGCTGACATCCCCAAAATTTGAACATGCACGCTATTAATATCTATCATTTAAGACGCACGCCCTAACCAACTGTCGCATAAGTCCGAACTTGCTTGTGAATACATTCAATATATTCTTAAGATATCTTAACAATGTCACTACTATTTTATGAAACGACGACTATCAAAATTATAATGTGACAACATCAAGAAATTACTTGTAAAATTTGCACCAAAAAACAAAATTAGATTTTTTATTCACTTTTTTCTTATATTTTTATTTTGTTATTTTCGGAGTTATTATTTACTTTAATATTTTATAAAGTAGGGTTGAGAGTTAAGTATATTCATATGTTAATTTTAGATATACTTCGAATGTAGGTTTAAGTAAAGAAATACTCGTAGAATCTAAATTTGACCAATCCTAAAAATATTTCGTAAAGATAATAAATCCTGAAAATTAACATTTATTTTTATATTTAAATAATCTCTAAAATATTAGTTCAACACATCACCGGGGTAATTTTGATTTTGTAGTGAATTATTTTTGCTATCTTTTTGCCGATAAATATTTCAAGCAAGATAAATATTTATCATATTTGTTTCTAATAATATGATAAAATAATTATCAGTCGATATTTGAACAAAATTGACCTTGCCCCTTGTTTATAGTCAGAAGGCAAATACAATCCGTCGATACCTCTTTTTGATTAATTTACACTCGTCACCCCCCATGCCCCGGGATTGGAAAATATGGGCACTCTGAAACCTTCGCCCTTCCTATGAGTATTTTAGTTCTAACATCTGACCGACCTTTCTTTAAGTATTTTACTATCGACATTCGACCTCTCTTTGTGTATTATACTACATACGTCCGACCTTTCTTTGATTATTATACTCCCGACATCCAGCCTTTCTTTGATTATTTTACTTCCAGAATCCGACTGACCTTTCTTTGAGTATTATTGTCCCGTCCTTTCTTTGAGTATTATACTTCCAAAATCCTACCTTTCGTTTAGTATTATACTCCCGACATCCGAATTTTCTCGACAATCCGACCTTTCTTTGAGTATTATACTCTTGATATCCATCCCTTCTTTGAATATTATACTGCTGACATCCCCAAAATTTGAACATGCACGCTATTAATATCTATCATTTAAGACGCACGCCCTAACCAACTGTCGCATAAGTCCGAACTTGCTTGTGAATACATTCAATATATTCTTAAGATATCTTAACAATGTCACTACTATTTTATGAAACGACGACTATCAAAATTATAATGTGACAACATCAAGAAATTACTTGTAAAATTTGCACCAAAAAACAAAATTAGATTTTTTATTCACTTTTTTCTTATATTTTTATTTTGTTATTTTCAGAGTTATTATTTACTTTAATATTTTATAAAGTAGGGTTGAGAGTTAAGTATATTCATATGTTAATTTTAGATATACTTCGAATGTAGGTTTAAGTAAAGAAATACTCGTAGAATCTAAATTTGACCAATCCTAAAAATATTTCGTAAAGATAATAAATCCTGAAAATAAACATTTATTTTTATATTTAAATAATCTCTAAAATATTAGTTCAACACATCACCGTGGTTATTTTGATTTTGTAGTGAATTATTTTTGCTATCTTTTTGCCGATAAATATTTCAAGCAAGATAAATATTTATCATATTTGTTTCTAATAATATGATAAAATAATTATCAGTCGATATTTGAACAAAATTGACCTTACCCTTGTTTATAGTCAGAAGGCAAATACAATCCGTCGATACCTCTTTTTGATTAATTTACACTCGTCACCCCCCATGCCCCGGGATTGGAAAATATGGGCACTCTGAAACCTTCGCCCTTCCTTTAAGTATTTTAGTTCTAACATCTGACCGACCTTTCTTTAAGTATTTTACTATCGACATTCGACCTCTCTTTGTGTATTATACTACATACGTCCGACCTTTCTTTGATTATTATACTCCCGACATCCAGCCTTTCTTTGATTATTTTACTTCCAGAATCCGACTGACCTTTCTTTGAGTATTATTGTCCCGTCCTTTCTTTGAGTATTATACTTCCAAAATCCTACCTTTCGTTTAGTATTATACTCCCGACATCCGAATTTTCTCGACAATCCGACCTTTCTTTGAGTATTATACTCTTGATATCCATCCCTTCTTTGAATATTATACTGCTGACATCCCCAAAATTTGAGCATGCACGCTATTAATATCTATCATTTAAGACGCACGCCCTAACCAACTGTCGCATAAGTCCGAACTTGCTTGTGAATACATTCAATATATTCTTAAGATATCTTAACAATGTCACTACTATTTTATGAAACGACGACTATCAAAATTATAATGTTACAACATCAAGAAATTACTTGTAAAATTTGCACCGAAAAACAAAATTAGATTTTTTATTCACTTTTTTCTTATATTTTTATTTTGTTATTTTCGGAGTTATTATTTACTTTAATATTTTATAAAGTAGGGTTGAGAGTTAAGTATATTCATATGTTAATTTTAGATATACTTCGAATGTAGGTTTAAGTAAAGAAATACTCGTAGAATCTAAATTTGACCAATCCTAAAAATATTTCGTAAAGATAATAAATCCTGAAAATAAACATTTATTTTTATATTTAAATAATCTCTAAAATATTAGTTCAACACATTACCGGGGTTATTTTGATTTTGTAGTGAATTATTTTTGCTATCTTTTTGCCGATAAATATTTCAAGCAAGATAAATATTTATCATATTTGTTTCTAATAATATGATAAAATAATTATCAGTCGATATTTGAACAAAATTGACCTTGCCCTTGTTTATAGTCAGAAGGCAAATACAATCCGTCGATACCTCTTTTTGATTAATTTACACTCGTCACCCCCCATGCCCCGGGATTGGAAAATATGGGCACTCTGAAACCTTCGCCCTTCCTTTGAGTATTTTAGTTCTAACATCTGACCGACCTTTCTTTAAGTATTTTACTATCGACATTCGACCTCTCTTTGTGTATTATACTACATACGTCCGACCTTTCTTTGATTATTATACTCCCGACATCCAGCCTTTCTTTGATTATTTTACTTCCAGAATCCGACTGACCTTTCTTTGAGTATTATTGTCCCGTCCTTTCTTTGAGTATTATACTTCCAAAATCCTACCTTTCGTTTAGTATTATACTCCCGACATCCGAATTTTCTCGACAATCCGACCTTTCTTTGAGTATTATACTCTTGATATCCATCCCTTCTTTGAATATTATACTGCTGACATCCCCAAAATTTGAACATGCACGCTATTAATATCTATCATTTAAGACGCACGCCCTAACCAACTGTCGCATAAGTCCGAACTTGCTTGTGAATACATTCAATATATTCTTAAGATATCTTAACAATGTCACTACTATTTTATGAAACGACGACTATCAAAATTATAATGTGACAACATCAAGAAATTACTTGTAAAATTTGCACCAAAAAACAAAATTAGATTTTTTATTCACTTTTTTCTTATATTTTTATTTTGTTATTTTCGGAGTTATTATTTACTTTAATATTTTATAAAGTAGGGTTGAGAGTTAAGTATATTCATATGTTAATTTTAGATATACTTCGAATGTAGGTTTAAGTAAAGAAATACTCGTAGAATCTAAATTTGACCAATCCTAAAAATATTTCGTAAAGATAATAAATCCTGAAAATTAACATTTATTTTTATATTTAAATAATCTCTAAAATATTAGTTCAACACATCACCGGGGTAATTTTGATTTTGTAGTGAATTATTTTTGCTATCTTTTTGCCGATAAATATTTCAAGCAAGATAAATATTTATCATATTTGTTTCTAATAATATGATAAAATAATTATCAGTCGATATTTGAACAAAATTGACCTTGCCCCTTGTTTATAGTCAGAAGGCAAATACAATCCGTCGATACCTCTTTTTGATTAATTTACACTCGTCACCCCCCATGCCCCGGGATTGGAAAATATGGGCACTCTGAAACCTTCGCCCTTCCTATGAGTATTTTAGTTCTAACATCTGACCGACCTTTCTTTAAGTATTTTACTATCGACATTCGACCTCTCTTTGTGTATTATACTACATACGTCCGACCTTTCTTTGATTATTATACTCCCGACATCCAGCCTTTCTTTGATTATTTTACTTCCAGAATCCGACTGACCTTTCTTTGAGTATTATTGTCCCGTCCTTTCTTTGAGTATTATACTTCCAAAATCCTACCTTTCGTTTAGTATTATACTCCCGACATCCGAATTTTCTCGACAATCCGACCTTTCTTTGAGTATTATACTCTTGATATCCATCCCTTCTTTGAATATTATACTGCTGACATCCCCAAAATTTGAACATGCACGCTATTAATATCTATCATTTAAGACGCACGCCCTAACCAACTGTCGCATAAGTCCGAACTTGCTTGTGAATACATTCAATATATTCTTAAGATATCTTAACAATGTCACTACTATTTTATGAAACGACGACTATCAAAATTATAATGTGACAACATCAAGAAATTACTTGTAAAATTTGCACCAAAAAACAAAATTAGATTTTTTATTCACTTTTTTCTTATATTTTTATTTTGTTATTTTCGGAGTTATTATTTACTTTAATATTTTATAAAGTAGGGTTGAGAGTTAAGTATATTCATATGTTAATTTTAGATATACTTCGAATGTAGGTTTAAGTAAAGAAATACTCGTAGAATCTAAATTTGACCAATCCTAAAAATATTTCGTAAAGATAATAAATCCTGAAAATTAACATTTATTTTTATATTTAAATAATCTCTAAAATATTAGTTCAACACATCACCGGGGTAATTTTGATTTTGTAGTGAATTATTTTTGCTATCTTTTTGCCGATAAATATTTCAAGCAAGATAAATATTTATCATATTTGTTTCTAATAATATGATAAAATAATTATCAGTCGATATTTGAACAAAATTGACCTTGCCCCTTGTTTATAGTCAGAAGGCAAATACAATCCGTCGATACCTCTTTTTGATTAATTTACACTCGTCACCCCCCATGCCCCGGGATTGGAAAATATGGGCACTCTGAAACCTTCGCCCTTCCTATGAGTATTTTAGTTCTAACATCTGACCGACCTTTCTTTAAGTATTTTACTATCGACATTCGACCTCTCTTTGTGTATTATACTACATACGTCCGACCTTTCTTTGATTATTATACTCCCGACATCCAGCCTTTCTTTGATTATTTTACTTCCAGAATCCGACTGACCTTTCTTTGAGTATTATTGTCCCGTCCTTTCTTTGAGTATTATACTTCCAAAATCCTACCTTTCGTTTAGTATTATACTCCCGACATCCGAATTTTCTCGACAATCCGACCTTTCTTTGAGTATTATACTCTTGATATCCATCCCTTCTTTGAATATTATACTGCTGACATCCCCAAAATTTGAACATGCACGCTATTAATATCTATCATTTAAGACGCACGCCCTAACCAACTGTCGCATAAGTCCGAACTTGCTTGTGAATACATTCAATATATTCTTAAGATATCTTAACAATGTCACTACTATTTTATGAAACGACGACTATCAAAATTATAATGTGACAACATCAAGAAATTACTTGTAAAATTTGCACCAAAAAACAAAATTAGATTTTTTATTCACTTTTTTCTTATATTTTTATTTTGTTATTTTCAGAGTTATTATTTACTTTAATATTTTATAAAGTAGGGTTGAGAGTTAAGTATATTCATATGTTAATTTTAGATATACTTCGAATGTAGGTTTAAGTAAAGAAATACTCGTAGAATCTAAATTTGACCAATCCTAAAAATATTTCGTAAAGATAATAAATCCTGAAAATAAACATTTATTTTTATATTTAAATAATCTCTAAAATATTAGTTCAACACATCACCGTGGTTATTTTGATTTTGTAGTGAATTATTTTTGCTATCTTTTTGCCGATAAATATTTCAAGCAAGATAAATATTTATCATATTTGTTTCTAATAATATGATAAAATAATTATCAGTCGATATTTGAACAAAATTGACCTTACCCTTGTTTATAGTCAGAAGGCAAATACAATCCGTCGATACCTCTTTTTGATTAATTTACACTCGTCACCCCCCATGCCCCGGGATTGGAAAATATGGGCACTCTGAAACCTTCGCCCTTCCTTTAAGTATTTTAGTTCTAACATCTGACCGACCTTTCTTTAAGTATTTTACTATCGACATTCGACCTCTCTTTGTGTATTATACTACATACGTCCGACCTTTCTTTGATTATTATACTCCCGACATCCAGCCTTTCTTTGATTATTTTACTTCCAGAATCCGACTGACCTTTCTTTGAGTATTATTGTCCCGTCCTTTCTTTGAGTATTATACTTCCAAAATCCTACCTTTCGTTTAGTATTATACTCCCGACATCCGAATTTTCTCGACAATCCGACCTTTCTTTGAGTATTATACTCTTGATATCCATCCCTTCTTTGAATATTATACTGCTGACATCCCCAAAATTTGAGCATGCACGCTATTAATATCTATCATTTAAGACGCACGCCCTAACCAACTGTCGCATAAGTCCGAACTTGCTTGTGAATACATTCAATATATTCTTAAGATATCTTAACAATGTCACTACTATTTTATGAAACGACGACTATCAAAATTATAATGTGACAACATCAAGAAATTACTTGTAAAATTTGCACCAAAAAACAAAATTAGATTTTTTATTCACTTTTTTCTTATATTTTTATTTTGTTATTTTCGGAGTTATTATTTACCTTAATATTTTATAAAGTAGGGTTGAGAGTTAAGTATATTCATATGTTAATTTTAGATATACTTCGAATGTAGGTTTAAGTAAAGAAATACTCGTAGAATCTAAATTTGACCAATCCTAAAAATATTTCGTAAAGATAATAAATCCTGAAAATTAACATTTATTTTTATATTTAAATAATCTCTAAAATATTAGTTCAACACATCACCGGGGTTATTTTGATTTTGTAGTGAATTATTTTTGCTATCTTTTTGCCGATAAATATTTCAAGCAAGATAAATATTTATCATATTTGTTTCTAATAATATGATAAAATAATTATCAGTCGATATTTGAACAAAATTGACCTTGCCCTTGTTTATAGTCAGAAGGCAAATACAATCCGTCGATACCTCTTTTTGATTAATTTACACTCGTCACCCCCCATGCCCCGGGATTGGAAAATATGGGCACTCTGAAACCTTCGCCCTTCCTTTGAGTATTTTAGTTCTAACATCTGACCGACCTTTCTTTAAGTATTTTACTATCGACATTCGACCTCTCTTTGTGTATTATACTACATACGTCCGACCTTTCTTTGATTATTATACTCCCGACATCCAGCCTTTCTTTGATTATTTTACTTCCAGAATCCGACTGACCTTTCTTTGAGTATTATTGTCCCGTCCTTTCTTTGAGTATTATACTTCCAAAATCCTACCTTTCGTTTAGTATTATACTCCCGACATTCGAATTTTCTCGACAATCCGACCTTTCTTTGAGTATTATACTCTTGATATCCATCCCTTCTTTGAATATTATACTGCTGACATCCCCAAAATTTGAACATGCACGCTATTAATATCTATCATTTAAGACGCACGCCCTAACCAACTGTCGCATAAGTCCGAACTTGCTTGTGAATACATTCAATATATTCTTAAGATATCTTAACAATGTCACTACTATTTTATGAAACGACGACTATCAAAATTATAATGTGACAACATCAAGAAATTACTTGTAAAATTTGCACCAAAAAACAAAATTAGATTTTTTATTCACTTTTTTCTTATATTTTTATTTTGTTATTTTCGGAGTTATTATTTACCTTAATATTTTATAAAGTAGGGTTGAGAGTTAAGTATATTCATATGTTAATTTTAGATATACTTCGAATGTAGGTTTAAGTAAAGAAATACTCGTAGAATCTAAATTTGACCAATCCTAAAAATATTTCGTAAAGATAATAAATCCTGAAAATTAACATTTATTTTTATATTTAAATAATCTCTAAAATATTAGTTCAACACATCACCGGGGTTATTTTGATTTTGTAGTGAATTATTTTTGCTATCTTTTTGCCGATAAATATTTCAAGCAAGATAAATATTTATCATATTTGTTTCTAATAATATGATAAAATAATTATCAGTCGATATTTGAACAAAATTGACCTTGCCCTTGTTTATAGTCAGAAGGCAAATACAATCCGTCGATACCTCTTTTTGATTAATTTACACTCGTCACCCCCCATGCCCCGGGATTGGAAAATATGGGCACTCTGAAACCTTCGCCCTTCCTTTGAGTATTTTAGTTCTAACATCTGACCGACCTTTCTTTAAGTATTTTACTATCGACATTCGACCTCTCTTTGTGTATTATACTACATACGTCCGACCTTTCTTTGATTATTATACTCCCGACATCCAGCCTTTCTTTGATTATTTTACTTCCAGAATCCGACTGACCTTTCTTTGAGTATTATTGTCCCGTCCTTTCTTTGAGTATTATACTTCCAAAATCCTACCTTTCGTTTAGTATTATACTCCCGACATCCGAATTTTCTCGACAATCCGACCTTTCTTTGAGTATTATACTCTTGATATCCATCCCTTCTTTGAATATTATACTGCTGACATCCCCAAAATTTGAACATGCACGCTATTAATATCTATCATTTAAGACGCACGCCCTAACCAACTGTCGCATAAGTCCGAACTTGCTTGTGAATACATTCAATATATTCTTAAGATATCTTAACAATGTCACTACTATTTTATGAAACGACGACTATCAAAATTATAATGTGACAACATCAAGAAATTACTTGTAAAATTTGCACCAAAAAACAAAATTAGATTTTTTATTCACTTTTTTCTTATATTTTTATTTTGTTATTTTCGGAGTTATTATTTACTTTAATATTTTATAAAGTAGGGTTGAGAGTTAAGTATATTCATATGTTAATTTTAGATATACTTCGAATGTAGGTTTAAGTAAAGAAATACTCGTAGAATCTAAATTTGACCAATCCTAAAAATATTTCGTAAAGATAATAAATCCTGAAAATTAACATTTATTTTTATATTTAAATAATCTCTAAAATATTAGTTCAACACATCACCGGGGTAATTTTGATTTTGTAGTGAATTATTTTTGCTATCTTTTTGCCGATAAATATTTCAAGCAAGATAAATATTTATCATATTTGTTTCTAATAATATGATAAAATAATTATCAGTCGATATTTGAACAAAATTGACCTTGCCCCTTGTTTATAGTCAGAAGGCAAATACAATCCGTCGATACCTCTTTTTGATTAATTTACACTCGTCACCCCCCATGCCCCGGGATTGGAAAATATGGGCACTCTGAAACCTTCGCCCTTCCTATGAGTATTTTAGTTCTAACATCTGACCGACCTTTCTTTAAGTATTTTACTATCGACATTCGACCTCTCTTTGTGTATTATACTACATACGTCCGACCTTTCTTTGATTATTATACTCCCGACATCCAGCCTTTCTTTGATTATTTTACTTCCAGAATCCTACTGACCTTTCTTTGAGTATTATTGTCCCGTCCTTTCTTTGAGTATTATACTTCCAAAATCCTACCTTTCGTTTAGTATTATACTCCCGACATCCGAATTTTCTCGACAATCCGACCTTTCTTTGAGTATTATACTCTTGATATCCATCCCTTCTTTGAATATTATACTGCTGACATCCCCAAAATTTGAACATGCACGCTATTAATATCTATCATTTAAGACGCACGCCCTAACCAACTGTCGCATAAGTCCGAACTTGCTTGTGAATACATTCAATATATTCTTAAGATATCTTAACAATGTCACTACTATTTTATGAAACGACGACTATCAAAATTATAATGTGACAACATCAAGAAATTACTTGTAAAATTTGCACCAAAAAACAAAATTAGATTTTTTATTCACTTTTTTCTTATATTTTTATTTTGTTATTTTCAGAGTTATTATTTACTTTAATATTTTATAAAGTAGGGTTGAGAGTTAAGTATATTCATATGTTAATTTTAGATATACTTCGAATGTAGGTTTAAGTAAAGAAATACTCGTAGAATCTAAATTTGACCAATCCTAAAAATATTTCGTAAAGATAATAAATCCTGAAAATAAACATTTATTTTTATATTTAAATAATCTCTAAAATATTAGTTCAACACATCACCGTGGTTATTTTGATTTTGTAGTGAATTATTTTTGCTATCTTTTTGCCGATAAATATTTCAAGCAAGATAAATATTTATCATATTTGTTTCTAATAATATGATAAAATAATTATCAGTCGATATTTGAACAAAATTGACCTTACCCTTGTTTATAGTCAGAAGGCAAATACAATCCGTCGATACCTCTTTTTGATTAATTTACACTCGTCACCCCCCATGCCCCGGGATTGGAAAATATGGGCACTCTGAAACCTTCGCCCTTCCTTTAAGTATTTTAGTTCTAACATCTGACCGACCTTTCTTTAAGTATTTTACTATCGACATTCGACCTCTCTTTGTGTATTATACTACATACGTCCGACCTTTCTTTGATTATTATACTCCCGACATCCAGCCTTTCTTTGATTATTTTACTTCCAGAATCCGACTGACCTTTCTTTGAGTATTATTGTCCCGTCCTTTCTTTGAGTATTATACTTCCAAAATCCTACCTTTCGTTTAGTATTATACTCCCGACATCCGAATTTTCTCGACAATCCGACCTTTCTTTGAGTATTATACTCTTGATATCCATCCCTTCTTTGAATATTATACTGCTGACATCCCCAAAATTTGAGCATGCACGCTATTAATATCTATCATTTAAGACGCACGCCCTAACCAACTGTCGCATAAGTCCGAACTTGCTTGTGAATACATTCAATATATTCTTAAGATATCTTAACAATGTCACTACTATTTTATGAAACGACGACTATCAAAATTATAATGTGACAACATCAAGAAATTACTTGTAAAATTTGCACCAAAAAACAAAATTAGATTTTTTATTCACTTTTTTCTTATATTTTTATTTTGTTATTTTCGGAGTTATTATTTACTTTAATATTTTATAAAGTAGGGTTGAGAGTTAAGTATATTCATATGTTAATTTTAGATATACTTCGAATGTAGGTTTAAGTAAAGAAATACTCGTAGAATCTAAATTTGACCAATCCTAAAAATATTTCGTAAAGATAATAAATCCTGAAAATAAACATTTATTTTTATATTTAAATAATCTCTAAAATATTAGTTCAACACATCACCGTGGTTATTTTGATTTTGTAGTGAATTATTTTTGCTATCTTTTTGCCGATAAATATTTCAAGCAAGATAAATATTTATCATATTTGTTTCTAATAATATGATAAAATAATTATCAGTCGATATTTGAACAAAATTGACCTTACCCTTGTTTATAGTCAGAAGGCAAATACAATCCGTCGATACCTCTTTTTGATTAATTTACACTCGTCACCCCCCATGCCCCGGGATTGGAAAATATGGGCACTCTGAAACCTTCGCCCTTCCTTTAAGTATTTTAGTTCTAACATCTGACCGACCTTTCTTTAAGTATTTTACTATCGACATTCGACCTCTCTTTGTGTATTATACTACATACGTCCGACCTTTCTTTGATTATTATACTCCCGACATCCAGCCTTTCTTTGATTATTTTACTTCCAGAATCCGACTGACCTTTCTTTGAGTATTATTGTCCCGTCCTTTCTTTGAGTATTATACTTCCAAAATCCTACCTTTCGTTTAGTATTATACTCCCGACATCCGAATTTTCTCGACAATCCGACCTTTCTTTGAGTATTATACTCTTGATATCCATCCCTTCTTTGAATATTATACTGCTGACATCCCCAAAATTTGAGCATGCACGCTATTAATATCTATCATTTAAGACGCACGCCCTAACCAACTGTCGCATAAGTCCGAACTTGCTTGTGAATACATTCAATATATTCTTAAGATATCTTAACAATGTCACTACTATTTTATGAAACGACGACTATCAAAATTATAATGTGACAACATCAAGAAATTACTTGTAAAATTTGCACCAAAAAACAAAATTAGATTTTTTATTCACTTTTTTCTTATATTTTTATTTTGTTATTTTCGGAGTTATTATTTACCTTAATATTTTATAAAGTAGGGTTGAGAGTTAAGTATATTCATATGTTAATTTTAGATATACTTCGAATGTAGGTTTAAGTAAAGAAATACTCGTAGAATCTAAATTTGACCAATCCTAAAAATATTTCGTAAAGATAATAAATCCTGAAAATTAACATTTATTTTTATATTTAAATAATCTCTAAAATATTAGTTCAACACATCACCGGGGTAATTTTGATTTTGTAGTGAATTATTTTTGCTATCTTTTTGCCGATAAATATTTCAAGCAAGATAAATATTTATCATATTTGTTTCTAATAATATGATAAAATAATTATCAGTCGATATTTGAACAAAATTGACCTTGCCCCTTGTTTATAGTCAGAAGGCAAATACAATCCGTCGATACCTCTTTTTGATTAATTTACACTCGTCACCCCCCATGCCCCGGGATTGGAAAATATGGGCACTCTGAAACCTTCGCCCTTCCTTTGAGTATTTTAGTTCTAACATCTGACCGACCTTTCTTTAAGTATTTTACTATCGACATTCGACCTCTCTTTGTGTATTATACTACATACGTCCGACCTTTCTTTGATTATTATACTCCCGACATCCAGCCTTTCTTTGATTATTCTACTTCCAGAATCCGACTGACCTTTCTTTGAGTATTATTGTCCCGTCCTTTCTTTGAGTATTATACTTCCAAAATCCTACCTTTCGTTTAGTATTATACTCCCGACATCCGAATTTTCTCGACAATCCGACCTTTCTTTGAGTATTATACTCTTGATATCCATCCCTTCTTTGAATATTATACTGCTGACATCCCCAAAATTTGAACATGCACGCTATTAATATCTATCATTTAAGACGCACGCCCTAACCAACTGTCGCATAAGTCCGAACTTGCTTGTGAATACATTCAATATATTCTTAAGATATCTTAACAATGTCACTACTATTTTATGAAACGACGACTATCAAAATTATAATGTGACAACATCAAGAAATTACTTGTAAAATTTGCACCAAAAAACAAAATTAGATTTTTTATTCACTTTTCTCTTATATTTTTATTTTGTTATTTTCGGAGTTATTATTTACTTTAATATTTTATAAAGTAGGGTTGAGAGTTAAGTATATTCATATGTTAATTTTAGATATACTTCGAATGTAGGTTTAAGTAAAGAAATACTCGTAGAATCTAAATTTGACCAATCCTAAAAATATTTCGTAAAGATAATAAATCCTGAAAATAAACATTTATTTTTATATTTAAATAATCTCTAAAATATTAGTTCAACACATCACCGGGGTTATTTTGATTTTGTAGTGAATTATTTTTGCTATCTTTTTGCCGATAAATATTTCAAGCAAGATAAATATTTATCATATTTGTTTCTAATAATATGATAAAATAATTATCAGTCGATATTTGAACAAAATTGACCTTGCCCCTTGTTTATAGTCAGAAGGCAAATACAATCCGTCGATACCTCTTTTTGATTAATTTACACTCGTCACCCCCCATGCCCCGGGATTGGAAAATATGGGCACTCTGAAACCTTCGCCCTTCCTTTGAGTATTTTAGTTCTAACATCTGACCGACTTTTCTTTAAGTATTTTACTATCGACATTCGACCTCTCTTTGTGTATTATACTACATAAGTCCGACCTTTCTTTGATTATTATACTCCCGACATCCAGCCTTTCTTTGATTATTTTACTTCCAGAATCCGACTGACCTTTCTTTGAGTATTATTGTCCCGTCCTTTCTTTGAGTATTATACTTCCAAAATCCTACCTTTCGTTTAGTATTATACTCCCGACATCCGAATTTTCTCGACAATCCGACCTTTCTTTGAGTATTATACTCTTGATATCCATCCCTTCTTTGAATATTATACTGCTGACATCCCCAAAATTTGAACATGCACGCTATTAATATCTATCATTTAAGACGCACGCCCTAACCAACTGTCGCATAAGTCCGAACTTGCTTGTGAATACATTCAATATATTCTTAAGATATCTTAACAATGTCACTACTATTTTATGAAACGACGACTATCAAAATTATAATGTGACAACATCAAGAAATTACTTGTAAAATTTGCACCAAAAAACAAAATTAGATTTTTTATTCACTTTTCTCTTATATTTTTATTTTGTTATTTTCGGAGTTATTATTTACTTTAATATTTTATAAAGTAGGGTTGAGAGTTAAGTATATTCATATGTTAATTTTAGATATACTTCGAATGTAGGTTTAAGTAAAGAAATACTCGTAGAATCTAAATTTGACCAATCCTAAAAATATTTCGTAAAGATAATAAATCCTGAAAATAAACATTTATTTTTATATTTAAATAATCTCTAAAATATTAGTTCAACACATCACCGGGGTTATTTTGATTTTGTAGTGAATTATTTTTGCTATCTTTTTGCTGATAAATATTTCAAGCAAGATAAATATTTATCATATTTGTTTCTAATAATATGATAAAATAATTATCAGTCGATATTTGAACAAAATTGACCTTGCCCTTGTTTATAGTCAGAAGGCAAATACAATCCGTCGATACCTCTTTTTGATTAATTTACACTCGTCACCCCCCATGCCCCGGGATTGGAAAATATGGGCACTCTGAAACCTTCGCCCTTCCTTTGAGTATTTTAGTTCTAACATCTGACCGACCTTTCTTTAAGTATTTTACTATCGACATTCGACCTCTCTTTGTGTATTATACTACATACGTCCGACCTTTCTTTGATTATTATACTCCCGACATCCAGCCTTTCTTTGATTATTCTACTTCCAGAATCCGACTGACCTTTCTTTGAGTATTATTGTCCCGTCCTTTCTTTGAGTATTATACTTCCAAAATCCTACCTTTCGTTTAGTATTATACTCCCGACATCCGAATTTTCTCGACAATCCGACCTTTCTTTGAGTATTATACTCTTGATATCCATCCCTTCTTTGAATATTATACTGCTGACATCCCCAAAATTTGAACATGCACGCTATTAATATCTATCATTTAAGACGCACGCCCTAACCAACTGTCGCATAAGTCCGAACTTGCTTGTGAATACATTCAATATATTCTTAAGATATCTTAACAATGTCACTACTATTTTATGAAACGACGACTATCAAAATTATAATGTGACAACATCAAGAAATTACTTGTAAAATTTGCACCAAAAAACAAAATTAGATTTTTTATTCACTTTTCTCTTATATTTTTATTTTGTTATTTTCGGAGTTATTATTTACTTTAATATTTTATAAAGTAGGGTTGAGAGTTAAGTATATTCATATGTTAATTTTAGATATACTTCGAATGTAGGTTTAAGTAAAGAAATACTCGTAGAATCTAAATTTGACCAATCCTAAAAATATTTCGTAAAGATAATAAATCCTGAAAATAAACATTTATTTTTATATTTAAATAATCTCTAAAATATTAGTTCAACACATCACCGGGGTTATTTTGATTTTGTAGTGAATTATTTTTGCTATCTTTTTGCCGATAAATATTTCAAGCAAGATAAATATTTATCATATTTGTTTCTAATAATATGATAAAATAATTATCAGTCGATATTTGAACAAAATTGACCTTGCCCTTGTTTATAGTCAGAAGGCAAATACAATCCGTCGATACCTCTTTTTGATTAATTTACACTCGTCACCCCCCATGCCCCGGGATTGGAAAATATGGGCACTCTGAAACCTTCGCCCTTCCTTTGAGTATTTTAGTTCTAACATCTGACCGACCTTTCTTTAAGTATTTTACTATCGACATTCGACCTCTCTTTGTGTATTATACTACATACGTCCGACCTTTCTTTGATTATTATACTCCCGACATCCAGCCTTTCTTTGATTATTTTACTTCCAGAATCCGACTGACCTTTCTTTGAGTATTATTGTCCCGTCCTTTCTTTGAGTATTATACTTCCAAAATCCTACCTTTCGTTTAGTATTATACTCCCGACATCCGAATTTTCTCGACAATCCGACCTTTCTTTGAGTATTATACTCTTGATATCCATCCCTTCTTTGAATATTATACTGCTGACATCCCCAAAATTTGAGCATGCACGCTATTAATATCTATCATTTAAGACGCACGCCCTAACCAACTGTCGCATAAGTCCGAACTTGCTTGTGAATACATTCAATATATTCTTAAGATATCTTAACAATGTCACTACTATTTTATGAAACGACGACTATCAAAATTATAATGTTACAACATCAAGAAATTACTTGTAAAATTTGCACCGAAAAACAAAATTAGATTTTTTATTCACTTTTTTCTTATATTTTTATTTTGTTATTTTCGGAGTTATTATTTACTTTAATATTTTATAAAGTAGGGTTGAGAGTTAAGTATATTCATATGTTAATTTTAGATATACTTCGAATGTAGGTTTAAGTAAAGAAATACTCGTAGAATCTAAATTTGACCAATCCTAAAAATATTTCGTAAAGATAATAAATCCTGAAAATAAACATTTATTTTTATATTTAAATAATCTCTAAAATATTAGTTCAACACATCACCGGGGTTATTTTGATTTTGTAGTGAATTATTTTTGCTATCTTTTTGCCGATAAATATTTCAAGCAAGATAAATATTTATCATATTTGTTTCTAATAATATGATAAAATAATTATCAGTTGATATTTGAACAAAATTGACCTTGCCCTTGTTTATAGTCAGAAGGCAAATACAATCCGTCGATACCTCTTTTTGATTAATTTACACTCGTCACCCCCCATGCCCCGGGATTGGAAAATATGGGCACTCTGAAACCTTCGCCCTTCCTTTGAGTATTTTAGTTCTAACATCTGACCGACCTTTCTTTAAGTATTTTACTATCGACATTCGACCTCTCTTTGTGTATTATACTACATACGTCCGACCTTTCTTTGATTATTATACTCCCGACATCCAGCCTTTCTTTGATTATTTTACTTCCAGAATCCGACTGACCTTTCTTTGAGTATTATTGTCCCGTCCTTTCTTTGAGTATTAAACTTCCAAAATCCTACCTTTCGTTTAGTATTATACTCCCGACATCCGAATTTTCTCGACAATCCGACCTTTCTTTGAGTATTATACTCTTGATATCCATCCCTTCTTTGAATATTATACTGCTGACATCCCCAAAATTTGAACATGCACGCTATTAATATCTATCATTTAAGACGCACGCCCTAACCAACTGTCGCATAAGTCCGAACTTGCTTGTGAATACATTCAATATATTCTTAAGATATCTTAACAATGTCACTACTATTTTATGAAACGACGACTATCAAAATTATAATGTGACAACATCAAGAAATTACTTGTAAAATTTGCACCAAAAAACAAAATTAGATTTTTTATTCACTTTTCTCTTATATTTTTATTTTGTTATTTTCGGAGTTATTATTTACTTTAATATTTTATAAAGTAGGGTTGAGAGTTAAGTATATTCATATGTTAATTTTAGATATACTTCGAATGTAGGTTTAAGTAAAGAAATACTCGTAGAATCTAAATTTGACCAATCCTAAAAATATTTCGTAAAGATAATAAATCCTGAAAATAAACATTTATTTTTATATTTAAATAATCTCTAAAATATTAGTTCAACACATCACCGGGGTTATTTTGATTTTGTAGTGAATTATTTTTGCTATCTTTTTGCCGATAAATATTTCAAGCAAGATAAATATTTATCATATTTGTTTCTAATAATATGATAAAATAATTATCAGTCGATATTTGAACAAAATTGACCTTGCCCTTGTTTATAGTCAGAAGGCAAATACAATCCGTCGATACCTCTTTTTGATTAATTTACACTCGTCACCCCCCATGCCCCGGGATTGGAAAATATGGGCACTCTGAAACCTTCGCCCTTCCTTTGAGTATTTTAGTTCTAACATCTGACCGACCTTTCTTTAAGTATTTTACTATCGACATTCGACCTCTCTTTGTGTATTATACTACATACGTCCGACCTTTCTTTGATTATTATACTCCCGACATCCAGCCTTTCTTTGATTATTTTACTTCCAGAATCCGACTGACCTTTCTTTGAGTATTATTGTCCCGTCCTTTCTTTGAGTATTATACTTCCAAAATCCTACCTTTCGTTTAGTATTATACTCCCGACATCCGAATTTTCTCGACAATCCGACCTTTCTTTGAGTATTATACTCTTGATATCCATCCCTTCTTTGAATATTATACTGCTGACATCCCCAAAATTTGAACATGCACGCTATTAATATCTATCATTTAAGACGCACGCCCTAACCAACTGTCGCATAAGTCCGAACTTGCTTGTGAATACATTCAATATATTCTTAAGATATCTTAACAATGTCACTACTATTTTATGAAACGACGACTATCAAAATTATAATGTGACAACATCAAGAAATTACTTGTAAAATTTGCACCAAAAAACAAAATTAGATTTTTTATTCACTTTTTTCTTATATTTTTATTTTGTTATTTTCAGAGTTATTATTTACTTTAATATTTTATAAAGTAGGGTTGAGAGTTAAGTATATTCATATGTTAATTTTAGATATACTTCGAATGTAGGTTTAAGTAAAGAAATACTCGTAGAATCTAAATTTGACCAATCCTAAAAATATTTCGTAAAGATAATAAATCCTGAAAATAAACATTTATTTTTATATTTAAATAATCTCTAAAATATTAGTTCAACACATCACTGTGGTTATTTTGATTTTGTAGTGAATTATTTTTGCTATCTTTTTGCCGATAAATATTTCAAGCAAGATAAATATTTATCATATTTGTTTCTAATAATATGATAAAATAATTATCAGTCGATATTTGAACAAAATTGACCTTGCCCCTTGTTTATAGTCAGAAGGCAAATACAATCCGTCGATACCTCTTTTTGATTAATTTACACTCGCCACCCCCTATGCCCCGGGATTGGAAAATATGGGCACTCTGAAACCTTCGCCCTTCCTTTGAGTATTTTAGTTCTAACATCTGACCGACCTTTCTTTAAGTATTTTACTATCGACATTCGACCTCTCTTTGTGTATTATACTACATACGTTCGACCTTTCTTTGATTATTATACTCCCGACATCCAGCCTTTCTTTGCTTATTTTACTTCCAGAATCCGACTGACCTTTCTTTGAGTATTATTGTCCCGACCTTTCTTTGAGTATTATACTTCCAATATCCTACCTTTCGTTTAGTATTATACTCCCGACATCCGAATTTGCTCGACAATCCGACATTTCTTTGAGTATTATACTCTTGATATCCATCCATTCTTTGAATATTATACTACTGACATCACCAAGATTTGAAAATGCACGCTATTAATATCTTTCATTTAAGACGCACGCCCTAACCAACTGTCGCATAAGTCTGAACTTGCCTGTGAATACATTCAATATATTCTTAAGATATCTTAACAATGTCACTACTATTTTATGAAACGACGACTATCAAAATTATACTGTGACAACATCAAGAAATTACTTGTAAAATTTGCACCAAAAAACAAAATTAGATATTTTTTATTCACTTTTTTCTTATATTTTTATTTTGTTATTTTCGGAGTTATTATTTACTGTAATATTTTATAAAGTAGGGTTGAGAGTTAAGTATATTCATATGTTAATTTTAGATATACTTCGAATGTAGGTTTAAGTAAAGAAATACTCGTAGAATCTAAATTTGACCAATCCTAAAAATATTTCGTAAAGATAATAAATCCTGAAAATAAACATTTATTTTTATATTTAAATAATCTCTAAAATATTAGTTCAACACATCACCGTGGTTATTTTGATTTTGTAGTGAATTATTTTTGCTATCTTTTTGCCGATAAATATTTCAAGCAAGATAAATATTTATCATATTTGTTTCTAATAATATGATAAAATAATTATCAGTCGATATTTGAACAAAATTGACCTTGCCCCTTGTTTATAGTCAGAAGGCAAATACAATCCGTCGATACCTCTTTTTGATTAATTTACACTCGCCACCCCCTATGCCCCGGGATTGGAAAATATGGGCACTCTGAAACCTTCGCCCTTCCTTTGAGTATTTTAGTTCTAACATCTGACCGACCTTTCTTTAAGTATTTTACTATCGACATTCGACCTCTCTTTGTGTATTATACTACATACGTTCGACCTTTCTTTGATTATTATACTCCCGACATCCAGCCTTTCTTTGATTATTTTACTTCCAGAATCCAACTGACCTTTCTTTGAGTATTATTGTACCGACCTTTCTTTGAGTATTATACTTCCAATATCCTACCTTTCGTTTAGTATTATCCTCCCGACATCCGAATTTGCTCGACAATCCGACATTTCTTTGAGTAGTATACTCTTGATATCCATCCCTTCTTTGAATATTATACTACTGACATCCCCAAGATTTGAAAATGCACGCTATTAATATCTTTCATTTAAGACGCACGCCCTAACCAACTGTCGCATAAGTCTGAACTTGCCTGTGAATACATTCAATATATTCTTAAGATATCTTAACAATGTCACTACTATTTTATGAAACGACGACTATCAAAATTATACTGTGACAACATCAAGAAATTACTTGTAAAATTTGCACCAAAAAACAAAATTAGATATTTTTTATTCACTTTTTTCATATATTTTTATTTTGTTATTTTCGGAGTTATTATTTACTTTAATATTTTATAAAGTAGGGTTGAGAGTTAAGTATATTCATATGTTAATTTTAGATATACTTCGAATGTAGGTTTAAGTAAAGAAATACTCGTAGAATCTAAATTTGACCAATCCTAAAAATATTTCGTAAAGATAATAAATCCTGAAAATAAACATTTATTTTTATATTTAAATAATCTCTAAAATATTAGTTCAACACATCACCGGGGTTATTTTGATTTTGTAGTGAATTATTTTTGCTATCTTTTTGCCGATAAATATTTCAAGCAAGATAAATATTTATCATATTTGTTTCTAATAATATGATAAAATAATTATCAGTCGATATTTGAACAAAATTGACCTTGCCCCTTGTTTATAGTCAGAAGGCAAATACAATCCGTCGATACCTCTTTTTGATTAATTTACACTCGCCACCCCCCATGCCCCGGGATTGGAAAATATGGGCACTCTGAAACCTTCGCCCTTCCTTTGAGTATTTTAGTTCTAACATCTGACCGACCTTTCTTTAAGTATTTTACTATCGACATTCGACCTCTCTTTGTGTATTATACTACATACGTCCGACCTTTCTTTGATTATTATACTCCCGACATCCAGCCTTTCTTTGATTATTTTACTTCCAGAATCCGACTGACCTTTCTTTGAGTATTATTGTCCCGACCTTTCTTTGAGTATTATACTTCCAATATCCTACCTTTCGTTTAGTATTATACTCCCGACATCCGAATTTGCTCGACAATCCGACATTTCTTTGAGTATTATACTCTTGATATCCATCCCTTCTTTGAATATTATACTACTGACATCACCAAGATTTGAAAATGCACGCTATTAATATCTTTCATTTAAGACGCACGCCCTAACCAACTGTCGCATAAGTCTGAACTTGCCTGTGAATACATTCAATATATTCTTAAGATATCTTAACAATGTCACTACTATTTTATGAAACGACGACTATCAAAATTATACTGTGACAACATCAAGAAATTACTTGTAAAATTTGCACCAAAAAACAAAATTAGATATTTTTTATTCACTTTTTTCTTATATTTTTATTTTGTTATTTTCGGAGTTATTATTTACTTTAATATTTTATAAAGTAGGGTTGAGAGTTAAGTATATTCATATGTTAATTTTAGATATACTTCGAATGTAGGTTTAAGTAAAGAAATACTCGTAGAATCTAAATTTGACCAATCCTAAAAATATTTCGTAAAGATAATAAATCCTGAAAATAAACATTTATTTTTATATTTAAATAATCTCTAAAATATTAGTTCAACACATCACCGGGGTTATTTTGATTTTGTAGTGAATTATTTTTGCTATCTTTTTGCCGATAAATATTTCAAGTAAGATAAATATTTATCATATTTGTTTCTAATAATATGATAAAATAATTATCAGTCGATATTTGAACAAAATTGACCTTGCCCCTTGTTTATAGTCAGAAGGCAAATACAATCCGTCGATACCTCTTTTTGATTAATTTACACTCGCCACCCCCCATGCCCCGGGATTGGAAAATATGGGCACTCTGAAACCTTCGCCCTTCCTTTGAGTATTTTAGTTCTAACATCTGACCGACCTTTCTTTAAGTATTTTACTATCGACATTCGACCTCTCTTTGTGTATTATACTACATACGTCCGACCTTTCTTTGATTATTATACTCCCGACATCCAGCCTTTCTTTGATTATTTTACTTCCAGAATCCGACTGACCTTTCTTTGAGTATTATTGTCCCGACCTTTCTTTGAGTATTATACTTCCAATATCCTACCTTTCGTTTAGTATTATACTCCCGACATCCGAATTTGCTCGACAATCCGACATTTCTTTGAGTATTATACTCTTGATATCCATCCCTTCTTTGAATATTATACTACTGACATCACCAAGATTTGAAAATGCACGCTATTAATATCTTTCATTTAAGACGCACGCCCTAACCAACTGTCGCATAAGTCTGAACTTGCCTGTGAATACATTCAATATATTCTTAAGATATCTTAACAATGTCACTACTATTTTATGAAACGACGACTATCAAAATTATACTGTGACAACATCAAGAAATTACTTGTAAAATTTGCACCAAAAAACAAAATTAGATATTTTTTATTCACTTTTTTCTTATATTTTTATTTTGTTATTTTCGGAGTTATTATTTACTTTAATATTTTATAAAGTAGGGTTGAGAGTTAAGTATATTCATATGTTAATTTTAGATATACTTCGAATGTAGGTTTAAGTAAAGAAATACTCGTAGAATCTAAATTTGACCAATCCTAAAAATATTTCGTAAAGATAATAAATCCTGAAAATAAACATTTATTTTTATATTTAAATAATCTCTAAAATATTAGTTCAACACATCACCGGGGTTATTTTGATTTTGTAGTGAATTATTTTTGCTATCTTTTTGCCGATAAATATTTCAAGCAAGATAAATATTTATCATATTTGTTTCTAATAATATGATAAAATAATTATCAGTCGATATTTGAACAAAATTGACCTTGCCCCTTGTTTATAGTCAGAAGGCAAATACAATCCGTCGATACCTCTTTTTGATTAATTTACACTCGCCACCCCCCATGCCCCGGGATTGGAAAATATGGGCACTCTGAAACCTTCGCCCTTCCTTTGAGTATTTTAGTTCTAACATCTGACCGACTTTTCTTTAAGTATTTTACTATCGACATTCGACCTCTCTTTGTGTATTATACTACATAAGTCCGACCTTTCTTTGATTATTATACTCCCGACATCCAGCCTTTCTTTGATTATTTTACTCCCAGAATCCGACTGACCTTTCTTTGAGTATTATTGTCCCGACCTTTCTTTGAGTGTTATACTTCCAATATCCTACCTTTCGTTTAGTATTATCCTCCCGACATCCGAATTTGCTCGACAATCCGACATTTCTTTGAGTATTATACTCTTGATATCCATCCCTTCTTTGAATATTATACTACTGACATCCCCAAGATTTGAAAATGCACGCTATTAATATCTTTCATTTAAGACGCACGCCCTAACCAACTGTCGCATAAGTCTGAACTTGCCTGTGAATACATTCAATATATTCTTAAGATATCTTAACAATGTCACTACTATTTTATGAAACGACGACTATCACAATTATACTGTGACAACATCAAGAAATTACTTGTAAAATTTGCACCAAAAAACAAAATTAGATATTTTTTATTCACTTTTTTCTTATATTTTTATTTTGTTATTTTCGGAGTTATTATTTACTTTAATATTTTATAAAGTAGGGTTGAGAGTTAAGTATATTCATATGTTAATTTTAGATATACTTCGAATGTAGGTTTAAGTAAAGAAATACTCGTAGAATCTAAATTTGACCAATCCTAAAAATATTTCGTAAAGATAATAAATCCTGAAAATAAACATTTATTTTTATATTTAAATAATCTCTAAAATATTAGTTCAACACATCACCGGGGTTATTTTGATTTTGTAGTGAATTATTTTTGCTATCTTTTTGCCGATAAATATTTCAAGCAAGATAAATATTTATCATATTTGTTTCTAATAATATGATAAAATAATTATCAGTCGATATTTGAACAAAATTGACCTTGCCCCTTGTTTATAGTCAGAAGGCAAATACAATCCGTCGATACCTCTTTTTGATTAATTTACACTCGCCACCCCCCATGCCCCGGGATTGGAAAATATGGGCACTCTGAAACCTTCGCCCTTCCTTTGAGTATTTTAGTTCTAACATCTGACCGACCTTTCTTTAAGTATTTTACTATCGACATTCGACCTCTCTTTGTGTATTATACTACATACGTCCGACCTTTCTTTGATTATTATACTCCCGACATCCAGCCTTTCTTTGATTATTTTACTTCCAGAATCCGACTGACCTTTCTTTGAGTATTATTGTCCCGACCTTTCTTTGAGTATTATACTTCCAATATCCTACCTTTCGTTTAGTATTATACTCCCGACATCCGAATTTGCTCGACAATCCGACATTTCTTTGAGTATTATACTCTTGATATCCATCCCTTCTTTGAATATTATACTACTGGCATCCCCAAGATTTGAAAATGCACGCTATTAATATCTTTCATTTAAGACGCACGCCCTAACCAACTGTCGCATAAGTCTGAACTTGCCTGTGAATACATTCAATATATTCTTAAGATATCTTAACAATGTCACTACTATTTTATGAAACGACGACTATCAAAATTATACTGTGACAACATCAAGAAATTACTTGTAAAATTTGCACCAAAAAACAAAATTAGATATTTTTTATTCACTTTTTTCTTATATTTTTATTTTGTTATTTTCGGAGTTATTATTTACTTTAATATTTTATAAAGTAGGGTTGAGAGTTAAGTATATTCATATGTTAATTTTAGATATACTTCGAATGTAGGTTTAAGTAAAGAAATACTCGTAGAATCTAAATTTGACCAATCCTAAAAATATTTCGTAAAGATAATAAATCCTGAAAATAAACATTTATTTTTATATTTAAATAATCTCTAAAATATTAGTTCAACACATCACCGGGGTTATTTTGATTTTGTAGTGAATTATTTTTGCTATCTTTTTGCCGATAAATATTTCAAGCAAGATAAATATTTATCATATTTGTTTCTAATAATATGATAAAATAATTATCAGTCGATATTTGAACAAAATTAACCTTGCCCCTTGTTTATAGTCAGAAGGCAAATACAATCCGTCGATACCTCTTTTTGATTAATTTACACTCGCCACCCCCCATTCCCCGGGATTGGAAAATATGGGCACTCTGAAACCTTCGCCCTTCCTTTGAGTATTTTAGTTCTAACATCTGACCGACCTTTCTTTAAGTATTTTACTATCGACATTCGACCTCTCTTTGTGTATTATACTACATACGTCCGACCTTTCTTTGATTATTATACTCCCGACATCCAGCCTTTCTTTGATTATTTTACTTCCAGAATCCGACTGACCTTTCTTTGAGTATTATTGTCCCGACCTTTCTTTGAGTGTTATACTTCCAATATCCTACCTTTCGTTTAGTATTATACTCCCGACATCCGAATTTGCTCGACAATCCGACATTTCTTTGAGTATTATACTCTTGATATCCATCCCTTCTTTGAATATTATACTACTGACATCCCCAAGATTTGAAAATGCACGCTATTAATATCTTTCATTTAAGACGCACGCCCTAACCAACTGTCGCATAAGTCTGAACTTGCCTGTGAATACATTCAATATATTCTTAAGATATCTTAACAATGTCACTACTATTTTATGAAACGACGACTATCACAATTATACTGTGACAACATCAAGAAATTACTTGTAAAATTTGCACCAAAAAACAAAATTAGATATTTTTTATTCACTTTTTTCTTATATTTTTATTTTGTTATTTTCGGAGTTATTATTTACTTTAATATTTTATAAAGTAGGGTTGAGAGTTAAGTATATTCATATGTTAATTTTAGATATACTTCGAATGTAGGTTTAAGTAAAGAAATACTCGTAGAATCTAAATTTGACCAATCCTAAAAATATTTCGTAAAGATAATAAATCCTGAAAATAAACATTTATTTTTATATTTAAATAATCTCTAAAATATTAGTTCAACACATCACCGGGGTTATTTTGATTTTGTAGTGAATTATTTTTGCTATCTTTTTGCCGATAAATATTTCAAGCAAGATAAATATTTATCATATTTGTTTCTAATAATATGATAAAATAATTCTCAGTCGATATTTGAACAAAATTGACCTTGCCCCTTGTTTATAGTCAGAAGGCAAATACAATCCGTCGATACCTCTTTTTGATTAATTTACACTCGCCACCCCCCATGCCCCGGGATTGGAAAATATGGGCACTCTGAAACCTTCGCCCTTCCTTTGAGTATTTTAGTTCTAACATCTGACCGACCTTTCTTTAAGTATTTTACTATCGACATTCGACCTCTCTTTGTGTATTATACTACATACGTCCGACCTTTCTTTGATTATTATACTCCCGACATCCAGCCTTTCTTTGATTATTTTACTTCCAGAATCCGACTGACCTTTCTTTGAGTATTATTGTCCCGACCTTTCTTTGAGTATTATACTTCCAATATCCTACCTTTCGTTTAGTATTATACTCCCGACATCCGAATTTGCTCGACAATCCGACATTTCTTTGAGTATTATACTCTTGATATCCATCCCTTCTTTGAATATTATACTACTGACATCCCCAAGATTTGAAAATGCACGCTATTAATATCTTTCATTTAAGACGCACGCCCTAACCAACTGTCGCATAAGTCTGAACTTGCCTGTGAATACATTCAATATATTCTTAAGATATCTTAACAATGTCACTACTATTTTATGAAACGACGACTATCAAAATTATACTGTGACAACATCAAGAAATTACTTGTAAAATTTGCACCAAAAAACAAAATTAGATATTTTTTATTCACTTTTTTCTTATATTTTTATTTTGTTATTTTCGGAGTTATTATTTACTTTAATATTTTATAAAGTAGGGTTGAGAGTTAAGTATATTCATATGTTAATTTTAGATATACTTCGAATGTAGGTTTAAGTAAAGAAATACTCGTAGAATCTAAATTTGACCAATCCTAAAAATATTTCGTAAAGATAATAAATCCTGAAAATAAACATTTATTTTTATATTTAAATAATCTCTAAAATATTAGTTCAACACATCACCGGGGTTATTTTGATTTTGTAGTGAATTATTTTTGCTATCTTTTTGCCGATAAATATTTCAAGCAAGATAAATATTTATCATATTTGTTTCTAATAATATGATAAAATAATTATCAGTCGATATTTGAACAAAATTAACCTTGCCCCTTGTTTATAGTCAGAAGGCAAATACAATCCGTCGATACCTCTTTTTGATTAATTTACACTCGCCACCCCCCATTCCCCGGGATTGGAAAATATGGGCACTCTGAAACCTTCGCCCTTCCTTTGAGTATTTTAGTTCTAACATCTGACCGACCTTTCTTTAAGTATTTTACTATCGACATTCGACCTCTCTTTGTGTATTATACTACATACGTCCGACCTTTCTTTGATTATTATACTCCCGACATCCAGCCTTTCTTTGATTATTTTACTTCCAGAATCCGACTGACCTTTCTTTGAGTATTATTGTCCCGACCTTTCTTTGAGTGTTATACTTCCAATATCCTACCTTTCGTTTAGTATTATACTCCCGACATCCAAATTTGCTCGACAATCCGACATTTCTTTGAGTATTATACTCTTGATATCCATCCCTTCTTTGAATATTATACTACTGACATCCCCAAGATTTGAAAATGCACGCTATTAATATCTTTCATTTAAGACGCACGCCCTAACCAACTGTCGCATAAGTCTGAACTTGCCTGTGAATACATTCAATATATTCTTAAGATATCTTAACAATGTCACTACTATTTTATGAAACGACGACTATCACAATTATACTGTGACAACATCAAGAAATTACTTGTAAAATTTGCACCAAAAAACAAAATTAGATATTTTTTATTCACTTTTTTCTTATATTTTTATTTTGTTATTTTCGGAGTTATTATTTACTTTAATATTTTATAAAGTAGGGTTGAGAGTTAAGTATATTCATATGTTAATTTTAGATATACTTCGAATGTAGGTTTAAGTAAAGAAATACTCGTAGAATCTAAATTTGACCAATCCTAAAAATATTTCGTAAAGATAATAAATCCTGAAAATAAACATTTATTTTTATATTTAAATAATCTCTAAAATATTAGTTCAACACATCACCGGGGTTATTTTGATTTTGTAGTGAATTATTTTTGCTATCTTTTTGCCGATAAATATTTCAAGCAAGATAAATATTTATCATATTTGTTTCTAATAATATGATAAAATAATTATCAGTCGATATTTGAACAAAATTAACCTTGCCCCTTGTTTATAGTCAGAAGGCAAATACAATCCGTCGATACCTCTTTTTGATTAATTTACACTCGCCACCCCCCATTCCCCGGGATTGGAAAATATGGGCACTCTGAAACCTTCGCCCTTCCTTTGAGTATTTTAGTTCTAACATCTGACCGACCTTTCTTTAAGTATTTTACTATCGACATTCGACCTCTCTTTGTGTATTATACTACATACGTCCGACCTTTCTTTGATTATTATACTCCCGACATCCAGCCTTTCTTTGATTATTTTACTTCCAGAATCCGACTGACCTTTCTTTGAGTATTATTGTCCCGACCTTTCTTTGAGTGTTATACTTCCAATATCCTACCTTTCGTTTAGTATTATACTCCCGACATCCGAATTTGCTCGACAATCCGACATTTCTTTGAGTATTATACTCTTGATATCCATCCCTTCTTTGAATATTATACTACTGACATCCCCAAGATTTGAAAATGCACGCTATTAATATCTTTCATTTAATACGCACGCCCTAACCAACTGTCGCATAAGTCTGAACTTGCCTGTGAATACATTCAATATATTCTTAAGATATCTTAACAATGTCACTACTATTTTATGAAACGACGACTATCACAATTATACTGTGACAACATCAAGAAATTACTTGTAAAATTTGCACCAAAAAACAAAATTAGATATTTTTTATTCACTTTTTTCTTATATTTTTATTTTGTTATTTTCGGAGTTATTATTTACTTTAATATTTTATAAAGTAGGGTTGAGAGTTAAGTATATTCATATGTTAATTTTAGATATACTTCAAATGTAGGTTTAAGTAAAGAAATACTCGTAGAATCTAAATTTGACTAATCCTAAAAATATTTCGTAAAGATAATAAATCCTGAAAATAAACATTTATTTTTATATTTAAATAATCTCTAAAATATTAGTTCAACACATCACCGGGGTTATTTTGATTTTGTAGTGAATTATTTTTGCTATCTTTTTGCCGATAAATATTTCAAGCAAGATAAATATTTATCATATTTGTTTCTAATAATATGATAAAATAATTATCAGTCGATATTTGAACAAAATTGACCTTGCCCCTTGTTTATAGTCAGAAGGCAAATACAATCCGTCGATACCTCTTTTTGATTAATTTACACTCGCCACCCCCCATGCCCCTGGATTGGAAAATATGGGCACTCTGAAACCTTCGCCCTTCCTTTGAGTATTTTAGTTCTAACATCTGACCGACCTTTCTTTAAGTATTTTACTATCGACATTCGACCTCTCTTTGTGTATTATACTACATACGTCCGACCTTTCTTTGATTATTATACTCCCGACATCCAGCCTTTCTTTGATTATTTTACTTCCAGAATCCGACTGACCTTTCTTTGAGTATTATTGTCCCGACCTTTCTTTGAGTATTATACTTCCAATATCCTACCTTTCGTTTAGTATTATACTCCCGACATCCGAATTTGCTCGACAATCCGACATTTCTTTGAGTATTATACTCTTGATATCCATCCCTTCTTTGAATATTATACTACTGACATCCCCAAGATTTGAAAATGCACGCTATTAATATCTTTCATTTAAGACGCACGCCCTAACCAACTGTCGCATAAGTCTGAACTTGCCTGTGAATACATTCAATATATTCTTAAGATATCTTAACAATGTCACTACTATTTTATGAAACGACGACTATCAAAATTATACTGTGACAACATCAAGAAATTACTTGTAAAATTTGCACCAAAAAACAAAATTAGATATTTTTTATTCACTTTTTTCTTATATTTTTATTTTGTTATTTTCGGAGTTATTATTTACTTTAATATTTTATAAAGTAGGGTTGAGAGTTAAGTATATTCATATGTTAATTTTAGATATACTTCGAATGTAGGTTTAAGTAAAGAAATACTCGTAGAATCTAAATTTGACCAATCCTAAAAATATTTCGTAAAGATAATAAATCCTGAAAATAAACATTTATTTTTATATTTAAATAATCTCTAAAATATTAGTTCAACACATCACCGGGGTTATTTTGATTTTGTAGTGAATTATTTTTGCTATCTTTTTGCCGATAAATATTTCAAGCAAGATAAATATTTATCATATTTGTTTCTAATAATATGATAAAATAATTATCAGTCGATATTTGAACAAAATTGACCTTGCCCCTTGTTTATAGTCAGAAGGCAAATACAATCCGTCGATACCTCTTTTTGATTAATTTACACTCGCCACCCCCCATGCCCCGGGATTGGAAAATATGGGCACTCTGAAACCTTCGCCCTTCCTTTGAGTATTTTAGTTCTAACATCTGACCGACCTTTCTTTAAGTATTTTACTATCGACATTCGACCTCTCTTTGTGTATTATACTACATACGTCCGACCTTTCTTTGATTATTATACTCCCGACATCCAGCCTTTCTTTGATTATTTTACTTCCAGAATCCGACTGACCTTTCTTTGAGTATTATTGTCCCGACCTTTCTTTGAGTATTATACTTCCAATATCCTACCTTTCGTTTAGTATTATACTCCCGACATCCGAATTTGCTCGACAATCCGACATTTCTTTGAGTATTATACTCTTGATATCCATCCCTTCTTTGAATATTATACTACTGACATCCCCAAGATTTGAAAATGCACGCTATTAATATCTTTCATTTAAGACGCACGCCCTAACCAACTGTCGCATAAGTCTGAACTTGCCTGTGAATACATTCAATATATTCTTAAGATATCTTAACAATGTCACTACTATTTTATGAAACGACGACTATCAAAATTATACTGTGACAACATCAAGAAATTACTTGTAAAATTTGCACCAAAAAACAAAATTAGATATTTTTTATTCACTTTTTTCTTATATTTTTATTTTGTTATTTTCGGAGTTATTATTTACTTTAATATTTTATAAAGTAGGGTTGAGAGTTAAGTATATTCATATGTTAATTTTAGATATACTTCGAATGTAGGTTTAAGTAAAGAAATACTCGTAGAATCTAAATTTGACCAATCCTAAAAATATTTCGTAAAGATAATAAATCCTGAAAATAAACATTTATTTTTATATTTAAATAATCTCTAAAATATTAGTTCAACACATCACCGGGGTTATTTTGATTTTGTAGTGAATTATTTTTGCTATCTTTTTGCCGATAAATATTTCAAGCAAGATAAATATTTATCATATTTGTTTCTAATAATATGATAAAATAATTATCAGTCGATATTTGAACAAAATTGACCTTGCCCCTTGTTTATAGTCAGAAGGCAAATACAATCCGTCGATACCTCTTTTTGATTAATTTACACTCGCCACCCCCCATGCCCCGGGATTGGAAAATATGGGCACTCTGAAACCTTCGCCCTTCCTTTGAGTATTTTAGTTCTAACATCTGACCGACCTTTCTTTAAGTATTTTACTATCGACATTCGACCTCTCTTTGTGTATTATACTACATACGTCCGACCTTTCTTTGATTATTATACTCCCGACATCCAGCCTTTCTTTGATTATTTTACTTCCAGAATCCGACTGACCTTTCTTTGAGTATTATTGTCCCGACCTTTCTTTGAGTATTATACTTCCAATATCCTACCTTTCGTTTAGTATTATACTCCCGACATCCGAATTTGCTCGACAATCCGACATTTCTTTGAGTATTATACTCTTGATATCCATCCCTTCTTTGAATATTATACTACTGACATCCCCAAGATTTGAAAATGCACGCTATTAATATCTTTCATTTAAGACGCACGCCCTAACCAACTGTCGCATAAGTCTGAACTTGCCTGTGAATACATTCAATATATTCTTAAGATATCTTAACAATGTCACTACTATTTTATGAAACGACGACTATCAAAATTATACTGTGACAACATCAAGAAATTACTTGTAAAATTTGCACCAAAAAACAAAATTAAATATTTTTTATTCACTTTTTTCTTATATTTTTATTTTGTTATTTTCGGAGTTATTATTTACTTTAATATTTTATAAAGTAGGGTTGAGAGTTAAGTATATTCATATGTTAATTTTAGATATACTTCGAATGTAGGTTTAAGTAAAGAAATACTCGTAGAATCTAAATTTGACCAATCCTAAAAATATTTCGTAAAGATAATAAATCCTGAAAATAAACATTTATTTTTATATTTAAATAATCTCTAAAATATTAGTTCAACACATCACCGGGGTTATTTTGATTTTGTAGTGAATTATTTTTGCTATCTTTTTGCCGATAAATATTTCAAGCAAGATAAATATTTATCATATTTGTTTCTAATAATATGATAAAATAATTATCAGTCGATATTTGAACAAAATTAACCTTGCCCCTTGTTTATAGTCAGAAGGCAAATACAATCCGTCGATACCTTTTTTTGATTAATTTACACTCGCCACCCCCCATTCCCCGGGATTGGAAAATATGGGCACTCTGAAACCTTCGCCCTTCCTTTGAGTATTTTAGTTCTAACATCTGACCGACCTTTCTTTAAGTATTTTACTATCGACATTCGACCTCTCTTTGTGTATTATACTACATACGTCCGACCTTTCTTTGATTATTATACTCCCGACATCCAGCCTTTCTTTGATTATTTTACTTCCAGAATCCGACTGACCTTTCTTTGAGTATTATTGTCCCGACCTTTCTTTGAGTGTTATACTTCCAATATCCTACCTTTCGTTTAGTATTATACTCCCGACATCCGAATTTGCTCGACAATCCGACATTTCTTTGAGTATTATACTCTTGATATCCATCCCTTCTTTGAATATTATACTACTGACATCCCCAAGATTTGAAAATGCACGCTATTAATATCTTTCATTTAAGACGCACGCCCTAACCAACTGTCGCATAAGTCTGAACTTGCCTGTGAATACATTCAATATATTCTTAAGATATCTTAACAATGTCACTACTATTTTATGAAACGACGACTATCACAATTATACTGTGACAACATCAAGAAATTACTTGTAAAATTTGCACCAAAAAACAAAATTAGATATTTTTTATTCACTTTTTTCTTATATTTTTATTTTGTTATTTTCGGAGTTATTATTTACTTTAATATTTTATAAAGTAGGGTTGAGAGTTAAGTATATTCATATGTTAATTTTAGATATACTTCGAATGTAGGTTTAAGTAAAGAAATACTCGTAGAATCTAAATTTGACCAATCCTAAAAATATTTCGTAAAGATAATAAATCCTGAAAATAAACATTTATTTTTATATTTAAATAATCTCTAAAATATTAGTTCAACACATCACCGGGGTTATTTTGATTTTGTAGTGAATTATTTTTGCTATCTTTTTGCCGATAAATATTTCAAGCAAGATAAATATTTATCATATTTGTTTCTAATAATATGATAAAATAATTATCAGTCGATATTTGAACAAAATTGACCTTGCCCCTTGTTTATAGTCAGAAGGCAAATACAATCCGTCGATACCTCTTTTTGATTAATTTACACTCGCCACCCCCCATGCCCCGGGATTGGAAAATATGGGCACTCTGAAACCTTCGCCCTTCCTTTGAGTATTTTAGTTCTA
The DNA here is from genome assembly GCA_946814005.1 of Chamaenerion angustifolium. NCBI lineage: Eukaryota > Viridiplantae > Streptophyta > Magnoliopsida > Myrtales > Onagraceae > Chamaenerion > Chamaenerion angustifolium. The sequence goes on from OX328266.1 coordinate 25,162,698, forward strand.
ACATCTGACCGACCTTTCTTTAAGTATTTTACTATCGACATTCGACCTCTCTTTGTGTATTATACTACATACGTCCGACCTTTCTTTGATTATTATACTCCCGACATCCAGCCTTTCTTTGATTATTTTACTTCCAGAATCCGACTGACCTTTCTTTGAGTATTATTGTCCCGACCTTTCTTTGAGTATTATACTTCCAATATCCTACCTTTCGTTTAGTATTATACTCCCGACATCCGAATTTGCTCGACAATCCGACATTTCTTTGAGTATTATACTCTTGATATCCATCCCTTCTTTGAATATTATACTACTGACATCCCCAAGATTTGAAAATGCACGCTATTAATATCTTTCATTTAAGACGCACGCCCTAACCAACTGTCGCATAAGTCTGAACTTGCCTGTGAATACATTCAATATATTCTTAAGATATCTTAACAATGTCACTACTATTTTATGAAACGACGACTATCAAAATTATACTGTGACAACATCAAGAAATTACTTGTAAAATTTGCACCAAAAAACAAAATTAAATATTTTTTATTCACTTTTTTCTTATATTTTTATTTTGTTATTTTCGGAGTTATTATTTACTTTAATATTTTATAAAGTAGGGTTGAGAGTTAAGTATATTCATATGTTAATTTTAGATATACTTCGAATGTAGGTTTAAGTAAAGGAATACTCGTAGAATCTAAATTTGACCAATCCTAAAAATATTTCGTAAAGATAATAAATCCTGAAAATAAACATTTATTTTTATATTTAAATAATCTCTAAAATATTAGTTCAACACATCACCGGGGTTATTTTGATTTTGTAGTGAATTATTTTTGCTATCTTTTTGCCGATAAATATTTCAAGCAAGATAAATATTTATCATATTTGTTTCTAATAATATGATAAAATAATTATCAGTCGATATTTGAACAAAATTAACCTTGCCCCTTGTTTATAGTCAGAAGGCAAATACAATCCGTCGATACCTCTTTTTGATTAATTTACACTCGCCACCCCCCATTCCCCGGGATTGGAAAATATGGGCACTCTGAAACCTTCGCCCTTCCTTTGAGTATTTTAGTTCTAACATCTGACCGACCTTTCTTTAAGTATTTTACTATCGACATTCGACCTCTCTTTGTGTATTATACTACATACGTCCGACCTTTCTTTGATTATTATACTCCCGACATCCAGCCTTTCTTTGATTATTTTACTTCCAGAATCCGACTGACCTTTCTTTGAGTATTATTGTCCCGACCTTTCTTTGAGTGTTATACTTCCAATATCCTACCTTTCGTTTAGTATTATACTCCCGACATCCGAATTTGCTCGACAATCCGACATTTCTTTGAGTATTATACTCGTGATATCCATCCCTTCTTTGAATATTATACTACTGACATCCCCAAGATTTGAAAATGCACGCTATTAATATCTTTCATTTAAGACGCACGCCCTAACCAACTGTCGCATAAGTCTGAACTTGCCTGTGAATACATTCAATATATTCTTAAGATATCTTAACAATGTCACTACTATTTTATGAAACGACGACTATCACAATTATACTGTGACAACATCAAGAAATTACTTGTAAAATTTGAACCAAAAAACAAAATTAGATATTTTTTATTCACTTTTTTCTTATATTTTTATTTTGTTATTTTCGGAGTTATTATTTACTTTAATATTTTATAAAGTAGGGTTGAGAGTTAAGTATATTCATATGTTAATTTTAGATATACTTCGAATGTAGGTTTAAGTAAAGAAATACTCGTAGAATCTAAATTTGACCAATCCTAAAAATATTTCGTAAAGATAATAAATCCTGAAAATAAACATTTATTTTTATATTTAAATAATCTCTAAAATATTAGTTCAATACATCACCGGGGTTATTTTGATTTTGTAGTGAATTATTTTTGCTATCTTTTTGCCGATAAATATTTCAAGCAAGATAAATATTTATCATATTTGTTTCTAATAATATGATAAAATAATTATCAGTCGATATTTGAACAAAATTGACCTTGCCCCTTGTTTATAGTCAGAAGGCAAATACAATCCGTCGATACCTCTTTTTGATTAATTTACACTCGCCACCCCCCATTCCCCGGGATTGGAAAATATGGGCACTCTGAAACCTTCGCCCTTCCTTTGAGTATTTTAGTTCTAACATCTGACCGACCTTTCTTTAAGTATTTTACTATCGACATTCGACCTCTCTTTGTGTATTATACTACATACGTCCGACCTTTCTTTGATTATTATACTCCCGACATCCAGCCTTTCTTTGATTATTTTACTTCCAGAATCCGACTGACCTTTCTTTGAGTATTATTGTCCCGACCTTTCTTTGAGTGTTATACTTCCAATATCCTACCTTTCGTTTAGTATTATACTCCCGACATCCGAATTTGCTCGACAATCCGACATTTCTTTGAGTATTATACTCGTGATATCCATCCCTTCTTTGAATATTATACTACTGACATCCCCAAGATTTGAAAATGCACGCTATTAATATCTTTCATTTAAGACGCACGCCCTAACCAACTGTCGCATAAGTCTGAACTTGCCTGTGAATACATTCAATATATTCTTAAGATATCTTAACAATGTCACTACTATTTTATGAAACGACGACTATCACAATTATACTGTGACAACATCAAGAAATTACTTGTAAAATTTGAACCAAAAAACAAAATTAGATATTTTTTATTCACTTTTTTCTTATATTTTTATTTTGTTATTTTCGGAGTTATTATTTACTTTAATATTTTATAAAGTAGGGTTGAGAGTTAAGTATATTCATATGTTAATTTTAGATATACTTCGAATGTAGGTTTAAGTAAAGAAATACTCGTAGAATCTAAATTTGACCAATCCTAAAAATATTTCGTAAAGATAATAAATCCTGAAAATAAACATTTATTTTTATATTTAAATAATCTCTAAAATATTAGTTCAATACATCACCGGGGTTATTTTGATTTTGTAGTGAATTATTTTTGCTATCTTTTTGCCGATAAATATTTCAAGCAAGATAAATATTTATCATATTTGTTTCTAATAATATGATAAAATAATTATCAGTCGATATTTGAACAAAATTGACCTTGCCCCTTGTTTATAGTCAGAAGGCAAATACAATCCGTCGATACCTCTTTTTGATTAATTTACACTCGCCACCCCCCATGCCCCGGGATTGGAAAATATGGGCACTCTGAAACCTTCGCCCTTCCTTTGAGTATTTTAGTTCTAACATCTGACCGACCTTTCTTTAAGTATTTTACTATCGACATTCGACCTCTCTTTGTGTATTATACTACATACGTCCGACCTTTCTTTGATTATTATACTCCCGACATCCAGCCTTTCTTTGATTATTTTACTTCCAGAATCCGACTGACCTTTCTTTGAGTATTATTGTCCCGACCTTTCTTTGAGTATTATACTTCCAATATCCTACCTTTCGTTTAGTATTATACTCCCGACATCCGAATTTGCTCGACAATCCGACATTTCTTTGAGTATTATACTCTTGATATCCATCCCTTCTTTGAATATTATACTACTGACATCCCCAAGATTTGAAAATGCACGCTATTAATATCTTTCATTTAAGACGCACGCCCTAACCAACTGTCGCATAAGTCTGAACTTGCCTGTGAATACATTCAATATATTCTTAAGATATCTTAACAATGTCACTACTATTTTATGAAACGACGACTATCAAAATTATACTGTGACAACATCAAGAAATTACTTGTAAAATTTGCACCAAAAAACAAAATTAGATATTTTTTATTCACTTTTTTCTTATATTTTTATTTTGTTATTTTCGGAGTTATTATTTACTTTAATATTTTATAAAGTAGGGTTCAGAGTTAAGTATATTCATATGTTAATTTTAGATATACTTCGAATGTAGGTTTAAGTAAAAAAATACTCGTAGAATCTAAATTTGACCAATCCTAAAAATATTTCGTAAAGATAATAAATCCTGAAAATAAACATTTATTTTTATATTTAAATAATCTCTAAAATATTAGTTCAACACATCACCGGGGTTATTTTGATTTTGTAGTGAATTATTTTTGCTATCTTTTTGCCGATAAATATTTCAAGCAAGATAAATATTTATCATATTTGTTTCTAATAATATGATAAAATAATTATCAGTCGATATTTGAACAAAATTGACCTTGCCCCTTGTTTATAGTCAGAAGGCAAATACAATCCGTCGATACCTCTTTTTGATTAATTTACACTCGCCACCCCCCATGCCCCGGGATTGGAAAATATGGGCACTCTGAAACCTTCGCCCTTCATTTGAGTATTTTAGTTCTAACATCTGACCGACCTTTCTTTAAGTATTTTACTATCGACATTCGACCTCTCTTTGTGTATTATACTACATACGTCCGACCTTTCTTTGATTATTATACTCCCGACATCCAACCTTTCTTTGATTATTTTACTTCCAGAATCCGACTGACCTTTCTTTGAGTATTATTGTCCTGACCTTTCTTTGAGTATTATACTTCCAAAATCCTACCTTTCGTTTAGTATTATACTCCCGACATCCGAATTTTCTCGACAATCCGACCTTTCTTTGAGTATTATACTCTTGATATCCATCCCTTCTTTGAATATTATACTGCTGACATCCCCAAGATTTGAACATGCACGCTATTAATATCTATCATTTAAGATGCACGCCCTAACCAACTGTCGCATAAGTCCGAACTTGCTTGTGAATACATTCAATATATTCTTAAGATATCTTAACAATGTCACTACTATTTTATGAAACGACGACTATCAAAATTATACTGTGACAACATCAAGAAATTACCTGTAAAATTTGCACCAAAAAACAAAATTAGATTTTTTATTCACTTTTTTCTTATATTTTTATTTTGTTATTTTCGGAGTTATTATTTACTTTAATATTTTATAAAGTAGGGTTGAGAGTTAAGTATATTCATATGTTAATTTTAGATATACTTCGAATGTAGGTTTAAGTAAAGAAATACTCGTAGAATCTAAATTTGACCAATCCTAAAAATATTTCGTAAAGATAATAAATCCTGAAAATAAACATTTATTTTTATATTTAAATAATCTCTAAAATATTAGTTCAACACATCACCGGGGTTATTTTGATTTTGTAGTGAATTATTTTTGCTATCTTTTTGCCGATAAATATTTCAAGCAAGATAAATATTTATCATATTTGTTTCTAATAATATGATAAAATAATTATCAGTCGATATTTGAACAAAATTAACCTTGCCCCTTGTTTATAGTCAGAAGGCAAATACAATCCGTCGATACCTCTTTTTGATTAATTTACACTCGCCACCCCCCATTCCCCGGGATTGGAAAATATGGGCACTCTGAAACCTTCGCCCTTCCTTTGAGTATTTTAGTTCTAACATCTGACCGACCTTTCTTTAAGTATTTTACTATCGACATTCGACCTCTCTTTGTGTATTATACTACATACGTCCGACCTTTCTTTGATTATTATACTCCCGACATCCAGCCTTTCTTTGATTATTTTACTTCCAGAATCCGACTGACCTTTCTTTGAGTATTATTGTCCCGACCTTTCTTTGAGTGTTATACTTCCAATATCCTACCTTTCGTTTAGTATTATACTCCCGACATCCGAATTTGCTCGACAATCCGACATTTCTTTGAGTATTATACTCTTGATATCCATCCCTTCTTTGAATATTATACTACTGACATCCCCAAGATTTGAAAATGCACGCTATTAATATCTTTCATTTAAGACGCACGCCCTAACCAACTGTCGCATAAGTCTGAACTTGCCTGTGAATACATTCAATATATTCTTAAGATATCTTAACAATGTCACTACTATTTTATGAAACGACGACTATCAAAATTATACTGTGACAACATCAAGAAATTACTTGTAAAATTTGCACCAAAAAACAAAATTAGATATTTTTTATTCACTTTTTTCTTATATTTTTATTTTGTTATTTTCGGAGTTATTATTTACTTTAATATTTTATAAAGTAGGGTTCAGAGTTAAGTATATTCATATGTTAATTTTAGATATACTTCGAATGTAGGTTTAAGTAAAGAAATACTCGTAGAATCTAAATTTGACCAATCCTAAAAATATTTCGTAAAGATAATAAATCCTGAAAATAAACATTTATTTTTATATTTAAATAATCTCTAAAATATTAGTTCAATACATCACCGGGGTTATTTTGATTTTGTAGTGAATTATTTTTGCTATCTTTTTGCCGATAAATATTTCAAGCAAGATAAATATTTATCATATTTGTTTCTAATAATATGATAAAATAATTATCAGTCGATATTTGAACAAAATTGACCTTGCCCCTTGTTTATAGTCAGAAGGCAAATACAATCCGTCGATACCTCTTTTTGATTAATTTACACTCGCCACCCCCCATGCCCCGGGATTGGAAAATATGGGCACTCTGAAACCTTCGCCCTTCCTTTGAGTATTTTAGTTCTAACATCTGACCGACCTTTCTTTAAGTATTTTACTATCGACATTCGACCTCTCTTTGTGTATTATACTACATACGTCCGACCTTTCTTTGATTATTATACTCCCGACATCCAGCCTTTCTTTGATTATTTTACTTCCAGAATCCGACTGACCTTTCTTTGAGTATTATTGTCCCGACCTTTCTTTGAGTATTATACTTCCAATATCCTACCTTTCGTTTAGTATTATACTCCCGACATCCGAATTTGCTCGACAATCCGACATTTCTTTGAGTATTATACTCTTGATATCCATCCCTTCTTTGAATATTATACTACTGACATCCCCAAGATTTGAAAATGCACGCTATTAATATCTTTCATTTAAGACGCACGCCCTAACCAACTGTCGCATAAGTCTGAACTTGCCTGTGAATACATTCAATATATTCTTAAGATATCTTAACAATGTCACTACTATTTTATGAAACGACGACTATCAAAATTATACTGTGACAACATCAAGAAATTACTTGTAAAATTTGCACCAAAAAACAAAATTAGATATTTTTTATTCACTTTTTTCTTATATTTTTATTTTGTTATTTTCGGAGTTATTATTTACTTTAATATTTTATAAAGTAGGGTTCAGAGTTAAGTATATTCATATGTTAATTTTAGATATACTTCGAATGTAGGTTTAAGTAAAAAAATACTCGTAGAATCTAAATTTGACCAATCCTAAAAATATTTCGTAAAGATAATAAATCCTGAAAATAAACATTTATTTTTATATTTAAATAATCTCTAAAATATTAGTTCAACACATCACCGGGGTTATTTTGATTTTGTAGTGAATTATTTTTGCTATCTTTTTGCCGATAAATATTTCAAGCAAGATAAATATTTATCATATTTGTTTCTAATAATATGATAAAATAATTATCAGTCGATATTTGAACAAAATTGACCTTGCCCCTTGTTTATAGTCAGAAGGCAAATACAATCCGTCGATACCTCTTTTTGATTAATTTACACTCGCCACCCCCCATGCCCCGGGATTGGAAAATATGGGCACTCTGAAACCTTCGCCCTTCCTTTGAGTATTTTAGTTCTAACATCTGACCGACCTTTCTTTAAGTATTTTACTATCGAAATCCGACCTTTCTTTGTGTATTATACTACATACGTCCGACCTTTCTTTGATTATTATACTCCCGACATCCAACCTTTCTTTGATTATTTTACTTCCAGAATCCGACTGACCTTTCTTTGAGTATTATTATCCTGACCTTTCTTTGAGTATTATACTTCCAAAATCCTACCTTTCGTTTAGTATTATACTCCCGACATCCGAATTTTCTCGACAATCCGACCTTTCTTTGAGTATTATACTCTTGATATCCATCCCTTCTTTGAATATTATACTGCTGACATCCCCAAGATTTGAACATGCACGCTATTAATATCTATCATTTAAGATGCACGCCCTAACCAACTGTCGCATAAGTCCGAACTTGCTTGTGAATACATTCAATATATTCTTAAGATATCTTAACAATGTCACTACTATTTTATGAAACGACGACTATCAAAATTATACTGTGACAACATCAAGAAATTACCTGTAAAATTTGCACCAAAAAACAAAATTAGATTTTTTTTTCACTTTTTTCTTATATTTTTATTTTGTTATTTTCGGAGTTATTATTTACTTTAATATTTTATAAAGTAGGGTTGAGAGTTAAGTATATTCATATGTTAATTTTAGATATACTTCGAATGTAGGTTTAAGTAAAGAAATACTCGTAGAATCTAAATTTGACCAATCCTAAAAATATTTCGTAAAGATAATAAATCCTGAAAATAAACATTTATTTTTATATTTAAATAATCTCTAAAATATTAGTTCAACACATCACCGGGGTTATTTTGATTTTGTAGTGAATTATTTTTGCTATCTTTTTGCCGATAAATATTTCAAGCAAGATAAATATTTATCATATTTGTTTCTAATAATATGATAAAATAATTATCAGTCGATATTTGAACAAAATTAACCTTGCCCCTTGTTTATAGTCAGAAGGCAAATACAATCCGTCGATACCTCTTTTTGATTAATTTACACTCGCCACCCCCCATTCCCCGGGATTGGAAAATATGGGCACTCTGAAACCTTCGCCCTTCCTTTGAGTATTTTAGTTCTAACATCTGACCGACCTTTCTTTAAGTATTTTACTATCGACATTCGACCTCTCTTTGTGTATTATACTACATACGTCCGACCTTTCTTTGATTATTATACTCCCGACATCCAGCCTTTCTTTGATTATTTTACTTCCAGAATCCGACTGACCTTTCTTTGAGTATTATTGTCCCGACCTTTCTTTGAGTGTTATACTTCCAATATCCTACCTTTCGTTTAGTATTATACTCCCGACATCCGAATTTGCTCGACAATCCGACATTTCTTTGAGTATTATACTCTTGATATCCATCCCTTCTTTGAATATTATACTACTGACATCCCCAAGATTTGAAAATGCACGCTATTAATATCTTTCATTTAAGACGCACGCCCTAACCAACTGTCGCATAAGTCTGAACTTGCCTGTGAATACATTCAATATATTCTTAAGATATCTTAACAATGTCACTACTATTTTATGAAACGACGACTATCAAAATTATACTGTGACAACATCAAGAAATTACTTGTAAAATTTGCACCAAAAAACAAAATTAGATATTTTTTATTCACTTTTTTCTTATATTTTTATTTTGTTATTTTCAGAGTTATTATTTACTTTAATATTTTATAAAGTAGGGTTCAGAGTTAAGTATATTCATATGTTAATTTTAGATATACTTCGAATGTAGGTTTAAGTAAAAAAATACTCGTAGAATCTAAATTTGACCAATCCTAAAAATATTTCGTAAAGATAATAAATCCTGAAAATAAACATTTATTTTTATATTTAAATAATCTCTAAAATATTAGTTCAACACATCACCGGGGTTATTTTGATTTTGTAGTGAATTATTTTTGCTATCTTTTTGCCGATAAATATTTCAAGCAAGATAAATATTTATCATATTTGTTTCTAATAATATGATAAAATAATTATCAGTCGATATTTGAACAAAATTGACCTTGCCCCTTGTTTATAGTCAGAAGGCAAATACAATCCGTCGATACCTCTTTTTGATTAATTTACACTCGCCACCCCCCATGCCCCGGGATTGGAAAATATGGGCACTCTGAAACCTTCGCCCTTCCTTTGAGTATTTTAGTTCTAACATCTGACCGACCTTTCTTTAAGTATTTTACTATCGAAATCCGACCTTTCTTTGTGTATTATACTACATACGTCCGACCTTTCTTTGATTATTATACTCCCGACATCCAACCTTTCTTTGATTATTTTACTTCCAGAATCCGACTGACCTTTCTTTGAGTATTATTGTCCTGACCTTTCTTTGAGTATTATACTTCCAAAATCCTACCTTTCGTTTAGTATTATACTCCCGACATCCGAATTTTCTCGACAATCCGACCTTTCTTTGAGTATTATACTCTTGATATCCATCCCTTCTTTGAATATTATACTGCTGACATCCCCAAGATTTGAACATGCACGCTATTAATATCTATCATTTAAGATGCACGCCCTAACCAACTGTCGCATAAGTCCGAACTTGCTTGTGAATACATTCAATATATTCTTAAGATATCTTAACAATGTCACTACTATTTTATGAAACGACGACTATCAAAATTATACTGTGACAACATCAAGAAATTACCTGTAAAATTTGCACCAAAAAACAAAATTAGATTTTTTATTCACTTTTTTCTTATATTTTTATTTTGTTATTTTCGGAGTTATTATTTACTTTAATATTTTATAAAGTAGGGTTGAGAGTTAAGTATATTCATATGTTAATTTTAGATATACTTCGAATGTAGGTTTAAGTAAAGAAATACTCGTAGAATCTAAATTTGACCAATCCTAAAAATATTTCGTAAAGATAATAAATCCTGAAAATAAACATTTATTTTTATATTTAAATAATCTCTAAAATATTAGTTCAACACATCACCGGGGTTATTTTGATTTTGTAGTGAATTATTTTTGCTATCTTTTTGCCGATAAATATTTCAAGCAAGATAAATATTTATCATATTTGTTTCTAATAATATGATAAAATAATTATCAGTCGATATTTGAACAAAATTAACCTTGCCCCTTGTTTATAGTCAGAAGGCAAATACAATCCGTCGATACCTCTTTTTGATTAATTTACACTCGCCACCCCCCATTCCCCGGGATTGGAAAATATGGGCACTCTGAAACCTTCGCCCTTCCTTTGAGTATTTTAGTTCTAACATCTGACCGACCTTTCTTTAAGTATTTTACTATCGACATTCGACCTCTCTTTGTGTATTATACTACATACGTCCGACCTTTCTTTGATTATTATACTCCCGACATCCAGCCTTTCTTTGATTATTTTACTTCCAGAATCCGACTGACCTTTCTTTGAGTATTATTGTCCCGACCTTTCTTTGAGTGTTATACTTCCAATATCCTACCTTTCGTTTAGTATTATACTCCCGACATCCGAATTTGCTCGACAATCCGACATTTCTTTGAGTATTATACTCTTGATATCCATCCCTTCTTTGAATATTATACTACTGACATCCCCAAGATTTGAAAATGCACGCTATTAATATCTTTCATTTAAGACGCACGCCCTAACCAACTGTCGCATTAGTCTGAACTTGCCTGTGAATACATTCAATATATTCTTAAGATATCTTAACAATGTCACTACTATTTTATGAAACGACGACTATCAAAATTATACTGTGACAACATCAAGAAATTACTTGTAAAATTTGCACCAAAAAACAAAATTAGATATTTTTTATTCACTTTTTTCTTATATTTTTATTTTGTTATTTTCGGAGTTATTATTTACTTTAATATTTTATAAAGTAGGGTTGAGAGTTAAGTATATTCATATGTTAATTTTAGATATACTTCGAATGTAGGTTTAAGTAAAGAAATACTCGTAGAATCTAAATTTGACCAATCCTAAAAATATTTCGTAAAGATAATAAATCCTGAAAATAAACATTTATTTTTATATTTAAATAATCTCTAAAATATTAGTTCAACACATCACCGGGGTTATTTTGATTTTGTAGTGAATTATTTTTGCTATCTTTTTGCCGATAAATATTTCAAGCAAGATAAATATTTATCATATTTGTTTCTAATAATATGATAAAATAATTATCAGTCGATATTTGAACAAAATTGAGCTTGCCCCTTGTTTATAGTTAGAAGGCAAATACAATCCGTCGATACCTCTTTTTGATTAATTTACACTCGCCACCCCCCATGCCCCGGGATTGGAAAATATGGGCACTCTGAAACCTTCGCCCTTCCTTTGAGTATTTTAGTTCTAACATCTGACCGACCTTTCTTTAAGTATTTTACTATCGACATTCGACCTCTCTTTGTGTATTATACTACATACGTCTGACCTTTCTTTGATTATTATACTCCCGACATCCAGCCTTTCTTTGATTATTTTACTTCCAGAATCCGACTGACCTTTCTTTGAGTATTCTTGTCCCGACCTTTCTTTGAGTATTATACTTCCAATATCCTACCTTTCGTTTAGTATTATACTCCCGACATCCGAATTTGCTCTAAAATCCGACATTTCTTTGAGTATTATACTCTTGATATCCATCCCTTCTTTGAATATTATACTACTGACATCCCCAAGATTTGAAAATGCACGCTATTAATATCTTTCATTTAAGACGCACGCCCTAACCAACTGTCGCATAAGTCTGAACTTGCCTGTGAATACATTCAATATATTCTTAAGATATCTTAACAATGTCACTACTATTTTATGAAACGACGACTATCAAAATTATACTGTGACAACATCAAGAAATTACTTGTAAAATTTGCACCAAAAAACAAAATTAGATATTTTTTATTCACTTTTTTCATATATTTTTATTTTGTTATTTTCGGAGTTATTATTTACTTTAATATTTTATAAAGTAGGGTTGAGAATTAAGTATATTCATATGTTAATTTTAGATATACTTCGAATGTAGGTTTAAGTAAAGAAATACTCGTAGAATCTAAATTTGACCAATCCTAAAAATATTTCGTAAAGATAATAAATCCTGAAAATAAACATTTATTTTTATATTTAAATAATCTCTAAAATATTAGTTCAACACATCACCGGGGTTATTTTGATTTTGTAGTGAATTATTTTTGCTATCTTTTTGCCGATAAATATTTCAAGCAAGATAAATATTTATCATATTTGTTTCTAATAATATGATAAAATAATTATCAGTCGATATTTGAACAAAATTGACCTTGCCCCTTGTTTATAGTTAGAAGGCAAATACAATCCGTCGATACCTCTTTTTGATTAATTTACACTCGCCACCCCCCATGCCCCGGGATTGGAAAATATGGGCACTCTGAAACCTTCGCCCTTCCTTTGAGTATTTTAGTTCTAACATCTGACCGACCTTTCTTTAAGTATTTTACTATCGACATTCGACCTCTCTTTGTGTATTATACTACATACGTCTGACCTTTCTTTGATTATTATACTCCTGACATCCAGCCTTTCTTTGATTATTTTACTTCCAGAATCCGTCTGACCTTTCTTTGAGTATTCTTGTCCCGACCTTTCTTTGAGTATTATACTTCCAATATCCTACCTTTCGTTTAGTATTATACTCCCGACATCCGAATTTGCTCTAAAATCCGACATTTCTTTGAGTATTATACTCTTGATATCCATCCCTTCTTTGAATATTATACTACTGACATCCCCAAGATTTGAAAATGCACGCTATTAATATCTTTCATTTAAGACGCACGCCCTAACCAACTGTCGCATAAGTCTGAACTTGCCTGTGAATACATTCAATATATTCTTAAGATATCTTAACAATGTCACTACTATTTTATGAAACGACGACTATCAAAATTATACTGTGACAACATCAAGAAATTACTTGTAAAATTTGCACCAAAAAACAAAATTAGATATTTTTTATTCACTTTTTTCATATATTTTTATTTTGTTATTTTCGGAGTTATTATTTACTTTAATATTTTATAAAGTAGGGTTGAGAGTTAAGTATATTCATATGTTAATTTTAGATATACTTCGAATGTAGGTTTAAGTATAGAAATACTCGTAGAATCTAAATTTGACCAATCCTAAAAATATTTCGTAAAGATAATAAATCCTGAAAATAAACATTTATTTTTATATTTAAATAATCTCTAAAATATTAGTTCAACACATCACCGGGGTTATTTTGATTTTGTAGTGAATTATTTTGCTATCTTTTTGCCGATAAATATTTCAAGCAAGATAAATATTTATCATATTTGTTTCTAATAATATGATAAAATAATTATCAGTCGATATTTGAACAAAATTGACCTTGCCCCTTGTTTATAGTCAGAAGGCAAATACAATCCGTCGATACCTCTTTTTGATTAATTTACACTCGCCACCCCCCATGCCCCGGGATTGGAAAATATGGGCACTCTGAAACCTTCGCCCTTCCTTTGAGTATTTTAGTTCTAACATCTGACCGACCTTTCTTTAAGTATTTTACTATCGACATTCGACCTCTCTTTGTGTATTATACTACATACGTCCGACCTTTCTTTGATTATTATACTCCCGACATCCAGCCTTTCTTTGATTATTTTACTTCCAGAATCCGACTGACCTTTCTTTGAGTATTATTGTCCCGACCTTTCTTTGAGTATTATACTTCCAATATCCTACCTTTCGTTTAGTATTATACTCCCGACATCCGAATTTGCTCGACAATCCGACATTTCTTTGAGTATTATACTCTTGATATCCATCCCTTCTTTGAATATTATACTACTGACATCCCCAAGATTTGAAAATGCACGCTATTAATATCTTTCATTTAAGACGCACGCCCTAACCAACTGTCGCATAAGTCTGAACTTGCCTGTGAATACATTCAATATATTCTTAAGATATCTTAACAATGTCACTACTATTTTATGAAACGACGACTATCAAAATTATACTGTGACAACATCAAGAAATTACTTGTAAAATTTGCACCAAAAAACAAAATTAGATATTTTTTATTCACTTTTTTCATATATTTTTATTTTGTTATTTTCGGAGTTATTATTTACTTTAATATTTTATAAAGTAGGGTTGAGAGTTAAGTATATTCATATGTTAATTTTAGATATACTTCGGATGTAGGTTTAAGTAAAGAAATACTCGTAGAATCTAAATTTGACCAATCCTAAAAATATTTCGTAAAGATAATAAATCCTGAAAATAAACATTTATTTTTATATTTAAATAATCTCTAAAATATTAGTTCAACACATCACCGGGGTTATTTTGATTTTGTAGTGAATTATTTTTGCTATCTTTTTGCCGATAAATATTTCAAGCAAGATAAATATTTATCATATTTGTTTCTAATAATATGATAAAATAATTATCAGTCGATATTTGAACAAAATTGACCTTGCCCCTTGTTTATAGTCAGAAGGCAAATACAATCCGTCGATAGCTCTTTTTGATTAATTTACACTCGCCACCCCCCATGCCCCGGGATTGGAAAATATGGGCACTCTGAAACCTTCGCCCTTCCTTTGAGTATTTTAGTTCTAACATCTGACCGACCTTTCTTTAAGTATTTTACTATCGACATTCGACCTCTCTTTGTGTATTATACTACATACGTCTGACCTTTCTTTGATTATTATACTCCCGACATCCAGCCTTTCTTTGATTATTTTACTTCCAGAATCCGACTGACCTTTCTTTGAGTATTCTTGTCCCGACCTTTCTTTGAGTATTATACTTCCAATATCCTACCTTTCGTTTAGTATTATACTCCC
Source organism: Chamaenerion angustifolium (assembly GCA_946814005.1). NCBI lineage: Eukaryota > Viridiplantae > Streptophyta > Magnoliopsida > Myrtales > Onagraceae > Chamaenerion > Chamaenerion angustifolium. Next base: position 25,178,210 of record OX328266.1, read on the forward strand.
GACATCCGAATTTGCTCGACAATCCGACATTTCTTTGAGTATTATACTCTTGATATCCATCCCTTCTTTGAATATTATACTACTGACATCCCCAAGATTTGAAAATGCACGCTATTAATATCTTTCATTTAAGACGCACGCCCTAACCAACTGTCGCATAAGTCTGAACTTGCTTGTGAATACATTCAATATATTCTTAAGATATCTTAACAATGTCACTACTATTTTATGAAACGACGACTATCAAAATTATACTGTGACAACATCAAGAAATTACTTGTAAAATTTGCACCAAAAAACAAAATTAGATATTTTTTATTCACTTTTTTCTTATATTTTTATTTTGTTATTTTCGGAGTTATTATTTACTTTAATATTTTATAAAGTAGGGTTGAGAGTTAAGTATATTCATATGTTAATTTTAGATATACTTCGAATGTAGGTTTAAGTAAAGAAATACTCGTAGAATCTAAATTTGACCAATCCTAAAAATATTTCGTAAAGATAATAAATCCTGAAAATAAACATTTATTTTTATATTTAAATAATCTCTAAAATATTAGTTCAACACATCACCGGGGTTATTTTGATTTTGTAGTGAATTATTTTTGCTATCTTTTTGCTGATAAATATTTCAAGCAAGATAAATATTTATCATATTTGTTTCTAATAATATGATAAAATAATTATCAGTCGATATTTGAACAAAATTGACCTTGCCCCTTGTTTATAGTCAGAAGGCAAATACAATCCGTCGATACCTCTTTTTGATTAATTTACACTCGCCACCCCCCATGCCCCGGGATTGGAAAATATGGGCACTCTGAAACCTTCGCCTTTCCTTTGAGTATTTTAGTTCTAACATCTGACCGACCTTTCTTTAAGTATTTTACTATCGAAATCCGACCTTTCTTTGTGTATTATACTACATACGTCCGACCTTTCTTTGATTATTATACTCCCGACATCCAACCTTTCTTTGATTATTTTACTTCCAGAATCCGACTGACCTTTCTTTGAGTATTATTGTCCTGACCTTTCTATGAGTATTATACTTCCAAAATCCTACCTTTCGTTTAGTATTATACTCCCGACATCCGAATTTTCTCGACAATCCGACCTTTCTTTGAGTATTATACTCTTGATATCCATCCCTTCTTTGAATATTATACTGCTGACATCCCCAAGATTTGAACATGCACGCTATTAATATCTATCATTTAAGATGCACGCCCTAACCAACTGTCGCATAAGTCCGAACTTGCTTGTGAATACATTCAATATATTCTTAAGATATCTTAACAATGTCACTACTATTTTATGAAACGACGACTATCAAAATTATACTGTGACAACATCAAGAAATTACCTGTAAAATTTGCACCAAAAAACAAAATTAGATTTTTTATTCACTTTTTTCTTATATTTTTATTTTGTTATTTTCGGAGTTATTATTTACTTTAATATTTTATAAAGTAGGGTTGAGAGTTAAGTATATTCATATGTTAATTTTAGATATACTTCGAATGTAGGTTTAAGTAAAGAAATACTCGTAGAATCTAAATTTGACCAATCCTAAAAATATTTCGTAAAGATAATAAATCCTGAAAATAAACATTTATTTTTATATTTAAATAATCTCTAAAATATTAGTTCAACACATCACCGGGGTTATTTTGATTTTGTAGTGAATTATTTTTGCTATCTTTTTGCCGATAAATATTTCAAGCAAGATAAATATTTATCATATTTGTTTCTAATAATATGATAAAATAATTATCAGTCGATATTTGAACAAAATTGACCTTGCCCCTTGTTTATAGTCAGAAGGCAAATACAATCCGTCGATACCTCTTTTTGATTAATTTACACTCGCCACCCCCCATGCCCCGGGATTGGAAAATATGGGCACTCTGAAACCTTCGCCTTTCCTTTGAGTATTTTAGTTCTAACATCTGACCGACCTTTCTTTAAGTATTTTACTATCGAAATCCGACCTTTCTTTGTGTATTATACTACATACGTCCGACCTTTCTTTGATTATTATACTCCCGACATCCAACCTTTCTTTGATTATTTTACTTCCAGAATCCGACTGACCTTTCTTTGAGTATTATTGTCCTGACCTTTCTATGAGTATTATACTTCCAAAATCCTACCTTTCGTTTAGTATTATACTCCCGACATCCGAATTTTCTCGACAATCCGACCTTTCTTTGAGTATTATACTCTTGATATCCATCCCTTCTTTGAATATTATACTGCTGACATCCCCAAGATTTGAACATGCACGCTATTAATATCTATCATTTAAGATGCACGCCCTAACCAACTGTCGCATAAGTCCGAACTTGCTTGTGAATACATTCAATATATTCTTAAGATATCTTAACAATGTCACTACTATTTTATGAAACGACGACTATCAAAATTATACTGTGACAACATCAAGAAATTACCTGTAAAATTTGCACCAAAAAACAAAATTAGATTTTTTATTCACTTTTTTCTTATATTTTTATTTTGTTATTTTCGGAGTTATTATTTACTTTAATATTTTATAAAGTAGGGTTGAGAGTTAAGTATATTCATATGTTAATTTTAGATATACTTCGAATGTAGGTTTAAGTAAAGAAATACTCGTAGAATCTAAATTTGACCAATCCTAAAAATATTTCGTAAAGATAATAAATCCTGAAAATAAACATTTATTTTTATATTTAAATAATCTCTAAAATATTAGTTCAACACATCACCGGGGTTATTTTGATTTTGTAGTGAATTATTTTTGCTATCTTTTTGCCGATAAATATTTCAAGCAAGATAAATATTTATCATATTTGTTTCTAATAATATGATAAAATAATTATCAGTCGATATTTGAACAAAATTAACCTTGCCCCTTGTTTATAGTCAGAAGGCAAATACAATCCGTCGATAGCTCTTTTTGATTAATTTACACTCGCCACCCCCCATTCCCTGGGATTGGAAAATATGGGCACTCTGAAACCTTCGCCCTTCCTTTGAGTATTTTAGTTCTAACATCTGACCGACCTTTCTTTAAGTATTTTACTATCGACATTCGACCTCTCTTTGTGTATTATACTACATACGTCTGACCTGTCTTTGATTATTATACTCCCGACATCCAGCCTTTCTTTGATTATTTTACTTCCAGAATCCGACTGACCTTTCTTTGAGTATTCTTGTCCCGACCTTTCTTTGAGTATTATACTTCCAATATCCTACCTTTCGTTTAGTATTATACTCCCGACATCCGAATTTGCTCGACAATCCGACATTTCTTTGAGTATTATACTCTTGATATCCATCCCTTCTTTGAATATTATACTACTGACATCCCCAAGATTTGAAAATGCACGCTATTAATATCTTTCATTTAAGACGCACGCCCTAACCAACTGTCGCATAAGTCTGAACTTGCCTGTGAATACAATCAATATATTCTTAAGATATCTTAACAATGTCACTACTATTTTATGAAACGACGACTATCAAAATTATACTGTGACAACATCAAGAAATTACTTGTAAAATTTGCACCAAAAAACAAAATTAGATATTTTTTATTCACTTTTTTCATATATTTTTATTTTGTTATTTTCGGAGTTATTATTTACTTTAATATTTTATAAAGTAGGGTTGAGAGTTAAGTATATTCATATGTTAATTTTAGATATACTTCGAATGTAGGTTTAAGTATAGAAATACTCGTAGAATCTAAATTTGACCAATCCTAAAAATATTTCGTAAAGATAATAAATCCTGAAAATAAACATTTATTTTTATATTTAAATAATCTCTAAAATATTAGTTCAACACATCACCAGGGTTATTTTGATTTTGTAGTGAATTATTTTTGCTATCTTTTTGCCGATAAATATTTCAAGCAAGATAAATATTTATCATATTTGTTTCTAATAATATGATAAAATAATTATCAGTCGATATTTGAACAAAATTGACCTTGCCCCTTGTTTATAGTCAGAAGGCAAATACAATCCGTCGATACCTCTTTTTGATTAATTTACACTCGCCACCCCCCCATGCCCCGGGATTGGAAAATATGGGCACTCTGAAACCTTCGCCCTTCCTTTGAGTATTTTAGTTCTAACATCTGACCGACCTTTCTTTAAGTATTTTACTATCGACATTCGACCTCTCTTTGTGTATTATACTACATACGTCTGACCTTTCTTTGATTATTATACTCCCGACATCCAGCCTTTCTTTGATTATTTTACTTCCAGAATCCGACTGACCTTTCTTTGAGTATTCTTGTCCCGACCTTTCTTTGAGTATTATACTTCCAATATCCTACCTTTCGTTTAGTATTATACTCCCGACATCCGAATTTGCTCGACAATCCGACATTTCTTTGAGTATTATACTCTTGATATCCATCCCTTCTTTGAATATTATACTACTGACATCCCCAAGATTTGAAAATGCACGCTATTAATATCTTTCATTTAAGACGCACGCCCTAACCAACTGTCGCATAAGTCTGAACTTGCTTGTGAATACATTCAATATATTCTTAAGATATCTTAACAATGTCACTACTATTTTATGAAACGACGACTATCAAAATTATACTGTGACAACATCAAGAAATTACTTGTAAAATTTGCACCAAAAAACAAAATTAGATATTTTTTATTCACTTTTTTCTTATATTTTATTTTGTTATTTTCGGAGTTATTATTTACTTTAATATTTTATAAAGTAGGGTTGAGAGTTAAGTATATTCATATGTTAATTTTAGATATACTTCGAATGTAGGTTTAAGTAAAGAAATACTCGTAGAATCTAAATTTGACCAATCCTAAAAATATTTCGTAAAGATAATAAATCCTGAAAATAAACATTTATTTTTATATTTAAATAATCTCTAAAATATTAGTTCAACACATCACCGGGGTTATTTTGATTTTGTAGTGAATTATTTTTGCTATCTTTTTGCCGATAAATATTTCAAGCAAGATAAATATTTATCATATTTGTTTCTAATAATATGATAAAATAATTATCAGTCGATATTTGAACAAAATTGACCTTGCCCCTTGTTTATAGTCAGAAGGCAAATACAATCCGTCGATACCTCTTTTTGATTAATTTACACTCGCCACCCCCCATGCCCCGGGATTGGAAAATATGGGCACTCTGAAACCTTCGCCCTTCCTTTGAGTATTTTAGTTCTAACATCTGACCGACCTTTCTTTAAGTATTTTACTATCGACATTCGACCTCTCTTTGTGTATTATACTACATACGTCTGACCTTTCTTTGATTATTATACTCCCGACATCCAGCCTTTCTTTGATTATTTTACTTCCAGAATCCGACTGACCTTTCTTTGAGTATTCTTGTCCCGACCTTTCTTTGAGTATTATACTTCCAATATCCTACCTTTCGTTTAGTATTATACTCCCGACATCCGAATTTGCTCGACAATCCGACATTTCTTTGAGTATTATACTCTTGATATCCATCCCTTCTTTGAATATTATACTACTGACATCCCCAAGATTTGAAAATGCACGCTATTAATATCTTTCATTTAAGACGCACGCCCTAACCAACTGTCGCATAAGTCTGAACTTGCTTGTGAATACATTCAATATATTCTTAAGATATCTTAACAATGTCACTACTATTTTATGAAACGACGACTATCAAAATTATACTGTGACAACATCAAGAAATTTCTTGTAAAATTTGCACCAAAAAACAAAATTAGATATTTTTTATTCACTTTTTTCTTATATTTTTATTTTGTTATTTTCGGAGTTATTATTTACTTTAATATTTTATAAAGTAGGGTTGAGAGTTAAGTATATTCATATGTTAATTTTAGATATACTTCGAATGTAGGTTTAAGTAAAGAAATACTCGTAGAATCTAAATTTGACCAATCCTAAAAATATTTCGTAAAGATAATAAATCCTGAAAATAAACATTTATTTTTATATTTAAATAATCTCTAAAATATTAGTTCAACACATCACCGGGGTTATTTTGATTTTGTAGTGAATTATTTTTGCTATCTTTTTGCCGATAAATATTTCAAGCAAGATAAATATTTATCATATTTGTTTCTAATAATATGATAAAATAATTATCAGTCGATATTTGAACAAAATTAACCTTGCCCCTTGTTTATAGTCAGAAGGCAAATACAATCCGTCGATAGCTCTTTTTGATTAATTTACACTCGCCACCCCCCATTCCCCGGGATTGGAAAATATGGGCACTCTGAAACCTTCGCCCTTCCTTTGAGTATTTTAGTTCTAACATCTGACCGACCTTTCTTTAAGTATTTTACTATCGACATTCGACCTCTCTTTGTGTATTATACTACATACGTCTGACCTGTCTTTGATTATTATACTCCCGACATCCAGCCTTTCTTTGATTATTTTACTTCCAGAATCCGACTGACCTTTCTTTGAGTATTCTTGTCCCGACCTTTCTTTGAGTATTATACTTCCATTATCCTACCTTTCGTTTAGTATTATACTCCCGACATCCGAATTTGCTCGACAATCCGACATTTCTTTGAGTATTATACTCTTGATATCCATCCCTTCTTTGAATATTATACTACTGACATCCCCAAGATTTGAAAATGCACGCTATTAATATCTTTCATTTAAGACGCACGCCCTAACCAACTGTCGCATAAGTCTGAACTTGCCTGTGAATACAATCAATATATTCTTAAGATATCTTAACAATGTCACTACTATTTTATGAAACGACGACTATCAAAATTATACTGTGACAACATCAAGAAATTACTTGTAAAATTTGCACCAAAAAACAAAATTAGATATTTTTTATTCACTTTTTTCATATATTTTTATTTTGTTATTTTCGGAGTTATTATTTACTTTAATATTTTATAAAGTAGGGTTGAGAGTTAAGTATATTCATATGTTAATTTTAGATATACTTCGAATGTAGGTTTAAGTATAGAAATACTCGTAGAATCTAAATTTGACCAATCCTAAAAATATTTCGTAAAGATAATAAATCCTGAAAATAAACATTTATTTTTATATTTAAATAATCTCTAAAATATTAGTTCAACACATCACCAGGGTTATTTTGATTTTGTAGTGAATTATTTTTGCTATCTTTTTGCCGATAAATATTTCAAGCAAGATAAATATTTATCATATTTGTTTCTAATAATATGATAAAATAATTATCAGTCGATATTTGAACAAAATTGACCTTGCCCCTTGTTTATAGTCAGAAGGCAAATACAATCCGTCGATACCTCTTTTTGATTAATTTACACTCGCCACCCCCCATGCCCCGGGATTGGAAAATATGGGCACTCTGAAACCTTCGCCCTTCCTTTGAGTATTTTAGTTCTAACATCTGACCGACCTTTCTTTAAGTATTTTACTATCGACATTCGACCTCTCTTTGTGTATTATACTACATACGTCTGACCTTTCTTTGATTATTATACTCCCGACATCCAGCCTTTCTTTGATTATTTTACTTCCAGAATCCGACTGACCTTTCTTTGAGTATTCTTGTCCCGACCTTTCTTTGAGTATTATACTTCCAATATCCTACCTTTCGTTTAGTATTATACTCCCGACATCCGAATTTGCTCGACAATCCGACATTTCTTTGAGTATTATACTCTTGATATCCATCCCTTCTTTGAATATTATACTACTGACATCCCCAAGATTTGAAAATGCACGCTATTAATATCTTTCATTTAAGACGCACGCCCTAACCAACTGTCGCATAAGTCTGAACTTGCTTGTGAATACATTCAATATATTCTTAAGATATCTTAACAATGTCACTACTATTTTATGAAACGACGACTATCAAAATTATACTGTGACAACATCAAGAAATTACTTGTAAAATTTGCACCAAAAAACAAAATTAGATATTTTTTATTCAATTTTTTCTTATATTTTTATTTTGTTATTTTCGGAGTTATTATTTACTTTAATATTTTATAAAGTAGGGTTGAGAGTTAAGTATATTCATATGTTAATTTTAGATATACTTCGAATGTAGGTTTAAGTAAAGAAATACTCGTAGAATCTAAATTTGACCAATCCTAAAAATATTTCGTAAAGATAATAAATCCTGAAAATAAACATTTATTTTTATATTTAAATAATCTCTAAAATATTAGTTCAACACATCACCGGGGTTATTTTGATTTTGTAGTGAATTATTTTTGCTATCTTTTTGCCGATAAATATTTCAAGCAAGATAAATATTTATCATATTTGTTTCTAATAATATGATAAAATAATTATCAGTCGATATTTGAACAAAATTGACCTTGCCCCTTGTTTATAGTCAGAAGGCAAATACAATCCGTCGATACCTCTTTTTGATTAATTTACACTCGCCACCCCCCATGCCCCGGGATTGGAAAATATGGGCACTCTGAAACCTTCGCCCTTCCTTTGAGTATTTTAGTTCTAACATCTGACCGACCTTTCTTTAAGTATTTTACTATCGACATTCGACCTCTCTTTGTGTATTATACTACATACGTCTGACCTTTCTTTGATTATTATACTCCCGACATCCAGCCTTTCTTTGATTATTTTACTTCCAGAATCCGACTGACCTTTCTTTGAGTATTCTTGTCCCGACCTTTCTTTGAGTATTATACTTCCAATATCCTACCTTTCGTTTAGTATTATACTCCCGACATCCGAATTTGCTCGACAATCCGACATTTCTTTGAGTATTATACTCTTGATATCCATCCCTTCTTTGAATATTATACTACTGACATCCCCAAGATTTGAAAATGCACGCTATTAATATCTTTCATTTAAGACGCACGCCCTAACCAACTGTCGCATAAGTCTGAACTTGCTTGTGAATACATTCAATATATTCTTAAGATATCTTAACAATGTCACTACTATTTTATGAAACGACGACTATCAAAATTATACTGTGACAACATCAAGAAATTACTTGTAAAATTTGCACCAAAAAACAAAATTAGATATTTTTTATTCACTTTTTTCTTATATTTTTATTTTGTTATTTTCGGAGTTATTATTTACTTTAATATTTTATAAAGTAGGGTTGAGAGTTAAGTATATTCATATGTTAATTTTAGATATACTTCGAATGTAGGTTTAAGTAAAGAAATACTCGTAGAATCTAAATTTGACCAATCCTAAAAATATTTCGTAAAGATAATAAATCCTGAAAATAAACATTTATTTTTATATTTAAATAATCTCTAAAATATTAGTTCAACACATCACCGGGGTTATTTTGATTTTGTAGTGAATTATTTTTGCTATCTTTTTGCCGATAAATATTTCAAGCAAGATAAATATTTATCATATTTGTTTCTAATAATATGATAAAATAATTATCAGTCGATATTTGAACAAAATTGACCTTGCCCCTTGTTTATAGTCAGAAGGCAAATACAATCCGTCGATACCTCTTTTTGATTAATTTACACTCGCCACCCCCCATGCCCCGGGATTGGAAAATATGGGCACTCTGAAACCTTCGCCCTTCCTTTGAGTATTTTAGTTCTAACATCTGACCGACCTTTCTTTAAGTATTTTACTATCGACATTCGACCTCTCTTTGTGTATTATACTACATACGTCTGACCTTTCTTTGATTATTATACTCCCGACATCCAGCCTTTCTTTGATTATTTTACTTCCAGAATCCGACTGACCTTTCTTTGAGTATTCTTGTCCCGACCTTTCTTTGAGTATTATACTTCCAATATCCTACCTTTCGTTTAGTATTATACTCCCGACATCCGAATTTGCTCGACAATCCGACATTTCTTTGAGTATTATACTCTTGATATCCATCCCTTCTTTGAATATTATACTACTGACATCCCCAAGATTTGAAAATGCACGCTATTAATATCTTTCATTTAAGACGCACGCCCTAACCAACTGTCGCATAAGTCTGAACTTGCCTGTGAATACATTCAATATATTCTTAAGATATCTTAACAATGTCACTACTATTTTATGAAACGACGACTATCAAAATTATACTGTGACAACATCAAGAAATTACTTGTAAAATTTGCACCAAAAAACAAAATTAGATATTTTTTATTCACTTTTTTCTTATATTTTTATTTTGTTATTTTCGGAGTTATTATTTACTTTAATATTTTATAAAGTAGGGTTGAGAGTTAAGTATATTCATATGTTAATTTTAGATATACTTCGAATGTAGGTTTAAGTAAAGAAATACTCGTAGAATCTAAATTTGACCAATCCTAAAAATATTTCGTAAAGATAATAAATCCTGAAAATAAACATTTATTTTTATATTTAAATAATCTCTAAAATATTAGTTCAACACATCACCGGGGTTATTTTGATTTTGTAGTGAATTATTTTTGCTATCTTTTTGCCGATAAATATTTCAAGCAAGATAAATATTTATCATATTTGTTTCTAATAATATGATAAAATAATTATCAGTCGATATTTGAACAAAATTGACCTTGCCCCTTGTTTATAGTCAGAAGGCAAATACAATCCGTCGATACCTCTTTTTGATTAATTTACACTCGCCACCCCCCATGCCCCGGGATTGGAAAATATGGGCACTCTGAAACCTTCGCCTTTCCTTTGAGTATTTTAGTTCTAACATCTGACCGACCTTTCTTTAAGTATTTTACTATCGAAATCCGACCTTTCTTTGTGTATTATACTACATACGTCCGACCTTTCTTTGATTATTATACTCCCGACATCCAACCTTTCTTTGATTATTTTACTTCCAGAATCCGACTGACCTTTCTTTGAGTATTATTGTCCTTGTTAGGGATTATAGTTTAGATAAGTGTTCATATTGTCCAAATGTTTAGGACAATTGCATACAAGTCCACATGTTTAGGACATTTACTCTCATATCCCTAGCTTCACCTATATATAGATGTCTACCCTAGTGTATTTCTTAAGTTTAAAGCAATACAATATGAAATTCTCTCTAAAGGTTGCTTTAAGCTCTTCATTTACACCTCACTCTCTCTAAACTCCTAAGATGGTATCAGAGCCACTATTCCTGGATTCCATTCTACTGCTGGGTTTTTTTTTCGTTTGTTTTAAGCTATGTTTTCTTCAAATCAGCTTTTGTGTGTTTGGACATCAGCTCTTCTATGCTGATTTGGTCCAGTTCTTGGTGTTTCCTTGTCTTCAATCGTTCTTCCGCTGCTTCTGAATTTCAATAGACTGATTGGCAGCTTGTCTTGTGCTGATTTCATTCGGTCTATTTCTTTGAAATTCTGTTCGTCAGTTTTTACAATTTCATTGTTCTTCTCGATTTCTCTTCTGCTCTTCTATTGTCGGAGGTTCGTGCAGGCAGGACTCACTGCTCTCTATGCAGATTTGGTCTTTGCTGAATCGTTGATTTCATGCTCTGGTTTGCAGCAGTTTCTTTCTTCTTCAAGCAGGTCCTGTTCTTCGGCTGGTCTTGTTCTCTGTTTTCTATTGCTTCTGCTGCATCTTTGCTGCATCTAATCTCTTTATCTGTACCTAATATTACATATTCTGTCATATTTTGCTGCACTAGTTGCCTCCTATTTCGTTCTAATCCTGCTCAACATCTTTGAGTTTCTGTTGATGCACTAAAATCTGCCCATCTATCTTCTGGTTTATGTTCATTTTGGTTCGACTGGTCTCATGTGGTGGTTTGTTATTTGCTGCGGTGGTTTATCGTTCACTCCAGGCTGCTTCAATGTTGTTGCTATTCCTGAATCTTCATCTTTGCTGCTCTGTCTTTTATTTTCTGTTTCTGTATTTTTCAGCATCCTCGAGTCTCTATGTTTTGCTGCGTGAATTCAGCACGTTTACTGCTTTATCTATGTTTTGCTGCGTGTATTCAACACGTTTACTGCATCTCGAGTGTCTTCCTTCCTTGCCAAGAGATGGCTTTGTCTCCCTTTCAAGTTTCATCCAAATGCAGCAACTCTAATCAGGAATAGCAGCACGCAACATCAGACGCACCTAATGTGTTCGATATATTGCCTCAGACGACTCTGGAGCAGACCTGTGCTTCGTGTCATGTTCGATTCACCCACTCCATAGCTCAGCCACCGTCCAAACCACAGCATACAAGACCAGTGCAACTCCAGTACTTCTGCAGTGCAGGCGCAGTGCTAAACCTGTACTCAGCCTGTGCAGCTCCAGTGCCTCCAGCGTGCAGCCTCAGTGCCTCCAGTGTGCAGATCCTGTGCATCTTCAGTGCCTCCACCGTGCATCTTCAGAACATCCAGTGCGCATCCTCAGTGCCTCCACCGTGCTCAGGCTGTGCCCACACAGTCTTATGATAGATGAGCAGACCTGTGCTCGGTGCAAATTGAAGAACGAGCAGACCTGTGCTCATCAAATGTTTGGCGACCACATGATTGGCGACCACATGATTGGCGACCACATGATTGGCGACCACATGATTGGCGACCACATGATTGGCGACCACATGATTGGCGACCACATGATTGGCGACCATATGATTGGCGACCACATGTTTGGCGACCACAATAACAAGATCAAGTTCATATGGCGACCAGGTCTGATCAGGATGGGTGAAGATGATAGATGCGATGTTGATCGTCAGATTATGTTTTTTTTTGTTTAGAGTCTTGTTTTACATTAGGAAGTGGATCTTCATAGGGGAATGTTAGGGATTATAGTTTAGATAAGTGTTCATATTGTCCAAATGTTTAGGACAATTGCATACAAGTCCACATGTTTAGGACATTTACTCTCATATCCCTAGCTTCACCTATATATAGATGTCTACCCTAGTGTATTTCTTAAGTTTAAAGCAATACAATATGAAATTCTCTCTAAAGGTTGCTTTAAGCTCTTCATTTACACCTCACTCTCTCTAAACTCCTAAGAGTCCTGACCTTTCTATGAGTATTATACTTCCAAAATCCTACCTTTCGTTTAGTATTATACTCCCGACATCCGAATTTTCTCGACAATCCGACCTTTCTTTGAGTATTATACTCTTGATATCCATCCCTTCTTTGAATATTATACTGCTGACATCCCCAAGATTTGAACATGCACGCTATTAATATCTATCATTTAAGATGCACGCCCTAACCAACTGTCGCATAAGTCCGAACTTGCTTGTGAATACATTCAATATATTCTTAAGATATCTTAACAATGTCACTACTATTTTATGAAACGACGACTATCAAAATTATACTGTGACAACATCAAGAAATTACCTGTAAAATTTGCACCAAAAAACAAAATTAGATTTTTTATTCACTTTTTTCTTATATTTTTATTTTGTTATTTTCGGAGTTATTATTTACTTTAATATTTTATAAAGTAGGGTTGAGAGTTAAGTATATTCATATGTTAATTTTAGATATACTTCGAATGAAGGTTTAAGTATAGAAATACTCGTAGAATCTAAATTTGACCAATCCTAAAAATATTTCGTAAAGATAATAAATCCTGAAAATAAACATTTATTTTTATATTTAAATAATCTCTAAAATATTAGTTCAACACATCACCAGGGTTATTTTGATTTTGTAGTGAATTATTTTTGCTATCTTTTTGCCGATAAATATTTCAAGCAAGATAAATATTTATCATATTTGTTTCTAATAATATGATAAAATAATTATCAGTCGATATTTGAACAAAATTGACCTTGCCCCTTGTTTATAGTCAGAAGGCAAATACAATCCGTCGATACCTCTTTTTGATTAATTTACACTCGCCACCCCCCATGCCCCGGGATTGGAAAATATGGGCACTCTGAAACCTTCGCCCTTCCTTTGAGTATTTTAGTTCTAACATCTGACCGACCTTTCTTTAAGTATTTTACTATCGACATTCGACCTCTCTTTGTGTATTATACTACATACGTCTGACCTTTCTTTGATTATTATACTCCCGACATCCAGCCTTTCTTTGATTATTTTACTTCCAGAATCCGACTGACCTTTCTTTGAGTATTCTTGTCCCGACCTTTCTTTGAGTATTATACTTCCAATATCCTACCTTTCGTTTAGTATTATACTCCCGACATCCGAATTTGCTCGACAATCCGACATTTCTTTGAGTATTATACTCTTGATATCCATCCCTTCTTTGAATATTATACTACTGACATCCCCAAGATTTGAAAATGCACGCTATTAATATCTTTCATTTAAGACGCACGCCCTAACCAACTGTCGCATAAGTCTGAACTTGCCTGTGAATACATTCAATATATTCTTAAGATATCTTAACAATGTCACTACTATTTTATGAAACGACGACTATCAAAATTATACTGTGACAACATCAAGAAATTACTTGTAAAATTTGCACCAAAAAACAAAATTAGATATTTTTTATTCACTTTTTTCTTATATTTTTATTTTGTTATTTTCGGAGTTATTATTTACTTTAATATTTTATAAAGTAGGGTTGAGAGTTAAGTATATTCATATGTTAATTTTAGATATACTTCGAATGTAGGTTTAAGTAAAGAAATACTCGTAGAATCTAAATTTGACCAATCCTAAAAATATTTCGTAAAGATAATAAATCCTGAAAATAAACATTTATTTTTATATTTAAATAATCTCTAAAATATTAGTTCAACACATCACCGGGGTTATTTTGATTTTGTAGTGAATTATTTTTGCTATCTTTTTGCCGATAAATATTTCAAGCAAGATAAATATTTATCATATTTGTTTCTAATAATATGATAAAATAATTATCAGTCGATATTTGAACAAAATTGACCTTGCCCCTTGTTTATAGTCAGAAGGCAAATACAATCCGTCGATACCTCTTTTTGATTAATTTACACTCGCCACCCCCCATGCCCCGGGATTGGAAAATATGGGCACTCTGAAACCTTCGCCTTTCCTTTGAGTATTTTAGTTCTAACATCTGACCGACCTTTCTTTAAGTATTTTACTATCGAAATCCGACCTTTCTTTGTGTATTATACTACATACGTCCGACCTTTCTTTGATTATTATACTCCCGACATCCAACCTTTCTTTGATTATTTTACTTCCAGAATCCGACTGACCTTTCTTTGAGTATTATTGTCCTGACCTTTCTATGAGTATTATACTTCCAAAATCCTACCTTTCGTTTAGTATTATACTCCCGACATCCGAATTTTCTCGACAATCCGACCTTTCTTTGAGTATTATACTCTTGATATCCATCCCTTCTTTGAATATTATACTGCTGACATCCCCAAGATTTGAACATGCACGCTATTAATATCTATCATTTAAGATGCACGCCCTAACCAACTGTCGCATAAGTCCGAACTTGCTTGTGAATACATTCAATATATTCTTAAGATATCTTAACAATGTCACTACTATTTTATGAAACGACGACTATCAAAATTATACTGTGACAACATCAAGAAATTACCTGTAAAATTTGCACCAAAAAACAAAATTAGATATTTTTTATTCACTTTTTTCTTATATTTTTATTTTGTTATTTTCGGAGTTATTATTTACTTTAATATTTTATAAAGTAGGGTTGAGAGTTAAGTATATTCATATGTTAATTTTAGATATACTTCGAATGTAGGTTTAAGTAAAGAAATACTCGTAGAATCTAAATTTGACCAATCCTAAAAATATTTCGTAAAGATAATAAATCCTGAAAATAAACATTTATTTTTATATTTAAATAATCTCTAAAATATTAGTTCAACACATCACCAGGGTTATTTTGATTTTGTAGTGAATTATTTTTGCTATCTTTTTGCCGATAAATATTTCAAGCAAGATAAATATTTATCATATTTGTTTCTAATAATATGATAAAATAATTATCAGTCGATATTTGAACAAAATTGACCTTGCCCCTTGTTTATAGTCAGAAGGCAAATACAATCCGTCGATACCTCTTTTTGATTAATTTACACTCGCCACCCCCCATGCCCCGGGATTGGAAAATATGGGCACTCTGAAACCTTCGCCCTTCCTTTGAGTATTTTAGTTCTAACATCTGACCGACCTTTCTTTAAGTATTTTACTATCGACATTCGACCTCTCTTTGTGTATTATACTACATACGTCTGACCTTTCTTTGATTATTATACTCCCGACATCCAGCCTTTCTTTGATTATTTTACTTCCAGAATCCGACTGACCTTTCTTTGAGTATTCTTGTCCCGACCTTTCTTTGAGTATTATACTTCCAATATCCTACCTTTCGTTTAGTATTATACTCCCGACATCCGAATTTGCTCGACAATCCGACATTTCTTTGAGTATTATACTCTTGATATCCATCCCTTCTTTGAATATTATACTACTGACATCCCCAAGATTTGAAAATGCACGCTATTAATATCTTTCATTTAAGACGCACGCCCTAACCAACTGTCGCATAAGTCTGAACTTGCCTGTGAATACATTCAATATATTCTTAAGATATCTTAACAATGTCACTACTATTTTATGAAACGACGACTATCAAAATTATACTGTGACAACATCAAGAAATTACTTGTAAAATTTGCACCAAAAAACAAAATTAGATATTTTTTATTCACTTTTTTCTTATATTTTTATTTTGTTATTTTCGGAGTTATTATTTACATTAATATTTTATAAAGTAGGGTTGAGAGTTAAGTATATTCATATGTTAATTTTAGATATACTTCGAATGTAGGTTTAAGTAAAGAAATACTCGTAGAATCTAAATTTGGCCAATCCTAAAAATATTTCGTAAAGATAATAAATCCTGAAAATAAACATTTATTTTTATATTTAAATAATCTCTAAAATATTAGTTCAACACATCACCGGGGTTATTTTGATTTTGTAGTGAATTATTTTTGCTATCTTTTTGCCGATAAATATTTCAAGCAAGATAAATATTTATCATATTTGTTTCTAATAATATGATAAAATAATTATCAGTCGATATTTGAACAAAATTGACCTTGCCCCTTGTTTATAGTCAGAAGGCAAATACAATCCGTCGATACCTCTTTTTGATTAATTTACACTCGCCACCCCCCATGCCCCGGGATTGGAAAATATGGGCACTCTGAAACCTTCGCCTTTCCTTTGAGTATTTTAGTTCTAACATCTGACCGACCTTTCTTTAAGTATTTTACTATCGAAATCCGACCTTTCTTTGTGTATTATACTACATACGTCCGACCTTTCTTTGATTATTATACTCCCGACATCCAACCTTTCTTTGATTATTTTACTTCCAGAATCCGACTGACCTTTCTTTGAGTATTATTGTCCTGACCTTTCTATGAGTATTATACTTCCAAAATCCTACCTTTCGTTTAGTATTATACTCCCGACATCCGAATTTTCTCGACAATCCGACCTTTCTTTGAGTATTATACTCTTGATATCCATCCCTTCTTTGAATATTATACTGCTGACATCCCCAAGATTTGAACATGCACGCTATTAATATCTATCATTTAAGATGCACGCCCTAACCAACTGTCGCATAAGTCCGAACTTGCTTGTGAATACATTCAATATATTCTTAAGATATCTTAACAATGTCACTACTATTTTATGAAACGACGACTATCAAAATTATACTGTGACAACATCAAGAAATTACCTGTAAAATTTGCACCAAAAAACAAAATTAGATTTTTTATTCACTTTTTTCTTATATTTTTATTTTGTTATTTTCGGAGTTATTATTTACTTTAATATTTTATAAAGTAGGGTTGAGAGTTAAGTATATTCATATGTTAATTTTAGATATACTTCGAATGTAGGTTTAAGTAAAGAAATACTCGTAGAATCTAAATTTGACCAATCCTAAAAATATTTCGTAAAGATAATAAATCCTGAAAATAAACATTTATTTTTATATTTAAATAATCTCTAAAATATTAGTTCAACACATCACCGGGGTTATTTTGATTTTGTAGTGAATTATTTTTGCTATCTTTTTGCCGATAAATATTTCAAGCAAGATAAATATTTATCATATTTGTTTCTAATAATATGATAAAATAATTATCAGTCGATATTTGAACAAAATTAACCTTGCCCCTTGTTTATAGTCAGAAGGCAAATACAATCCGTCGATAGCTCTTTTTGATTAATTTACACTCGCCACCCCCCATTCCCCGGGATTGGAAAATATGGGCACTCTGAAACCTTCGCCCTTCCTTTGAGTATTTTAGTTCTAACATCTGACCGACCTTTCTTTAAGTATTTTACTATCGACATTCGACCTCTCTTTGTGTATTATACTACATACGTCTGACCTGTCTTTGATTATTATACTCCCGACATCCAGCCTTTCTTTGATTATTTTACTTCCAGAATCCGACTGACCTTTCTTTGAGTATTCTTGTCCCGACCTTTCTTTGAGTATTATACTTCCAATATCCTACCTTTCGTTTAGTATTATACTCCCGACATCCGAATTTGCTCGACAATCCGACATTTCTTTGAGTATTATACTCTTGATATCCATCCCTTCTTTGAATATTATACTACTGACATCCCCAAGATTTGAAAATGCACGCTATTAATATCTTTCATTTAAGACGCACGCCCTAACCAACTGTCGCATAAGTCTGAACTTGCCTGTGAATACAATCAATATATTCTTAAGATATCTTAACAATGTCACTACTATTTTATGAAACGACGACTATCAAAATTATACTGTGACAACATCAAGAAATTACTTGTAAAATTTGCACCAAAAAACAAAATTAGATATTTTTTATTCACTTTTTTCTTATATTTTTATTTTGTTATTTTCGGAGTTATTATTTACATTAATATTTTATAAAGTAGGGTTGAGAGTTAAGTATATTCATATGTTAATTTTAGATATACTTCGAATGTAGGTTTAAGTAAAGAAATACTCGTAGAATCTAAATTTGACCAATCCTAAAAATATTTCGTAAAGATAATAAATCCTGAAAATAAACATTTATTTTTATATTTAAATAATCTCTAAAATATTAGTTCAACACATCACCGGGGTTATTTTGATTTTGTAGTGAATTATTTTTGCTATCTTTTTGCCGATAAATATTTCAAGCAAGATAAATATTTATCATATTTGTTTCTAATAATATGATAAAATAATTATCAGTCGATATTTGAACAAAATTGACCTTGCCCCTTGTTTATAGTCAGAAGGCAAATACAATCCGTCGATACCTCTTTTTGATTAATTTACACTCGCCACCCCCCATGCCCCGGGATTGGAAAATATGGGCACTCTGAAACCTTCGCCTTTCCTTTGAGTATTTTAGTTCTAACATCTGACCGACCTTTCTTTAAGTATTTTACTATCGAAATCCGACCTTTCTTTGTGTATTATACTACATACGTCCGACCTTTCTTTGATTATTATACTCCCGACATCCAACCTTTCTTTGATTATTTTACTTCCAGAATCCGACTGACCTTTCTTTGAGTATTATTGTCCTGACCTTTCTATGAGTATTATACTTCCAAAATCCTACCTTTCGTTTAGTATTATACTCCCGACATCCGAATTTTCTCGACAATCCGACCTTTCTTTGAGTATTATACTCTTGATATCCATCCCTTCTTTGAATATTATACTGCTGACATCCCCAAGATTTGAACATGCACGCTATTAATATCTATCATTTAAGATGCACGCCCTAACCAACTGTCGCATAAGTCCGAACTTGCTTGTGAATACATTCAATATATTCTTAAGATATCTTAACAATGTCACTACTATTTTATGAAACGACGACTATCAAAATTATACTGTGACAACATCAAGAAATTACCTGTAAAATTTGCACCAAAAAACAAAATTAGATTTTTTATTCACTTTTTTCTTATATTTTTATTTTGTTATTTTCGGAGTTATTATTTACTTTAATATTTTATAAAGTAGGGTTGAGAGTTAAGTATATTCATATGTTAATTTTAGATATACTTCGAATGTAGGTTTAAGTAAAGAAATACTCGTAGAATCTAAATTTGACCAATCCTAAAAATATTTCGTAAAGATAATAAATCCTGAAAATAAACATTTATTTTTATATTTAAATAATCTCTAAAATATTAGTTCAACACATCACCGGGGTTATTTTGATTTTGTAGTGAATTATTTTTGCTATCTTTTTGCTGATAAATATTTCAAGCAAGATAAATATTTATCATATTTGTTTCTAATAATATGATAAAATAATTATCAGTCGATATTTGAACAAAATTAACCTTGCCCCTTGTTTATAGTCAGAAGGCAAATACAATCCGTCGATAGCTCTTTTTGATTAATTTACACTCGCCACCCCCCATTCCCCGGGATTGGAAAATATGGGCACTCTGAAACCTTCGCCCTTCCTTTGAGTATTTTAGTTCTAACATCTGACCGACCTTTCTTTAAGTATTTTACTATCGACATTCGACCTCTCTTTGTGTATTATACTACATACGTCTGACCTGTCTTTGATTATTATACTCCCGACATCCAGCCTTTCTTTGATTATTTTACTTCCAGAATCCGACTGACCTTTCTTTGAGTATTCTTGTCCCGACCTTTCTTTGAGTATTATACTTCCAATATCCTACCTTTCGTTTAGTATTATACTCCCGACATCCGAATTTGCTCGACAATCCGACATTTCTTTGAGTATTATACTCTTGATATCCATCCCTTCTTTGAATATTATACTACTGACATCCCCAAGATTTGAAAATGCACGCTATTAATATCTTTCATTTAAGACGCACGCCCTAACCAACTGTCGCATAAGTCTGAACTTGCCTGTGAATACAATCAATATATTCTTAAGATATCTTAACAATGTCACTACTATTTTATGAAACGACGACTATCAAAATTATACTGTGACAACATCAAGAAATTACTTGTAAAATTTGCACCAAAAAACAAAATTAGATATTTTTTATTCACTTTTTTCATATATTTTTATTTTGTTATTTTCGGAGTTATTATTTACTTTAATATTTTATAAAGTAGGGTTGAGAGTTAAGTATATTCATATGTTAATTTTAGATATACTTCGAATGTAGGTTTAAGTATAGAAATACTCGTAGAATCTAAATTTGACCAATCCTAAAAATATTTCGTAAAGATAATAAATCCTGAAAATAAACATTTATTTTTATATTTAAATAATCTCTAAAATATTAGTTCAACACATCACCGGGGTTATTTTGATTTTGTAGTGAATTATTTTTGCTATCTTTTTGCCGATAAATATTTCAAGCAAGATAAATATTTATCATATTTGTTTCTAATAATATGATAAAATAATTATCAGTCGATATTTGAACAAAATTGACCTTGCCCCTTGTTTATAGTCAGAAGGCAAATACAATCCGTCGATACCTCTTTTTGATTAATTTACACTCGCCACCCCCCATGCCCCGGGATTGGAAAATATGGGCACTCTGAAACCTTCGCCCTTCCTTTGAGTATTTTAGTTCTAACATCTGACCGACCTTTCTTTAAGTATTTTACTATCGAAATCCGACCTTTCTTTGTGTATTATACTACATACGTCCGACCTTTCTTTGATTATTATACTCCCGACATCCAACCTTTCTTTGATTATTTTACTTCCAGAATCCGACTGACCTTTCTTTGAGTATTATTGTCCTGACCTTTCTATGAGTATTATACTTCCAAAATCCTACCTTTCGTTTAGTATTATACTCCCGACATCCGAATTTTCTCGACAATCCGACCTTTCTTTGAGTATTATACTCTTGATATCCATCCCTTCTTTGAATATTATACTGCTGACATCCCCAAGATTTGAACATGCACGCTATTAATATCTATCATTTAAGATGCACGCCCTAACCAACTGTCGCATAAGTCCGAACTTGCTTGTGAATACATTCAATATATTCTTAAGATATCTTAACAATGTCACTACTATTTTATGAAACGACGACTATCAAAATTATACTGTGACAACATCAAGAAATTACCTGTAAAATTTGCACCAAAAAACAAAATTAGATTTTTTATTCACTTTTTTCTTATATTTTTATTTTGTTATTTTCGGAGTTATTATTTACTTTAATATTTTATAAAGTAGGGTTGAGAGTTAAGTATATTCATATGTTAATTTTAGATATACTTCGAATGTAGGTTTAAGTAAAGAAATACTCGTAGAATCTAAATTTGACCAATCCTAAAAATATTTCGTAAAGATAATAAATCCTGAAAATAAACATTTATTTTTATATTTAAATAATCTCTAAAATATTAGTTCAACACATCACCGGGGTTATTTTGATTTTGTAGTGAATTATTTTTGCTATCTTTTTGCCGATAAATATTTCAAGCAAGATAAATATTTATCATATTTGTTTCTAATAATATGATAAAATAATTATCAGTCGATATTTGAACAAAATTAACCTTGCCCCTTGTTTATAGTCAGAAGGCAAATACAATCCGTCGATAGCTCTTTTTGATTAATTTACACTCGCCACCCCCCATTCCCCGGGATTGGAAAATATGGGCACTCTGAAACCTTCGCCCTTCCTTTGAGTATTTTAGTTCTAACATCTGACCGACCTTTCTTTAAGTATTTTACTATCGACATTCGACCTCTCTTTGTGTATTATACTACATACGTCTGACCTGTCTTTGATTATTATACTCCCGACATCCAGCCTTTCTTTGATTATTTTACTTCCAGAATCCGACTGACCTTTCTTTGAGTATTCTTGTCCCGACCTTTCTTTGAGTATTATACTTCCAATATCCTACCTTTCGTTTAGTATTATACTCCCGACATCCGAATTTGCTCGACAATCCGACATTTCTTTGAGTATTATACTCTTGATATCCATCCCTTCTTTGAATATTATACTACTGACATCCCCAAGATTTGAAAATGCACGCTATTAATATCTTTCATTTAAGACGCACGCCCTAACCAACTGTCGCATAAGTCTGAACTTGCCTGTGAATACAATCAATATATTCTTAAGATATCTTAACAATGTCACTACTATTTTATGAAACGACGACTATCAAAATTATACTGTGACAACATCAAGAAATTACTTGTAAAATTTGCACCAAAAAACAAAATTAGATATTTTTTATTCACTTTTTTCATATATTTTTATTTTGTTATTTTCGGAGTTATTATTTACTTTAATATTTTATAAAGTAGGGTTGAGAGTTAAGTATATTCATATGTTAATTTTAGATATACTTCGAATGTAGGTTTAAGTATAGAAATACTCGTAGAATCTAAATTTGACCAATCCTAAAAATATTTCGTAAAGATAATAAATCCTGAAAATAAACATTTATTTTTATATTTAAATAATCTCTAAAATATTAGTTCAACACATCACCGGGGTTATTTTGATTTTGTAGTGAATTATTTTTGCTATCTTTTTGCCGATAAATATTTCAAGCAAGATAAATATTTATCATATTTGTTTCTAATAATATGATAAAATAATTATCAGTCGATATTTGAACAAAATTGACCTTGCCCCTTGTTTATAGTCAGAAGGCAAATACAATCCGTCGATACCTCTTTTTGATTAATTTACACTCGCCACCCCCCATGCCCCGGGATTGGAAAATATGGGCACTCTGAAACCTTCGCCCTTCCTTTGAGTATTTTAGTTCTAACATCTGGCCGACCTTTCTTTAAGTATTTTACTATCGAAATCCGACCTTTCTTTGTGTATTATACTACATACGTCCGACCTTTCTTTGATTATTATACTCCCGACATCCAACCTTTCTTTGATTATTTTACTTCCAGAATCCGACTGACCTTTCTTTGAGTATTATTGTCCTGACCTTTCTATGAGTATTATACTTCCAAAATCCTACCTTTCGTTTAGTATTATACTCCCGACATCCGAATTTTCTCGACAATCCGACCTTTCTTTGAGTATTATACTCTTGATATCCATCCCTTCTTTGAATATTATACTGCTGACATCCCCAAGATTTGAACATGCACGCTATTAATATCTATCATTTAAGATGCACGCCCTAACCAACTGTCGCATAAGTCCGAACTTGCTTGTGAATACATTCAATATATTCTTAAGATATCTTAACAATGTCACTACTATTTTATGAAACGACGACTATCAAAATTATACTGTGACAACATCAAGAAATTACCTGTAAAATTTGCACCAAAAAACAAAATTAGATATTTTTTATTCACTTTTTTCTTATATTTTTATTTTGTTATTTTCGGAGTTATTATTTACTTTAATATTTTATAAAGTAGGGTTGAGAGTTAAGTATATTCATATGTTAATTTTAGATATACTTCGAATGTAGGTTTAAGTAAAGAAATACTCGTAGAATCTAAATTTGACCAATCCTAAAAATATTTCGTAAAGATAATAAATCCTGAAAATAAACATTTATTTTTATATTTAAATAATCTCTAAAATATTAGTTCAACACATCACCGGGGTTATTTTGATTTTGTAGTGAATTATTTTTGCTATCTTTTTGCCGATAAATATTTCAAGCAAGATAAATATTTATCATATTTGTTTCTAATAATATGATAAAATAATTATCAGTCGATATTTGAACAAAATTGACCTTGCCCCTTGTTTATAGTCAGAAGGCAAATACAATCCGTCGATACCTCTTTTTGATTAATTTACACTCGCCACCCCCCATTCCCCGGGATTGTAAAATATGGGCACTCTGAAACCTTCGCCCTTCCTTTGAGTATTTTAGTTCTAACATCTGACCGACCTTTCTTTAAGTATTTTACTATCGACATTCGACCTCTCTTTGTGTATTATACTACATACGTCTGACCTTTCTTTGATTATTATACTCCCGACATCCAGCCTTTCTTTGATTATTTTACTTCCAGAATCCGACTGACCTTTCTTTGAGTATTCTTGTCCCGACCTTTCTTTGAGTATTATACTTCCAATATCCTACCTTTCGTTTAGTATTATACTCCCGACATCCGAATTTGCTCGACAATCCGACATTTCTTTGAGTATTATACTCTTGATATCCATCCCTTCTTTGAATATTATACTGCTGACATCCCCAAGATTTGAACATGCACGCTATTAATATCTATCATTTAAGATGCACGCCCTAACCAACTGTCGCATAAGTCCGAACTTGCTTGTGAATACATTCAATATATTCTTAAGATATCTTAACAATGTCACTACTATTTTATGAAACGACGACTATCAAAATTATACTGTGACAACATCAAGAAATTACCTGTAAAATTTGCACCAAAAAACAAAATTAGATATTTTTTATTCACTTTTTTCTTATATTTTTATTTTGTTATTTTCGGAGTTATTATTTACTTTAATATTTTATAAAGTAGGGTTGAGAGTTAAGTATATTCATATGTTAATTTTAGATATACTTCGAATGTAGGTTTAAGTAAAGAAATACTCGTAGAATCTAAATTTGACCAATCCTAAAAATATTTCGTAAAGATAATAAATCCTGAAAATAAACATTTATTTTTATATTTAAATAATCTCTAAAATATTAGTTCAACACATCACCGGGGTTATTTTGATTTTGTAGTGAATTATTTTTGCTATCTTTTTGCCGATAAATATTTCAAGCAAGATAAATATTTATCATATTTGTTTCTAATAATATGATAAAATAATTATCAGTCGATATTTGAACAAAATTGACCTTGCCCCTTGTTTATAGTCAGAAGGCAAATACAATCCGTCGATACCTCTTTTTGATTAATTTACACTCGCCACCCCCCATTCCCCGGGATTGTAAAATATGGGCACTCTGAAACCTTCGCCCTTCCTTTGAGTATTTTAGTTCTAACATCTGACCGACCTTTCTTTAAGTATTTTACTATCGACATTCGACCTCTCTTTGTGTATTATACTACATACGTCTGACCTTTCTTTGATTATTATACTCCCGACATCCAGCCTTTCTTTGATTATTTTACTTCCAGAATCCGACTGACCTTTCTTTGAGTATTCTTGTCCCGACCTTTCTTTGAGTATTATACTTCCAATATCCTACCTTTCGTTTAGTATTATACTCCCGACATCCGAATTTGCTCGACAATCCGACATTTCTTTGAGTATTATACTCTTGATATCCATCCCTTCTTTGAATATTATACTGCTGACATCCCCAAGATTTGAACATGCACGCTATTAATATCTATCATTTAAGATGCACGCCCTAACCAACTGTCGCATAAGTCCGAACTTGCTTGTGAATACATTCAATATATTCTTAAGATATCTTAACAATGTCACTACTATTTTATGAAACGACGACTATCAAAATTATACTGTGACAACATCAAGAAATTACCTGTAAAATTTGCACCAAAAAACAAAATTAGATATTTTTTATTCACTTTTTTCTTATATTTTTATTTTGTTATTTTCGGAGTTATTATTTACTTTAATATTTTATAAAGTAGGGTTGAGAGTTAAGTATATTCATATGTTAATTTTAGATATACTTCGAATGTAGGTTTAAGTAAAGAAATACTCGTAGAATCTAAATTTGACCAATCCTAAAAATATTTCGTAAAGATAATAAATCCTGAAAATAAACATTTATTTTTATATTTAAATAATCTCTAAAATATTAGTTCAACACATCACCGGGGTTATTTTGATTTTGTAGTGAATTATTTTTGCTATCTTTTTGCCGATAAATATTTCAAGCAAGATAAATATTTATCATATTTGTTTCTAATAATATGATAAAATAATTATCAGTCGATATTTGAACAAAATTGACCTTGCCCCTTGTTTATAGTCAGAAGGCAAATACAATCCGTCGATACCTCTTTTTGATTAATTTACACTCGCCACCCCCCATTCCCCGGGATTGTAAAATATGGGCACTCTGAAACCTTCGCCCTTCCTTTGAGTATTTTAGTTCTAACATCTGACCGACCTTTCTTTAAGTATTTTACTATCGACATTCGACCTCTCTTTGTGTATTATACTACATACGTCTGACCTTTCTTTGATTATTATACTCCCGACATCCAGCCTTTCTTTGATTATTTTACTTCCAGAATCCGACTGACCTTTCTTTGAGTATTCTTGTCCCGACCTTTCTTTGAGTATTATACTTCCAATATCCTACCTTTCGTTTAGTATTATACTCCCGACATCCGAATTTGCTCGACAATCCGACATTTCTTTGAGTATTATACTCTTGATATCCATCCCTTCTTTGAATATTATACTGCTGACATCCCCAAGATTTGAACATGCACGCTATTAATATCTATCATTTAAGATGCACGCCCTAACCAACTGTCGCATAAGTCCGAACTTGCTTGTGAATACATTCAATATATTCTTAAGATATCTTAACAATGTCACTACTATTTTATGAAACGACGACTATCAAAATTATACTGTGACAACATCAAGAAATTACCTGTAAAATTTGCACCAAAAAACAAAATTAGATATTTTTTATTCACTTTTTTCTTATATTTTTATTTTGTTATTTTCGGAGTTATTATTTACTTTAATATTTTATAAAGTAGGGTTGAGAGTTAAGTATATTCATATGTTAATTTTAGATATACTTCGAATGTAGGTTTAAGTAAAGAAATACTCGTAGAATCTAAATTTGACCAATCCTAAAAATATTTCGTAAAGATAATAAATCCTGAAAATAAACATTTATTTTTATATTTAAATAATCTCTAAAATATTAGTTCAACACATCACCGGGGTTATTTTGATTTTGTAGTGAATTATTTTTGCTATCTTTTTGCCGATAAATATTTCAAGCAAGATAAATATTTATCATATTTGTTTCTAATAATATGATAAAATAATTATCAGTCGATATTTGAACAAAATTGACCTTGCCCCTTGTTTATAGTCAGAAGGCAAATACAATCCGTCGATACCTCTTTTTGATTAATTTACACTCGCCACCCCCCATTCCCCGGGATTGTAAAATATGGGCACTCTGAAACCTTCGCCCTTCCTTTGAGTATTTTAGTTCTAACATCTGACCGACCTTTCTTTAAGTATTTTACTATCGACATTCGACCTCTCTTTGTGTATTATACTACATACGTCTGACCTTTCTTTGATTATTATACTCCCGACATCCAGCCTTTCTTTGATTATTTTACTTCCAGAATCCGACTGACCTTTCTTTGAGTATTCTTGTCCCGACCTTTCTTTGAGTATTATACTTCCAATATCCTACCTTTCGTTTAGTATTATACTCCCGACATCCGAATTTGCTCGACAATCCGACATTTCTTTGAGTATTATACTCTTGATATCCATCCCTTCTTTGAATATTATACTACTGACATCCCCAAGATTTGAAAATGCACGCTATTAATATCTTTCATTTAAGACGCACGCCCTAACCAACTGTCGCATAAGTCTGAACTTGCCTGTGAATACATTCAATATATTCTTAAGATATCTTAACAATGTCACTACTATTTTATGAAACGACGACTATCAAAATTATACTGTGACAACATCAAGAAATTACTTGTAAAATTTGCACCAAAAAACAAAATTAGATATTTTTTATTCACTTTTTTCTTATATTTTTATTTTGTTATTTTCGGAGTTATTATTTACTTTAATATTTTATAAAGTAGGGTTGAGAGTTAAGTATATTCATATGTTAATTTTAGATATACTTCGAATGTAGGTTTAAGTAAAGAAATACTCGTAGAATCTAAATTTGACCAATCCTAAAAATATTTCGTAAAGATAATAAATCCTGAAAATAAACATTTATTTTTATATTTAAATAATCTCTAAAATATTAGTTCAACACATCACCGGGGTTATTTTGATTTTGTAGTGAATTATTTTTGCTATCTTTTTGCCGATAAATATTTCAAGCAAGATAAATATTTATCATATTTGTTTCTAATAATATGATAAAATAATTATCAGTCGATATTTGAACAAAATTGACCTTGCCCCTTGTTTATAGTCAGAAGGCAAATACAATCCGTCGATACCTCTTTTTGATTAATTTACACTCGCCACCCCCCATTCCCCGGGATTGTAAAATATGGGCACTCTGAAACCTTCGCCCTTCCTTTGAGTATTTTAGTTCTAACATCTGACCGACCTTTCTTTAAGTATTTTACTATCGACATTCGACCTCTCTTTGTGTATTATACTACATACGTCTGACCTTTCTTTGATTATTATACTCCCGACATCCAGCCTTTCTTTGATTATTTTACTTCCAGAATCCGACTGACCTTTCTTTGAGTATTCTTGTCCCGACCTTTCTTTGAGTATTATACTTCCAATATCCTACCTTTCGTTTAGTATTATACTCCCGACATCCGAATTTGCTCGACAATCCGACATTTCTTTGAGTATTATACTCTTGATATCCATCCCTTCTTTGAATATTATACTACTGACATCCCCAAGATTTGAAAATGCACGCTATTAATATCTTTCATTTAAGACGCACGCCCTAACCAACTGTCGCATAAGTCTGAACTTGCCTTTGAATACATTCAATATATTCTTAAGATATCTTAACAATGTCACTACTATTTTATGAAACGACGACTATCAAAATTATACTGTGACAACATCAAGAAATTACTTGTAAAATTTGCACCAAAAAACAAAATTAGATATTTTTTATTCAC
Organism: Chamaenerion angustifolium; assembly: GCA_946814005.1. Classification (NCBI taxonomy): domain Eukaryota; kingdom Viridiplantae; phylum Streptophyta; class Magnoliopsida; order Myrtales; family Onagraceae; genus Chamaenerion; species Chamaenerion angustifolium. The sequence continues at coordinate 25,207,910 of OX328266.1, forward strand.
TTTTTTCTTATATTTTTATTTTGTTATTTTCGGAGTTATTATTTACTTTAATATTTTATAAAGTAGGGTTGAGAGTTAAGTATATTCATATGTTAATTTTAGATATACTTCGAATGTAGGTTTAAGTAAAGAAATACTCGTAGAATCTAAATTTGACCAATCCTAAAAATATTTCGTAAAGATAATAAATCCTGAAAATAAACATTTATTTTTATATTTAAATAATCTCTAAAATATTAGTTCAACACATCACCGGGGTTATTTTGATTTTGTAGTGAATTATTTTTGCTATCTTTTTGCCGATAAATATTTCAAGCAAGATAAATATTTATCATATTTGTTTCTAATAATATGATAAAATAATTATCAGTCGATATTTGAACAAAATTGACCTTGCCCCTTGTTTATAGTCAGAAGGCAAATACAATCCGTCGATACCTCTTTTTGATTAATTTACACTCGCCACCCCCCATGCCCCGGGATTGGAAAATATGGGCACTCTGAAACCTTCGCCCTTCCTTTGAGTATTTTAGTTCTAACATCTGACCGACCTTTCTTTAAGTATTTTACTATCGAAATCCGACCTTTCTTTGTGTATTATACTACATACGTCCGACCTTTCTTTGATTATTATACTCCCGACATCCAACCTTTCTTTGATTATTTTACTTCCAGAATCCGACTGACCTTTCTTTGAGTATTATTGTCCCGACCTTTCTATGAGTATTATACTTCCAAAATCCTACCTTTCGTTTAGTATTATACTCCCGACATCCGAATTTTCTCGACAATCCGACCTTTCTTTGAGTATTATACTCTTGATATCCATCCCTTCTTTGAATATTATACTGCTGACATCCCCAAGATTTGAACATGCACGCTATTAATATCTATCATTTAAGATGCACGCCCTAACCAACTGTCGCATAAGTCCGAACTTGCTTGTGAATACATTCAATATATTCTTAAGATATCTTAACAATGTCACTACTATTTTATGAAACGACGACTATCAAAATTATACTGTGACAACATCAAGAAATTACCTGTAAAATTTGCACCAAAAAACAAAATTAGATATTTTTTATTCACTTTTTTCTTATATTTTTATTTTGTTATTTTCGGAGTTATTATTTACTTTAATATTTTATAAAGTAGGGTTGAGAGTTAAGTATATTCATATGTTAATTTTAGATATACTTCGAATGTAGGTTTAAGTAAAGAAATACTCGTAGAATCTAAATTTGACCAATCCTAAAAATATTTCGTAAAGATAATAAATCCTGAAAATAAACATTTATTTTTATATTTAAATAATCTCTAAAATATTAGTTCAACACATCACCGGGGTTATTTTGATTTTGTAGTGAATTATTTTTGCTATCTTTTTGCCGATAAATATTTCAAGCAAGATAAATATTTATCATATTTGTTTCTAATAATATGATAAAATAATTATCAGTCGATATTTGAACAAAATTGACCTTGCCCCTTGTTTATAGTCAGAAGGCAAATACAATCCGTCGATACCTCTTTTTGATTAATTTACACTCGCCACCCCCCATTCCCCGGGATTGTAAAATATGGGCACTCTGAAACCTTCGCCCTTCCTTTGAGTATTTTAGTTCTAACATCTGACCGACCTTTCTTTAAGTATTTTACTATCGACATTCGACCTCTCTTTGTGTATTATACTACATACGTCTGACCTTTCTTTGATTATTATACTCCCGACATCCAGCCTTTCTTTGATTATTTTACTTCCAGAATCCGACTGACCTTTCTTTGAGTATTCTTGTCCCGACCTTTCTTTGAGTATTATACTTCCAATATCCTACCTTTCGTTTAGTATTATACTCCCGACATCCGAATTTGCTCGACAATCCGACATTTCTTTGAGTATTATACTCTTGATATCCATCCCTTCTTTGAATATTATACTACTGACATCCCCAAGATTTGAAAATGCACGCTATTAATATCTTTCATTTAAGACGCACGCCCTAACCAACTGTCGCATAAGTCTGAACTTGCCTGTGAATACATTCAATATATTCTTAAGATATCTTAACAATGTCACTACTATTTTATGAAACGACGACTATCAAAATTATACTGTGACAACATCAAGAAATTACTTGTAAAATTTGCACCAAAAAACAAAATTAGATATTTTTTATTCACTTTTTTCTTATATTTTTATTTTGTTATTTTCGGAGTTATTATTTACTTTAATATTTTATAAAGTAGGGTTGAGAGTTAAGTATATTCATATGTTAATTTTAGATATACTTCGAATGTAGGTTTAAGTAAAGAAATACTCGTAGAATCTAAATTTGACCAATCCTAAAAATATTTCGTAAAGATAATAAATCCTGAAAATAAACATTTATTTTTATATTTAAATAATCTCTAAAATATTAGTTCAACACATCACCGGGGTTATTTTGATTTTGTAGTGAATTATTTTTGCTATCTTTTTGCCGATAAATATTTCAAGCAAGATAAATATTTATCATATTTGTTTCTAATAATATGATAAAATAATTATCAGTCGATATTTGAACAAAATTGACCTTGCCCCTTGTTTATAGTCAGAAGGCAAATACAATCCGTCGATACCTCTTTTTGATTAATTTACACTCGCCACCCCCCATGCCCCGGGATTGGAAAATATGGGCACTCTGAAACCTTCGCCCTTCCTTTGAGTATTTTAGTTCTAACATCTGACCGACCTTTCTTTAAGTATTTTACTATCGAAATCCGACCTTTCTTTGTGTATTATACTACATACGTCCGACCTTTCTTTGATTATTATACTCCCGACATCCAACCTTTCTTTGATTATTTTACTTCCAGAATCCGACTGACCTTTCTTTGAGTATTATTGTCCTGACCTTTCTATGAGTATTATACTTCCAAAATCCTACCTTTCGTTTAGTATTATACTCCCGACATCCGAATTTTCTCGACAATCCGACCTTTCTTTGAGTATTATACTCTTGATATCCATCCCTTCTTTGAATATTATACTGCTGACATCCCCAAGATTTGAACATGCACGCTATTAATATCTATCATTTAAGATGCACGCCCTAACCAACTGTCGCATAAGTCCGAACTTGCTTGTGAATACATTCAATATATTCTTAAGATATCTTAACAATGTCACTACTATTTTATGAAACGACGACTATCAAAATTATACTGTGACAACATCAAGAAATTACCTGTAAAATTTGCACCAAAAAACAAAATTAGATTTTTTATTCACTTTTTTCTTATATTTTTATTTTGTTATTTTCGGAGTTATTATTTACTTTAATATTTTATAAAGTAGGGTTGAGAGTTAAGTATATTCATATGTTAATTTTAGATATACTTCGAATGTAGGTTTAAGTAAAGAAATACTCGTAGAATCTAAATTTGACCAATCCTAAAAATATTTCGTAAAGATAATAAATCCTGAAAATAAACATTTATTTTTATATTTAAATAATCTCTAAAATATTAGTTCAACACATCACCGGGGTTATTTTGATTTTGTAGTGAATTATTTTTGCTATCTGTTTGCCGATAAATATTTCAAGCAAGATAAATATTTATCATATTTGTTTCTAATAATATGATAAAATAATTATCAGTCGATATTTGAACAAAATTGACCTTGCCCCTTGTTTATAGTCAGAAGGCAAATACAATCCGTCGATACCTCTTTTTGATTAATTTACACTCGCCACCCCCCATGCCCCGGGATTGGAAAATATGGGCACTTTGAAACCTTCGCCCTTCCTTTGAGTATTTTAGTTCTAACATCTGACCGACCTTTCTTTAAGTATTTTACTATCGACATCCGACCTTTCTTTGTGTATTATACTACATACGTCCGACCTTTCTTTGATTATTATACTCCCGACATCCAGCCTTTCTTTGATTATTTTACTTCCAGAATCCGACTGACCTTTCTTTGAGTATTATTGTCCCGTCCTTTCTTTGAGTATTATACTTCCAAAATCCTACCTTTCGTTTAGTATTATACTCCCGACATCCGAATTTTCTCGACAATCCGACCTTTCTTTGAGTATTATACTCTTGATATCCATCCCTTCTTTGAATATTATACTGCTGACATCCCCAAAATTTGAACATGCACGCTATTAATATCTATCATTTAAGACGCACGCCCTAACCAACTGTCGCATAAGTCCGAACTTGCTTGTGAATACATTCAATATATTCTTAAGATATCTTAACAATGTCACTACTATTTTATGAAACGACGACTATCAAAATTATACTGTGACAACATCAAGAAATTACCTGTAAAATTTGCACCAAAAAACAAAATTAGATTTTTTATTCACTTTTTTCTTATATTTTTATTTTGTTATTTTCGGAGTTATTATTTACTTTAATATTTTATAAAGTAGGGTTGAGAGTTAAGTATATTCATATGTTAATTTTAGATATACTTCGAATGTAGGTTTAAGTAAAGAAATACTCGTAGAATCTAAATTTGACCAATCCTAAAAATATTTCGTAAAGATAATAAATCCTGAAAATAAACATTTATTTTTATATTTAAATAATCTCTAAAATATTAGTTCAACACATCACCGGGGTTATTTTGATTTTGTAGTGAATTATTTTTGCTATCTTTTTGCCGATAAATATTTCAAGCAAGATAAATATTTATCATATTTGTTTCTAATAATATGATAAAATAATTATCAGTCGATATTTGAACAAAATTGACCTTGCCCCTTGTTTATAGTCAGAAGGCAAATACAATCCGTCGATACCTCTTTTTGATTAATTTACACTCGCCACCCCCCATGCCCCGGGATTGGAAAATATGGGCACTTTGAAACCTTCGCCCTTCCTTTGAGTATTTTAGTTCTAACATCTGACCGACCTTTCTTTAAGTATTTTACTATCGACATCCGACCTTTCTTTGTGTATTATACTACATACGTCCGACCTTTCTTTGATTATTATACTCCCGACATCCAGCCTTTCTTTGATTATTTTACTTCCAGAATCCGACTGACCTTTCTTTGAGTATTATTGTCCCGTCCTTTCTTTGAGTATTATACTTCCAAAATCCTACCTTTCGTTTAGTATTATACTCCCGACATCCGAATTTTCTCGACAATCCGACCTTTCTTTGAGTATTATACTCTTGATATCCATCCCTTCTTTGAATATTATACTGCTGACATCCCCAAAATTTGAACATGCACGCTATTAATATCTATCATTTAAGACGCACGCCCTAACCAACTGTCGCATAAGTCCGAACTTGCTTGTGAATACATTCAATATATTCTTAAGATATCTTAACAATGTCACTACTATTTTATGAAACGACGACTATCAAAATTATACTGTGACAACATCAAGAAATTACCTGTAAAATTTGCACCAAAAAACAAAATTAGATTTTTTATTCACTTTTTTCTTATATTTTTATTTTGTTATTTTCGGAGTTATTATTTACTTTAATATTTTATAAAGTAGGGTTGAGAGTTAAGTATATTCATATGTTAATTTTAGATATACTTCGAATGTAGGTTTAAGTAAAGAAATACTCGTAGAATCTAAATTTGACCAATCCTAAAAATATTTCGTAAAGATAATAAATCCTGAAAATAAACATTTATTTTTATATTTAAATAATCTCTAAAATATTAGTTCAACACATCACCGGGGTTATTTTGATTTTGTAGTGAATTATTTTTGCTATCTTTTTGCCGATAAATATTTCAAGCAAGATAAATATTTATCATATTTGTTTCTAATAATATGATAAAATAATTATCAGTCGATATTTGAACAAAATTGACCTTGCCCCTTGTTTATAGTCAGAAGGCAAATACAATCCGTCGATACCTCTTTTTGATTAATTTACACTCGCCACCCCCCATGCCCCGGGATTGGAAAATATGGGCACTCTGAAACCTTCGCCCTTCCTTTGAGTATTTTAGTTCTAACATCTGACCGACCTTTCTTTAAGTATTTTACTATCGAAATCCGACCTTTCTTTGTGTATTATACTACATACGTCCGACCTTTCTTTGATTATTATACTCCCGACATCCAACCTTTCTTTGATTATTTTACTTCCAGAATCCGACTGACCTTTCTTTGAGTATTATTGTCCCGTCCTTTCTTTGAGTATTATACTTCCAAAATCCTACCTTTCGTTTAGTATTATACTCCCGACATCCGAATTTTCTCGACAATCCGACCTTTCTTTGAGTATTATACTCTTGATATCCATCCCTTCTTTGAATATTATACTGCTGACATCCCCAAGATTTGAACATGCACGCTATTAATATCTATCATTTAAGATGCACGCCCTAACCAACTGTCGCATAAGTCCGAACTTGCTTGTGAATACATTCAATATATTCTTAAGATATCTTAACAATGTCACTACTATTTTATGAAACGACGACTATCAAAATTATACTGTGACAACATCAAGAAATTACCTGTAAAATTTGCACCAAAAAACAAAATTAGATTTTTTATTCACTTTTTTCTTATATTTTTATTTTGTTATTTTCGGAGTTATTATTTACTTTAATATTTTATAAAGTAGGGTTGAGAGTTAAGTATATTCATATGTTAATTTTAGATATACTTCGAATGTAGGTTTAAGTAAAGAAATACTCGTAGAATCTAAATTTGACCAATCCTAAAAATATTTCGTAAAGATAATAAATCCTGAAAATAAACATTTATTTTTATATTTAAATAATCTCTAAAATATTAGTTCAACACATCACCGGGGTTATTTTGATTTTGTAGTGAATTATTTTTGCTATCTTTTTGCCGATAAATATTTCAAGCAAGATAAATATTTATCATATTTGTTTCTAATAATATGATAAAATAATTATCAGTCGATATTTGAACAAAATTGACCTTGCCCCTTGTTTATAGTCAGAAGGCAAATACAATCCGTCGATACCTCTTTTGGATTAATTTACACTCGCCACCCCCCATGCCCCGGGATTGGAAAATATGGGCACTCTGAAACCTTCGCCCTTCCTTTGAGTATTTTAGTTCTAACATCTGACCGACCTTTCTTTAAGTATTTTACTATCGACATTCGACCTCTCTTTGTGTATTATACTACATACGTCCGACCTTTCTTTGATTATTACACTCCCGACATCCAGCCTTTCTTTGATTATTTTACTTCCAGAATCCGACTGGCCTTTCTTTGAATGTTAATTTTAGACATACTTGGAATTGGAATGTAGGTTTAAGTAAATAAATAGTCATAGAATTTAAATTTGACCAATCCTAAAAATATTTTGTAAAGATAATAAATCCTGAAAATTAACATTGATTTTTATATTTCAGTAAACCCTAAAATATTAGTTCAAAACATCACCGGGGTTATTTTAATTTTGTAGTAAAATATTTTTTTGTTTTTTCCCGATAAACATTTCAAGCACGCAAAATATTTATTATATTTGTTTCTAATAATATGATCAAAAAATTATATATGGATAATTGAACAAAAATTGAGCTTGGACCTTATTTATAGGGAGAAGGCAAATACACTCCGTCGATACCTCTTTTTGAGTATTTTACACTCGCCATCCCTCCCGAGGCCTCGGGATTTGAAAATCTCGACTCTCTCAAACCTTCTCCCTTTCTTTATGTATTTAACTAACGACATCAGACTTTTCTTTGAGTACTATACTCCCTACATCCGACTTTCTTTGAGTATTATACTACCGACATCCGACCTTTCTTTGAGTATTTTACTCCCAAAATTCGACCAGCCTTTCTTTGAGTATTATAGTCCCGACATCATACCAACCTTTCTTTGAGTATTCTACTCATGACATCCGATCTTCCTTTGAGCATTATACTCCCGACATCCAAATTTTGACGACATCCGACCTTTCTAGATTCTACTTTTGTCGACATCCGACCTTTCTTTGAGTATTATACTCTTGAAGTTCAACCTTTCTTTTAGTATTATACTGTCGACAGCCCTATGATTTAAGACGTACGCCCTAACCAAATGACGCATAAGTCCAGACATGTCAGTGAAGATATTTAATATATTCTAAAGGTATCTTAACAATCTCACTACTATGTCTATGAAACGACGACTATCAAAATTCTACTGTGACAATGTCAAGAAATTACCAGTAAAATTTGCACCAAAAAACAAAATTAGAGTTTTTGTACCTTTTTTCTTATTTTGATATTTTCGGAATTATTATTTACTTTAATATTTTTAGCTTTTATAAAGTAGGTAAGAGAGTTATGTATATTCATATGTTAATTTTAGATATACTTGAAATGTAGGATTTAGTAAAGAAATAATCATAGAATTTAAATTTGACCAGTCCTAAAAATATTTTCCGAAGATAATAAATCCTAAAAGATAATAAATTTGTCAGGCAAATATACTTCATCAATACCTCGTTCTGAGTCCTTTACACTCGCCAACCCCGAGGCCCTAGGATTTTGAAAATCTAGGTACTGTGAAACCATTGCCCTTTCTTTGAGTATTTTACTTCTGACATCGGACCGACATTTGTGTAAGTATTTTACTATCGACATCTGATCTCTATTTGAGTATTATACTCTCGACATCCGACGTTTCTTTGAGTATTATACTACCAACATCCGACCTTTCTTTGAGAACTTTACTCCCAAAATCCGACCGACCTTTCTTTGAGTATTATAGTCCTGACATCCGACCTTTCTTTGTGTATTATACTCCCCACATATGATCTGTATTTGAGTATTATACTACCAACATCTGACTATTGTTGACATCAGACCTTTCTACATCCGTTGTTTGTCGACATCGGACCTTTCTTTGAGTATTATACTCCTAATATCCAACCTGTCTTTGAGTATTATACTGTCGACATCCCCAAGATTTGAACATGGGCGTTATTAACATCTATGATTTAACACGCACGCCCTAACCAAATGTCGCATAAGTCCAGACATGCTTGTGAATACATTCAATATATTCTAAAGATATATTAACAATCTCACTACTTTTTCTATGAAACGACGACTACCAAAATTCTATTGTGACAAGATCAAGAAATTACCAGTAAAATTTGCACCAAAAAACAAATTTTGGGTTTTTATTAACTTTTTGTTATTTTTTTATTTTGATATTTTCGGAGTTATTATTTACTTTAATATTTTTAGCTTTTATAAAGTAGGCAAGAGAGATAAGTATATTCATATGTTAATTTTAGATATACTTGGAATGTAGGATTTAGTAAATAAATAGTCATAGAATTTAAATTTGACGAGTCCTACAAACATTTTCTGAAGATAACAAATCCTAAAAATTAACATTGATTTTTATATTTCAGTAATCCGTAAACTATTATTTCGACACATCACCAAGATTATTTTAATTTTGTAGTAAAATACGTTTGTTGTTTTTTTCCCGATAAATATATCAAGCACGATAAATATTTATCATATTTGTTTCTAATGATATAATCAAAATTATATATGTCGATATTTTAACAAAATTGACCTTGCACCTTGTTTATAGTTAGAAGGCAAATACACTCCATCGATACCTCGTTTTTAGTCTTTTACACTCGCCAACCCCGAGGCCCTAGGATTTTGAAAATCTAGGCACTGTGAAACCTTCGCTTCTTTGAGTATTTTACTTCTAACATTTGACCGACATTTCTGTAAGTATTTTACTATCGACATCCAACCTCTCTTTGAGTATTATACTCTCGACATCCGACCTTTCTTTGAGTATTATACTCCCGACATCAGACCTTTCTTTGAGTACTTTACTCCAAAAATCCGACCGACCTTTCTTTGAGTGTTATAGTCCTGACATCAGACCAACCTTTCTTAGAGTATTATACTCCCCACATCCGACCTTTCTTTGTGTATTATACTCCCCACATATGATCTTTATTTGAGTATTATACTACCAACATCTCACTTTTGTTGACATCAGACCTTTCTACATCCGTCGTTTAGCGTCCTCAACCCTATCTTTGAGTATTATACACATGATATCCAACCTGTCTTTGAGTATTATACTGTCGACATCCCCAAGATTTGAACATGGGCGTTATTAATGTTAGGGATTATGGTTTAGATAAGTGTTCATATTGTCCAAATGTTTAGGACAATTGCATACAAGTCCACATGTTTAGCACATTTGCTCTCATATCCCTAGCTTCACTTATATATAGATGTCTACCTCTAGTGTATTTCTCAAGTTGAAAGTAATCAAAGATGAAATTCTCTCTAAAGATTGAGCTCTTCATTCTCACCTCACTCTCTCTAAACTCCTAACATGGTATTAGAGCTACAAGATTCAGGGACGAATTCTTCATTCGGTTGGAAATTTCCAACGGAAAATCAGTAGGAAAACAACTATGTTCTTCAGCTTCAGCTCCTGTAGCATTCTTCATCAAATTCAGATCCACGCTTCAGCAAATTCATCTGTGCTTCATCAAATCCAGCTTAATTCCGTTCTACAGCTCAAGAAGTCATCATCATCTGATTACATTCATTTCCGTCAGATCGTCCAGCATCATCATCGAATCGATCGATCGATCTCTTCAACAAACTCCAGTTCCATAGCTGCAGCTCTTCAATTCGTTCTGCTATGCTGATGGAATTGTGCAGCGATTTGATTCTGCATTACATACAGATCAAATCGATTCTGCATATACTCCAGATCACCGGTTATGCAGCATCAATCTAGCTGCAATTCGTGTGTGAAATCTTCGTTGCTTCTGTCGACATTGATTCTGTGCGTCTGTAATCACATCGGCTTCAATGTGTCTAGCTCCATGCGATTCTTCTCAAGAGCTGGATTGAATCTTCTCCAGCTCCATGCTGTTGTTCTCCAGCTTCTAGTTTGATCAGACCTGTGATCAAACTACTGTAAGCACGTTTTCTATCACACGCGACTCTGTTTTTTCTGGAACTCTGGTCTGTTGCTGCACATATGTTCATGCTGAATTTGCTGCGATTACTACTGGATAATTTCGATTGCAATGCTGATTACTACTGGATAAACCCTAAACCCTAAACCCTAAACCCAAATGAATCTGAATCTTTGTTGATCATGTTGTTGGATTGATTCCTTGACTGATTCCTCACGAGGATGCTGATTACTCCTCTGTTACTGGACATAGTTCTCATGTGAATCTGAATTTTCTGTTTGAGAATAGTTTGAGCTGGTTTACTGATCTGTGCATGCTATGGCCTCTCTTCTCCTTGTTTTCTTCTTGCTTATTGTCATGTGTAAGCTGCAGCGCTGCACTCTCCTTCTCTTCCTTCGATTTGGTAGTTGCATTCTCAATGAATCTATGTTGAGCTACGTGTGTTTCCAAACACGTTTTCAGCTTTTCTTTGTTTTTTGCTGCGTGCCTTGCAAGCACGTTTACTGCGTCATGAGGTTGCTTCTTCCATTCAGCATTTCTTCTACATGTTCTATGCTTGGCCAAGTTGATTCAGATCAGTAACAGCACTCAAGCATTTAGCCAATTCAGACCAGCTCGTTCAGCCAATTCAGTCCATCTGCAGTGCCTACAGAGTGCTTGTCTAGTGCATCTGTAGTGCTCATCTCGTGCAGCTCAGTCCAGTGCCTACATAAAGGGCTTTCCTAGTGCTTCTGAAGTGCTTGTGCAGCCCGGTCCACAAGCAGTAGAGCAGACCTGTGCTCTTTAAAATGATCACTCTTGTAAGGACATCAAGAAACAAGTTCACATGTCGAGGATGGCATCAAGATCACGGTAGTTGAAGATTTCAAGCAAAGAAGCAAACAACAGGGATGATAATGATGATGAGATGTTGATGATGATCTTCATTTTTCAGGATTTAGTGGTTTAGGATGTTGATTTGCATTAGGAAGTGGATCTACAAAGGGGAATGTTAGGGATTATGGTTTAGATAAGTGTTCATATTATCCAAATGTTTAGGACAATTGCATACAAGTCCACATGTTTAGGACATTTGCTCTCATATCCCTAGCTTCACCTATATATAGATGTCTACCTCTAGTGTATTTCTCAAGTTGAAAGTAATCAAAGATGAAATTCTCTCTAAAGATTGCTTTGAGCTCTTCATTCTTACCTCACTCTCTCTAAACTCCTAACAATTAATATCTATGATTTAAGACGCACGCCCTAACCAAATGTCACATAAGTCCAAACATGCGTGTGAATACATTCAATATATTCTAAATATATCTTAACAATCTAACTACTACGTCTATGAAACGACGACTATCAAAATTCTAATGTGACAAGATTAAGAAATTACCAGTAAAATTTGCACCCAAAAACAAAATTAGAGTTTTTATTAACTTTTATCTTATTTTTTTGTTTTGATATTTTCAGAGTTATTATTTACTTTAATATTTTTAGCTTTTATAAAGTAGGCAAGAGTATTAACTATATTCATATGTTAATTTTAGATATACTTGAAATGTTGGATTTAGTAAAGAAATAGTCCTAGAATTTAAATTTGACGAGTCCTACAAATATTTTCTGAAGATAATAAATCCTAAATATTAAAATAGATTTTTATATTTAAGTAATCCGTAAACTATTATTTCGACACATCACCGAGATATTTTAATTTTGTTGTAAAATACGTTTCTTGTTTTTATCCGGATAACCAACTATTGCATAAGTCTGAACATGCCTGTGAATACATTCAATATATTCTTAAGATATCTTAACAATCTCAGGACTATGTCTATGAAACGATGACTATCAAAATTCTACGGTGACAACATCAAGAAACTACCGGTAAAATTTGCACCCAAAAACATACTTAGATTTTTTATTAACTTTTTTTCTTATTTTGATATTTTCGGAGTTATTAATTACTTTAATACTTTCAGAGTTTATGAAGTAGAGTTGAGAGTTAAGTATATTCAAATGTTAATTTTAGACATACTTGGAATTGGAATGTAGGTTTAAGTAAATAAATAGTCATAGAATTTAAATTTGACCAATCCTAAAAATATTTTGTAAAGATAATAAATCCTGAAAATTAACATTGATTTTTATATTTCAGTAATCCCTAAAATATTAGTTCAACACATCACCGGGGTTATTTTAATTTTGTAGTAAAATATTTTTTTTGTTTTTTCCCGATAAACATTTTGAGCACGCTAAATATTTATTATATTTGTTTCTAATAATATGAGTAAAAAATTATATGTCGATAATTGAACAAAATTGAGCTTGGACCTTATTTATAGGGAGAAGGCAAATACACTCCGTCGATACCTCTTTTTGAGTATTTTACACTCGCCATCCCTCTCAACACTCTCAAACCTTCTCCCTTTCTTTATGTATTTTACTATCGACATCAGACTTTTCTTTGAGTACTATACTCCCTACATCCGACTTTCTTTGAAATTATACTACTGACATCCGACCTTTCTTTGAGTATTTTACTCCCAAAATTCGACCGGCCTTTCTTTGAGTATTATAGTCCCGACATCATACCAACCTATCTTTGAGAATTTTACTCCCAAAATCCGACCGACCTTTATTTGAGTATTATGTCCTGACATCCGACTGACTTTCTTTGAGTATTATAGTCCTGACATCCGACTGACTTTCTTTGAGAATTATACTCCTGACATCCGTCCTTTCTTTGAGTATTATACTCCCGACATCCGATCTATATTTGATTATTATACTACCAACATCCGACTTTTGTTGACTTCCGACCTTTCTACATCCGTCGTTTGTCGACATCCGACCTTTCTATGAGTATTATACTCTTGATATCCATTCTGTCTTTGAATATTATACTGTCGACATCACAAATATTTGAACATGGGCGTTATTAATATCTATGATTTAAGACGCACGCCTTAACCAACTGTCGCATAAGTCTGATCATGTTAGTGAAGATATTTAATATACTCTAAAGATATCTTAACAATGTCACTACTATGTCTATGAAACGACGACTATCAAATTTCTAATGTGACAAAATCAAGATATTACCAGTAAAATTTGAACCAAAAAACAAAATTAGATCTTTATTAACTTTTTTCTTGTTTTTTTATTTTGATATTTTCGGAGTTATTATTTACTTTAGTATTTTTAGATTTTATAAAGTAGGCAAGAGAGTTAAGTATATTCATATTTTAATTTTTGATATACTTGGAATGTAGGATTTAGTAACGAAATAGTCAGAATTTAAACTTGACCAATCCTAAAAATATTTTCTGAAGATAATAAATCCTAAAAATTAACATTGATTTTTATATTTCAGTAATCCGTAAAATATAATTTCCACACATCACCGGGATTATTTTAATTTTATAGTAAAATACTTATGTTTTTTTATCCCGATAAATATTTATCATATTTGTTTCTAATGATATGATCAAAAATATATGTGTCGATATTTTAACAAAATTGACATTGCACCTTGACCTTACACTCCATCGATAGCTCGTTTTGAGTCTTTTACACTCGCCAACCCCGAGGCCCCAGGATGTTGCAAATCTAGGCACTCTGAAACCTTCGCCCTATCTTTGAGTATTTTACTTCTAACATCTGACCGACATTTGTGTAAGAATTTTACTATCGACATCTGATCTCTCTTTGAGTATTATACTCTCGACATCCGACCTTTCTTTGAGTATTATACTCCCGACATCCGACCTTTCTTTTGTTAGGGTATATGTATAAATACATATAGATTGAGGATCGGTTTAGTGTTAAAGATAGAAGGACTTAAGTGTAAATAGTAAGAAGTATAGGCTATAAATAGAAGAAGGATGTAACGACTTTACTTTACCTTGAAATGATAATCTGATTTTGTTTCTTAGATTGTAAGCAATCTCTCATTTGCTTTCTGTCATTGATCTGAAGATCATAACATGGTATCAGAGCTATTCCTTCCTGCGATTACGTCCGTAGCGAGTTGATTCTGTTTAGTATTCATCTGGATCTCGATTCTGTTCTGTTTTGGTACTCTATCTACAATGGATGAAGGTACTGCGAGCTTCTTCAACAAGAAAGTGTCTAGATTGGAAGGAGAGGAAAACTTCCAGTCTTGGCGGCAGCAAGTCCTCCTAGCTGTTAGAGGTCACAACTTGGAGGCACACCTGTATGGAAATGCCACAGTTCCACCTACACTACCTGGTAATGATGGTGAGCCTATACCTAATCCAGACTATCAGAAGTTTGTTCAAAAAGACAGCTCGTTGGCGTCATGGATGCTGGCATCGGTCTCATCACAGGTAAGTCGTGGCCTGGTAGGATGTATGACAGCTTCTTCCATCTGGTTGAAGCTTCATAGAGATTTTTCTTCAGCCTCTACCACAAGGATAATGCATCTATATGATAGATTAAAGGTGCGAAAGTTACCTCATCAGTCAATGAGGGACTACTTAACCTTGATTCAATCGGCATGCGACAGCTTGGCTAGCTGTGGACATCCGATTGAAGAAATGCAGCAAATCTCCATTATCCTTAATGGTGTCAAGGGACAATTTGATAATGTAGTATCTGTAATTCATGCCAGTAGGAATCCGTATGATCTGGCCTCCATCAGCTCAGTTTTGCTTGATGCAGAAGCTAGATTAGGTGATTCTCTGTTTGACAGCAGTATTTCAGTGAATGTGGCTATGAATCAGCCTTCGGTGATGAAGAATGGAAGCTCATCATCTCAAGCAGTAGAGGAATCGGCTGTCGCGAACAATGCCTTATCAAATAATATGACAGGTCAAGGAACATCACAGCATCAATCGACTCAAGCTAACAACTCATCTTATGGTAATGGTCGTGGCCGAGGTCGTGGGAGGGGCTATGGCTCTAATCGACCTCAATGCCAACTCTGTGGGAAATTTGGGCATCTTGTACACAGATGCTATCATAGATTCAATGTCAATTTCACAGGTGTGACAGATCCTGCAAATGTCAATCAACCAAGTGTAAACCTTAGTTCGTCACAATGGGAAGATCCTGTGGAATTGCATCAGCCTGCTTCCTCTACTCATTCTTACTCATCAAATGTGGCTCAGCCTCAGCAAAATTCTGTATTCCAATCGGCCAGTCCTATGCATCAGTCGACATCTGCTCCTCATCATCAGCCTTCACTCACTCCACATCAGGTGTTTCCTCATTCATCTTATCAACCAAGCTCATTTCAGAATAATTTTCCTTTCTCTGGTCTGTCTGGTTTGCCTGCTGCTAGTGTCATGCCACAGCAACTACCATATCAGCCTGCGTATCAGTCATATCCTTATTCGCTTCATACTCCTTTTGTGCCATCTGGAGCTGCTTCATTTACAACAGGAAGCGTGTACAATCTGGACACACAGTCCATGAATGGAAGTCCTCAGGTAAATTTAGCATCTGTTGCTCCTGTCATTCAAAATGACTCTAGCTGGTTTCCAGACTCAGGTGCTACCAATCACCTGACGAACATGCATCCAAGTCAATTCCAAGCTTGTGCCCCATATTCTGGACCAGGTAAGGTAGTTGTAGGCAATGGCTCTTCCTTAAATATAGCTGCTATAGGTTCCACTTGTCTTCCATCTGTTTCTCGGCCCCTGCAATTGCATAACATGCTTTTTACTCCAGGAGTTACTAAAAATCTTCTGTCTGTATCACAGTTCGCCAAGGATAACGATGTGTTTTTTGAATTCCATGCGTCTCATTGTGTCATCCGTGACTCGAAGACACGGCAAGCTCTTCTCAATGGCCATGAGTGTTCGGGATTATATAGACTAGATTTGAATCAGTTTAGGAATAAGCGTATAATGCAGAGTAGTTTAAATGTCTCTACTACTGTCAATCTACCCTCTGTTTCTTCTATTAATATACCATGTAGTTTGAATTCTGGTTATTCTGAAGTTTCTACTAATAAATCTAGTTTGCCTGATTCTGTTTCAGTATGTTCTGATACTTCTAATAATACAATTGAGATTGTTATTGACTCTCCAAGTAACTCTAATCTACTTACTTCTGATGGTGCATCTCATACAGCAATAGAATGTTTAGTTGCTGGTTTAAAATCAAAAGATTCAGCTCAGCTCTGGCACATGAGGCTCGGACACCCGTCGTCCAAAATTCTCACCAGTTTTCTGAGGCTACACAATCTTCCTATCAAGCATGACATGTCCTTATGTCAAGCTTGTGCCATAGGCAAGAGTAAGAAGCTGCCTTATTCATTATCTAACACTGTCTATGTGCATCCTCTAGAACTGATTCAAGTAGATGTTTGGGGTCCAGCTGTGTGCTCTTCTAACGGTAACAACTACTATCTAAGCATTGTGGATGCATTTAGTAGATACACATGGATTTATTTCTTGCCGAAGAAGAGTGATGTCACTAAATATTTTGTTGAGTTTCATAAACTTGCAGAAAAACAGCTCGGCTATTCATTGAAGGCGGTGCAGTCGGATGGGGGTGGTGAGTTCAAATTTCTTGACAAGTACCTTCCTCAGTTTGGAGTGCATCATAGGATTACATGCCCCTACTCGTCTCAGCAGAATGGGATTGTCGAAAGGAAGCATAGGCATGTGGTCGAACTTGGACTGACCTTGTTAGCTCAATCTTCGGTACCTCTTCATTATTGGTCTGATGCTTTCTTTACGGCATCATTTCTCATTAATAGATTGCCCTCATCTAGTCTTAGGAACGTATCTCCTCATGAGTGTCTGTTTAAAACTGCACCTGATTACTCTTTTCTGAAAGTATTCGGATGTCTTTGTTTTCCACATCTCAGACCCTTTAATAAACATAAGCTTGCCATGCGTTCGGAACCTTGTGTATTCTTAGGCTATTGTACAAAGTATCAAGGATATAAATGCTTGTCAGCCTCTGGACGTGTGTACACTTCTAGGAATGTTACTTTTCATGAACAAACATTTCCTTTTGCTGATTCAAAAGGAAGTTTCTTTACTTCGTCTGCCCCTACTAAGAACTATACATCTACTCCTTTCTTTATTCCATGTGATGCTGGTTTTAATAATAAAGCATCTGAGCTTGATCTGACAGATTCTGTTTCTTTTCCTCATTTAACTCCTCCTCTTGATAGTAGAGATTCTAGTTTATCACCTAATGTGTCAAGTATGCAGTCGATTGAAGCTGTTAACAGGGATCATGATGCAGTGAGAAATAGCTTGCATGATGAGGTGAGAAATGTCTCGCCTGACTTGGATGGTTCAGACAGAGAGGTAAGATGTTCTCCTATTATACCTTCTATTACCTATAGGTTACAAGGGTCTAGTCTTGTTCCAATTAATGATAGACTATCTGATACTTCCTTTGAACCTATTGCTGTTGTTCCTTCCTCTAGTTCCAAATCTGTTGTTTCTGGTAATGTGCATCCTATGGCGACTAGGTCGAAAACTATGGCGACCAAATGTTCATCTAAATGTGCTCATTTGGCGACCAATACACATTTGGCGACCAATCCTCATTTGGCGGCCAATAAACAATTGGCGACCAATACACATTTGGCGACCAATCCTCATTTGGCGACCAATAAACATTTGGCGACCAATCCTCATTTGGCGATCACATCGAAAACTGACTCCTCTCTTCAAGGTTTACTTATGTCCGTAGAATCAAAGGATGCTTTGGTCAATGATGAGCCCAAGTCTATTCATCAGGCTCTTAATTCTTCTCACTGGAAAGCTGCAGTCGAAGAGGAATTTGCTGCATTGCAAGAAAATAAGACATGGTCGATTGTGGAGCTGCCATCTGGTCGTGTTCCAATAGGTTGTAAGTGGCTGTTTAAGATCAAGAAAAATGCTGATGGTACCATTGCAAGATACAAAGCAAGGTTAGTTGCAAAAGGGTTCTCTCAGAAACCTGGGTTTGATTTTCAAGATACATTCAGTCCGGTTGTCAAAGCTGCTACGGTAAGGATTGTTCTGTCTCTTGCTTTGTCGCACAAGTGGAATCTGAGACAGATTGATATTAATAATGCGTTTCTTCATGGAGAACTAACAGAGGAGGTGTATATGCTCCAACCACCTGGGTTTGAACAGGTTTCGTCATCAGCTGTTCCTCTTGTTTGCAAACTAACTAAAGCTCTCTATGGTCTTAAACAGGCTCCTCGTGCGTGGTTCGAAAAACTCAAATGTTTTCTGGTTTCTCAGCTGGATTTTCATGCATCCATTGCTGATAGCTGCTTATTCATCAAGACAACAGGTAAGTCTTCTGTCTTTCTCTTAGTATATGTAGATGATATAGTGGTCACTGGTCCTTCTGCGTCTGATATATCGGATGTTATTAGTGAAATAAATAAAGTGTTCAAACTGAAGGATCTGGGAAGTCTGAGCTACTTTCTTGGCATGGAAGTAATTGCCACAGATGATTTTTTGCTATTAAACCAAAAGAAATATGTTCAGGAGTTAGTTGATCGTCTTGGTCTGTCTGATGTCTCTGGTTTTGTCACGCCTATGACTGGGTCTTGCCTGTCAAAAACAGGTATGGTGAATTCCTCTAATATGTTTGATAATGTAACGCTTTATAGAAGTACAATTGGTGCTTTACAGCACATATGTGTGACTAGGCCAGACATTAATTTTTCTGTGAACAAGCTGAGTCAGTTTATGCAAACTCCGAGTGTTGGTCATTGGATTGCTGTCTTGCATATAGTTAGATATCTAAAAAATACTATTGACCATGGATTAATGTTTAGGACAAATGTATTTCCAATGAAAGGAATATCTCTGACATCTTTTGCTGATGCAGACTGGGGAGGAGATGTTAGTGATCGGAAATCTATATCAGGTCATTTTCTACTACTGAATGGGAATCCGATAATATGGAGCTCCAAGAAACAAACTGTGGTAGCTAGATCTAGTGCAGAGGCAGAATTTCGTGCCATTGCAAATGCAGTTTGTGAGGTTATTTGGGTGAAGTCTTTGCTCACTGAAATGGGGCTGACTCTCTCTTCTGTGCCAACGGTGTGGACTGATAGCACGAGTGCTGCAGCTCTATCTGAAAATCCGATACAACATTCGAAAATGAAACATGTTGAGATAGACTTGTTTTTTGTCAGGGAAAAAGTGAATTCTGGTCAAGTGTTGGTTAATTTTGTTCCTTCCAATGATCAAGTTGCAGACATATTAACTAAGCCACTAACAGAGAAGTTGTTTGTACCATGTAGGAAAAAGCTGGGTGTGTTCTCTGCTGAAGAGCTGGCCTGTGATAGGATGGCTGTTCATAATTCTTTCTCAGCCTTGTCTGAGGTAATGGATTAGTTCATTCCTTGTCATCTATATGTTGAGGTATCTATAACGTATAGTTGATGATGTGGTTATTCTTGAGTTTATCAGCTCTATGTTTTATGTCTATATGTACTGTGTTTGTTCATACTGTTGGTAGTCAGGAGTGTGCGTTCTATTATATGTCATATCTTTCTGCATATCTTCTCAATATTTCTTGGCTCGTTTATATCATTTGTAATTACTGTTCTAGTATTGAGTGTTGATTAGAAATTCATACTGTGTGTTATGCTGCGAGTAGGCATGTGCTGTCCTCTGTTTGTTCAGATAGTTGTCTATGACTGCCTACTGTTGTCTGATGATCTGCTCTGTGCTGGTTCTATATCTTTGAAAAAAAAAAAGAAAAAAAAATAAAGCAGAATGCAAAGCATTCAAGTTCTGTTAGTATGATCTTGGTATATATCATGGCTTGATTCCAAAAACAGATTCAGTTTAAAGAGAACGTCAAGATACTTTAAACTGTTTCTTGAGGAAGAAAAGAAAAGGGCTAAAACCCTTCTGTCATGAATAAAAGAAAAGGGCACAACCCCTTCTACCAAGAAAAAAAAATCAAATAAAAAAAATATATATATAAGAGATTGAGTAAGCACAGAGTTGGAACAGTGGACAACTGCTTAGGCAGTCTGGATTCTTGATGAATAATCTGGTTGGATATGTACTGCATGTTTGATAGCATATAATGCATATGTGGATTTCTGATAATGCTCATTATGTGTTCAAGCAATTGAGGTGATATATCTGAGCTGGGAAAAGATTGAAATGCATATGCTGAGATATATGGTACTATGATTGAATTGCGTATGATCTGCTATTATCAGTAGGTTCAAATGTTGTAGATATATGGCATAGTTCAAGGATGTTGAGTAATTTCAGGAATAACTGATGTCTATAACTATATGTTGAGATGTTCTCTTCATATAGAAAAATGGCAATGGTATGCTAACTCCAACAGGTGTATAAGCTCAAGGAAGCTCGGACAGCTTGGGAAGCTCAGATATCTACTGGTTGGTGTATCAGATTTGCTGAAGAAATTGAACTAGGAAATAGATCTTGGATGGGGAATGTTAGGGTATATGTATAAATACATATAGATTGAGGATCGGTTTAGTGTTAAAGATAGAAGGACTTAAGTGTAAATAGTAAGAAGTATAGGCTATAAATAGAAGAAGGATGTAACGACTTTACTTTACCTTGAAATGATAATCTGATTTTGTTTCTTAGATTGTAAGCAATCTCTCATTTGCTTTCTGTCATTGATCTGAAGATCATAACATCTTTGAGTACTTTACTCCAAAAATCCGACCGACCTTTCTTTGAGTGTTATAGTCCTGACATCAGACCAACCTTTCTTAGAGTATTATACTCCCCACATCCGACCTTTCTTTGTGTATTATACTCCCCACATATGATCTTTATTTGAGTAATATACTACCAATATCTGACTTTTGTTGACATCAGACCTTTCTACATCCGTCGTTTATCGACCTCAACCCTATCTTTGAGTATTATACACATGATATCCAACCTGTCTTTGAGTATTATACTGTCGACATCCCCAAGATTTGAACATGGGCGTTATTAATATCTATGATTTAAGACGCACGCCCTAACCAAATGTCGCATAAGTCCAAACATGCGTGTGAGTACATTCAATATATTCTAAATATATCTTAACAATCTAACTACTATGTCTATGAAACGACGACTATCAAAATTCTAATGTGACCAGATTAAGAAATTACCAGTAAAATTTGCACCCAAAAACAAAATTAGAGTTTTTATTAACTTTTATCTTATATTTTTGTTTTGATATTTTCAGAGTTATTATTTACTTTAATATTTTTAGCTTTTATAAAGTAGGCAAGAGTATTAAGTATATTCATATGTTAATTTTAGATATACTTGAAATGTTGGATGTAGTAAAGAAATAGTCATAGAATTTAAATTTGACGAGTCCTACAAATATTTTCTGAAGATAATAAATCCTAAATATTAAAATAGATTTTTATATTTAAGTAATCCGTAAACTGTTATTTCGACACATCACCGAGATATTTTAATTTTGTTGTAAAATACGTTTCTTGTTTTTATCCGGATAACCAACTATTGCATAAGTCCGAACATGCCTGTGAATACTTTCAATATATTCTTAAGATATCTTAACAATCTCAGGACTATGTCTATGAAACGATGACTATCAAAATTCTATGGTGACAACATCAAGAAACTACCGGTAAAATTTGCACCAAAAAACAAACTTAGATTTTTTATTAACTTTTTTTATCATTTTGATATTTTCGGAGTTATTAATTACTTTAATACTTTCAGAGTTTATGAAGTAGAGTTGAGAGTTAAGTATATTCGAATGTTAATTTTAGACATACTTGGAATTGGAATGTAGGTTTAAGTAAATAAATAGTCATAGAATTTAAATTTGACCAATCCTAAAAATATTTTGTAAAGATAATAAATCCTGAAAATTAACATTGATTTTTATATTTCAATAATCCCTAAAATATTAGTTCAACACATCACCGGGGTTATTTTAATTTTGTAGTAAAATATTTTTTTTTTCCCGATAAACATTTCGAGCACGCTAAATATTTATTATATTTGTTTCTAATAATATGATTAAAAAATTATATTTCGATAATTGAACAAAATTGAGCTTGGACCTTATTTATAGGGAGAAGGCAAATACACTCCGTCGATACCTCTTTTTGAGTATTTTACACTCGCCATCCCTCTCAACACTCTCAAACCTTCTCCCTTTCTTTATGTATTTTACTATCGACATCAGACTTTTCTTTGAGTACTATACTCCCTACATCCGACTTTCTTTGAAATTATACTACTGACATCCGACCTTTCTTTGAGTATTTTACTCCCAAAATTCGACCGGCCTTTCTTTGAGATTTTATTTTGATATTTTCGGAGTTTTTATTTACTTTAATATTTTTAGATTTTATAAAGTAGGCAAGAGAGTTAAGTATATTCACATTTTAATTTTTGATATACTTGGAATGTAGGATTTAGTAACGAAATAGTCATAGAATTTAAACTTGACCAATCCTAAAAATATTTTCTGAAGATAATAAATCCTAAAAATTAACATTGATGTTTATATTTCAGTAATCTGTAAAATATTATTTCCACATATCACCAGGATTATTTTAATTTTATAGTAAAATACTTATGTTTTTTTTATCCCGATAAATATTTATCATATTTGTTTCTAATGATATGATCAAAAATATATGTGTCGATATTTTAACAAAATTGACCTTGCACCTTGTTTATAGTTAGAAGGTAAATACACTCCATCGATAGCTCGTTTTGAGTCTTTTACACTCGCCAACCCCGAGGCCCCAGGATGTTGAAAATCTAGGCACTCTGAAACCTTCGCCCTATCTTTGAGTATTTTACTTCTAACATCTGACCGACATTTGTGTAAGAATTTTACTATCGACATCTGATCTCTCTTTGAGTATTATACTCTCGACATCCGACCTTTCTTTGAGTATTATACTCCCGACATCCGACCTTTCTTTTAGTACTTTACTCCAAAAATCCGACCGACCTTTCTTTGAGTGTTATAGTCCTGACATCAGACCAACCTTTCTTAGAGTATTATACTCCCCACATCTGACCTTTCTTTGTGTATTATACTCCCCACATATGATCTTTATTTGAGTAATATACTACCAATATCTGACTTTTGTTGACATCAGACCTTTCTACATCCGTCGTTTATCGACCTCAACCCTATCTTTGAGTATTATACACATGATATCCAACCTGTCTTTGAGTATTATACTGTCGACATCCCCAAGATTTGAACATGGGCGTTATTAATATCTATGATTTAAGACGCACGCCCTAACCAAATGTCACATAAGTCCAAACATGCGTGTGAGTACATTCAATATATTCTAAATATATCTTAACAATCTAACTACTATGTCTATGAAACAACGACTATCAAAATTCTAATGTGACAAGATTAAGAAATTACCAGTAAAATTTGCACCCAAAAACAAAATTAGAGTTTTTATTAACTTTTATCTTATTTTTTTGTTTTGATATTTTCAGAGTTATTATTTACTTTAATATTTTTAGCTTTTATAAAGTAGGCAAGAGTATTAAGTATATTCATATGTTTTATTTAGATATACTTGAAATGTTGGATTTAGTAAAGAAATAGTCATAGAATTTAATTTTGACGAGTCCTACAAATATTTTCTGAAGATAATAAATCCTAAATATTAAAATAGATTTTTATATTTAAGTAATCCGTAAACTGTTATTTCGACACATCACCGAGATATTTTAATTTTGTTGTAAAATACGTTTCTTGTTTTTATCCGGATAACCAACTATTGCATAAGTCCGAACATGCATGTGAATACATTCAATATATTCTTAAGATATCTTAACAATCTCAGGACTATGTCTATGAAACGATGACTATCAAAATTCTACGGTGACAACATCAAGAAACTACCGGTAAAATTTGCACCAAAAAACAAACTTAGATTTTTTATTAACTTTTTTTCTTATTTTGATATTTTCGGAGTTATTAATTACTTTAATACTTTCAGAGTTTATGAAGTAGAGTTGAGAGTTAAGTATACTCGAATGTTAATTTTAGACATATTTGGAATTGGAATGTAGGTTTAAGTAAATAAATAGTCATAGAATTTAAATTTGACCAATCCTAAAAATAATTTGTAAAGATAATAAATCCTGAAAATTAACATTGATTTTTATATTTCAGTAATCCCTAAAATATTAGTTCAACACATCACCGGGGTTATTTTAATTTTGTAGTAAAATATTTTTTTTGTTTTTTCCCGATAAACATTTCGAGCACGCTAAATATTTATTATATTTGTTTCTAATAATATGAGTCGATAATTGAACAAAATTGAGCTTGGACCTTATTTATAGGGAGAAGGCAAATACACTCCGTCGATACCTCTTTTTGAGTATTTTACACTCGCCATCCCTCTCAACACTCTCAAACCTTCTCCCTTTCTTTATGTATTTTACTATCGACATCAGACTTTTCTTTGAGTACTATACTCCCTACATCCGACTTTCTTTGAAATTATACTACTGACATCCGACCTTTCTTTGAGTATTTTACTCCCAAAATTCGACCGGCCTTTCTTTGAGTATTATAGTCCCTGTTAGGGATTATAGATTAGATAAGTGTTCATATTGTCCAAATGTTTAGGACAATTGCATACAAGTCCACATGTTTAGGACATTTGCTCTCATATCCCTAACATCACCTATATATAGATGTCTACCCCTAGTGTATTTCTTAAGTTGAAAGCAATCAAGATGAAATTCTCTCTAAAGATTGCTTTGAGCTTTTCATTCTCTCCTCATAATCTATAAACTCCTAAAAGTCCCGACATCATACCAACCTATCTTTGAGAATTTTACTCCCAAAATCCGACCGACCTTTATTTGAGTATTATAGTCCTGACATCCGACTGAATTTCTTTGAGAATTA
This sequence comes from Chamaenerion angustifolium, assembly GCA_946814005.1. NCBI lineage: Eukaryota > Viridiplantae > Streptophyta > Magnoliopsida > Myrtales > Onagraceae > Chamaenerion > Chamaenerion angustifolium. The sequence continues at coordinate 25,233,715 of OX328266.1, forward strand.
TACTCCTGACATCCGTCCTTTCTTTGAGTATTATACTCCCGACATCCGATCTATATTTGAGTATTATACTACCAACATCCGACCTTTGTTGACTTCCGACCTTTCTACATCCGTCGTTTGTCGACATCCGACCTTTCTATGAGTATTATACTCTTGATATCCATTCTGTCTTTGAATATTATACTGTCGACATCCCAAATATTTGAACATGGGCGTTATTAATATCTATGATTTAAGACGCACGCCTTAACCAACTGTCGCATAAGTCCGATCATGTTAGTGAAGATATTTAATATACTCTAAAGATATCTTAACAATGTCACTACTATGTCTATGAAACGACGACTATCAAATTTCTAATGTGACAAAATCAAGATATTACCAGTAAAATTTGAACCAAAAAACAAAATTAGATCTTTATTAACTTTTTTCTTGTTTTTTTATTTTGATATTTTCGGAGTTTTTATTTACTTTAATATTTTTAGATTTTATAAAGTAGGCAAGAGAGTTAAGTATATTCATATTTTAATTTTTGATATACTTGGAATGTAGGATTTAGTAACGAAATAGTCATAGAATTTAAACTTGACCAATCCTAAAAATATTTTCTGAAGATAATAAATCCTAAAAATTAACATTGATGTTTATATTTCAGTAATCTGTAAAATATTATTTCCACATATCACCAGGATTATTTTAATTTTATAGTAAAATACTTATGTTTTTTTTATCCCGATAAATATTTATCATATTTGTTTCTAATGATATGATCAAAAATATATGTGTCGATATTTTAACAAAATTGACCTTGCACCTTGTTTATAGTTAGAAGGCAAATACACTCCATCGATAGCTCGTTTTGAGTCTTTTACACTCGCCAACCCCGAGGCCCCAGGATGTTGAAAATCTAGGCACTCTGAAACCTTCGCCCTATCTTTGAGTATTTTACTTCTAACATCTGACCGACATTTGTGTAAGAATTTTACTATCGACATCTGATCTCTCTTTGAGTATTATACTCTCGACATTCGACCTTTCTTTGAGTATTATACTCCCGACATCCGACCTTTCTTTGAGTACTTTACTCGAAGAATCCGACCGACCTTTCTTTGAGTGTTATAGTCCTGACATCAGACCAACCTTTCTTAGAGTATTATACTCCCCACATCCGACCTTTCTTTGTGTATTATACTCCCCACATATGATCTTTATTTGAGTAATATACTACCAATATCTGACTTTTGTTGACATCAGACCTTTCTACATCCGTCGTTTATCGACCTCAACCCTATCTTTGAGTATTATACACATGATATCCAACCTGTCTTTGAGTATTATACTGTCGACATCCCCAAGATTTGAACATGGGCGTTATTAATATCTATGATTTAAGACGCACGCCCTAACCAAATGTCACATAAGTCCAAACATGCGAGTGAGTACATTCAATATATTCTAAATATATCTTAACAATCTAACTACTATGTCTATGAAACGACGACTATCAAAATTCTAATGTGACAAGATTAAGAAATTACCAGTAAAATTTGCACCCAAAAACAAAATTAGAGTTTTTATTAACTTTTATCTTATTTTTTTGTTTTGATATTTTCAGAGTTATTATTTACTTTAATATTTTTAGCTTTTATAAAGTAGGCAAGAGTATTAAGTATATTCATATGTTTTATTTAGATATACTTGAAATGTTGGATTTAGTAAAGAAATAGTCCTAGAATTTAAATTTGACGAGTCCTACAAATATTTTCTGAAGATAATAAATCCTAAATATTAAAATAGATTTTTATATTTAAGTAATCCGTAAACTATTATTTCGACACATCACCGAGATATTTTAATTTTGTTGTAAAATACGTTTCTTGTTTTTATCCGGATAACCAACTATTGCATAAGTCCGAACATGCATGTGAATACATTCAATATATTCTTAAGATATCTTAACAATCTCAGGAATATGTCTATGAAACGATGACTATCAAAATTCTACGGTCACAACATCAAGAAACTACCGGTAAAATTTGCACCAAAAAACCAACTTAGATTTTTTATTAACTTTTTTTCTTATTTTGATATTTTCGGAGTTATTAATTACTTTAATACTTTCAGAGTTTATGAAGTAGAGTTGAGAGTTAAGTATACTCGAATGTTAATTTTAGACATATTTGGAATTGGAATGTAGGTTTAAGTAAATAAATAGTCATAGAATTTAAATTTGACCAATCCTAAAAATAATTTGTAAAGATAATAAATCCTGAAAATTAACATTGATTTTTATATTTCAGTAATCCCTAAAATATTAGTTCAACACATCACCGGGGTTATTTTAATTTTGTAGTAAAATATTTTTTTTGTTTTTTCCCGATAAACATTTCGAGCACGCTAAATATTTATTATATTTGTTTCTAATAATATGAGTCGATAATTGAACAAAATTGAGCTTGGACCTTATTTATAGGGAGAAGGCAAATACACTCCGTCGATACCTCTTTTTGAGTATTTTACACTCGCCATCCCTCTCAACACTCTCAAACCTTCTCCCTTTCTTTATGTATTTTACTATCGACATCAGACTTTTCTTTGAGTACTATACTCCCTACATCCGACTTTCTTTGAAATTATACTACTGACATCCGACCTTTCTTTGAGTATTTTACTCCCAAAATTCGACCGGCCTTTCTTTGAGTATTATAGTCCCTGTTAGGGATTATAGATTAGATAAGTGTTCATATTGTCCAAATGTTTAGGACAATTGCATACAAGTCCACATGTTTAGGACATTTGCTCTCATATCCCTAACATCACCTATATATAGATGTCTACCCCTAGTGTATTTCTTAAGTTGAAAGCAATCAAGATGAAATTCTCTCTAAAGATTGCTTTGAGCTTTTCATTCTCTCCTCATAATCTATAAACTCCTAAAAGTCCCGACATCATACCAACCTATCTTTGAGAATTTTACTCCCAAAATCCGACCGACCTTTATTTGAGTATTATAGTCCTGACATCCGACTGAATTTCTTTGAGAATTATACTCCTGACATCCGTCCTTTCTTTGAGTATTATACTCCCGACATCCGATCTATATTTGAGTATTATACTACCAACATCCGACCTTTGTTGACTTCCGACCTTTCTACATCCGTCGTTTGTCGACATCCGACCTTTCTATGAGTATTATACTCTTGATATCCATTCTGTCTTTGAATATTATACTGTCGACATCCCAAATATTTGAACATGGGCGTTATTAATATCTATGATTTAAGACGCACGCCTTAACCAACTGTCGCATAAGTCCGATCATGTTAGTGAAGATATTTAATATACTCTAAAGATATCTTAACAATGTCACTACTATGTCTATGAAACGACGACTATCAAATTTCTAATGTGACAAAATCAAGATATTACCAGTAAAATTTGAACCAAAAAACAAAATTAGATCTTTATTAACTTTTTTCTTGTTTTTTTATTTTGATATTTTCGGAGTTTTTATTTACTTTAATATTTTTAGATTTTATAAAGTAGGCAAGAGAGTTAAGTATATTCATATTTTAATTTTTGATATACTTGGAATGTAGGATTTAGTAACGAAATAGTCATAGAATTTAAACTTGACCAATCCTAAAAATATTTTCTGAAGATAATAAATCCTAAAAATTAACATTGATGTTTATATTTCAGTAATCTGTAAAATATTATTTCCACATATCACCAGGATTATTTTAATTTTATAGTAAAATACTTATGTTTTTGTTATCCCGATAAATATTTATCATATTTGTTTCTAATGATATGATCAAAAATATATGTGTCGATATTTTAACAAAATTGACCTTGCACCTTGTTTATAGTTAGAAGGCAAATACACTCCATCGATAGCTCGTTTTGAGTCTTTTACACTCGCCAACCCCGAGGCCCCAGGATGTTGAAAATCTAGGCACTCTGAAACCTTCGCCCTATCTTTGAGTATTTTACTTCTAACATCTGACCGACATTTGTGTAAGAATTTTACTATCGACATCTGATCTCTCTTTGAGTATTATACTCTCGACATTCGACCTTTCTTTGAGTATTATACTCCCGACATCCGACCTTTCTTTGAGTACTTTACTCGAAGAATCCGACCGACCTTTCTTTGAGTGTTATAGTCCTGACATCAGACCAACCTTTCTTAGAGTATTATACTCCCCACATCCGACCTTTCTTTGTGTATTATACTCCCCACATATGATCTTTATTTGAGTAATATACTACCAATATCTGACTTTTGTTGACATCAGACCTTTCTACATCCGTCGTTTATCGACCTCAACCCTATCTTTGAGTATTATACACATGATATCCAACCTGTCTTTGAGTATTATACTGTCGACATCCCCAAGATTTGAACATGGGCGTTATTAATATCTATGATTTAAGACGCACGCCCTAACCAAATGTCACATAAGTCCAAACATGCGAGTGAGTACATTCAATATATTCTAAATATATCTTAACAATCTAACTACTATGTCTATGAAACGACGACTATCAAAATTCTAATGTGACAAGATTAAGAAATTACCAGTAAAATTTGCACCCAAAAACAAAATTAGAGTTTTTATTAACTTTTATCTTATTTTTTTGTTTTGATATTTTCAGAGTTATTATTTACTTTAATATTTTTAGCTTTTATAAAGTAGGCAAGAGTATTAAGTATATTCATATGTTTTATTTAGATATACTTGAAATGTTGGATTTAGTAAAGAAATAGTCCTAGAATTTAAATTTGACGAGTCCTACAAATATTTTCTGAAGATAATAAATCCTAAATATTAAAATAGATTTTTATATTTAAGTAATCCGTAAACTATTATTTCGACACATCACCGAGATATTTTAATTTTGTTGTAAAATACGTTTCTTGTTTTTATCCGGATAACCAACTATTGCATAAGTCCGAACATGCATGTGAATACATTCAATATATTCTTAAGATATCTTAACAATCTCAGGAATATGTCTATGAAACGATGACTATCAAAATTCTACGGTCACAACATCAAGAAACTACCGGTAAAATTTGCACCAAAAAACCAACTTAGATTTTTTATTAACTTTTTTTCTTATTTTGATATTTTCGGAGTTATTAATTACTTTAATACTTTCAGAGTTTATGAAGTAGAGTTGAGAGTTAAGTATACTCGAATGTTAATTTTAGACATATTTGGAATTGGAATGTAGGTTTAAGTAAATAAATAGTCATAGAATTTAAATTTGACCAATCCTAAAAATAATTTGTAAAGATAATAAATCCTGAAAATTAACATTGATTTTTATATTTCAGTAATCCCTAAAATATTAGTTCAACACATCACCGGGGTTATTTTAATTTTGTAGTAAAATATTTTTTTTGTTTTTTCCCGATAAACATTTCGAGCACGCTAAATATTTATTATATTTGTTTCTAATAATATGAGTCGATAATTGAACAAAATTGAGCTTGGACCTTATTTATAGGGAGAAGGCAAATACACTCCGTCGATACCTCTTTTTGAGTATTTTACACTCGCCATCCCTCTCAACACTCTCAAACCTTCTCCCTTTCTTTATGTATTTTACTATCGACATTAGACTTTTCTTTGAGTACTATACTCCCTACATCCGACTTTCTTTGAAATTATACTACTGACATCCGACCTTTCTTTGAGTATTTTACTCCCAAAATTCGACCGGCCTTTCTTTGAGTATTATAGTCCCTGTTAGGGATTATAGATTAGATAAGTGTTCATATTGTCCAAATGTTTAGGACAATTGCATACAAGTCCACATGTTTAGGACATTTGCTCTCATATCCCTAACATCACCTATATATAGATGTCTACCCCTAGTGTATTTCTTAAGTTGAAAGCAATCAAGATGAAATTCTCTCTAAAGATTGCTTTGAGCTTTTCATTCTCTCCTCATAATCTATAAACTCCTAAAAGTCCCGACATCATACCAACCTATCTTTGAGAATTTTACTCCCAAAATCCGACCGACCTTTATTTGAGTATTATAGTCCTGACATCTGACTGAATTTCTTTGAGAATTATACTCCTGACATCCGTCCTTTCTTTGAGTATTATACTCCCGACATCCGATCTATATTTGAGTATTATACTACCAACATCCGACCTTTGTTGACTTCCGACCTTTCTACATCCGTCGTTTGTCGACATCCGACCTTTCTATGAGTATTATACTCTTGATATCCATTCTGTCTTTGAATATTATACTGTCGACATCCCAAATATTTGAACATGGGCGTTATTAATATCTATGATTTAAGACGCACGCCTTAACCAACTGTCGCATAAGTCCGATCATGTTAGTGAAGATATTTAATATACTCTAAAGATATCTTAACAATGTCACTACTATGTCTATGAAACGACGACTATCAAATTTCTAATGTGACAAAATCAAGATATTACCAGTAAAATTTGAACCAAAAAACAAAATTAGATCTTTATTAACTTTTTTCTTGTTTTTTTATTTTGATATTTTCGGAGTTTTTATTTACTTTAATATTTTTAGATTTTATAAAGTAGGCAAGAGAGTTAAGTATATTCATATTTTAATTTTTGATATACTTGGAATGTAGGATTTAGTAACGAAATAGTCATAGAATTTAAACTTGACCAATCCTAAAAATATTTTCTGAAGATAATAAATCCTAAAAATTAACATTGATGTTTATATTTCAGTAATCTGTAAAATATTATTTCCACATATCACCAGGATTATTTTAATTTTATAGTAAAATACTTATGTTTTTGTTATCCCGATAAATATTTATCATATTTGTTTCTAATGATATGATCAAAAATATATGTGTCGATATTTTAACAAAATTGACCTTGCACCTTGTTTATAGTTAGAAGGCAAATACACTCCATCGATAGCTCGTTTTGAGTCTTTTACACTCGCCAACCCCGAGGCCCCAGGATGTTGAAAATCTAGGCACTCTGAAACCTTCGCCCTATCTTTGAGTATTTTACTTCTAACATCTGACCGACATTTGTGTAAGAATTTTACTATCGACATCTGATCTCTCTTTGAGTATTATACTCTCGACATTCGACCTTTCTTTGAGTATTATACTCCCGACATCCGACCTTTCTTTGAGTACTTTACTCCAAAAATCCGACCGACCTTTCTTTGAGTGTTATAGTCCTGACATCAGACCAACCTTTCTTAGAGTATTATACTCCCCACATCCGACCTTTCTTTGTGTATTATACTCCCCACATATGATCTTTATTTGAGTAATATACTACCAATATCTGACTTTTGTTGACATCAGACCTTTCTACATCCGTCGTTTATCGACCTCAACCCTATCTTTGAGTATTATACACATGATATCCAACCTGTCTTTGAGTATTATACTGTCGACATCCCCAAGATTTGAACATGGGCGTTATTAATATCTATGATTTAAGACGCACGCCCTAACCAAATGTCACATAAGTCCAAACATGCGTGTGAGTACATTCAATATATTCTAAACATATCTTAACAATCTAACTACTATGTCTATGAAACGACGACTATCAAAATTCTAATGTGACAAGATTAAGAAATTACCAGTAAAATTTGCACCCAAAAACAAAATTAGAGTTTTTATTAACTTTTATCTTATTTTTTATTTTGATATTTTCAGAGTTATTATTTACTTTAATATTTTTAGCTTTTATAAAGTAGGCAAGAGTATTAAGTATATTCATATGTTTTATTTAGATATACTTGAAATGTTGGATTTAGTAAAGAAATAGTCCTAGAATTTAAATTTGACGAGTCCTACAAATATTTTCTGAAGATAATAAATCCTAAATATTAAAATAGATTTTTATATTTAAGTAATCCGTAAACTATTATTTCGACACATCACCGAGATATTTTAATTTTGTTGTAAAATACGTTTCTTGTTTTTATCCGGATAACCAACTATTGCATAAGTCCGAACATGCATGTGAATACATTCAATATATTCTTAAGATATCTTAACAATCTCAGGACTATGTCTATGAAACGATGACTATCAAAATTCTACGGTGACAACATCAAGAAACTACCGGTAAAATTTGCACCAAAAAACAAACTTAGATTTTTTATTAACTTTTTTTCTTATTTTGATATTTTCGGAGTTATTAATTACTTTAATACTTTCAGAGTTTATGAAGTAGAGTTGAGAGTTAAGTATACTCGAATGTTAATTTTAGACATATTTGGAATTGGAATGTAGGTTTAAGTAAATAAATAGTCATAGAATTTAAATTTGACCAATCCTAAAAATAATTTGTAAAGATAATAAATCCTGAAAATTAACATTGATTTTTATATTTCAGTAATCCCTAAAATATTAGTTCAACACATCACCGGGGTTATTTTAATTTTGTAGTAAAATATTTTTTTTGTTTTTTCCCGATAAACATTTCGAGCACGCTAAATATTTATTATATTTGTTTCTAATAATATGAGTCGATAATTGAACAAAATTGAGCTTGGACCTTATTTATAGGGAGAAGGCAAATACACTCCGTCGATACCTCTTTTTGAGTATTTTACACTCGCCATCCCTCTCAACACTCTCAAACCTTCTCCCTTTCTTTATGTATTTTACTATCGACATCAGACTTTTCTTTGAGTACTATACTCCCTACATCCGACTTTCTTTGAAATTATACTACTGACATCCGACCTTTCTTTGAGTATTTTACTCCCAAAATTCGACCGGCCTTTCTTTGAGTATTATAGTCCCTGTTAGGGATTATAGATTAGATAAGTGTTCATATTGTCCAAATGTTTAGGACAATTGCATACAAGTCCACATGTTTAGGACATTTGCTCTCATATCCCTAACATCACCTATATATAGATGTCTACCCCTAGTGTATTTCTTAAGTTGAAAGCAATCAAGATGAAATTCTCTCTAAAGATTGCTTTGAGCTTTTCATTCTCTCCTCATAATCTATAAACTCCTAAAAGTCCCGACATCATACCAACCTATCTTTGAGAATTTTACTCCCAAAATCCGACCGACCTTTATTTGAGTATTATAGTCCTGACATCCGACTGAATTTCTTTGAGAATTATACTCCTGACATCCGTCCTTTCTTTGAGTATTATACTCCCGACATCCGATCTATATTTGAGTATTATACTACCAACATCCGACCTTTGTTGACTTCCGACCATTCTACATCCGTCGTTTGTCGACATCCGACCTTTCTATGAGTATTATACTCTTGATATCCATTCTGTCTTTGAATATTATACTGTCGACATCCCAAATATTTGAACATGGGCGTTATTAATATCTATGATTTAAGACGCACGCCTTAACCAACTGTCGCATAAGTCCGATCATGTTAGTGAAGATATTTAATATACTCTAAAGATATCTTAACAATGTCACTACTATGTCTATGAAACGACGACTATCAAATTTCTAATGTGACAAAATCAAGATATTACCAGTAAAATTTGAACCAAAAAACAAAATTAGATCTTTATTAACTTTTTTCTTGTTTTTTTATTTTGATATTTTCGGAGTTTTTATTTACTTTAATATTTTTAGATTTTATAAAGTAGGCAAGAGAGTTAAGTATATTCATATTTTAATTTTTGATATACTTGGAATGTAGGATTTAGTAACGAAATAGTCATAGAATTTAAACTTGACCAATCCTAAAAATATTTTCTAAAGATAATAAATCCTAAAAATTAACATTGATGTTTATATTTCAGTAATCTGTAAAATATTATTTCCACATATCACCAGGATTATTTTAATTTTATAGTAAAATACTTATGTTTTTGTTATCCCGATAAATATTTATCATATTTGTTTCTAATGATATGATCAAAAATATATGTGTCGATATTTTAACAAAATTGACCTTGCACCTTGTTTATAGTTAGAAGGCAAATACACTCCATCGATAGCTCGTTTTGAGTCTTTTACACTCGCCAACCCCGAGGCCCCAGGATGTTGAAAATCTAGGCACTCTGAAACCTTCGCCCTATCTTTGAGTATTTTACTTCTAACATCTGACCGACATTTGTGTAAGAATTTTACTATCGACATCTGATCTCTCTTTGAGTATTATACTCTCGACATTCGACCTTTCTTTGAGTATTATACTCCCGACATCCGACCTTTCTTTGAGTACTTTACTCCAAAAATCCGACCGACCTTTCTTTGAGTGTTATAGTCCTGACATCAGACCAACCTTTCTTAGAGTATTATACTCCCCACATCCGACCTTTCTTTGTGTATTATACTCCCCACATATGATCTTTATTTGAGTAATATACTACCAATATCTGACTTTTGTTGACATCAGACCTTTCTACATCCGTCGTTTATCGACCTCAACCCTATCTTTGAGTATTATACACATGATATCCAACCTGTCTTTGAGTATTATACTGTCGACATCCCCAAGATTTGAACATGGGCGTTATTAATATCTATGATTTAAGACGCACGCCCTAACCAAATGTCACATAAGTCCAAACATGCGTGTGAGTACATTCAATATATTCTAAACATATCTTAACAATCTAACTACTATGTCTATGAAACGACGACTATCAAAATTCTAATGTGACAAGATTAAGAAATTACCAGTAAAATTTGCACCCAAAAACAAAATTAGAGTTTTTATTAACTTTTATCTTATTTTTTATTTTGATATTTTCAGAGTTATTATTTACTTTAATATTTTTAGCTTTTATAAAGTAGGCAAGAGTATTAAGTATATTCATATGTTTTATTTAGATATACTTGAAATGTTGGATTTAGTAAAGAAATAGTCCTAGAATTTAAATTTGACGAGTCCTACAAATATTTTCTGAAGATAATAAATCCTAAATATTAAAATAGATTTTTATATTTAAGTAATCCGTAAACTATTATTTCGACACATCACCGAGATATTTTAATTTTGTTGTAAAATACGTTTCTTGTTTTTATCCGGATAACCAACTATTGCATAAGTCTGAACATGCATGTGAATACATTCAATATATTCTTAAGATATCTTAACAATCTCAGGACTATGTCTATGAAACGATGACTATCAAAATTCTACGGTGACAACATCAAGAAACTACCGGTAAAATTTGCACCAAAAAACAAACTTAGATTTTTTATTAACTTTTTTTCTTATTTTGATATTTTCGGAGTTATTAATTACTTTAATACTTTCAGAGTTTATGAAGTAGAGTTGAGAGTTAAGTATACTCGAATGTTAATTTTAGACATATTTGGAATTGGAATGTAGGTTTAAGTAAATAAATAGTCATAGAATTTAAATTTGACCAATCCTAAAAATAATTTGTAAAGATAATAAATCCTGAAAATTAACATTGATTTTTATATTTCAGTAATCCCTAAAATATTAGTTCAACACATCACCGGGGTTATTTTAATTTTGTAGTAAAATATTTTTTTTGTTTTTTCCCGATAAACATTTCGAGCACGCTAAATATTTATTATATTTGTTTCTAATAATATGAGTCGATAATTGAACAAAATTGAGCTTGGACCTTATTTATAGGGAGAAGGCAAATACACTCCGTCGATACCTCTTTTTGAGTATTTTACACTCGCCATCCCTCTCAACACTCTCAAACCTTTTCCCTTTCTTTATGTATTTTACTATCGACATCAGACTTTTCTTTGAGTACTATACTCCCTACATCCGACTTTCTTTGAAATTATACTACTGACATCCGACCTTTCTTTGAGTATTTTACTCCCAAAATTCGACCGGCCTTTCTTTGAGTATTATAGTCCCTGTTAGGGATTATAGATTAGATAAGTGTTCATATTGTCCAAATGTTTAGGACAATTGCATACAAGTCCACATGTTTAGGACATTTGCTCTCATATCCCTAACATCACCTATATATAGATGTCTACCCCTAGTGTATTTCTTAAGTTGAAAGCAATCAAGATGAAATTCTCTCTAAAGATTGCTTTGAGCTTTTCATTCTCTCCTCATAATCTATAAACTCCTAAAAGTCCCGACATCATACCAACCTATCTTTGAGAATTTTACTCCCAAAATCCGACCGACCTTTATTTGAGTATTATAGTCCTGACATCCGACTGAATTTCTTTGAGAATTATACTCCTGACATCCGTCCTTTCTTTGAGTATTATACTCCCGACATCCGATCTATATTTGAGTATTATACTACCAACATCCGACCTTTGTTGACTTCCGACCTTTCTACATCCGTCGTTTGTCGACATCCGACCTTTCTATGAGTATTATACTCTTGATATCCATTCTGTCTTTGAATATTATACTGTCGACATCCCAAATATTTGAACATGGGCGTTATTAATATCTATGATTTAAGACGCACGCCTTAACCAACTGTCGCATAAGTCCGATCATGTTAGTGAAGATATTTAATATACTCTAAAGATATCTTAACAATGTCACTACTATGTCTATGAAACGACGACTATCAAATTTCTAATGTGACAAAATCAAGATATTACCAGTAAAATTTGAACCAAAAAACAAAATTAGATCTTTATTAACTTTTTTCTTGTTTTTTTATTTTGATATTTTCGGAGTTTTTATTTACTTTAATATTTTTAGATTTTATAAAGTAGGCAAGAGAGTTAAGTATATTCATATTTTAATTTTTGATATACTTGGAATGTAGGATTTAGTAACGAAATAGTCATAGAATTTAAACTTGACCAATCCTAAAAATATTTTCTGAAGATAATAAATCCTAAAAATTAACATTGATGTTTATATTTCAGTAATCTGTAAAATATTATTTCCACATATCACCAGGATTATTTTAATTTTATAGTAAAATACTTATGTTTTTGTTATCCCGATAAATATTTATCATATTTGTTTCTAATGATATGATCAAAAATATATGTGTCGATATTTTAACAAAATTGACCTTGCACCTTGTTTATAGTTAGAAGGCAAATACACTCCATCGATAGCTCGTTTTGAGTCTTTTACACTCGCCAACCCCGAGGCCCCAGGATGTTGAAAATCTAGGCACTCTGAAACCTTCGCCCTATCTTTGAGTATTTTACTTCTAACATCTGACCGACATTTGTGTAAGAATTTTACTATCGACATCTGATCTCTCTTTGAGTATTATACTCTCGACATTCGACCTTTCTTTGAGTATTATACTCCCGACATCCGACCTTTCTTTGAGTACTTTACTCCAAAAATCCGACCGACCTTTCTTTGAGTGTTATAGTCCTGACATCAGACCAACCTTTCTTAGAGTATTATACTCCCCACATCCGACCTTTCTTTGTGTATTATACTCCCCACATATGATCTTTATTTGAGTAATATACTACCAATATCTGACTTTTGTTGACATCAGACCTTTCTACATCCGTCGTTTATCGACCTCAACCCTATCTTTGAGTATTATACACATGATATCCAACCTGTCTTTGAGTATTATACTGTCGACATCCCCAAGATTTGAACATGGGCGTTATTAATATCTATGATTTAAGACGCACGCCCTAACCAAATGTCACATAAGTCCAAACATGCGTGTGAGTACATTCAATATATTCTAAACATATCTTAACAATCTAACTACTATGTCTATGAAACGACGACTATCAAAATTCTAATGTGACAAGATTAAGAAATTACCAGTAAAATTTGCACCCAAAAACAAAATTAGAGTTTTTATTAACTTTTATCTTATTTTTTATTTTGATATTTTCAGAGTTATTATTTACTTTAATATTTTTAGCTTTTATAAAGTAGGCAAGAGTATTAAGTATATTCATATGTTTTATTTAGATATACTTGAAATGTTGGATTTAGTAAAGAAATAGTCCTAGAATTTAAATTTGACGAGTCCTACAAATATTTTCTGAAGATAATAAATCCTAAATATTAAAATAGATTTTTATATTTAAGTAATCCGTAAACTATTATTTCGACACATCACCGAGATATTTTAATTTTGTTGTAAAATACGTTTCTTGTTTTTATCCGGATAACCAACTATTGCATAAGTCCGAACATGCATGTGAATACATTCAATATATTCTTAAGATATCTTAACAATCTCAGGACTATGTCTATGAAACGATGACTATCAAAATTCTACGGTGACAACATCAAGAAACTACCGGTAAAATTTGCACCAAAAAACAAACTTAGATTTTTTATTAACTTTTTTTCTTATTTTGATATTTTCGGAGTTATTAATTACTTTAATACTTTCAGAGTTTATGAAGTAGAGTTGAGAGTTAAGTATACTCGAATGTTAATTTTAGACATATTTGGAATTGGAATGTAGGTTTAAGTAAATAAATAGTCATAGAATTTAAATTTGACCAATCCTAAAAATAATTTGTAAAGATAATAAATCCTGAAAATTAACATTGATTTTTATATTTCAGTAATCCCTAAAATATTAGTTCAACACATCACCGGGGTTATTTTAATTTTGTAGTAAAATATTTTTTTTGTTTTTTCCCGATAAACATTTCGAGCACGCTAAATATTTATTATATTTGTTTCTAATAATATGAGTCGATAATTGAACAAAATTGAGCTTGGACCTTATTTATAGGGAGAAGGCAAATACACTCCGTCGATACCTCTTTTTGAGTATTTTACACTCGCCATCCCTCTCAACACTCTCAAACCTTCTCCCTTTCTTTATGTATTTTACTATCGACATCAGACTTTTCTTTGAGTACTATACTCCCTACATCCGACTTTCTTTGAAATTATACTACTGACATCCGACCTTTCTTTGAGTATTTTACTCCCAAAATTCGACCGGCCTTTCTTTGAGTATTATAGTCCCTGTTAGGGATTATAGATTAGATAAGTGTTCATATTGTCCAAATGTTTAGGACAATTGCATACAAGTCCACATGTTTAGGACATTTGCTCTCATATCCCTAACATCACCTATATATAGATGTCTACCCCTAGTGTATTTCTTAAGTTGAAAGCAATCAAGATGAAATTCTCTCTAAAGATTGCTTTGAGCTTTTCATTCTCTCCTCATAATCTATAAACTCCTAAAAGTCCCGACATCATACCAACCTATCTTTGAGAATTTTACTCCCAAAATCCGACCGACCTTTATTTGAGTATTATAGTCCTGACATCCGACTGAATTTCTTTGAGAATTATACTCCTGACATCCGTCCTTTCTTTGAGTATTATACTCCCGACATCCGATCTATATTTGAGTATTATACTACCAACATCCGACCTTTGTTGACTTCCGACCTTTCTACATCCGTCGTTTGTCGACATCCGACCTTTCTATGAGTATTATACTCTTGATATCCATTCTGTCTTTGAATATTATACTGTCGACATCCCAAATATTTGAACATGGGTGTTATTAATATCTATGATTTAAGACGCACGCCTTAACCAACTGTCGCATAAGTCCGATCATGTTAGTGAAGATATTTAATATACTCTAAAGATATCTTAACAATGTCACTACTATGTCTATGAAACGACGACTATCAAATTTCTAATGTGACAAAATCAAGATATTACCAGTAAAATTTGAACCAAAAAACAATATTAGATCTTTATTAACTTTTTTCTTGTTTTTTTATTTTGATATTTTCGGAGTTTTTATTTACTTTAATATTTTTAGATTTTATAAAGTAGGCAAGAGAGTTAAGTATATTCATATTTTAATTTTTGATATACTTGGAATGTAGGATTTAGTAACGAAATAGTCATAGAATTTAAACTTGACCAATCCTAAAAATATTTTCTGAAGATAATAAATCCTAAAAATTAACATTGATGTTTATATTTCAGTAATCCGTAAAATATTATTTCCACACATCACCGGGATTATTTTATTTTTATAGTAAAATACTTATGTTTTTTTATCCCGATAAATATTTATCATATTTGTTTCTAATGATATGATCAAAAATATATGTGTCGATATTTTAACAAAATTGACCTTGGATCTAGTTTATAGTTAGAAGGCAAATACACTCCATCGATAGCTCGTTTTGAGTCTTTTACACTCGCCAACCCCGAGGCCCCAGGATGTTGCAAATCTAGGCACTCTGAAACCTTCGCCCTATCTTTGAGTATTTTACTTCTAACATCTGACCGACATTTGTGTAAGAATTTTACTATCGACATCTGATCTCTCTTTGGGTATTATACTCTCGACATCCGACCTTTCTTTGAGTATTATACTCCCGACATCCGACCTTTCTTTGAGTACTTTACTCCAAAAATCCGACTTACCTTTCTTTGAGTGTTATAGTCCTGACATCAGACCAACCTTTCTTAGAGTATTATACTCCCCACATCCGACCTTTCTTTGTGTATTATACTCCCCACATATGATCTTTATTTGAGTATTATACTACCAACATCTGACTTTTGTTGACATCAGACCTTTCTACATCCGTCGTTTATCGACCTCAACCCTATCTTTGAGTATTATACACATGATATCCAACCTGTCTTTGAGTATTATACTGTCGACATCCCCAAGATTTGAACATGGGCGTTATTAATATCTATGATTTAAGACGCACGCCCTAACCAAATGTCACATAAGTCCAAACATGCGTGTGAATACATTCAATATATTCTAAATATATCTTAACAATCTACCTACTACGTCTATGCAACGACGACCATCAAAATTCTAATGTGACAAGATTAAGAAATTACCAGTAAAATTTGCACCCAAAAACAAAATTAGAGTTTTTATTAACTTTTATCTTATTTTTTTGTTTTGATATTTTCAGAGTTATTATTTACTTTAATACTTTTAGCTTTTATAAAGTAGGCAAGAGTATTAAGTATATTCATATGTTAATCTTAGATATACTTGAAATGTTGGATTTAGTAAAGAAATAGTCATAGAATTTAAATTTGACGAGTCCTAAAAATATTTTCTGAAGATAATAAATCCTAAATATTAAAATAGATTTTTATATTTAAGTAATCCGTAAACTATTATTTCGACACATCACCGTGATATTTTAATTTTGTTGTAAAATACGTTTCTTGTTTTTATCCGGATAACCAACTATTGCATAAGTCCGAACATGCCTGTGAATACATTCAATATATTCTTAAGATATCTTAACAATCTCAGGACTATGTCTATGAAACGATGACTATCAAAATTCTACGGTGACAACATCAAGAAACTACCGGTAAAATTTGCACCAAAAAACAAACTTAGATTTTTTATTAACTTTTTTTCTTATTTTGATATTTTCGGAGTTATTAATTACTTTAATACTTTCAGAGTTTATGAAGTAGAGTTGAGAGTTAAGTATATTCGAATGTTAATTTTAGACATACTTGGAATTGGAATGTAGGTTTAAGTAAATAAATAGTCATAGAATTTAAATTTGACCAATCCTAAAAATAATTTGTAAAGATAATAAATCCTGAAAATTAACATTGATTTTTATATTTCAGTAATCCCTAAAATATTAGTTCAACACATCACCGGGGTTATTTTAATTTTGTAGTAAAATATTTTTTTTGTTTTTTCCCGATAAACATTTCGAGCACGCTAAATATTTATTATATTTGTTTCTAATAATATGAGTCGATAATTGAACAAAATTGAGCTTGGACCTTATTTATAGGGAGAAGGCAAATACACTCCGTCGATACCTCTTTTTGAGTATTTTACACTCGCCATCCCTCTCAACACTCTCAAACCTTCTCCCTTTCTTTATGTATTTTACTATCGACATCAGACTTTTCTTTGAGTACTATACTCCCTACATCCGACTTTCTTTGAAATTATACTACTGACATCCGACCTTTCTTTGAGTATTTTACTCCCAAAATTCGACCGGCCTTTCTTTGAGTATTATAGTCCCTGTTAGGGATTATAGATTAGATAAGTGTTCATATTGTCCAAATGTTTAGGACAATTGCATACAAGTCCACATGTTTAGGACATTTGCTCTCATATCCCTAACATCACCTATATATAGATGTCTACCCCTAGTGTATTTCTTAAGTTGAAAGCAATCAAGATGAAATTCTCTCTAAAGATTGCTTTGAGCTTTTCATTCTCTCCTCATAATCTATAAACTCCTAAAAGTCCCGACATCATACCAACCTATCTTTGAGAATTTTACTCCCAAAATCCGACCGACCTTTATTTGAGTATTATAGTCCTGACATCCGACTGAATTTCTTTGAGAATTATACTCCTGACATCCGTCCTTTCTTTGAGTATTATACTCCCGACATCCGATCTATATTTGAGTATTATACTACCAACATCCGACCTTTGTTGACTTCCGACCATTCTACATCCGTCGTTTGTCGACATCCGACCTTTCTATGAGTATTATACTCTTGATATCCATTCTGTCTTTGAATATTATACTGTCGACATCCCAAATATTTGAACATGGGCGTTATTAATATCTATGATTTAAGACGCACGCCTTAACCAACTGTCGCATAAGTCCGATCATGTTAGTGAAGATATTTAATATACTCTAAAGATATCTTAACAATGTCACTACTATGTCTATGAAACGACGACTATCAAATTTCTAATGTGACAAAATCAAGATATTACCAGTAAAATTTGAACCAAAAAACAAAATTAGATCTTTATTAACTTTTTTCTTGTTTTTTTATTTTGATATTTTCGGAGTTTTTATTTACTTTAATATTTTTAGATTTTATAAAGTAGGCAAGAGAGTTAAGTATATTCATATTTTAATTTTTGATATACTTGGAATGTAGGATTTAGTAACGAAATAGTCATAGAATTTAAACTTGACCAATCCTAAAAATATTTTCTAAAGATAATAAATCCTAAAAATTAACATTGATGTTTATATTTCAGTAATCTGTAAAATATTATTTCCACATATCACCAGGATTATTTTAATTTTATAGTAAAATACTTATGTTTTTGTTATCCCGATAAATATTTATCATATTTGTTTCTAATGATATGATCAAAAATATATGTGTCGATATTTTAACAAAATTGACCTTGCACCTTGTTTATAGTTAGAAGGCAAATACACTCCATCGATAGCTCGTTTTGAGTCTTTTACACTCGCCAACCCCGAGGCCCCAGGATGTTGAAAATCTAGGCACTCTGAAACCTTCGCCCTATCTTTGAGTATTTTACTTCTAACATCTGACCGACATTTGTGTAAGAATTTTACTATCGACATCTGATCTCTCTTTGAGTATTATACTCTCGACATTCGACCTTTCTTTGAGTATTATACTCCCGACATCCGACCTTTCTTTGAGTACTTTACTCCAAAAATCCGACCGACCTTTCTTTGAGTGTTATAGTCCTGACATCAGACCAACCTTTCTTAGAGTATTATACTCCCCACATCCGACCTTTCTTTGTGTATTATACTCCCCACATATGATCTTTATTTGAGTAATATACTACCAATATCTGACTTTTGTTGACATCAGACCTTTCTACATCCGTCGTTTATCGACCTCAACCCTATCTTTGAGTATTATACACATGATATCCAACCTGTCTTTGAGTATTATACTGTCGACATCCCCAAGATTTGAACATGGGCGTTATTAATATCTATGATTTAAGACGCACGCCCTAACCAAATGTCACATAAGTCCAAACATGCGTGTGAGTACATTCAATATATTCTAAACATATCTTAACAATCTAACTACTATGTCTATGAAACGACGACTATCAAAATTCTAATGTGACAAGATTAAGAAATTACCAGTAAAATTTGCACCCAAAAACAAAATTAGAGTTTTTATTAACTTTTATCTTATTTTTTATTTTGATATTTTCAGAGTTATTATTTACTTTAATATTTTTAGCTTTTATAAAGTAGGCAAGAGTATTAAGTATATTCATATGTTTTATTTAGATATACTTGAAATGTTGGATTTAGTAAAGAAATAGTCCTAGAATTTAAATTTGACGAGTCCTACAAATATTTTCTGGAGATAATAAATCCTAAATATTAAAATAGATTTTTATATTTAAGTAATCCGTAAACTATTATTTCGACACATCACCGAGATATTTTAATTTTGTTGTAAAATACGTTTCTTGTTTTTATCCGGATAACCAACTATTGCATAAGTCCGAACATGCATGTGAATACATTCAATATATTCTTAAGATATCTTAACAATCTCAGGACTATGTCTATGAAACGATGACTATCAAAATTCTACGGTGACAACATCAAGAAACTACCGGTAAAATTTGCACCAAAAAACAAACTTAGATTTTTTATTAACTTTTTTTCTTATTTTGATATTTTCGGAGTTATTAATTACTTTAATACTTTCAGAGTTTATGAAGTAGAGTTGAGAGTTAAGTATACTCGAATGTTAATTTTAGACATATTTGGAATTGGAATGTAGGTTTAAGTAAATAAATAGTCATAGAATTTAAATTTGACCAATCCTAAAAATAATTTGTAAAGATAATAAATCCTGAAAATTAACATTGATTTTTATATTTCAGTAATCCCTAAAATATTAGTTCAACACATCACCGGGGTTATTTTAATTTTGTAGTAAAATATTTTTTTTGTTTTTTCCCGATAAACATTTCGAGCACGCTAAATATTTATTATATTTGTTTCTAATAATATGAGTCGATAATTGAACAAAATTGAGCTTGGACCTTATTTATAGGGAGAAGGCAAATACACTCCGTCGATACCTCTTTTTGAGTATTTTACACTCGCCATCCCTCTCAACACTCTCAAACCTTCTCCCTTTCTTTATGTATTTTACTATCGACATCAGACTTTTCTTTGAGTACTATACTCCCTACATCCGACTTTCTTTGAAATTATACTACTGACATCCGACCTTTCTTTGAGTATTTTACTCCCAAAATTCGACCGGCCTTTCTTTGAGTATTATAGTCCCTGTTAGGGATTATAGATTAGATAAGTGTTCATATTGTCCAAATGTTTAGGACAATTGCATACAAGTCCACATGTTTAGGACATTTGCTCTCATATCCCTAACATCACCTATATATAGATGTCTACCCCTAGTGTATTTCTTAAGTTGAAAGCAATCAAGATGAAATTCTCTCTAAAGATTGCTTTGAGCTTTTCATTCTCTCCTCATAATCTATAAACTCCTAAAAGTCCCGACATCATACCAACCTATCTTTGAGAATTTTACTCCCAAAATCCGACCGACCTTTATTTGAGTATTATAGTCCTGACATCCGACTGA
This sequence comes from Chamaenerion angustifolium, assembly GCA_946814005.1. Taxonomy (NCBI): domain Eukaryota; kingdom Viridiplantae; phylum Streptophyta; class Magnoliopsida; order Myrtales; family Onagraceae; genus Chamaenerion; species Chamaenerion angustifolium. Next base: position 25,255,023 of record OX328266.1, read on the forward strand.
ATTTCTTTGAGAATTATACTCCTGACATCCGTCCTTTCTTTGAGTATTATACTCCCGACATCCGATCTATATTTGAGTATTATACTACCAACATCCGACCTTTGTTGACTTCCGACCATTCTACATCCGTCGTTTGTCGACATCCGACCTTTCTATGAGTATTATACTCTTGATATCCATTCTGTCTTTGAATATTATACTGTCGACATCCCAAATATTTGAACATGGGCGTTATTAATATCTATGATTTAAGACGCACGCCTTAACCAACTGTCGCATAAGTCCGATCATGTTAGTGAAGATATTTAATATACTCTAAAGATATCTTAACAATGTCACTACTATGTCTATGAAACGACGACTATCAAATTTCTAATGTGACAAAATCAAGATATTACCAGTAAAATTTGAACCAAAAAACAAAATTAGATCTTTATTAACTTTTTTCTTGTTTTTTTATTTTGATATTTTCGGAGTTTTTATTTACTTTAATATTTTTAGATTTTATAAAGTAGGCAAGAGAGTTAAGTATATTCATATTTTAATTTTTGATATACTTGGAATGTAGGATTTAGTAACGAAATAGTCATAGAATTTAAACTTGACCAATCCTAAAAATATTTTCTAAAGATAATAAATCCTAAAAATTAACATTGATGTTTATATTTCAGTAATCTGTAAAATATTATTTCCACATATCACCAGGATTATTTTAATTTTATAGTAAAATACTTATGTTTTTGTTATCCCGATAAATATTTATCATATTTGTTTCTAATGATATGATCAAAAATATATGTGTCGATATTTTAACAAAATTGACCTTGCACCTTGTTTATAGTTAGAAGGCAAATACACTCCATCGATAGCTCGTTTTGAGTCTTTTACACTCGCCAACCCCGAGGCCCCAGGATGTTGAAAATCTAGGCACTCTGAAACCTTCGCCCTATCTTTGAGTATTTTACTTCTAACATCTGACCGACATTTGTGTAAGAATTTTACTATCGACATCTGATCTCTCTTTGAGTATTATACTCTCGACATTCGACCTTTCTTTGAGTATTATACTCCCGACATCCGACCTTTCTTTGAGTACTTTACTCCAAAAATCCGACCGACCTTTCTTTGAGTGTTATAGTCCTGACATCAGACCAACCTTTCTTAGAGTATTATACTCCCCACATCCGACCTTTCTTTGTGTATTATACTCCCCACATATGATCTTTATTTGAGTAATATACTACCAATATCTGACTTTTGTTGACATCAGACCTTTCTACATCCGTCGTTTATCGACCTCAACCCTATCTTTGAGTATTATACACATGATATCCAACCTGTCTTTGAGTATTATACTGTCGACATCCCCAAGATTTGAACATGGGCGTTATTAATATCTATGATTTAAGACGCACGCCCTAACCAAATGTCACATAAGTCCAAACATGCGTGTGAGTACATTCAATATATTCTAAACATATCTTAACAATCTAACTACTATGTCTATGAAACGACGACTATCAAAATTCTAATGTGACAAGATTAAGAAATTACCAGTAAAATTTGCACCCAAAAACAAAATTAGAGTTTTTATTAACTTTTATCTTATTTTTTATTTTGATATTTTCAGAGTTATTATTTACTTTAATATTTTTAGCTTTTATAAAGTAGGCAAGAGTATTAAGTATATTCATATGTTTTATTTAGATATACTTGAAATGTTGGATTTAGTAAAGAAATAGTCCTAGAATTTAAATTTGACGAGTCCTACAAATATTTTCTGGAGATAATAAATCCTAAATATTAAAATAGATTTTTATATTTAAGTAATCCGTAAACTATTATTTCGACACATCACCGAGATATTTTAATTTTGTTGTAAAATACGTTTCTTGTTTTTATCCGGATAACCAACTATTGCATAAGTCCGAACATGCATGTGAATACATTCAATATATTCTTAAGATATCTTAACAATCTCAGGACTATGTCTATGAAACGATGACTATCAAAATTCTACGGTGACAACATCAAGAAACTACCGGTAAAATTTGCACCAAAAAACAAACTTAGATTTTTTATTAACTTTTTTTCTTATTTTGATATTTTCGGAGTTATTAATTACTTTAATACTTTCAGAGTTTATGAAGTAGAGTTGAGAGTTAAGTATACTCGAATGTTAATTTTAGACATATTTGGAATTGGAATGTAGGTTTAAGTAAATAAATAGTCATAGAATTTAAATTTGACCAATCCTAAAAATAATTTGTAAAGATAATAAATCCTGAAAATTAACATTGATTTTTATATTTCAGTAATCCCTAAAATATTAGTTCAACACATCACCGGGGTTATTTTAATTTTGTAGTAAAATATTTTTTTTGTTTTTTCCCGATAAACATTTCGAGCACGCTAAATATTTATTATATTTGTTTCTAATAATATGAGTCGATAATTGAACAAAATTGAGCTTGGACCTTATTTATAGGGAGAAGGCAAATACACTCCGTCGATACCTCTTTTTGAGTATTTTACACTCGCCATCCCTCTCAACACTCTCAAACCTTCTCCCTTTCTTTATGTATTTTACTATCGACATCAGACTTTTCTTTGAGTACTATACTCCCTACATCCGACTTTCTTTGAAATTATACTACTGACATCCGACCTTTCTTTGAGTATTTTACTCCCAAAATTCGACCGGCCTTTCTTTGAGTATTATAGTCCCTGTTAGGGATTATAGATTAGATAAGTGTTCATATTGTCCAAATGTTTAGGACAATTGCATACAAGTCCACATGTTTAGGACATTTGCTCTCATATCCCTAACATCACCTATATATAGATGTCTACCCCTAGTGTATTTCTTAAGTTGAAAGCAATCAAGATGAAATTCTCTCTAAAGATTGCTTTGAGCTTTTCATTCTCTCCTCATAATCTATAAACTCCTAAAAGTCCCGACATCATACCAACCTATCTTTGAGAATTTTACTCCCAAAATCCGACCGACCTTTATTTGAGTATTATAGTCCTGACATCCGACTGAATTTCTTTGAGAATTATACTCCTGACATCCGTCCTTTCTTTGAGTATTATACTCCCGACATCCGATCTATATTTGAGTATTATACTACCAACATCCGACCTTTGTTGACTTCCGACCTTTCTACATCCGTCGTTTGTCGACATCCGACCTTTCTATGAGTATTATACTCTTGATATCCATTCTGTCTTTGAATATTATACTGTCGACATCCCAAATATTTGAACATGGGTGTTATTAATATCTATGATTTAAGACGCACGCCTTAACCAACTGTCGCATAAGTCCGATCATGTTAGTGAAGATATTTAATATACTCTAAAGATATCTTAACAATGTCACTACTATGTCTATGAAACGACGACTATCAAATTTCTAATGTGACAAAATCAAGATATTACCAGTAAAATTTGAACCAAAAAACAATATTAGATCTTTATTAACTTTTTTCTTGTTTTTTTATTTTGATATTTTCGGAGTTTTTATTTACTTTAATATTTTTAGATTTTATAAAGTAGGCAAGAGAGTTAAGTATATTCATATTTTAATTTTTGATATACTTGGAATGTAGGATTTAGTAACGAAATAGTCATAGAATTTAAACTTGACCAATCCTAAAAATATTTTCTGAAGATAATAAATCCTAAAAATTAACATTGATGTTTATATTTCAGTAATCCGTAAAATATTATTTCCACACATCACCGGGATTATTTTATTTTTATAGTAAAATACTTATGTTTTTTTATCCCGATAAATATTTATCATATTTGTTTCTAATGATATGATCAAAAATATATGTGTCGATATTTTAACAAAATTGACCTTGGATCTAGTTTATAGTTAGAAGGCAAATACACTCCATCGATAGCTCGTTTTGAGTCTTTTACACTCGCCAACCCCGAGGCCCCAGGATGTTGCAAATCTAGGCACTCTGAAACCTTCGCCCTATCTTTGAGTATTTTACTTCTAACATCTGACCGACATTTGTGTAAGAATTTTACTATCGACATCTGATCTCTCTTTGGGTATTATACTCTCGACATCCGACCTTTCTTTGAGTATTATACTCCCGACATCCGACCTTTCTTTGAGTACTTTACTCCAAAAATCCGACTTACCTTTCTTTGAGTGTTATAGTCCTGACATCAGACCAACCTTTCTTAGAGTATTATACTCCCCACATCCGACCTTTCTTTGTGTATTATAGTCCCCACATATGATCTTTATTTGAGTATTATACTACCAACATCTGACTTTTGTTGACATCAGACCTTTCTACATCCGTCGTTTATCGACCTCAACCCTATCTTTGAGTATTATACACATGATATCCAACCTGTCTTTGAGTATTATACTGTCGACATCCCCAAGATTTGAACATGGGCGTTATTAATATCTATGATTTAAGACGCACGCCCTAACCAAATGTCACATAAGTCCAAACATGCGTGTGAATACATTCAATATATTCTAAATATATCTTAACAATCTACCTACTACGTCTATGCAACGACGACCATCAAAATTCTAATGTGACAAGATTAAGAAATTACCAGTAAAATTTGCACCCAAAAACAAAATTAGAGTTTTTATTAACTTTTATCTTATTTTTTTGTTTTGATATTTTCAGAGTTATTATTTACTTTAATACTTTTAGCTTTTATAAAGTAGGCAAGAGTATTAAGTATATTCATATGTTAATCTTAGATATACTTGAAATGTTGGATTTAGTAAAGAAATAGTCATAGAATTTAAATTTGACGAGTCCTAAAAATATTTTCTGAAGATAATAAATCCTAAATATTAAAATAGATTTTTATATTTAAGTAATCCGTAAACTATTATTTCGACACATCACCGTGATATTTTAATTTTGTTGTACAATACGTTTCTTGTTTTTATCCGGATAACCAACTATTGCATAAGTCCGAACATGCCTGTGAATACATTCAATATATTCTTAAGATATCTTAACAATCTCAGGACTATGTCTATGAAACGATGACTATCAAAATTCTACGGTGACAACATCAAGAAACTACCGGTAAAATTTGCACCAAAAAACAAACTTAGATTTTTTATTAACTTTTTTTCTTATTTTGATATTTTCGGAGTTATTAATTACTTTAATACTTTCAGAGTTTATGAAGTAGAGTTGAGAGTTAAGTATATTCGAATGTTAATTTTAGACATACTTGGAATTGGAATGTAGGTTTAAGTAAATAAATAGTCATAGAATTTAAATTTGACCAATCCTAAAAATAATTTGTAAAGATAATAAATCCTGAAAATTAACATTGATTTTTATATTTCAGTAATCCCTAAAATATTAGTTCAACACATCACCGGGGTTATTTTAATTTTGTAGTAAAATATTTTTTTTGTTTTTTCCCGATAAACATTTCGAGCACGCTAAATATTTATTATATTTGTTTCTAATAATATGAGTCGATAATTGAACAAAATTGAGCTTGGACCTTATTTATAGGGAGAAGGCAAATACACTCCGTCGATACCTCTTTTTGAGTATTTTACACTCGCCATCCCTCTCAACACTCTCAAACCTTCTCCCTTTCTTTATGTATTTTACTATCGACATCAGACTTTTCTTTGAGTACTATACTCCCTACATCCGACTTTCTTTGAAATTATACTACTGACATCCGACCTTTCTTTGAGTATTTTACTCCCAAAATTCGACCGGCCTTTCTTTGAGTATTATAGTCCCTGTTAGGGATTATAGATTAGATAATTGTTCATATTGTCCAAATGTTTAGGACAATTGCATACAAGTCCACATGTTTAGGACATTTGCTCTCATATCCCTAACATCACCTATATATAGATGTCTACCCCTAGTGTATTTCTTAAGTTGAAAGCAATCAAGATGAAATTCTCTCTAAAGATTGCTTTGAGCTTTTCATTCTCTCCTCATAATCTATAAACTCCTAAAAGTCCCGACATCATACCAACCTATCTTTGAGAATTTTACTCCCAAAATCCGACCGACCTTTATTTGAGTATTATAGTCCTGACATCCGACTGACTTTCTTTGAGAATTATACTCCTGACATCCGTCCTTTCTTTGAGTATTATACTCCCGACATCCGATCTATATTTGAGTATTATACTACCAACATCCGACCTTTGTTGACTTCCGACCTTTCTACATCCGTCGTTTGTCGACATCCGACCTTTCTATGAGTATTATACTCTTGATATCCATTCTGTCTTTGAATATTATACTGTCGACATCCCAAATATTTGAACATGGGCGTTATTAATATCTATGATTTAAGACGCACGCCTTAACCAACTGTCGCATAAGTCCGATCATGTTAGTGAAGATATTTAATATACTCTAGAGATATCTTAACAATGTCACTACTATGTCTATGAAACGACGACTATCAAATTTCTAATGTGACAAAATCAAGATATTACCAGTAAAATTTGAACCAAAAAACAAAATTAGATCTTTATTAACTTTTTTCTTGTTTTTTTATTTTGATATTTTCGGAGTTTTTATTTACTTTAATATTTTTAGATTTTATAAAGTAGGCAAGAGAGTTAAGTATATTCATATTTTAATTTTTGATATACTTGGAATGTAGGATTTAGTAACGAAATAGTCATAGAATTTAAACTTGACCAATCCTAAAAATATTTTCTGAAGATAATAAATCCTAAAAATTAACATTGATGTTTATATTTCAGTAATCCGTAAAATATTATTTCCACACATCACCGGGATTATTTTATTTTTATAGTAAAATACTTATGTTTTTTTATCCCGATAAATATTTATCATATTTGTTTCTAATGATATGATCAAAAATATCTGTGTCGATATTTTAACAAAATTGACCTTGGATCTTGTTTATAGTTAGAAGGCAAATACACTCCATCGATAGCTCGTTTTGAGACTTTTACACTCGCCAACCCCGAGGCCCCAGGATGTTGCAAATCTAGGCACTCTGAAACCTTCGCCCTATCTTTGAGTATTTTACTTCTAACATCTGACCGACATTTGTGTAAGAATTTTACTATCGACATCTGATCTCTCTTTGGGTATTATACTCTCGACATCCGACCTTTCTTTGAGTATTATACTCCCGACATCCGACCTTTCTTTGAGTACTTTACTCCAAAAATCCGACTTACCTTTCTTTGAGTGTTATAGTCCTGACATCAGACCAACCTTTCTTAGAGTATTATACTCCCCACATCCGACCTTTCTTTGTGTATTATACTCCCCACATATGATCTTTATTTGAGTATTATACTACCAACATCTGACTTTTGTTGACATCAGACCTTTCTACATCCGTCGTTTATCGACCTCAACCCTATCTTTGAGTATTATACACATGATATCCAACCTGTCTTTGAGTATTATACTGTCGACATCCCCAAGATTTGAACATGGGCGTTATTAATATCTATGATTTAAGACGCACGCCCTAACCAAATGTCACATAAGTCCAAACATGCGTGTGAATACATTCAATATATTCTAAATATATCTTAACAATCTACCTACTACGTCTATGAAACGGCGACCATCAAAATTCTAATGTGACAAGATTAAGAAATTACCAGTAAAATTTGCACCCAAAAACAAAATTAGAGTTTTTATTAACTTTTATCTTATTTTTTTGTTTTGATATTTTCAGAGTTATTATTTACTTTAATACTTTTAGCTTTTATAAAGTAGGCAAGAGTATTAAGTATATTCATATGTTAATCTTAGATATACTTGAAATGTTGGATTTAGTAAAGAAATAGTCCTAGAATTTAAATTTGACGAGTCCTAAAAATATTTTCTGAAGATAATAAATCCTAAATATTAAAATAGATTTTTATATTTAAGTAATCCGTAAACTATTATTTCGACACATCACCGTGATATTTTAATTTTGTTGTAAAATACGTTTCTTGTTTTTATCCGGATAACCAACTATTGCATAAGTCCGAACATGCCTGTGAATACATTCAATATATTCTTAAGATATCTTAACAATCTCAGGACTATGTCTATGAAACGATGACTATCAAAATTCTACGGTGACAACATCAAGAAACTACCGGTAAAATTTGCACCAAAAAACAAACTTAGATTTTTTATTAACTTTTTTTCTTATTTTGATATTTTCGGAGTTATTAATTACTTTAATACTTTCAGAGTATATGAAGTAGAGTTGAGAGTTAAGTATATTCGAATGTTAATTTTAGACATACTTGGAATTGGAATGTAGGTTTAAGTAAATAAATAGTCATAGAATATAAATTTGACCAATCCTAAAAATAATTTGTAAAGATAATAAATCCTGAAAATTAACATTGATTTTTATATTTCAGTAATCCCTAAAATATTAGTTCAACACATCACCGGGGTTATTTTAATTTTGTAGTAAAATATTTTTTTTGTTTTTTCCCGATAAACATTTCGAGCACGCTAAATATTTATTATATTTGTTTCTATTAATATGTGTCGATAATTGAACAAAATTGAGCTTGGACCTTATTTATAGGGAGAAGGCAAATACACTCCGTCGATACCTCTTTTTGAGTATTTTACACTCGCCATCCCTCTCAACACTCTCAAACCTTTTCCCTTTCTTTATGTATTTTACTATCGACATCAGACTTTTCTTTGAGTACTATACTCCCTACATCCGACTTTCTTTGAAATTATACTACTGACATCCGACCTTTCTTTGAGTATTTTACTCCCAAAATTCGACCGGCCTTTCTTTGAGTATTATAGTCCCTGTTAGGGATTATAGATTAGATAAGTGTTCATATTGTCCAAATGTTTAGGACAATTGCATACAAGTCCACATGTTTAGGACATTTGCTCTCATATCCCTAACATCACCTATATATAGATGTCTACCCCTAGTGTATTTCTTAAGTTGAAAGCAATCAAGATGAAATTCTCTCTAAAGATTGCTTTGAGCTTTTCATTCTCTCCTCATAATCTATAAACTCCTAAAAGTCCCGACATCATACCAACCTATCTTTGAGAATTTTACTCCCAAAATCCGACCGACCTTTATTTGAGTATTATAGTCCTGACATCCGACTGACTTTCTTTGAGAATTATACTCCTGACAACCGTCCTTTCTTTGAGTATTATACTCCCGACATCCGATCTATATTTGAGTATTATACTACCAACATCCGACCTTTGTTGACTTCCGACCTTTCTACATCCGTCGTTTGTCGACATCCGACCTTTCTATGAGTATTATACTCTTGATATCCATTCTGTCTTTGAATATTATACTGTCGACATCCCAAATATTTGAACATGGCCGTTATTAATATCTATGATTTAAGACGCACGGCTTAACCAACTGTCGCATAAGTCCGATCATCTTAGTGAAGATATTTAATATACTCTAAAGATATCTTAACAATGTCACTACTATGTCTATGAAACGACGACTATCAAATTTCTAATGTGACAAAATCAAGATATTACCAGTAAAATTTGAACCAAAAAACAAAATTAGATCTTTATTAACTTTTTTCTTGTTTTTTTATTTTGATATTTTCGGAGTTTTTATTTACTTTAATATTTTTAGATTTTATAAAGTAGGCAAGAGAGTTAAGTATATTCATATTTTAATTTTTGATATACTTGGAATGTAGGATTTAGTAACGAAATAGTCATAGAATTTAAACTTGACCAATCCTAAAAATATTTTCTGAAGATAATAAATCCTAAAAATTAACATTGATGTTTATATTTCAGTAATCCGTAAAATATTATTTCCACACATCACCGGGATTATTTTATTTTTATAGTAAAATACTTATGTTTTTTTATCCCGATAAATATTTATCATATTTGTTTCTAATGATATGATCAAAAATATATGTGTCGATATTTTAACAAAATTGACCTTGGATCTTGTTTATAGTTAGAAGGCAAATACACTCCATCGATAGCTCGTTTTGAGACTTTTACACTCGCCAACCCCGAGGCCCCAGGATGTTGCAAATCTAGGCACTCTGAAACCTTCGCCCTATCTTTGAGTATTTTACTTCTAACATCTGACCGACATTTGTGTAAGAATTTTACTATCGACATCTGATCTCTCTTTGGGTATTATACTCTCGACATCCGACCTTTCTTTGAGTATTATACTCCCGACATCCGACCTTTCTTTGAGTACTTTACTCCAAAAATCCGACTTACCTTTCTTTGAGTGTTATAGTCCTGACATCAGACCAACCTTTCTTAGAGTATTATACTCCCCACATCCGACCTTTCTTTGTGTATTATACTCCCCACATATGATCTTTATTTGAGTATTATACTACAAACATCTGACTTTTGTTGACATCAGACCTTTCTACATCCGTCGTTTATCGACCTCAACCCTATCTTTGAGTATTATACACATGATATCCAACCTGTCTTTGAGTATTATACTGTCGACATCCCCAAGATTTGAACATGGGCGTTATTAATATCTATGATTTAAGACGCACGCCCTAACCAAATGTCACATAAGTCCAAACATGCGTGTGAATACATTCAATATATTCTAAATATATCTTAACAATCTACCTACTACGTCTATGAAACGGCGACCATCAAAATTCTAATGTGACAAGATTAAGAAATTACCAGTAAAATTTGCACCCAAAAACAAAATTAGAGTTTTTATTAACTTTTATCTTATTTTTTTGTTTTGATATTTTCAGAGTTATTATTTACTTTAATACTTTTAGCTTTTATAAAGTAGGCAAGAGTATTAAGTATATTCATATGTTAATCTTAGATATACTTGAAATGTTGGATTTAGTAAAGAAATAGTCCTAGAATTTAAATTTGACGAGTCCTAAAAATATTTTCTGAAGATAATAAATCCTAAATATTAAAATAGATTTTTATATTTAAGTAATCCGTAAACTATTATTTCGACACATCACCGTGATATTTTAATTTTGTTGTAAAATACGTTTCTTGTTTTTATCCGGATAACCAACTATTGCATAAGTCCGAACATGCCTGTGAATACATTCAATATATTCTTAAGATATCTTAACAATCTCAGGACTATGTCTATGAAACGATGACTATCAAAATTCTACGGTGACAACATCAAGAAACTACCGGTAAAATTTGCACCAAAAAACAAACTTAGATTTTTTATTAACTTTTTTTCTTATTTTGATATTTTCGGAGTTATTAATTACTTTAATACTTTCAGAGTATATGAAGTAGAGTTGAGAGTTAAGTATATTCGAATGTTAATTTTAGACATACTTGGAATTGGAATGTAGGTTTAAGTAAATAAATAGTCATAGAATATAAATTTGACCAATCCTAAAAATAATTTGTAAAGATAATAAATCCTGAAAATTAACATTGATTTTTATATTCAGTAATCCCTAAAATATTAGTTCAACACATCACCGGGGTTATTTTAATTTTGTAGTAAAATATTTTTTTTGTTTTTTCCCGATAAACATTTCGAGCACGCTAAATATTTATTATATTTGTTTCTATTAATATGTGTCGATAATTGAACAAAATTGAGCTTGGACCTTATTTATAGGGAGAAGGCAAATACACTCCGTCGATACCTCTTTTTGAGTATTTTACACTCGCCATCCCTCTCAACACTCTCAAACCTTCTCCCTTTCTTTATGTATTTTACTATCGACATCAGACTTTTCTTTGAGTACTATACTCCCTACATCCGACTTTCTTTGAAATTATACTACTGACATCCGACCTTTCTTTGAGTATTTTACTCCCAAAATTCGACCGGCCTTTCTTTGAGTATTATAGTCCCTGTTAGGGATTATAGATTAGATAAGTGTTCATATTGTCCAAATGTTTAGGACAATTGCATACAAGTCCACATGTTTAGGACATTTGCTCTCATATCCCTAACATCACCTATATATAGATGTCTACCCCTAGTGTATTTCTTAAGTTGAAAGCAATCAAGATGAAATTCTCTCTAAAGATTGCTTTGAGCTTTTCATTCTCTCCTCATAATCTATAAACTCCTAAAAGTCCCGACATCATACCAACCTATCTTTGAGAATTTTACTCCCAAAATCCGACCGACCTTTATTTGAGTATTATAGTCCTGACATCCGACTGACTTTCTTTGAGAATTATACTCCTGACAACCGTCCTTTCTTTGAGTATTATACTCCCGACATCCGATCTATATTTGAGTATTATACTACCAACATCCGACCTTTGTTGACTTCCGACCTTTCTACATCCGTCGTTTGTCGACATCCGACCTTTCTATGAGTATTATACTCTTGATATCCATTCTGTCTTTGAATATTATACTGTCGACATCCCAAATATTTGAACATGGCCGTTATTAATATCTATGATTTAAGACGCACGGCTTAACCAACTGTCGCATAAGTCCGATCATCTTAGTGAAGATATTTAATATACTCTAAAGATATCTTAACAATGTCACTACTATGTCTATGAAACGACGACTATCAAATTTCTAATGTGACAAAATCAAGATATTACCAGTAAAATTTGAACCAAAAAACAAAATTAGATCTTTATTAACTTTTTTCTTGTTTTTTTATTTTGATATTTTCGGAGTTTTTATTTACTTTAATATTTTTAGATTTTATAAAGTAGGCAAGAGAGTTAAGTATATTCATATTTTAATTTTTGATATACTTGGAATGTAGGATTTAGTAACGAAATAGTCATAGAATTTAAACTTGACCAATCCTAAAAATATTTTCTGAAGATAATAAATCCTAAAAATTAACATTGATGTTTATATTTCAGTAATCCGTAAAATATTATTTCCACACATCACCGGGATTATTTTATTTTTATAGTAAAATACTTATGTTTTTTTATCCCGATAAATATTTATCATATTTGTTTCTAATGATATGATCAAAAATATATGTGTCGATATTTTAACAAAATTGACCTTGGATCTTGTTTATAGTTAGAAGGCAAATACACTCCATCGATAGCTCGTTTTGAGACTTTTACACTCGCCAACCCCGAGGCCCCAGGATGTTGCAAATCTAGGCACTCTGAAACCTTCGCCCTATCTTTGAGTATTTTACTTCTAACATCTGACCGACATTTGTGTAAGAATTTTACTATCGACATCTGATCTCTCTTTGGGTATTATACTCTCGACATCCGACCTTTCTTTGAGTATTATACTCCCGACATCCGACCTTTCTTTGAGTACTTTACTCCAAAAATCCGACTTACCTTTCTTTGAGTGTTATAGTCCTGACATCAGACCAACCTTTCTTAGAGTATTATACTCCCCACATCCGACCTTTCTTTGTGTATTATACTCCCCACATATGATCTTTATTTGAGTATTATACTACCAACATCTGACTTTTGTTGACATCAGAGCTTTCTACATCCGTCGTTTATCGACCTCAACCCTATCTTTGAGTATTATACACATGATATCCAACCTGTCTTTGAGTATTATACTGTCGACATCCCCAAGATTTGAACATGGGCGTTATTAATATCTATGATTTAAGACGCACGCCCTAACCAAATGTCACATAAGTCCAAACATGCGTGTGAATACATTCAATATATTCTAAATATATCTTAACAATCTACCTACTACGTCTATGAAACGGCGACCATCAAAATTCTAATGTGACAAGATTAAGAAATTACCAGTAAAATTTGCACCCAAAAACAAAATTAGAGTTTTTATTAACTTTTATCTTATTTTTTTGTTTTGATATTTTCAGAGTTATTATTTACTTTAATACTTTTAGCTTTTATAAAGTAGGCAAGAGTATTAAGTATATTCATATGTTAATCTTAGATATACTTGAAATGTTGGATTTAGTAAAGAAATAGTCCTAGAATTTAAATTTGACGAGTCCTAAAAATATTTTCTGAAGATAATAAATCCTAAATATTAAAATAGATTTTTATATTTAAGTAATCCGTAAACTATTATTTCGACACATCACCGTGATATTTTAATTTTGTTGTAAAATACGTTTCTTGTTTTTATCCGGATAACCAACTATTGCATAAGTCCGAACATGCCTGTGAATACATTCAATATATTCTTAAGATATCTTAACAATCTCAGGACTATGTCTATGAAACGATGACTATCAAAATTCTACGGTGACAACATCAAGAAACTACCGGTAAAATTTGCACCAAAAAACAAACTTAGATTTTTTATTAACTTTTTTTCTTATTTTGATATTTTCGGAGTTATTAATTACTTTAATACTTTCAAAGTATATGAAGTAGAGTTGAGAGTTAAGTATATTCGAATGTTAATTTTAGACATACTTGGAATTGGAATGTAGGTTTAAGTAAATAAATAGTCATAGAATATAAATTTGACCAATCCTAAAAATAATTTGTAAAGATAATAAATCCTGAAAATTAACATTGATTTTTATATTTCAGTAATCCCTAAAATATTAGTTCAACACATCACCGGTGTTATTTTAATTTTGTAGTAAAATATTTTTTTTGTTTTTTCCCGATAAACATTTCGAGCACGCTAAATATTTATTATATTTGTTTCTATTAATATGTGTCGATAATTGAACAAAATTGAGCTTGGACCTTATTTATAGGGAGAAGGCAAATACACTCCGTCGATACCTCTTTTTGAGTATTTTACAATCGCCATCCCTCTCAACACTCTCAAACCTTCTCCCTTTCTTTATGTATTTTACTATCGACATCAGACTTTTCTTTGAGTACTATACTCCCTACATCCGACTTTCTTTGAAATTATACTACTGACATCCGACCTTTCTTTGAGTATTTTACTCCCAAAATTCGACCGGCCTTTCTTTGAGTATTATAGTCCCTGTTAGGGATTATAGATTAGATAAGTGTTCATATTGTCCAAATGTTTAGGACAATTGCATACAAGTCCACATGTTTAAGACATTTGCTCTCATATCCCTAACATCACCTATATATAGATGTCTACCCCTAGTGTATTTCTTAAGTTGAAAGCAATCAAGATGAAATTCTCTCTAAAGATTGCTTTGAGCTTTTCATTCTCTCCTCATAATCTATAAACTCCTAAAAGTCCCGACATCATACCAACCTATCTTTGAGAATTTTACTCCCAAAATCCGACCGACCTTTATTTGAGTATTATAGTCCTGACATCCGACTGACTTTCTTTGAGAATTATACTCCTGACAACCGTCCTTTCTTTGAGTATTATACTCCCGACATCCGATCTATATTTGAGTATTATACTACCAACATCCGACCTTTGTTGACTTCCGACCTTTCTACATCCGTCGTTTGTCGACATCCGACCTTTCTATGAGTATTATACTCTTGATATCCATTCTGTCTTTGAATATTATACTGTCGACATCCCAAATATTTGAACATGGCCGTTATTAATATCTATGATTTAAGACGCACGGCTTAACCAACTGTCGCATAAGTCCGATCATCTTAGTGAAGATATTTAATATACTCTAAAGATATCTTAACAATGTCACTACTATGTCTATGAAACGACGACTATCAAATTTCTAATGTGACAAAATCAAGATATTACCAGTAAAATTTGAACCAAAAAACAAAATTAGATCTTTATTAACTTTTTTCTTGTTTTTTTATTTTGATATTTTCGGAGTTTTTATTTACTTTAATATTTTTAGATTTTATAAAGTAGGCAAGAGAGTTAAGTATATTCATATTTTAATTTTTGATATACTTGGAATGTAGGATTTAGTAACGAAATAGTCATAGAATTTAAACTTGACCAATCCTAAAAATATTTTCTGAAGATAATAAATCCTAAAAATTAACATTGATGTTTATATTTCAGTAATCCGTAAAATATTATTTCCACACATCACCGGGATTATTTTATTTTTATAGTAAAATACTTATGTTTTTTTATCCCGATAAATATTTATCATATTTGTTTCTAATGATATGATCAAAAATATATGTGTCGATATTTTAACAAAATTGACCTTGGATCTTGTTTATAGTTAGAAGGCAAATACACTCCATCGATAGCTCGTTTTGAGTCTTTTACACTCGCCAACCCCGAGGCCCCAGGATGTTGCAAATCTAGGCACTCTGAAACCTTCGCCCTATCTTTGAGTATTTTACTTCTAACTTCTGACCGACATTTGTGTAAGAATTTTACTATCGACATCTGATCTCTCTTTGGGTATTATACTCTCGACATCCGACCTTTCTTTGAGTATTATACTCCCGACATCCGACCTTTCTTTGAGTACTTTACTCCAAAAATCCGACTTACCTTTCTTTGAGTGTTATAGTCCTGACATCAGACCAACCTTTCTTAGAGTATTATACTCCCCACATCCGACCTTTCTTTGTGTATTATACTCCCCACATATGATCTTTATTTGAGTATTATACTACAAACATCTGACTTTTGTTGACATCAGACCTTTCTACATCCGTCGTTTATCGACCTCAACCCTATCTTTGAGTATTATACACATGATATCCAACTTGTCTTTGAGTATTATACTGTCGACATCCCCAAGATTTGAACATGGGCGTTATTAATATCTATGATTTAAGACGCACGCCCTAACCAAATGTCACATAAGTCCAAACATGCGTGTGAATACATTCAATATATTCTAAATATATCTTAACAATCTACCTACTACGTCTATGAAACGACGACCATCAAAATTCTAATGTGACAAGATTAAGAAATTACCAGTAAAATTTGCACCCAAAAACAAAATTAGAGTTTTTATTAACTTTTATCTTATTTTTTTGTTTTGATATTTTCAGAGTTATTATTTACTTTAATACTTTTAGCTTTTATAAAGTAGGCAAGAGTATTAAGTATATTCATATGTTAATCTTAGATATACTTGAAATGTTGGATTTAGTAAAGAAATAGTCATAGAATTTAAATTTGACGAGTCCTAAAAATATTTTCTGAAGATAATAAATCCTAAATATTAAAATAGATTTTTATATTTAAGTAATCCGTAAACTATTATTTCGACACATCACCGAGATATTTTAATTTTGTTGTAAAATACGTTTCTTGTTTTTATCCGGATAACCAACTATTGCATAAGTCCGAACATGCCTGTGAATACATTCAATATATTCTTAAGATATCTTAACAATCTCAGGACTATGTCTATGAAACGATGACTATCAAAATTCTACGGTGACAACATCAAGAAACTACCGGTAAAATTTGCACCAAAAAACAAACTTAGATTTTTTATTAACTTTTTTTCTTATTTTGATATTTTCGGAGTTATTAATTAATTTCATACTTTCAGAGTTTAAGAAGTAGAGTTGAGAGTTAAGTATATTCGAATGTTAATTTTAGACATACTTGGAATTGGAATGTAGGTTTAAGTAAATAAATAGTCATAGAATTTAAATTTGACCAATCCTAAAAATATTTTGTAAAGATAATAAATCCTGAAAATTAACATTGATTTTTATATTTCAGTAATCCCTAAAATATTAGTTCAACACATCACCGGGGTTATTTTAATTTTGTAGTAAAATATTTTTTTTGTTTTTTCCCGATAAACATTTCGAGCACGCTAAATATTTATTCTATTTGTTTCTAATAATATGATTAAAAAATTATATGTCGATAATTGAACAAAATTGAGCTTGGACCTTATTTATAGGGAGAAGGCAAATACACTCCGTCGATACCTCTTTTTGAGTATTTTACACTCGCCATCCCTCTCAACACTCTCAAACCTTCTCCCTTTCCCTATGTATTTTACTATCGACATCAGACTTTTCTTTGAGTACTATACTCCCTACATCCGACTTTCTTTGAAATTATACTACTGACATCCGACCTTTCTTTGAGTATTTTACTCCCAAAATTCGACCGGCCTTTCTATGAGTATTATAGTCCCGACATCATACCAACCTATCTTTGAGAATTTTACTCCCAAAATCCGACCGACCTTTATTTGAGTATTATAGTCCTGACATCCGACTGACTTTCTTTGAGAATTATACTCCCGACATCCGTCCTTTCTTTGAGTATTATACTCCCGACATCCGATCTATATTTGAGTATTATACTACCAACATCCGACTTTTGTTGACTTCCGACCTATCTACATCCGTCGTTTGTCGACATCCGACCTTTCTATGAGTATTATACTCTTGATATCCATTATGTCTTTGACTATTATACTGTCGACATCCCAAATATTTGAACATGGGTGTTATTAATAACTATGATTTAAGACGCACGCCTTAACCAACTGTCGCATAAGTCCGATCATGTTGGTGAAGATATTTAATATACTCTAAAGATATCTTAACAATGTCACTACTATGTCTATGAAACGACGACTATCAAATTTCTAATGTGACAAAATCAAGATATTACCTGTAAAATTTGAACCAAAAACAAAATTAGATCTTTATTAACTTTTTTCTTGTTTTTTTATTTTGATATTTTCGGAGTTTTTATTTACTTTAATATTTTTAGATTTTATAAAGTAGGCAAGAGAGTTAAGTATATTCATATTTTAATTTTTGATATACTTGGAATGTAGGATTTAGTAACGAAATAGTCATAGAATTTAAAGTTGACCAATCCTAAAAATATTTTCTGAAGATAATAAATCCTAAAAATTAACATTGATTTTTATATTTCAGTAATCCGTAAAATATTATTTCCACACATCACCGGGATTATTTTAATTTTATAGTAAAATACCTATGTTTTTTTTATCCCGAAAAATATTTATCATATTTGTTTCTAATGATATGATCAAAAATATATGTGTCGATATTTTAACAAAATTGACCTTGCACCTTGTTTATAGTTAGAAGGCAAATACACTCCATCGATAGCTCGTTTTGAGTCTTTTAAACTCGCCAACCCCGAGGCCCCAGGATGTTGAAAATCTAGGCACTCTGAAACCTTCGCCCTATCTTTGAGTATTTTACTTCTAACATCTGACCGACATTTGTGTAAGAATTTTACTATCGACATCTGATCTCTCTTTGAGTATTATACTCTCGACATCCGACCTTTCTTTGAGTATTATACTCCCGACATCCGACCTTTCTTTGAGTACTTTACTCCAAAAATCCGACCGACCTTTCTTTGAGTGTTATAGTCCTGACATCAGACCAACCTTTCTTAGAGTATTATACTCCCCACATCCGACCTTTCTTTGTGTATTATACTCCCCACATATGATCTTTATTTGAGTATTATACTACCAACATCTGACTTTTGTTAACATCAGACCTTTCTACATCCGTCGTTTATCGACCTCAACCCTATCTTTGAGTATTATACACATGATATCCAACTTGTCTTTGAGTATTATACTGTCGACATCCCCAAGATTTGAACATGGGCGTTATTAATATCTATGATTTAAGACGCACGCCCTAACCAAATGTCACATAAGTCCAAACATGCGTGTGAATACATTCAATATATTCTAAATATATCTTAACAATCTACCTACTACGTCTATGAAACGACGACCATCAAAATTCTAATGTGACAAGATTAAGAAATTACCAGTAAAATTTGCACCCAAAAACAAAATTAGAGTTTTTATTAACTTTTATCTTATTTTTTTGTTTTGATATTTTCAGAGTTATTATTTACTTTAATATTTTTAGCTTTTATAAAGTAGGCAAGAGTATTAAGTATATTCATATGTTAATTTTAGATATACTTGAAATGTTGGATTTAGTAAACAAATAGTCATAGAATTTAAATTTGACGAGTCCTAAAAATATTTTCTGAAGATAATAAATCCTAAATATTAAAATAGATTTTTATATTTAAGTAATCCGTAAACTATTATTTCGACACATCACCGAGATATTTTAATTTTGTTGTAAAATACGTTTCTTGTTTTTATCCGGATAACCAACTATTGCATAAGTCCGAACATGCCTGTGAATACATTCAATATATTCTTAAGATATCTTAACAATCTCAGGACTATGTCTATGAAACGATGACTATCAAAATTCTACGATGACAACATCAAGAAACTACCGGTAAAATTTGCACCAAAAAACAAACTTAGATTTTTTATTAACTTTTTTTCTTATTTTGATATTTTCGGAGTTATTAATTAATTTCATACTTTCAGAGTTTAAGAAGTAGAGTTGAGAGTTAAGTATATTCGAATGTTAATTTTAGACATACTTGGAATTGGAATGTAGGTTTAAGTAAATAAATAGTCATAGAATTTAAATTTGACCAATCCTAAAAATATTTTGTAAAGATAATAAATCCTGAAAATTAACATTGATTTTTATATTTCAGTAATCCCTAAAATATTAGTTCAACACATCACCGGGGTTATTTTAATTTTGTAGTAAAATATTTTTTTTGTTTTTTCCCGATAAACATTTCGAGCACGCTAAATATTTATTCTATTTGTTTCTAATAATATGATTAAAAAATTATATGTCGATAATTGAACAAAATTGAGCTTGGACCTTATTTATAGGGAGAAGGCAAATACACTCCGTCGATACCTCTTTTTGAGTATTTTACACTCGCCATCCCTCTCAACACTCTCAAACCTTCTCCCTTTCCCTATGTATTTTACTATCGACATCAGACTTTTCTTTGAGTACTATACTCCCTACATCCGACTTTCTTTGAAATTATACTACTGACATCCGACCTTTCTTTGAGTATTTTACTCCCAAAATTCGACCGGCCTTTCTATGAGTATTATAGTCCCGACATCATACCAACCTATCTTTGAGAATTTTACTCCCAAAATCCGACCGACCTTTATTTGAGTATTATAGTCCTGACATCCGACTGACTTTCTTTGAGAATTATACTCCCGACATCCGTCCTTTCTTTGAGTATTATACTCCCGACATCCGATCTATATTTGAGTATTATACTACCAACATCCGACTTTTGTTGACTTCCGACCTATCTACATCCGTCGTTTGTCGACATCCGACCTTTCTATGAGTATTATACTCTTGATATCCATTATGTCTTTGACTATTATACTGTCGACATCCCAAATATTTGAACATGGGTGTTATTAATAACTATGATTTAAGACGCACGCCTTAACCAACTGTCGCATAAGTCCGATCATGTTGGTGAAGATATTTAATATACTCTAAAGATATCTTAACAATGTCACTACTATGTCTATGAAACGACGACTATCAAATTTCTAATGTGACAAAATCAAGATATTACCTGTAAAATTTGAACCAAAAACAAAATTAGATCTTTATTAACTTTTTTCTTGTTTTTTTATTTTGATATTTTCGGAGTTTTTATTTACTTTAATATTTTTAGATTTTATAAAGTAGGCAAGAGAGTTAAGTATATTCATATTTTAATTTTTGATATACTTGGAATGTAGGATTTAGTAACGAAATAGTCATAGAATTTAAAGTTGACCAATCCTAAAAATATTTTCTGAAGATAATAAATCCTAAAAATTAACATTGATTTTTATATTTCAGTAATCCGTAAAATATTATTTCCACACATCACCGGGATTATTTTAATTTTATAGTAAAATACCTATGTTTTTTTTATCCCGAAAAATATTTATCATATTTGTTTCTAATGATATGATCAAAAATATATGTGTCGATATTTTAACAAAATTGACCTTGCACCTTGTTTATAGTTAGAAGGCAAATACACTCCATCGATAGCTCGTTTTGAGTCTTTTAAACTCGCCAACCCCGAGGCCCCAGGATGTTGAAAATCTAGGCACTCTGAAACCTTCGCCCTATCTTTGAGTATTTTACTTCTAACATCTGACCGACATTTGTGTAAGAATTTTACTATCGACATCTGATCTCTCTTTGAGTATTATACTCTCGACATCCGACCTTTCTTTGAGTATTATACTCCCGACATCCGACCTTTCTTTGAGTACTTTACTCCAAAAATCCGACCGACCTTTCTTTGAGTGTTATAGTCCTGACATCAGACCAACCTTTCTTAGAGTATTATACTCCCCACATCCGACCTTTCTTTGTGTATTATACTCCCCACATATGATCTTTATTTGAGTATTATACTACCAACATCTGACTTTTGTTAACATCAGACCTTTCTACATCCGTCGTTTATCGACCTCAACCCTATCTTTGAGTATTATACACATGATATCCAACTTGTCTTTGAGTATTATACTGTCGACATCCCCAAGATTTGAACATGGGCGTTATTAATATCTATGATTTAAGACGCACGCCCTAACCAAATGTCACATAAGTCCAAACATGCGTGTGAATACATTCAATATATTCTAAATATATCTTAACAATCTACCTACTACGTCTATGAAACGACGACCATCAAAATTCTAATGTGACAAGATTAAGAAATTACCAGTAAAATTTGCACCCAAAAACAAAATTAGAGTTTTTATTAACTTTTATCTTATTTTTTTGTTTTGATATTTTCAGAGTTATTATTTACTTTAATATTTTTAGCTTTTATAAAGTAGGCAAGAGTATTAAGTATATTCATATGTTAATTTTAGATATACTTGAAATGTTGGATTTAGTAAACAAATAGTCATAGAATTTAAATTTGACGAGTCCTAAAAATATTTTCTGAAGATAATAAATCCTAAATATTAAAATAGATTTTTATATTTAAGTAATCCGTAAACTATTATTTCGACACATCACCGAGATATTTTAATTTTGTTGTAAAATACGTTTCTTGTTTTTATCCGGATAACCAACTATTGCATAAGTCCGAACATGCCTGTGAATACATTCAATATATTCTTAAGATATCTTAACAATCTCAGGACTATGTCTATGAAACGATGACTATCAAAATTCTACGATGACAACATCAAGAAACTACCGGTAAAATTTGCACCAAAAAACAAACTTAGATTTTTTATTAACGTTTTTTCTTATTTTGATATTTTCGGAGTTATTAATTACTTTAATACTTTCAGAGTTTATGAAGTAGAGTTGAGAGTTAAGTATATTCGAATGTTAATTTTAGACATACTTGGAATTGGAATGTAGGTTTAAGTAAATAAATAGTCATAGAATTTAAATTTGACCAATCCTAAAAATATTTTGTAAAGATAATAAATCCTGAAAATTAACATTGATTTTTATATTTCAGTAATCCCTAAAATATTAGTTCAACACATCACCGGGGTTATTTTAATTTTGTAGTAAAATATTTTTTTTGTTTTTTCCCGATAAACATTTCGAGCACGCTAAATATTTATTATATTTGTTTCTAATAATATGATTAAAATATTATATGTCGATAATTGAACAAAATTGAGCTTGGACCTTATTTATAGGGAGAAGGCAAATACACTCCGTCGATACCTCTTTTTGAGTATTTTACACTCGCCATCCCTCTCAACACTCTCAAACCTTATCCCTTTTTTATGTATTTTACTATCGACATCAGACTTTTCTTTGAGTACTATACTCCCTACATCCAACTTTCTTTGAAATTATACTACTGACATCCGACCTATCTTTGAGTATTTTACTCCCAAATTTCGACCGGCCTTTCTTTGAGTATTATATCCCGATATCATACCAACCTATCTTTGAGAATTTTACTCCCAAAATCCGACCGACCTTTATTTGAGTATTATAGTCCTGACATCCGACTGACTTTCTTTGAGAATTATACTCCCGACATCCGTCCTTTCTTTGAGTATTATACTCCCGACATCCGATCTATATTTGAGTATTATACTACCAACATCCGACCTTTGTTGACTTCCGACCTTTCTACATCCGTCGTTTGTCGACATCCGACCTTTCTATGAGTATTATACTCTTGATATCCATTCTGTCTTTGAATATTATACTGTCGACATCCCAAATATTTGAACATGGGCGTTATTAATATCTATGATTTAAGACGCACGCCTTAACCAACTGTCGCATAAGTCCGATCATGTTAGTGAAGATATTTAATATACTCTAAAGATATCTTAACAATGTCACTACTATGTCAATGAAACGACGACTATCAAATTTCTAATGTGACAAAATCAAGATATTAGCAGTAAAATTTGAACCAAAAAACAAAATTAGATCTTTATTAACTTTTTTATTGTTTTTTTATTTTGATATTTTCGGAGTATTTATTTACTTTAATATTTTTAGATTTTATAAAGTAGGCAAGAGAGTTAAGTATATTCATATTTTAATTTTTGATATACTTGGAATGTAGGATTTAGTAACGAAATAGTCATAGAATTTAAAGTTGACCAATCCTAAAAATATTTTCTGAAGATAATAAATCCTAAAAATTAACATTGATTTTTATATTTCAGTAATCCATAAAATATTATTTCCACACATCACCGGGATTATTTTAATTTTATAGTAAAATACTTATGTTTTTTTATCCCGATAAATATTTATCATATTTGTTTCTAATGATATGATCAAAAATATATGTGTCGATATTTTAACAAAATTGACCTTGCACCTTGTTTATAGTTAGAAGGCAAATACACTCCATCGATAGCTCGTTTTGAGTCTTTTACACTCGCCAACCCCGAGGCCCCAGGATGTTGCAAATCTAGGCATTCTGAAACCTTCGCCCTATCTTTGAGTATTTTACTTCTAACATCTGACCGACATTTGTGTAAGAATTTTACTATCGACATCTGATCTCTCTTTGAGTATTATAATCTCGACATCCGACCTTTCTTTGAGTATTATACTCCCGATATCCGACCTTTCTTTGAGTACTTTACTCCAAAAATCCGACCGACCTTTCTTTGAGTGTTATAGTCCTGACATCAGACCAACCTTTCTCAGAGTATTATACTCCCCACATCCGACCTTTCTTTGTGTATTATACTCCCCACATATGATCTTTATTTGAGTATTATACTACAAACATCTGACTTTTGTTGACATCAGACCTTTCTACATCCGTCGTTTATCGACCTCAACCCTATCTTTGAGTATTATACACATGATATCCAACCTGTCTTTGAGTATTATACTGTCGACATCCCCAAGATTTGAACATGGGCGTTATTAATATCTATGATTTAAGACGCACGCCCTAACCAAATGTCACATAAGTCCAAACATGCGTGTGAATGCATTCAATATATTCTAAATATATCTTAACAATCTAACTACTATGTCTATGAAACGACGACTATCAAAATTCTAATGTGACAAGATTAAGAAATTACCAGTAAAATTTGCACCCAAAAACAAAATTAGAATTTTTATTAACTTTTATCTTATTTTTTTGTTTTGATATTTTCAGAGTTATTATTTACTTTAATATTTTTAGCTTTTATAAAGTAGGCAAGAGTATTAAGTATACTCATATGTTAATTTTAGATATACTTGAAATGTTGGATTTAGTAAAGAAATAGTCATAGAATTTAAATTTGACGAGTCCTAAAAATATTTTCTGAAGATAATAAATCCTAAATATTAAAATAGATTTTTATATTTAAGTAATCCGTAAACTATTATTACGACACATCACCGAGATATTTTAATTTTGTTGTAAAATACGTTTCTTGTTTTTATCCGGATAACCAACTATTGCATAAGTCCGAACATGCCTGTGAATACATTCAATATATTCTTAAGATATCTTAACAATCTCAGGACTATGTCTATGAAACGATGACTATCAAAATTCTACGATGACAACATCAAGAAACTACCGGTAAAATTTGCACCAAAAAACAAACTTAGATTTTTTATTAACGTTTTTTCTTATTTTGATATTTTCGGAGTTATTAATTACTTTAATACTTTCAGAGTTTATGAAGTAGAGTTGAGAGTTAAGTATATTCCGAATGTTAATTTTAGACATACTTGGAATTGGAATGTAGGTTTAAGTAAATAAATAGTCATAGAATTTAAATTTGACCAATCCTAAAAATATTTTGTAAAGATAATAAATCCTGAAAATTAACATTGATTTTTATATTTCAGTAATCCCTAAAATATTAGTTCAACACATCACCGGGTTATTTTAATTTTGTAGTAAAATATTTTTTTGTTTTTTCCCGATAAACATTTCGAGCACGCTAAATATTTATTATATTTGTTTCTAATAATATGATTAAAATATTATATGTCGATAATTGAACAAAATTGAGCTTGGACCTTATTTATAGGGAGAAGGCAAATACACTCCGTCGATACCTCTTTTTGAGTATTTTACACTCGCCATCCCTCTCAACACTCTCAAACCTTCTCCTTTTCTTTATGTATTTTACTATCGACATCAGACTTTTCTTTGAGTACTATACTCCCTACATCCAACTTTCTTTGAAATTATACTACTGACATCCGACCTTTCTTTGAGTATTTTACTCCCAAAATTCGACCGGCCTTTCTTTGAGTATTATAGTCCCGACATCATACCAACCTATCTTTGAGAATTTTACTCCCAAAATCCGACCGACCTTTATTTGAGTATTATAGTCCTGACATCCGACTGACTTTCTTTGAGAATTATACTCCCGACATCCGTCCTTTCTTTGAGTATTATACTCCCGACATCCGATCTATATTTGAGTATTATACTACCAACATCCGACCTTTGTTGACTTCCGACCTTTGTTGACTTCCGACCTTTCTACATCCGTCGTTTGTCCACATCCGACCTTTCTATGAGTATTATACTCTTGATATCCATTCTGTCTTTGAATATTATACTGTCGACATCCCAAATATTTGAACATGGGCGTTATTAATATCTATGATTTAAGACGGACGCCTTAACCAACTGTCGCATAAGTCTGATCATGTTAGTGAAGATATTTAATATACTCTAAAGATATCTTAACAATGTCACTACTATGTCAATGAAACGACGACTATCAAATTTCTAATGTGACAAAATCAAGATATTAGCAGTAAAATTTGAACCAAAAAACAAAATTAGATCTTTATTAACTTTTTTATTGTTTTTTTATTTTGATATTTTCGGAGTTTTTATTTACTTTAATATTTTTAGATTTTATAAAGTAGGCAAGAGAGTTAAGTATATTCATATTTTAATTTTTGATATACTTGGAATGTAGGATTTAGTAACGAAATAGTCATAGAATTTAAAGTTGACCAATCCTAAAAATATTTTCTGAAGATAATAAATCCTAAAAATTAACATTGATTTTTATATTTCAGTAATCCGTAAAATATTATTTCCACACATCACCGGGATTATTTTAATTTTATAGTAAAATACTTATGTTTTTTTATCCCGATAAATATTTATCATATTTGTTTCTGATGATATGATCAAAAATATATGTGTCGATATTTTAACAAAATTGACCTTGCACCTTGTTTATAGTTAGAAGGCAAATACACTCCATCGATAGCTCGTTTTGAGTCTTTTACACTCGCCAACCCCGAGGCCCCAGGATGTTGAAAATCTAGGCACTCTAAAACCTTCGCCCTATCTTTGAGTATTTTACTTCTAACATCTGACCGACATTTGTGTAAGAATTTTACTATCGACATCTGATCTCTCTTTGAGTATTATAATCTCGACATCCGACCTTTCTTTGAGTATTATACTCCCGACATCCGACCTTTCTTTGAGTACTTTACTCCAAAAATCCGACCGACCTTTCTTTGAGTGTTATAGTCCTGACATCAGACCAACCTTTCTCAGAGTATTATACTCCCCACATCCGACCTTTCTTTGTGTATTATACTCCCCACATATGATCTTTATTTGAGTATTATACTACAAACATCTGACTTTTGTTGACATCAGACCTTTCTACATCCGTCGTTTATCGACCTCAACCCTATCTTTGAGTATTATACACATGATATCCAACCTGTCTTTGAGTATTATACTGTCGACATCCCCAAGATTTGAACATGGGCGTTATTAATATCTATGATTTAAGACGCACGCCCTAACCAAATGTCACATAAGTCCAAACATGCGTGTGAATACATTCAATATATTCTAAATATATCTTAACAATCTAACTACTATGTCTATGAAACGACGACTATCAAAATTCTAATGTGACAAGATTAAGAAATTACCAGTAAAATTTGCACCCAAAAACAAAATTAGAGTTTTTATTAACTTTTATCTTATTTTTTTGTTTTGATATTTTCAGAGTTATTATTTACTTTAATATTTTTAGCTTTTATAAAGTAGGCAAGAGTATTAAGTATATTCATATGTTAATTTTAGATATACTTGAAATGTTGGATTTAGTAAAGAAATAGTCATAGAATTTAAATTTGACGAGTCCTAAAAATATTTTCTGAAGATAATAAATCCTAAATATTAAAATAGATTTTTATATTTAAGTAATCCGTAAACTATTATTTCGACACATCACCGAGATATTTTAATTTTGTTGTAAAATACGTTTCTTGTTTTTATCCGGATAACCAACTATTGCATAAGTCCGAACATGCCTGTGAATACATTCAATATATTCTTAAGATATCTTAACAATCTCAGGACTATGTCTATGAAACGATGACTATCAAAATTCTACGATGACAACATCAAGAAACTACCGGTAAAATTTGCACCAAAAAACAAACTTAGATTTTTTATTAACGTTTTTTCTTATTTTGATATTTTCGGTGTTATTAATTACTTTAATACTTTCAGAGTTTATGAAGTAGAGTTGAGAGTTAAGTATATTCGAATGTTAATTTTAGACATACTTGGAATTGGAATGTAGGTTTAAGTAAATAAATAGTCATAGAATTTAAATTTGACCAATCCTAAAAATATTTTGTAAAGATAATAAATCCTGAAAATTAACATTGATTTTTATATTTCAGTAATCCCTAAAATATTAGTTCAACACATCACCGGGGTTATTTTAATTTTGTAGTAAAATATTTTTTTGTTTTTTCCCGATAAACATTTCGAGCACACTAAATATTTATTATATTTGTTTCTAATAATATGATTAAAATATTATATGTCGATAATTGAACAAAATTGAGCTTGGACCTTATTTATAGGGAGAAGGCAAATACACTCCGTCGATACCTCTTTTTGAGTATTTTACACTCGCCATCCCTCTCAACACTCTCAAACCTTCTCCCTTTCTTTATGTATTTTACTATCGACATCAGACTTTTCTTTGAGTACTATACTCCCTACATCCAACTTTCTTTGAAATTATACTACTGACATCCGACCTTTCTTTGAGTATTTTACTCCCAAAATTCGACCGGCCTTTCTTTGAGTATTATAGTCCCGACATCGTACCAACCTATCTTTGAGAATTTTACTCCCAAAATCCGACCGACCTTTATTTGAGTATTATAGTCCTGACATCCGACTGACTTTCTTTGAGAATTATACTCCCGACATCCGTCCTTTCTTTGAGTATTATACTCCCGACATCCGATCTATATTTGAGTATTATACTACCAACATCCGACCTTTGTTGACTTCCGACCTTTCTACATCCGTCGTTTGTCCACATCCGACCTTTCTATGAGTATTATACTCTTGATATCCATTCTGTCTTTGAATATTATACTGTCGACATCCCAAATATTTGAACATGGGCATTATTAATATCTATGATTTAAGACGGACGCCTTAACCAACTGTTGCATAAGTCCGATCATGTTAGTGAAGATATTTAATATACTCTAAAGATATCTTAACAATGTCACTACTATGTCAATGAAACGACGACTATCAAATTTCTAATGTGACAAAATCAAGATATTACCAGTAAAATTTGAACCAAAAAACAAAATTAGATCTTTATTAACTTTTTTATTGTTTTTTTATTTTGATATTTTCGGAGTTTTTATTTACTTTAATATTTTTAGATTTTATAGAGAGTTAAGTATATTCATATTTTAATTTTTGATATACTTGGAATGTAGGATTTAGTAACGAAATAGTCATAGAATTTAAAGTTGACCAATCCTAAAAATATTTTCTGAAGATAATAAATCCTAAAAATTAACATTGATTTTTATATTTCAGTAATCCGTAAAATATTATTTCCACACATCACCGGGATTATTTTAATTTTATAGTAAAATACTTATGTTTTTTTATCCCGATAAATATTTATCATATTTGTTTCTGATGATATGATCAAAAATATATGTGTCGATATTTTAACAAAATTGACCTTGCACCTTGTTTATAGTTAGAAGGCAAATACACTCCATCGATAGCTCGTTTTGAGTCTTTTACACTCGCCAACCCCGAGGCCCCAGGATGTTGAAAATCTAGGCACTCTGAAACCTTCGCCCTATCTTTGAGTATTTTACTTCTAACATCTGACCGACATTTGTGTAAGAATTTTACTATCGACATCTGATCTCTCTTTGAGTATTATAATCTCGACATCCGACCTTTCTTTGAGTATTATACTCCCGACATCCGACCTTTCTTTGAGTACTTTACTCCAAAAATCCGACCGACCTTTCTTTGAGTGTTATAGTCCTGACATCAGACCAACCTTTCTCAGAGTATTATACTCCCCACATCCGACCTTTCTTTGTGTATTATACTCCCCACATATGATCTTTATTTGAGTATTATACTACAAACATCTGACTTTTGTTGACATCAGACCTTTCTACATCCGTCGTTTATCGACCTCAACCCTATCTTTGAGTATTATACACATGATATCCAACCTGTCTTTGAGTATTATACTGTCGACATCCCCAAGATTTGAACATGGGCGTTATTAATATCTATGATTTAAGACGCACGCCCTAACCAAATGTCACATAAGTCCAAACATGCGTGTGAATACATTCAATATATTCTAAATATATCTTAACAATCTAACTACTATGTCTATGAAACGACGACTATCAAAATTCTAATGTGACAAGATTAAGAAATTACCAGTAAAATTTGCACCCAAAAACAAAATTAGAGTTTTTATTAACTTTTATCTTATTTTTTTGTTTTGATATTTTCAGAGTTATTATTTACTTTAATATTTTTAGCTTTTATAAAGTAGGCAAGAGTATTAAGTATATTCATATGTTAATTTTAGATATACTTGAAATGTTGGATTTAGTAAAGAAATAGTCATAGAATTTAAATTTGACGAGTCCTAAAAATATTTTCTGAAGATAATAAATCCTAAATATTAAAATAGATTTTTATATTTAAGTAATCCGTAAACTATTATTTCGACACATCACCGAGATATTTTAATTTTGTTGTAAAATACGTTTCTTGTTTTTATCCGGATAACCAACTATTGCATAAGTCCGAACATGCCTGTGAATACATTCAATATATTCTTAAGATATCTTAACAATCTCAGGACTATGTCTATGAAACGATGACTATCAAAATTCTACGATGACAACATCAAGAAACTACCGGTAAAATTTGCACCAAAAAACAAACTTAGATTTTTTATTAACGTTTTTTCTTATTTTGATATTTTCGGTGTTATTAATTACTTTAATACTTTCAGAGTTTATGAAGTAGAGTTGAGAGTTAAGTATATTCGAATGTTAATTTTAGACATACTTGGAATTGGAATGTAGGTTTAAGTAAATAAATAGTCATAGAATTTAAATTTGACCAATCCTAAAAATATTTTGTAAAGATAATAAATCCTTAAAATTAACATTGATTTTTATATTTCAGTAATCCCTAAAATATTAGTTCAACACATCACCGGGGTTATTTTAATTTTGTAGTAAAATAATTTTTTTGTTTTTTCCCGATAAACATTTCGAGCACGCTAAATATTTATTATATTTGTTTCTAATAATATGATTAAAAAATAATATGTCGATAATTGAACAAAATTGAGCTTGAACCTTATTTATAGGGAGAAAGCAAATACACTCCGTCGATACCTCTTTTTGAGTAGTTTACAATCGCCATCCCTCTCAACACTCTCAAACCTTCTCCCTTTCCCTATGTATTTTACTATCGACATCAGACTTTTCTTTGAGTAATATACTCCCTACATCCGACTTTCTTTGAAATTATACTACTGACATCCGACCTTTCTTTGAGTATTTTACTCCCAAAATTCGACCGGCCTTTCTTTGAGTATTATAGTCCCGACATCATACCAACCTATCTTTGAGAATTTTACTCCCAAAATCCGACCGACCTTTATTTGAGTATTATAGTCCTGACATCTGACTGACTTTCTTTGAGAATTATACTCCCGACATCCGTCCTTTCTTTGAGTATTATACTCCCGACATCCGATCTATATTTGAGTATTATACTACCAACATCCGACCTTTGTTGACTTCCGACCTTTCTACATCCGTCGTTTGTCGACATCCGACCTTTCTATGAGTATTATACTCTTGATATCCATTATGTCTTTGAATATTATACTGTCGACATCCCAAATATTTGAACATGGGCGTTATTAATATCTATGATTTAAGACGCACGCCTTAACCAACTTTCGCATAAGTCCGATCATGTTAGTGAAGATATTTAATATACTCTAAAGATATCTTAACAATGTCACTACTATGTCTATGAAACGACGACTATCAAATTTCTAATGTGACAAAATCAAGATATTACCAGTAAAATTTGAACCAAAAAACAAAATTAGATCTTTATTGACTTTTTTCTTATGATATGATCAAAAATATATGTGTCGATATTTTAACAAAATTGACATTGCACCTTGTTTATAGTTAGAAGGCAAATACACTCCATCGATAGCTCGTTTTGAGTCTTTTACACTCGCCAACCCCGAGGCCCCAGGATGTTGAAAATCTAGGCACTCTGAAACCTTCGCCCTATCTTTGAGTATTTTACTTCTAACATCTGACCGACATTTGTGTAAGAATTTTACTATCGACATCTGATCTCTCTTTGAGTATTATACTCTCGACATCCGACCTTTCTTTGAGTATTATACTCCCGACATCCGACCTTTCTTTGAGTACTTTACTCCCAAATCCGACCGACCTTTCTTTGAGTATTATAGTCCTGACACCCGACGGACTTTCTTTGAGAATTATGCTCCCGATATCCGACCTTTCTTTGAGTATTATACTCCCAACATACGATCTTTATCTGAGTATTATACTACCAACATCTCACTTTTGTTGACATCCGACCTTTCTACATCCGTTGTTTGTCGACAGACGACCTTTCTTTCAGTATTATACTCCTGATATCCAACCTTTCTTTGAGTATTATACTTCCGACATCCCCAAGATTTGAACATGGGCGTTATTAATATCTATGATTTAAGACGCATGCCCTTACCAGCTGTCGCATAAGTCTGAACATGTCTGTGAATGCATTCAATATATTTTTAAGATATTTAAACAATCTCAATACTATATCTATGAAACGACGACTATCAAAATTCTACTATGACAACATCAATAAATTACGAGTCAAATTTGCACCAAAAAACAAAATTAGACTTTTTATTAACTTTTTTTTTTATATATTTTGTGAGTTATTAATTACTTTAATATTTTAAGAGTTTATAATGTTAGGTTGACAGTTAAATATATTCATACGTTAATTTTAGATATACTTGGAATGTAGGTTTAAGTAAAGAAATACTCAAAGAATCTAAATTTGACCAATCCTAAAAAAATTTGTAAATATAATAAATCCTGAAAATTAACATTGATTTTTATATTTCAGTAAAAATAATATAATAAAAAATTATACGTCTGTATTTGAACAAAAATGACCTTACACCTTGTTTATACTCAGAAGGCAAATACACTCCGTCGATCCCTCTTTTTGAGTATTCTACACTCGCCATCCCTCAGGCCCCACGATTTAAAAATCTGGGCACTCTGAAACCTTCGCCTTTTCTTCATCTGACCGAACTTTTTTAAGTATTTTACTATCGACATCCGACCTTTATTTGGGTATTATACTCACGACATCCAACCTTTCTTTGAGTATTTTACTCCCAAAATCCGACCGGTCGTTCTTTGAGTATTATAGTCCCGACATCAGACCAACCTTTCTTTGAGTATTCTACTCACGACATCCGATCATTCTTTAAGTATTATAATCCCGACTTATGACATTTTTCGACATCCGACCTTTCTACATCCGACTTTTGTCAACATCCGACCTTTCATTGAGTATGATACACCTAATATCCAACCTTTCTTTTAGTATTATAATGCCGACATCGCCAAGACTTTAACCTGGGCGCTATTAATATCTATGATCTAAGACGCACACCTTAACCAAGTGTCTCATAAGTCTGAACACGTAAGTGAAGATATTCAATTTACTTTTAAGATACCTTAACAATCTCACTTCTATGTCTATGAAACAACGACTATCAAAATTCTATTAATATGATCAAAACATTATATGTTGATATTTGAACAAAATTGACCTTGCACCTTGTTTATAGTCCTAAGGAAAATACACTCCCTCGAGACCTCTTTTTGAGTATTTTACACTCGCAATCCCCCAAGCCCCAGGATTTGAAAATATGGGCACTCTCAATTCTCCGCTCTTTCTTTAAGTATTTTACTTTCGACATTCGATCTTTCTTTGAGTATTATACTCCCGACATCCCCAAGATTTGAACCTGGGTACTATTAATATCTATAATTTAAGACGCACACCCTAGACACCTGTCTCCTAAGTTTGAACATGTCAATGAAGACATTTAATAGACTCTTAAGGTATCCTAACAATCTCACTACTATGTCTATGAAACGACGACTATCACAATTCTATTGTGACAACATCAAAAAATTACCAGTAAAATTTGCGCCAAAAAACAAAATTAGATTTTTGATTTACTTTTTTTTTAATATTTTGCATTTGATATTTTCGGAGTTATTATTTACTTTAATAATTTCAGAATTTATAATGTAGGGTTGAGAGATAAGTATATTTATATGTTAAATTTGTTAGATATTATAGTTTAGATAAATCATGATTTAGTTCAAATGTTTAGGATAATTAGATTCATGTCCACATGTTTAGGACTTTTGCATCCAAATCCCTAGATTCACCTATAAATAGACCACTACCCCTATTGTATATTCAAGCTTAATGAATACAAGATGAAGTTCTTTCTAATTGTAGCATTAAGCTCCTCATTCTATCCTCATATGTTCTAAATTCCTAAGATGGTATCACAGCTCAGTCTGATTTCTGAGGGTAGAACCTGTTCTACTCTATCGCAACAATCTGTTCTTCAGTTTCAGTTTGTGTGCTTCAGCATTTGTTCAACATCAAGGTCATCAATCATCAAGTCGACAATCAGTGCCACCTCCTGCTTCAGCTTGTGATCACCAGCTTGACACCTCCAGCTGCATTTGGTGCCACCTCCTGCTTCAATCTCCAGCAGCTCATCAATTCTCCAAATACATTTCAGCACCGTGTCATTTCAACATCGCATCGATTCGATTCATTTCAGCAGTAAATCACTCCAGATTCACCGATTCTGCAGTATCTCCATATCAATTCTGATTTCAACAGCATCAATCTACTCCAATTTCAGCAGAAGCAATTTAAATCAGTTGTTCTTAAGATCGCTCTGTTTCAATCAAGCTCTGCACCGATGCATCTGCTTTTGTTTGTGCGACTCTTCTCCAGCTCCATGTGAATCTTCTCTAGATCCTACTGGATCTATCCACATGATCATACCTGTGATCATGCAATAGAAGCTCTACTGTAAGTTCTCTGCATCGCTACCTCTTTTTTCTGCATCTTGTCCTCTATTTCTGCGATGCTGCTTGCTGCGATTATTAGTTGATGCGAGTCTACTACTTGCTGCGATTCTTCTGCTTCTTTTTGAACAGACCTTAGATTAGACCTGTATTTGACTCTGATCAGAACTGATCATACCTATATTAGACTATGTTTTTCTCATGCTGAGATGATGAAGTGTTGCTGAACTGAGTCGTTTGCTGAGGTGAACTGAGTTGTATGGTGCGATTATTACAACTTCATTTTGACTAATTTCTTACATATCAGGGATGATTATTCGTTGTTGATCGCCTTCTCATGTTGCTGGTCTGATTTCACACATATGGATGTTGATTTGTCCCCTGTTTGAGACTAGTTTTGGAGCTGGTATACTGAACTGAATGAGTTGTTGATGTTGATCCTGATCTGTCCATGCTTTGGCATCTTCTGTTCTCCTTTCTGCTTCATATAGATACTGGTGTAAGCTGCAGCGCTGCACTCTTCTTCTTCTTCTTTGATTTGAGCTATGTGTGTTTACAAACAGGTTTTCAGCTTTTCTTTGTGTTTTGCTGCGTGCCTTTCAAGCACGTTTACTCCATCACGAGGTTGCTTCATTAGATTCAGCATTTTTTCTACATATTTCATGCTCGGTCAAGCTGAAACAGAACAGTAACAACACTCAAGCAACCAGCCAATTCAGTCCATCTGCAGTGCCTACAGAGTGCTTTCCTAGTACTACTCTAGTGCAGCCCAGTCCTCAAGCAATAGAGCAGACCTATGCTCATTAAAATTAGCTCGATCAGCTCAAATCACTCATGTAAAGGCAGCATGAAACAAGTCCACAAGTTGAGGATGGAAACAAGATCACGATAGTTGAAGATTACAAGGAAAGAAGCAATCAACATGGAAAAATGTTAGGGGTTGATGATGATGATGAGAAATTGATGATCTTCATTTTCTGGTTTTTGTTTGTTTAGGGTCTTGATTTACATTAGGAAGTGGATCTTCAAAGGGGAATGTTAGGGATTATGGTTTAGATATATCATGATTTAGTTCAAATGTTTAGGATAATTAGATTCAAGTCCACATGTTTAGGACTTTTGTATCCAAATCCCTAGAATAACCTATAAATAGAGCACTACCCCTATTGTATATTCAACCTTAATGAATACAAGATGAAGTTCTTTCTAATTGTAGCATTAAGCTTCTCATTCTCTCCTCATATGTTCTAAATTCCTAAGAAAATTTAGATATGCTTGGAATGTAGGTTTAAGTAAAGAAATACTCATATAATCTAAATTTGACCAATCCTAAAATTATTTTGTAAAGATAATAAATTCTGAAAATTAACATACATTTTAATATTTCAGCAATCCGTAAAATATTATTTCAACACATCACCGGGGTTAGTTTAATTTTGTAGTAAAGTATTTTTGTTGTTTCTTTCCCGATAAATATGTCAAGCACGATAAATATTTATCATATTTGTTTCTAATAATATGAGCAAAACATTATATGTCGATATTTGAACAAAATTGACATTGCACCTTGTTTATACTCCTAAGGCAAATACACTCCCTCAAGACCTGTTTATGAGTATTTTACACTCACAATCCCCCTGGCCCCAGGATCTGAAAATCTGGGCACTCTGAAACCTTTGCCCTTTCTTTGAGTATTTTACTTCCAATATCTGGCCGGCGTTTCTTTACAATGGACATCAGATCTTTCTTTGAGTATTATACTCCCGACATCTGACCTTTCTTTGATTTTTTATTTCAAAAATCCGACCGACCTTTCTTTGAGTATTATAGTCCCGACATCCGACCAACCTTTCTTTGAGTATTTTACTCCCTACATCCTATCTTTCTGTGAGTATTATACTCCTGACATCCGACTTTTATCGACATCCGACTTTTCTACATCCGACTTTTGTCGACATCCGACCTTTCATTAAATATTATACTCCTAGGAGTATTATAATGCCGACATCACCAAGATTTGAACCTAGGTGCTATTAATATATATGATTTAAGATGCACGCCCTATCCAAATATCTCAAAAGTCTGAACATGTCACTGAAGATATTCAATATACTTTTAATATATCCTAAGAATCTCTCTACTATGTTTATGAAACGACCACTATCAAAATTCTAATAATATGATCAAAACATTTTATGTCGATATTTGAACAAAATTGACCTTGCACCTTGTTTATAGTCCTAAGCCAAATACACTCCCTCGAGACTTGTTTTTGGGTATTTTACACTCGCCATCCCCCAGGCCAAGGATTTGAAAATTCGGGTACTCTGAAACCTTCGCCCTTTCTTTGAGTATTTTACTTCCGACATCTGACCGGCCTTTCTTTAAGTATTTTACTATCGACATCCGACCTTTCGTTGAGTATTATACTCCCGACATCCGACCTTTCTTTGAGTATTATACTCTCGACATCCGACCTCTCTTTGAGTATTTTACTCCCAAAATTTAACCGACCCTTCTTTGAATGTTATAGTCCCGACATCCGACCGACCTTTTTTTGAGTATTATACTCCCGACATCCGACATTTCTTTGAGTATTATACTCCAGACATCCGATCTATCTTTGAGTATTATACTCCAGACATCCGATCTATCTTTGAGTATTATACTCCAGACATCCAACCTTTCTACATCCGACCTTTCTTTGAGTATTATACTGCCGACATCCCCAAGATTTAAACTTGGACGCTATTAATATCTGTAATTTAAAACGAACGCCCTAACTAACTGTCTCATTTGTTAATTATAGATATACTTGGAATGTAGGTTTAAGTAAAGAAATACTCATAGAATCTAAATTTGACCAAACTTAAAAACAATTTGTAAAGATAGTAAATCCTGAAAATTAACATTGATTTTTATATTTCAGTAATCCGCAAAATATTATTTCAACACATCACTGGGATTATTTTAATTTTGTAGTAAAGTATTTTTGTTGTTTTTTCCCGATAAATATGTCAAGCATGATAAATATTTATCATATTTGTTTATAATAATATGATCAAAAAATTATATGTCAATATTTGAACAAAATTGACCTTGCACCTTGTTTATAGTCCTAAGCCAAATACACTCCCTGAAGACCTTTTTTGAGTATTTTACACTCGCCATCCCGCTAGCCCCAGGATTGGAAAAGCTGGGCACTCTAAAACCTTCGCCCTTTCTTTGAGTAATTTACTTTCTAACATCTGACTGAACTTTCTTTAAGTATTTTACTATCGACATCAGATCTTTCTTTGAGTATTATACTCCCGACATCCGACCATTCTTTGAGTATTTTGTTCCTAAAATCCGGCTGACCTTTCTTTGTGTGAAATCAGACCAGCAACATGAGTAAGAGATCATCAGCGAATAATCAGGCATGACATGTAAGAAATTAGTCGAAATGAGGCTGTAATAATCGCACCAAACAACTCAGTTCACCTCAGCAAACAGCTCAAAACAGAGTCTAATACAAACAACTTGTTATGAGATCTAATCACAGGTCTGATCAGAGTCGAACACAGATCTGATCTCAGGTGAGAACATGTCTGATCACATGATTCGAAAAGAAGCAGAAGTATCGCAACAAGTAGGAGTATTGCAGCAAGCAATAATCTCAGAAAGCAGCTTCGTCGAAACAGAGGCCAGGCCAAGATGCAGAAAACAGAGATCGCGATGCACAGAACTTATAGTAGAGCCTCTATTGCATGATCTGATAATGTGGATAGATCCAGCGGGAGCTGGAGAAGATTCGCATTGAACTAGTGAAGAGTCGCACAAACAGAAGCAGATGCGTCAGTGCAGAGCTTGATTGAAACAGAGCGATTTGAAGAACAACTGATCTAAATTGCTGAAATCGAATTGCTGCTGCTGAAACCGGAGTAGATTGATGTTGTTCAAATCAGAATTGATATGGAGATGCTGCAGAATCGGTCCTATTTGAACGTTGAAGAAGTCGGTGCTGCAAAATTGGTGAATCTGGAGTGATTTGCTGCTGAAATGAATCGGATCGATGCGATGCTGAAATGACACGTTGCTGAAATGTATTTGGAGAATTGATGAGCTGCTAGAAATTGAAGCAGGTGGTGGCATCGAATGCAGCTAGCTGGATGTGGCAAGCTGGTGATCACAAGCTGAAGCACAAGGTGGCACTGATTGTCAACCTGATGATTAATGACCTCGATGTTACACAAACGCTGAAGCACACAAACTGAAACTGAAGAACACATTATCGCGCCCTAGGAAATCAGACTAAGCTCCGATACCATCTTAGGAATTTAGACACCTATGAGGAGAGAATGAGGAGCTTAATGCTACAATTAGAAAGAACTTCATCTTCTATTCATTAAGCTTGAATATACAATAGGGGTAATGGTCTATTTAAAGGTGAATCTAGGGATTTGGATGCAAAAGTCCTAAACATGTGGACTTGAATCTAATTATCGTAAACATTTGAACTAAATCATGATTTATCTAAACCATAATCCCTAACACATCTGACTTTTGTCGACATCCGACCTTTCTTTGAGTATTATACTCCCGACATTCCCAAGATTCGAACCTGGGCGCTACTAATATCTATAATTTAAGACGCACACCCTAACCATCTGTCTCATAAGTTTTAACATGTCAATGAATACATTCAATATACTCTTAAGGTATCCTAACAATCTCTCTACTATGTCTATACAACGACGACTATCAAAATTCTATTGTGACAACATCAAGAAATTACGAGTAAAATTTGCACCCTAAAACAAAATTAGATTTTTGATTAACTTTATTCATATTGGATATTTTTGGAGTAATTATTTACTTTAATATTTTCATATTTTATAAAGTAGGGTTAAGAGTTAAGTATATTCATACGTTAATTTTAGATATACGTGGAATGTAGGTTTAAGTAAAGAAATACTGAGAAAATCTAAATTTGACTAATCCTAAAAATATTTTGTAAAGATAATAAATCCTGAAAATGAAATTGATTTTTATATTTCAGTAATCCGTAAAATATTATTTCAACACATCACCGGGGTTATTAAATTTTTTGTAGGAAAATATTTTTGTTTTTTTTCCCGATAAATATTTCAAGCACGATAAATATTTATCATATTTGTTTTTAATAATATGATCAAAAATATATATGTTGATATTTGAACAAAATTGATATTGCACCTTGTTTATAGTTAGAAGGCAAAATACACTCCATCGATATCTCTTTTTCAGTATTTTACACTCGCCAACACCCAAGCCACAGGATTTTGAAAATCTAGGCACTCTGAAACCTTCGCCCTTTCTTTGAGTATTTTACTTGTCACATCTGATCTGCCTTTCTTTAAGTGCTTTACAATTGACATCCGACCTTTCTTTGAGTATGATACTCCCGACATCCGACCTTTCTTTCAGTATTATATTTCTGACATCCGACCTTTCATTGAGTATTTATTCCTAAAATTCGACCGACCTTTCTTCTAGTATTATAGTCCTGACATCCGACCAACCTTTCTTTGAGTATTATACTCCCAACATCCGATCTTTCTTTGAGTATTATACTACTGACATCCGACTTTTGTTGACATCCGACCTTTCATTGAGTATTATACTCCTAATATCCAACCTTTCTTTAAATATTATACTGCCGACATCCTCAAGATTTGAACATAGGCGCTATTAATATGTATGATTTAAGACGCATTCCTTAACCAACTGTGTCATAAGTTCGAACATATCAGTGAAGACATTCAATATACTCATAAGATATCTTAACAATCTCACTTCTATGTCTATGAAACGACGACTATCAAAAATCTACTGTGACAACATCAAGAAATTACCAGTAAAATTTGCACCAAAAAACAAAATTAGATTTTTGATTAACTTTTTTATTATATTTTTCATTTGATATTTTTGGCGTTATTATTTACTTTAATAATTTCAGAGTTTATAAAGTAGGGTTGAGAATTAAGTATATTCATATGTTAATTTTAGATATACTTGGAATGTAGGTTTAAGTAAAGAAATACTCATAGAATCTAAATTTGACCAATCCTAAAAATATTTTGTAAAGATAATAAATCCTGAAAATTAACATTGATTTTTATATTTCAGTAATCCGTAAAATATTATTTCAATACATCACCGGGGTTATTTTAATTTTGTAGTACAATATTTTTGTTTTTTTTTCCTATAAATAAGTCAGGCATGATAAATATTTATCATATTTGTTTCTAATAATATGATCAAAATATTATATGTCGATATTTGAACAAAATTTACCTTGCACCTTGTTTATAGTCCTTAGGCAAATACAGTCCCCTTAAGACCTTGAGTATTTTACTTCCGACATCTGATTGGCCTTTACGTAAGTATTTTACTATCGACATCCGACCTTTCTTTGAGTATTATACTCCCGACATCCTACCTTTCATTGAATATTATATTCCCGACATTCGACCTTTTTTGAGGACTTTACTCCTAAAATCTAACTGACCTTCCTCTGAATGTTATAGGCCCGACATCCGACCGACCTTTCTTTGAGTATTGTACTCCCGACATTCGATATTTGTTTTAGTATTATACTCCCGACATTCTATCTTTCTTTGAGTATTATACTCCTGACAGCCAACCTTTATTTATTCAAACTTTTGTCGAAATCCGACCTTTCTTTGAGTATCATACTCCTAATGTCCAACCTTTCTATGAGTATTATACTGCTGACACCCTAGCCAACTGTCTTATAAGCTTGAACATGCCAATGAAGACATTCAATATACTCTTAAGGTATCCTAACAATATCACTACTATGTCTATACAACGACAACTTTAATAATTTCAGAGTTTATACATTTGGGTTGAGAGTTAAGTATATTCATATGTTAATTTTAGATATACTTGGAATGTAGGTTGCAGAAAAGAAACACTCATAGAATTTAAAATTGACCAATCGTAAAAATATTTTCTAAAGATAATAAATCCTGAAAATAAACATTAATTTTTATATTTCAGTAATCCGTAAAATATTATTTTGACACATCACCGGGTTATTTTAATTTTGTAGTAAAATATTTTTGTTGTTTTTTTCCAAATAAATATTTCAAGCACGATAAATATTTCTCATATTTGTTTCTAATAATATAATCAAAAATATATATGTCGATATTTGAACAAAATGAACCTTGCACCTTATTTATAGTTAGAAGGGAAATACCCTCCATTGATACCTCTTTTTGATTGTTTTAGACTCGCCAACCACTAGG
The DNA here is from genome assembly GCA_946814005.1 of Chamaenerion angustifolium. Classification (NCBI taxonomy): domain Eukaryota; kingdom Viridiplantae; phylum Streptophyta; class Magnoliopsida; order Myrtales; family Onagraceae; genus Chamaenerion; species Chamaenerion angustifolium. The sequence continues at coordinate 25,298,023 of OX328266.1, forward strand.
ACCCTGGATTTCAAGATCTAGCCACTCTAAAACCTTCACCCTTTATTTGAGTATTTTACTTCTAAGATCTGACCGAGCTTTCTTTAAGTATTTTACTATCGACATCCGACCATTCTTTGAGTATTATACTTCTGACATCCGACATTTCTTTGAGAATTATACTCCCAATATCCGACCTTTCCTTGAGTATTTTACTCCCAAATCCGACCGACCTTGCTTTGAGTATTATAATCGTGACATCCGACCGACCTTTCTTTGAATATTATACACCCGACATCCAACCTTTGTTTGAGTATTATACTCCCGACATCCGACCTTTCTTTGAGTATTATACAACCGACATCCGACTTTTGTCGACACCTGACCTTTCTTTCAGTATTATACTCCTGATATTCAAACTTTCTTTGAGTATTATACTGCCAACATCCCCAAGATTTGAACCTGGGCGTTATTAATATGTATGATTTAAGACGCATGCCTTAACCAACAGTGTCATAACTCCGAACATGTCACTGAAGACATTCAATATTCTCTTAAGATATCTTAACAATATCACTTCTATGTCTATGAAACGACGACTATCAAAAATCAACTCTAACAACATCAAGAAATTACCAGAAAAATATGCACCAAAAAACAAAATTAAAATTTTGATTAACTTTTTTCTTATATTTTTCATTTGATATTTTCAGAGTTATTATTTACTTTAACAATTTTAGAGTTTATAAACTAGGGTTGAGAGTTAAGTATTTTCATATGTTCATTTTAGATATACTTGGAATGTAGGGTTTAAGTAAATAAATACTCATAGAATCTAAATTTGGGCCATCCTAAAAATATTTTGTAAAGATAATAAATCCTGAAAATTAACATTGATTTTTATATTTCAGTAATCCGAAAAATATTATTTCAACACATCACCGGGGTTATTTTAATTTTGTAGTAAAGTATTTTGTTTTTTCCTGATAAATATGTCATGCACGATAAATATTTATCATATTTATTTCTAATTATATGATAAAAAAAATTATAGGTCGATATTTTAACAAAATTGACCTTGCACCTTTATTATAGTCCTAAGGCAAATACACTCCCTCGAGACCTCTTTTTGAGTATTTTACACTCGCCATCCCCCATGCCCTAGGATTTGAATATCTGGGCACTCTGAAACCTTCGCCCTTTGTATGAGTATTTTACTTCTGACATCTGACCGACCTTTCTTTAAGTATTTTACTATCGACATCCGACCTTTCTTTGAGTATTATACTCCCGACATACACCCTTTCCTTGAGTATTATATTCCCGACATCCGACCTTTCTTTGAGTATTTTACTCCCAAAATCTGATTGACCTTTCTTTGAATGTTATAGTCTCGACATCCAACCGACCTTTCTTTGAGTATTATACTCTCGACATCCGACATTTCTTTGAGTATTATACTCCCGACATCCGATCTTTCTTTGAGTATTATACTCCCAACATCCAACCTTTCTACATCCGAATTTTGTCGACATCTTACCTTTCTTTGAGTATTATACTGCCGACATCCCCAAGATTTGAACATGGGCGCTAATAATATCTATAATTTAACACGCACGCCCTAGCCAAATGTCTCATAAGTTTGAACATGTCAATCAATACAATCAATATACTCTTAAGGTATCCTAACAATCTCACTACTATGTCTATACAACGACGACTATCAAAATTATATTGTGACAACATCAAGAAATTACGAGTAAAATTTGCACCCAAAAACAAAATTAGATTTTTGATTAACTTTATTCATATTTTGATATTTTCGGAGTAATTATTTACTTTAATATTTTCAGATTTTATAAAGTAGGGCTGAGAGTTAAGTATATTCATATGTTAATTTTAGATATACTTGGAATGTAGGTTTAAGTAAAGAAATACCCATAGAATCTAAATTTGACCATTCCTAAAAAAAATTCTAAAGATAATAAATCCTGAAAATTAACATTGATTTTATATTTCAGTAATCCGTAAAATATTATTTCGACACATCACCGGGTTATTTTAATTTTGTAGTCAAATAGTTTTGTTGTTTTTTTCGAAATAAATATTTCAAGCACGATAAATATTTATCATATTTGTTTCTAATAATATGATCAAAAATATATATGTTGATATTTGAACAAAATTGACATTGCACTTTGTGTATAGTTAGAAGGAAAATACAATTCATTGATACCTCTTTTTGAGTATTTTACACTCGTCAACCCCGAGTCCCCAGGATTTCAAAATCTAGGTACGCTGAAACCTTCGCCCTTTCTTTGAGTATTTTACTTATGACATCGGACCGACTTTTCTTTAAGTATTTTACTATCGACATCCGACCTTTCTTTGAGTATTATACTCCCGACATCCGACCTTTCTTTGACTATTATACTCCCGACATCCGACATTTCTTTAAGTATTTTACTCCCAAAATCCGACCGACCTTTCTTTGAGTATTATAGTCGTGACATCCGACCGACCTTTCTTTGAGTATTGTACTCTCGACATCCGACCTTTGTTTGAGTATTATACTACCGACATCTGATCTGTCTTTGAGTATTATATGTTAGGATGTCTTAGTATAGAGTATCGAAGATGTGCATCACAACCGATTTGGACTCAACCATTAAAGACCAAGATAGTTTGTGAATCAAGTAATATGTCTATATGTGTGTAGATTATTGTAGAGTGTTAGTCTACTATATGTCTATATGTATGTCCATTAAAGACCATATGAATTGTCTATAACACTTAAGAATAGATTGAGGATTAGTCTTTTATGTGTAGTATATAAGTCTTTCATTGTATACTGAATCGGTAACCTCGTTTCATAGTAAAGGTTCAATTCTATTAATTATGTTTCAACCGATTACTTCCTCTCTAAGTTTTCTTCCTTCTTGTTCTTCTTCATCTTCAATCTCAGTTCCTGTTCTTCATTCTGGTTTGATCTAAGAATACTCAAATGGTATCAGAGCCATTCTACACGACTTTCTCGTCAAAACTCTGAAGAATCACAGCGGCAAAGTCATTCAACTCAAAACCTCTGCATTCATCTCTGGTATTTTCTTGGTTCTCTTGCGGTTGTTCTTATTAGTGTTCTGAAGATTCTACTGGTTCATCTGTTTCTGCGTTTGATAATCATCTTCTGCAAGTGCTGTTTACTTTTTCTGTCGAGTAATCCTAGAAGAGACAACTACTCCATTCTTTAACAAAAGAATATGTCAACTAACCGGAGGGCGAACTTCCAATCCTGGAAGCAGCAGGTCCTTCTAGGTGTATATCGTGAAGAATTGCTATTTGGAACGCTGCATGTGCCGCCGATGATTGATGATGGTAAAGGTAACAAAATAATTAACCCTGACTATGCTAAGCACACGCAGCAGGATAGTTCCTTAGCATCATGGTTGTTAGCTCCCATATCATCATCCATAAGAAAAGGTCTAGTACGTTGTATGACCACTGCTTCAATCTGGTCAAAATTACACCAGCATTTCTCTTCATCATCTACAACTAGGATAATGAACCTATATGATAGACTCAAGGTCAGAAAACACTACAATAAGTCGATGCGAGAGTATCTCACTGAGATACAGTTGGTGTGTGATAGTTTGGATGGGTGTGGACATCCTATAGAGGAGATGCAGCAGATCTCCATAATCATGAATGGTGTCAGGGGACAATATGACAATATTGTTTCTGTTATCCATGCGAGTAGGAATCCATACGATCTTGCATCCATAAGCTCAATTTTGTTAGATGATGAAGCCAGACTAAAGGAAATCAGTTTTGAATCTTCATTCCCTTCTACTAATGTTGTGGTGAAGAATGTCAGTCATGCAGATCATCAAGTGTCGTCGCTGATCATAACAACACAAAGTCCAGATCGAATGCAGCAGCAGATTCCGGACAACATCAATCTTCATTGACTCCTGAATATCAAATCAATAACACAAGCTATGATAGAGGAAGAGGTCGAGGTGCTGGTGGCAATAAACCACAATGCCAGTTGTGCGGCGAATTTGGCCACTTGGTGCACAGGTACTTCTAGCGCTTCAATGTGCATTTCCAAGGGGTAACAGCTCAACCTCATGAGATGAGTGTTAATCTAGTAATTGTAGCACCGTGGAATAATGAGACCAATGAAATGCAGCCTTATCAAAAACAATCTTATCAGCCAAAGCCTTATCAGAATTCTATTCCTCTACCTCAGTCACAGCCACAGCCTCCAATACCTTACATGTTTAGTCCTTATCAACCTGCAATGATAAATCCATATCAACCACCATACAATCTTTATGGACCAGCCTTCATTCCTTATTATCCTACCAGTCCTCTTATTCAGCAATGTTCCTCTGCTCAACAAAATCAACAGGCTCACATCTCTTAATCTTCTGACGCTCACAAAGCAGCAACACCTCAGACAAATGCAGACAAGGCTTGGTATCTGGATTTTGGTGCAACCAACCACTTTGCACAAGGACCACCACTAGGTATAGGAACTCAACCATATCTAAGCACAGGTAAGGTTCAGGTGGCTAATGGTTCTTATCTTGACATCAATAGGATAGTAACTTCTGTCATTCAAACTTCTTCCAAAACGCTTTTGTTAAATAATCTGCAATACACACCTAAGATAACGAAAAACCTTGTATCTATTTCTCATTTTAGCAAGGACAACAAGGTGTACTTTGAGTTTCACCCTACATGCTGCTTGGTTAAAGATTCTGTGACAAGAGAGGTTCTTCTTAGGGGTGCTGAGTCCAATGGGTTGTACAAGTTAGATGTAAGCCATTTGGTTGATAAATCTGCTCAATGTTTGTCTTTTTCGTTTCTTGTTAATAACAGAAATTTAAATGTTGTTGTCATGTATGATTCCGATGATAAAACTTGTCAGTTGAATAATACTGGTGTTGCTATAAATGCAATGAGTTGTTTGACTACCAAAGTGAAAATGAAATCTTCGATTCTTCATCAGAGGCTTCGGCATCCTACTGTGAATACATTAAACTTGATTTTTAAAGATAAGAAAATATCTGTGCTGTTGGAAAATGTACCAAACTTCCTTTCTCTGATTCAAAAACAATTTACAATGCTCCTCTTGAACTCATAGAATTAGATATTTGGGGTCCATCTCCTTTAGCCTCTAATGGATGTCATTACTACTTAAGTATAGTTGATGTTTTCTCGCAGTTTACATGGACTTATTTCTTGAAAAAGAAAAGTGAGGTGCCTCAGATATTTCCTCAGTTTCACAGAACAGCTGAAAAACAGCTTGGAGTGCAGCTAAAATCCATTCAAACCGACAATGGTGGGGAGTTCAAGGCTCTCAGCTCATACTTGTCTCAGTTTGGAATATCTCATCGGTTTACTTGCCCTTACACATCCAAGCAGAATGGGATTGTAGAGCGGAAACATAGGCATATAGTCGAGACAGGTTTGACACTCATGAAGAATGCATCTCTTCCTATGCAGTATTGGACAGATGCATTCTTCACTGCTGCTTTCTTAATAAACTGATTACCATCTAAAGTTCTTCTTAATGTTTCTCCTCATGAAAAGATGTTTGGCAAAGCTCCCAATTATGAATTCCTAAGGGTATTTAGGTGTCTATGCTTTCTTCTGTTGCGCCCCTACAATAAACATAAGCTTGATTTTAGATCTGCTCCGTGTGTGTTTCTTGGTTATTGTGCCAATCAACATGGCTACAAATGCTTGGATGCTTGTGGTCGTGTTTATGTTTCCAAACATGTCAAATTTCATGAGACTGTGTTTCCATTTGCTAACACTAGTGGTCAGTTTATGCAATCTTCTGCTCCTAAAATACTGAAACTTTAGTACCTTTTTTCTTACCTTTCAATTCTAATGCATGTAGTCCAACTGATGTGGATGCTCAGAACCCTGTGCAGATTGATGTATCTCCTCAGTATACAAGTGTCACTGATCATTCTACTAAGCTGACTAACAGGCAGTCTTCCTTTGATGTTCAAGAACCTCCCATAGAGTCATCAGGTAATGTTCCTGAATCTGTCGATGAGCTTGGTTTACCATTACCTGATAATTACATTAGATACAGACCTCAAGGGTCCATGCTTGTTCCATCTGAGTCGACTATTCAGTCAGGTAATATAGATAATCAGTCTCTACAGCATAAGGATTTATCAATGTCTACAAACATCACGTATACTTTACAAGATTTATCTCTTGTTCCAGTTATTTTAAACGATTGTGCAGAAAATGTAAGTTTAAAATGTAAGTTTACCTGGAACTAGAACTAACACTCACTCTATGATTACCAGGTTCAAAACTAAAGATATTGCAACATTGACTACTAGTTTTCATCAGCTTGACAAGTTTTCAGATTCACCTCCACCAGATATATACACTGCTTTGAAGATTTCTCACTTGGCTCAAGCTGTAAAAGATGAATTATATGCCCTGGCTATGAACAATACATGGTCTCTCACAGCATTACCTGGAGGAAGAATCCCTGTGGGATGCAAATGGTTGTTCAAAGTTAAGAAAAATCCAGATGGAACAGTTGTTAGGTTAGTAAAAGGGTTTTTGCAAAAGGCTAGGCTAGGCTAGGCTAGGCTAGTAGCAAAAGGTTTTTTGCAAAACCCAGGATTTGACTTTCAAGATACATTTAGCGCAGTGGTTAAACTTCCCATAGTTTCTATCCTCCTTACTCTAGCTTTGACTCACAAGTGGTCTCTTAGGCAAATGGATGTTAACAATGCTTTGCTCCATGAGGAATTGTCTGAAGATGCATATATGACCCAACCTCCTGGATTTGAACAAAGTGATGCTCAACGAAGAGTGATGGTATGAAGATTGAACAAAGCCTTATATGGTCTAAAGAAAAGCTCCTAGAGCATGGTTCGAAAGGTTTAAAAGTTTTATGATTCATACTATTGGTTTTACCACATCTCTTCCTGATAATTGTTTGTTTCTAAAGAATACTAATAAAGGTAGTGTCTATATGTTGGTATATGTAGATGACATAGTGGTTATAGGTAGTGATACTGAGGCAGCAGAACTTATCATTCAACAGATCAGTCAAGAGTTCAAGTTAAAAGACCTTGGTTTACTCAATTTGTTTTTATGTATGGATGTTCAGGTAGGTGAGGACTGCTTGCTACTTGCTCAAAAGAAGTATATTTCTGATTTGTTTCTTAAGGTTGGATTGTCCACTGCCTCGGTTTTACCTACACCAATGTCAGGTAATTTTCTGAACAAATCTATTTCTCAATCTCATTCAACTCTTGCTGATCCACTTTGTATAGAGGTACTATAGGGGCGCTGCAACAAGTATGCATTACCAGACCAGATATCAGTTTTGCTGTCAACAAACATAACCAATACAACAGCCTACTGTTAGACACTAGAAGGATGTTCTTAGATATCTAAAGGGAACCATTAATAACGGTCTTCTATTTAGAGCTTCTCCAGTTTCTTCATATGAGGTAACCTTAGTTTCCCTTTGCTTAATAATAATCGTATAGTTTGGAGTTTGAAAAAGCAATCTGTTATATCTAGGTACAGTTCTGAAGCTGAATATAGATCTGTGGCTAATGCAATGTGTGAAGTTCTATGGGTGGTTTCATTGTTATATGAGTTAGGTATTAAATTGTCCTCTATACATGTTATTTGGTGTGATAATACAGGTGCAGTTGCTTTGACAGAAAATTCTATTCAACACTCAAAGATGAAACATGTAGAGCTAGATCTGTGGTTTGTCAGAGAAAAGGTGCACAGTGGCCAAGTTGTTGTTAACTTCGTCCCGGCCTCTGATCAGGTTGCAGATATCTTAACAAAACCTCTCACTGAAAAACTGTTTTCTTTGTTTCGAGATAAGCTTGGTGTGATGACATTTGGTGAAAATCAGAGTGATGGTTTAGGTTATGATGTTAGAAGTATAAGTGATACTGACTATGACTCTGAATAGGTGTTTTTGATTGCTTGCTCTCAATCTGTTTTTTTCTTCTGAATGTTGTGTCTTGGTTAGGTTGTTTGCTCATCTTCTTCTCTTCACTTAGTTTATCTAATCATTGATTGGTGTTTATGCTTTTCTCATACTGATTTGTGACTTTGTGCAGTGTATCCTTGTTTGATCTGTTTCTTTTATCTGATATTCTGATGTTCAGTTTGCAAACTGTCAGATAAACTTGTTTTGATTTCTACTCATATAGGTTATTCTATGTTGTCCTTCTCTGCTCTATAGGGAAATGTTTTCGTATGTAGGATTGTACAGAATTACCTGATTTTTATAGTTATTTCATCTATTTTCAATCATGATTGTTGAATTCTACTGCATATGGTTTAGTCAACTTCATACCATTCAGATCCTCATTGGTGATTTCTCAGGAAAAAAAATCAAAATCAAAAGCAATATACTGGCATAAGATTAGGGGTGGCAATTTCTGACACGGCACGATTAAACGACACAACACGATCTGCTTTAAAGCGTATATGGGTTTGACCTTAACGGATCCCGTGTCTAAACAACTCTTATACGTTTAGACACGATTATTAATCGTGTCTAAACAAATCAGATCTGCGGATATCTGTATAAACACGATCAAACACGATTAACTAATCGTGTCTAATCGTGTCGTGTATACCTGTGACACGAATAAAGACACGGTTAACTAATCGTGTCTAATCGTGTCGTGTCTAATCGTGACACTTTCAAAAAAATATATAAAATTAATGTTAATCGTGTCGTGTAACGTGTCATTTCGTGTTTAATCGTGTAAATTCGTATCATTCAGCTCATTCTTAATCGTGTCGTATCGTGTCGTGTTAATCGTGTCATATCGTGTCGTTTCTATCCGTTATGTTTTTCGATTTTTAATTTCCAAGAAAGTTAATCGTGTCCCGTGTTGTGTCCCGTGTGATCTGCTACTTAATAGTGTCTGATGTTTTGAGACACGTTTAGAAATTATCCGTTTAGACACGAAACCTGTTAAGACACGACACGATTAATAACACGATATAATTAGACACGACACGACACGATTGCCACCCCTACATAAGATGAAGATTATATACCAAAAATAACATCTACAGAGAAAACGTCAAGATACTCTGTAGAATGTTTGAGGTTGGTAAGATGGAGGAACTTGAAAACCTCCTAGCTTCATTGGTAAGATAGAGGAAATGAAACATCCCTGTCAGGTGAATAAAGATATCAAAGTAAGTCAAGATGTGTTAAACATTCAAGATCGAAATCAAATGAGTAAGATCTGGTCTAAGGTATGAAGTTGGTTGGTATATGCAGTATGTGTTCTCTATGATTGATTGGTGTATATTAAGGTGCTATAATGATTCAGGTTGATTCTGTTTTTCATACATATTGAGGTAATTTCTCTATGGAAACAGAAACAGGAAAACTCAGGTGCGTAATGTGAGTAGAAGTTCTATTTGAATGTTTTTCATATTAATCTGACAGGTTGTGAATATGTTCCATTCATTAGCTATCTGGACTTTTGAATCAGATTTTTCTCAGGATCATTGTTATCAAAGTCACTGAGAATGTTGAGAAAAGAACTTCATTGAGGAATGTTAGGATGTCTAAGTATAGAGCATCAAAGATGTGCATCACAGCTGATTAGGACTCAAACATTGAAGAACAAGATAGCTTGTGAAGCAAGTAATATGTCTAGATGTGTGTAGATTGTTGTATAGTGTTCATGAACTGTCTAGAACACTTAAGAATAGATGGAGGCTTTGTCTTTTCAGTGTAGTCTATAAGTCTGCCATTGTATACTGAATCGGTAACCTCATTTCATAGTAAAGGTTCAATTATGTTAATTATGTTTCAACTGATTACTTCCTCTCTAAGTTTTCTTCCTTCTTGTACTTCTTCATCTTCAATCTAAGTTCCTGTTATCCTGTTCTAAAGAATACTAATAAAGGTAGTGTCTATCTGTTGGTATATGTAGATGACAAAGTGGTTACTAGTAGTGATACTGAGGCGGCAGAACTTATCATTCAACAGATCAATCAAGAGTTCAAGTTAAAAGACCTTGGTTTGCTCAATTATTTTATAGGTATGGATGTTCAGGTAGGTGAGGATTGCTTGCTACTTGCTCAAAAGAAGTATATTTCTGATTTGCTTCTTAAGGTTGGGTTGTCCACTGCCTCGGTTTTACCTACACCAATGTCAGGTAATTTTCTGAACAAATCTATTTCTCAATCTCATTCAACTCCTGTTGATCCCACTTTGTATAGAAGTACTATAGGGGCGCTGCAACAAGTATGCATTACCAGACCAGATATCAGTTTTGCTGTCAACAAACATAACCAATACAACAGCCTACTGTTAGACACTGGAAGGTTGTTCTTAGATATCTAAAGGAAACCATTAATCACGGTCTTCTATTTAGAGCTTCTCCAGTTTCTTCATATGAGGTAACCTTAGTTTCATACGCTGATGCAGATTGGGGAAGTGACAATGAAGATAGAAAGTCTGTATATGGTCATTACCTTTTTCTTAATAATAATCCTATAGTTTGGAGTTCGAAAAAGCAATATGTTATATCTAGGTCTAGTTCTGAAGCTGAATATAGATCAGTGGCTAATGCAATATGTGAAGTTATATGGGTGGTTTCATTGTTTTATGAGTTAGGTATTAAATTGTCCTCTATACCTGTTATTTGGTGTGATAATACAGGTGCATTGCTTTGACAGAAAATCCTACTCAAAGATGAAACATGTAGAGCTAGATCTGTGGTTTGTCAGAGAAAAGGTGCAGAGTGGTCAGGTTATTGTTAACTTCGTCCTGGCCTCTGATCAGGTTGCAGATATCTTAACAAAACCTCTCACTGAAAAACTGTTTTCTCTGTTTCCAGATAAGCTTGGTGTGATGACATTTGGTGAAAATCAGAGTGATGGTTTAGGTTATGATGTTAGAAGTATAAGTGATGCTGACTATGACTCTGAATAGGTGTTTTTGATTGCTTGCTCTCAATCTGTTTTTTTTTTTCTTCTGAATGTTGTGTCTTGGTTAGGTTGTTTGCTCATCTTCTTCTCTTCACTTAGTTTATCTAATCATTGATTGGTGTTCATGCTTTTCTCATACTGATTTGTGACTTTGTGCAGTGTATCCTTGTTTGATCTGTTTCTTTTATCTGATATTCTGATGTTCAGTTTGCAAACTGTCAGATAAACTTGTTTTGATTTCTACTCATATAGGTTATTATGTGTTGTCCTTCTCTGCTCTATAGGGAAATGTTTTCGTGTGTAGGATTGTACAGAATTACCTGATTTTTGATCATGATTGTTGAATTCTACTGCATATGGTTTAGTCAACTTCATACCATTCAGATCCTCATTGGTGATTTCTCAGGAAAAAAAATAATCAAAAGCAAAATCAATATACTGGCATAAGATGAAGATTATATACCAAAAATAACATCAACAGAGAAAACGTCAAGATACTCTGTAGAATGTTTGAGGTTGGTAAGATGGAGGAACTTGAAAACCTCCCAGCTTCATTGGTAAGATAGAGGAAATGAAACATCCCTGTCAGGTGAATAAAGATATCAAAGTAAGTCAAGATGTGTTAAACATTCAAGATCGAAATCAAATGAGTAAGATCTGGTCTAAGGTATGAAGTTGGTTGGTATATGCAGTATGTGTTCTCTATGATTGATTGATGTATATTAAGGTGCTATAATGATTCAGGTTGATTCTGTTTTTCATACATATTGAGGTAATTTCTCTATGGAAACAGAAACAGGAAAACTCAGGTGCGTAATGTGAGTAGAAGTTCTATTTGAATATTTTTCATATTAATCTGACAGATTGTGAATATGTTCCATTCATTAGCTATCTGGACTTTTGAATCAGATTGTTCTCAGGATCATTGTTATCAAAGTCATTGAGAATGTTGAGAAAAGAACTTCATTGAGGAATGTTAGGATGTCTAAGTATAGATCATCAAAGATGTGCATCACAGCTGATTTGGACTCAAACATTGAAGAACAAGATAGCTTGTGAAGCAAGTAATATGTCTAGATGTGTGTAGATTATTGTAGAGTGTTCATGAACTGTCTAGAACACTTAAGAACAGATGGAGGCTTAGTCTTTTCTGTGTAGAATATAAGTTTGTCATTGTATACTGAATTGGTAACCTCCTTTCATAGTAAAGGTTCAATTATGTTAATTATGTTTCAACCGATTACTTCCTTTTTAAGTTTTCTCCCTTCTTGTTCTTCTTCATCTTCAATCTCAGTTCCTGTTCTTCATTCTGGTTTGATCTGAGAATACTCACATTATCATACCGGCATCCGACTTTTGTCGACATCCGACCTTTCTACCTCCGTCGTTTGTTGACATCCGACCTTTCTTTCAGTACTATACTCCTGATATCCAACCTTTCTTTGAATATTATACTGCCGACATCCACAAGATTTAAACCTGGGCGTTATTAATATGTATGATTTAAGACGCACGCCTTAACCAACTAGGTCATAAGTCCGAACATGTCAGTGAAGACATTCCATATACTCTTAAGATATTTTAAGAATCTCACTTCTATGTCTATGAAACGACAACTATCAAAAATCTACTGTGACAACATCAAGAAATTACCAAAACAAAATTGCACCAAAAAAACAAATTAGATTTTTGATTAACTTTTTTCTTATATTTTTTATTTGATATTTTCGGAGTTATTATTTACTTTAACAATTTCACAGTTTGTAAAGTAGAGTTGAGAGTTAAGTATTTTCATATGTTAATTTTAGATATACTTGGATTGTAGGGTTTAAGTAAAGAAATACTCATAGAATCTAAATTTGACCAATCCTAAAAATATTTTGTAAAGATAATAAATCCTGAAAATTAACATTGATTTTTATATTTCAATAATCCATAAAATATTATTTCAACACATCACCGGGGTTATTTTAATTTTGTAGTAAAGTATTTATTTTCAAGATAAATATGTCAAGAACGATAAATATTTATCATATTTATTTCTAATTATATAATCAAAAAATTATATGTCGATATTTGAACAAAATTGACATTGCACCTTGTTTATAGTCCTAAGGCAAATACACTCCCTCGAGACCTCTTTTTGAGTATTTTACACTCCCCATCCCCTATGCCCCAGGATTTGAAAATCTGGGCACTTTGAAACCTTCGCCCTTTCTTTGAGTATTTTACTTCCGACATTTGACCGACCTTTCATTAAGTATTTTACTATTGACATCTGACCTTTCTTTGAGTATTATACTCCCGACATACGACCTTTCTTTGAGTATTATATTACCGACATCCGACCTTTCTTTGAGTATTTGATTAACAAAATCTGACTGACCTTTCTTTGAATGTTATAGTCCCGACATCCGACCGACCTTTCTTTGAGTATTATACACCCGCCATCTAATCTTTCTACATCCGACTTCTTTCTACATCCGACCTTTCTTTGAGTATTATACTGCCGACATCCCCAAGATTTGAACTTGGGCGCTACTAATATCTATAATTTAAAACGCACGCCCTAGCCAACTATCTCATTAGTTTGAACATGTCAATGAATACATTCAATATACTCTTAAGGTATCCTAACAATCTCACTACTATGTCTATACAACGACGACTATCAAAATTCTATTGTGACAACATCAAGAAATTACGAGTAAAATTTGCACCCAAAAACAAAATTAGATTTTTGATTAACTTTACTCATATTTTGATATTTTCAGAATAATTATTTACTTTAATATTTTCAGATTTTATAAAGTAGGGTTGAGGGTTAAGTACATTCATATGTTAATTTTAGATATACTTGAAATGTAGGTTTAAGTAAAGAAATACTCATAAAATCTAAATTTGACTAGCCCTAAAAATATTTGCTAAACCTAATAAATCCTGAAATTTAACATTGATTTTATATTTCAGTAATCCTTGAAATATTATTTCGACACATCACCGGGTTATTTTAATTTTGTAGTAAAAAAAATTTTTTTCTCGATAAATATTTCAAGCACGATAAATATTTATCATATTTGTTTCTAATAATATGATGAAAAATACATATGTCGATATTTGAACAAACTTGAGCTTGCACCTTGTTTATAGTTAGAAGGAAAATACACTCCATCTATACCTCTTTTTGAGTATTTTACACTCGCCAACCCCAGGCCCCAGGATTTGAAAATCTAGGAACTGTGAAACCTTCGCCCTTTCTTTGAGTATTTTACTTCTGACATCTGACCGATCTTTGTTTTAGTATTTTACTGTCGACATCCGACCTTTCTTTGAGAATTATACTATCGACATCCGACCTTTGTTTGAGTATTTTATTGCCAAAATCTGACTGACCTTTCTATGAGTATTATAGTTGTGACATCCGACCGGCCTTTCTTTGAGTACTATACTCCCGACATCCAACCATTGTTTGAGTATTATACTCCCGACATCCGATCTTTCTTTGAGAATTATACTACCGATATCCGAATTTTGTTAACATACGACCTTTCTACATATGTCGTTTGTCGACATCCGGCCTTTCTTTCAGTATTATACTCCTGATATCCAACCTTTCTTTGAGTATTATACTGTCGACATCCCCAAGATTTGAACCTGGGCGGTATTATTATGTATGATTTAAGACGCACGCCTTAACCAACTGTGTCATAAGTCTGAACATGTCAGTGAAGACATGCAATATACTCTTAAGATATCTTAACAATCTCACTTCTATGTCTATGAAACGACGACTATAAAATATCTACTGTGACAACATTAACAAATTACCAAAACAATTTACACCAAAAAACAAAATTAGATTTTTGATTAATTTTTTTCTTATATTTTTCATTTGATATTTTCAGAGTTATTATTTACTTTAACAATTTCAGAGTTTGTAAAGTAGGGTTAAGAGTTAAGTATTTTCATATGTTAATTTTAGATATACTTGGAATGTAGGGTTTAAGTAAAGAAATACTCATAGAATCCAAATTTGACAAATCCTAAAAATATTTTGTATAGATAATAAATCTTGAAAATTAACATTGATTTTTATATTTCAATAATCCTTAAAATATTATTTCAACACATCACCGGGGTTATTTTAATTTTGTAGTAAAGTATTTTTGTTTTTTTTTTCCGATAAATATGTCAAGCACGATAAATATTTATCATATTTGTTTATAATTATATGATCAAAAAATTATATGTCGATATTTGAACAAAATTGACATTGCACCTTGTTTTAAATCATAAAGCAAATACACTCCCTCGAGACCTCTTTTTGAGTATTTTACACTCGCCATCCCCCACGCCCCAGGATTTGAAAATATGGGTACTCTGAAACCTTCACCTTTTCTTTGAGTATTTTACTTCTGACATCTGATCGACCTTTGATTAAGTATTTTACTATCGACATCCGACCTTTCTTTGAGTATTATAGTCCCGAAATTCGACCTTTCTTTGAGTATTATATTCCCGACATCCGACCTTTCTTTGAGTATTTTACTCCCAAAATCTGACCGACCTTTCTTTGAATGTTATAGTCCCGACATCCGACCGACCTTTCTTTGAGTATTATACTCCCGACATCCGATCTTTATTGGAGTATTATACTCCCGACATCCAACCTTTCTACATTTGACTTTTGTGGACATCCAACCTTTTTTTGAGTATTATACTGCCGACATCCCTAAGATTTGAACCTAGGCGCTACTAATATCTGTAATTTAAGACGCACGCCCTAGCCAACTGTCTCATAAATTTGAACATTTCAATGAAGACATTCAATATACTCTTAAGGTATAATAACGATCTGACTACTATGTTTATACAACGACGACTATCAAAATTCTATTGTGATAACATCAAAAATTTACGAGTAAAATTTGCACCCAAAAACAAAATTAGATTTTTTATTAACGTTTTTCATATTTTGATATTTTCAGAGTTATTATTTACTTTAATATTTTCAGATTTTATAAAGTAGGGTTGAGAGTTAAGTACATTCATTTGTTAATTTTAGATATACTTGGAATGTAGGTTTAAGTAAGAAATACTCATAGAATATAAATTTGACCAATCCTAAAAATATTTTCTAAAGATAATAATTCCTGAAAATTAACATTGAATTTTACATTTCAATAATCCGTAAAATATTATTTCGACACATCAGCGGGTTATTTTAATTTTGTAGTAAAATATTTTTGTTGTTTTTTTCTCGATAAATATTTTGAGCATGATAAATATTAATCATATTTGTTTCTAATAATATGATCAAAAATGTATATGTCGATATGTGAACAAAATGGACCTTGCACCTTGTTTATAGTTAGAAGGAAAATACACTCCCTCGATACCTCTTTTTGAGTAGTTTACACTCGCCAACCCCAGGCCCCTGGTTTTGAAAATTTAGGCTCTCTTAAAACTTCACCCTTTCTTTGAGTGTTTTACTTCTGACATCTGACCAACCTTTCTTTAAGTATTTTATTATCGACATCCGACCTTTGTTTGAGTATTATAGTCGTGACATCCTACCGACCTTTTTTTGAGTATTATACTCCCGATATCCGACCTTTCTTTGACTATTATACTGCCGACATCCGACTTTTGTCCACATCCGACCTTTCCACATTCGTAGTTTCTCGACATCCGATCTCTCTACATCCGACTTTTGTCGACATTAGACCTCTCTTTGCGTATTATACTCCTCATATCCGACCTTTCTTTGAGTATTATAATCCCGACATCCAACCTTTCTTTGAGTATTATAGTCCCGACATCCGATCTTTCTTTGAGTATTATACTCCCGCCATCCAACCTTTCTACATCTGTCTTTTGTCGATATCCGACCTTTCTGTAAGTATTATACTGCCTACATCCCCAAAATTTGAACTTGGGCGCTACTAATATTTATAATTTCAGACGCACGCCCTAGCCAACTCTCATTAGTTTGAACATGTCAATGAATACATTCAATATACTCTTAAGGTATCCTAACAATCTCACTACTATGTCTATACAACGACGACTATCAAAATTCTATTGTGACAACATCAAGAAATTACGAGTAAAATTTGCACCCAAAAACAAAATTAGATTTTTGATTAACTTTACTCATATTTTGATATTTTCAGAATAATTATTTACTTTAATATTTTCAGATTTTATAAAGTAGGGTTGAGGGTTAAGTACATTCATATGTTAATTTTAGATATACTTGAAATGTAGGTTTAAGTAAAGAAATACTCATAAAATCTAAATTTGACTAGCCCTAAAAATATTTGCTAAACCTAATAAATCCTGAAATTTAACATTGATTTTATATTTCAGTAATCCTTGAAATATTATTTCGACACATCACCGGGTTATTTTAATTTTGTAGTAAAAAAATTTTTTTTCTCGATAAATATTTCAAGCACGATAAATATTTATCATATTTGTTTCTAATAATATGATGAAAAATACATATGTCGATATTTGAACAAACTTGAGCTTGCACCTTGTTTATAGTTAGAAGGAAAATACACTCCATCTATACCTCTTTTTGAGTATTTTACACTCGCCAACCCCAGGCCCCAGGATTTGAAAATCTAGGAACTGTGAAACCTTCGCCCTTTCTTTGAGTATTTTACTTCTGACATCTGACCGATCTTTGTTTTAGTATTTTACTGTCGACATCCGACCTTTCTTTGAGAATTATACTATCGACATCCGACCTTTGTTTGAGTATTTTATTGCCAAAATCTGACTGACCTTTCTATGAGTATTATAGTTGTGACATCCGACCGGCCTTTCTTTGAGTACTATACTCCCGACATCCAACCATTGTTTGAGTATTATACTCCCGACATCCGATCTTTCTTTGAGAATTATACTACCGATATCCGAATTTTGTTAACATACGACCTTTCTACATATGTCGTTTGTCGACATCCGGCCTTTCTTTCAGTATTATACTCCTGATATCCAACCTTTCTTTGAGTATTATACTGTCGACATCCCCAGGATTGAACCTGGGCGGTATTATTATGTATGATTTAAGACGCACGCCTTAACCAACTGTGTCATAAGTCTGAACATGTCAGTGAAGACATGCAATATACTCTTAAGATATCTTAACAATCTCACTTCTATGTCTATGAAACGACGACTATAAAATATCTACTGTGACAACATTAACAAATTACCAAAACAATTTACACCAAAAAACAAAATTAGATTTTTGATTAATTTTTTTCTTATATTTTTCATTTGATATTTTCAGAGTTATTATTTACTTTAACAATTTCAGAGTTTGTAAAGTAGGGTTAAGAGTTAAGTATTTTCATATGTTAATTTTAGATATACTTGGAATGTAGGGTTTAAGTAAAGAAATACTCATAGAATCCAAATTTGACAAATCCTAAAAATATTTTGTATAGATAATAAATCTTGAAAATTAACATTGATTTTTATATTTCAATAATCCTTAAAATATTATTTCAACACATCACCGGGGTTATTTTAATTTTGTAGTAAAGTATTTTTGTTTTTTTTTTCGATAAATATGTCAAGCACGATAAATATTTATCATATTTGTTTATAATTATATGATCAAAAAATTATATGTCGATATTTGAACAAAATTGACATTGCACCTTGTTTTAAATCATAAAGCAAATACACTCCATCGAGACCTCTTTTTGAGTATTTTACACTCGCCATCCCCCACGCCCCAGGATTTGAAAATATGGGTACTCTGAAACCTTCACCTTTTCTTTGAGTATTTTACTTCTGACATCTGATCGACCTTTGATTAAGTATTTTACTATCGACATCCGACCTTTCTTTGAGTATTATAGTCCCGAAATTCGACCTTTCTTTGAGTATTATATTCCCGACATCCGACCTTTCTTTGAGTATTTTACTCCCAAAATCTGACCGACCTTTCTTTGAATGTTATAGTCCCGACATCCGACCGACCTTTCTTTGAGTATTATACTCCCGACATCCGATCTTTATTGGAGTATTATACTCCCGACATCCAACCTTTCTACATTTGACTTTTGTGGACATCCAACCTTTTTTTGAGTATTATACTGCCGACATCCCTAAGATTTGAACCTAGGCGCTACTAATATCTGTAATTTAAGACGCACGCCCTAGCCAACTGTCTCATAAATTTGAACATTTCAATGAAGACATTCAATATACTCTTAAGGTATAATAACGATCTGACTACTATGTTTATACAACGACGACTATCAAAATTCTATTGTGATAACATCAAAAATTTACGAGTAAAATTTGCACCCAAAAACAAAATTAGATTTTTTATTAACGTTTTTCATATTTTGATATTTTCAGAGTTATTATTTACTTTAATATTTTCAGATTTTATAAAGTAGGGTTGAGAGTTAAGTACATTCATTTGTTAATTTTAGATATACTTGGAATGTAGGTTTAAGTAAGAAATACTCATAGAATATAAATTTGACCAATCCTAAAAATATTTTCTAAAGATAATAATTCCTGAAAATTAACATTGAATTTTACATTTCAATAATCCGTAAAATATTATTTCGACACATCAGCGGGTTATTTTAATTTTGTAGTAAAATATTTTTGTTGTTTTTTTCTCGATAAATATTTTGAGCATGATAAATATTAATCATATTTGTTTCTAATAATATGATCAAAAATGTATATGTCGATATGTGAACAAAATGGACCTTGCACCTTGTTTATAGTTAGAAGGAAAATACACTCCCTCGATACCTCTTTTTGAGTAGTTTACACTCGCCAACCCCAGGCCCCTGGTTTTGAAAATTTAGGCTCTCTTAAAACTTCACCCTTTCTTTGAGTGTTTTACTTCTGACATCTGACCAACCTTTCTTTAAGTATTTTATTATCGACATCCGACCTTTGTTTGAGTATTATAGTCGTGACATCCTACCGACCTTTTTTTGAGTATTATACTCCCGATATCCGACCTTTCTTTGACTATTATACTGCCGACATCCGACTTTTGTCCACATCCGACCTTTCCACATTCGTAGTTTCTCGACATCCGATCTCTCTACATCCGACTTTTGTCGACATTAGACCTCTCTTTGCGTATTATACTCCTCATATCCGACCTTTCTTTGAGTATTATAATCCCGACATCCAACCTTTCTTTGAGTATTATAGTCCCGACATCCGATCTTTCTTTGAGTATTATACTCCCGCCATCCAACCTTTCTACATCTGTCTTTTGTCGATATCCGACCTTTCTGTAAGTATTATACTGCCTACATCCCCAAAATTTGAACTTGGGCGCTACTAATATTTATAATTTCAGACGCACGCCCTAGCCAACTCTCATTAGTTTGAACATGTCAATGAATACATTCAATATACTCTTAAGGTATCCTAATAATCTCACTACTTTATTTCTACAACGACAACTATCAAAATTGTATTGTGACAACATCAAGAAATTACGAGTAAAATTTGCACCCAAAAGCAAAATTATATTTTTGATTAACTTTATTCATATTTTGATATTTTCGGAGTAATTATTTACTTTAATATTTTCAGATTTTATAAAGTAGAGTTGAGAGTTAAGTACATTCATATGTTAATTTTAGATATACTTGGAATGTAGTTTTAAGTAAAGATATACTCATAGAATCTAAATTTGACCAGTCCTAAAAATATTTTCTCAAGATAATAAATCCTGAAAATTAACATTGATTTTTATATTTCAGTAATCCGTGAAATATTATTTCGACACATCTCCGGGTGATTTTAATTTGCTAGTAAAATATTTTTGTTGTTTTTTTCTCGATAAATATTTCAAGCACGATGAATATTTATCATATTTGTTTCTAATAATATGATAAAAAAAATATATGTCGATATTTGAACAAACTTGAGCTTGCACCTTGTTTATAATTAGAAGGAAAATACAGTCCATCTATACCTATTTTTGAGTATTTTACACTCGCCAACCCCCAGGCCCCAAGATTTGAAAATCGAGGCACTGTGAAACCTTCGCTCTTTCTTTGAGTATTTTACTTCTGACACCTGACCGATCTTTCTTTAATTATTTTACTGTCGACATCCGACCTTTCTTTGAGTAGTATACTACCGACATCCGAACATTGTTTGAGTATTTTACTGCCAAAATTCGACCGACCTTTCTTTGAGTATTATAGTTGTGACATCCGACCGACCTTTCTTTGAGTATTATACTCCTGACATCCGACCTTTGTTTGAGTATTATACTTCCGACATCCGATATTTCTTTGAGTATTATACTACCGATATCCAACTTTTGTTGACATCCCACCTTTCTACATTCGTCGTTTGTCGACATCAGACCTTTCTTTCAGTATTATACTCCTAATATCCAACCTTTCTTTGAGTATTATACTGCCGACCTCCCAATGATTTGAACCTGGGCGCTATTAATATGTATGATTCAAGACGCACACCTTAACCAACTGTGTCATAAGTCCGAACATGTCAGTGAAGACATTCAATATACTCTTAAGATATCTTAACAATCTCACTTAGGACTGTCGATGGTTAGGGTATGGTCAGGGTATGACAAATACCATAACCATAGCATATTTTTAAACCACATACCATAACCATAACCATTATGGGTATAATTTTCAATACCATAACCATTAAAATAACCGTGGTTATTAACCATGGTTTTACCCGTATACCCATATTCATTCCACACATGTAATATAATAAAAGATCTAAAAATTTATTTTAAAAATACATCAATCTATATTACCATCGTTGTACTTTGGCGCCTTCAATCTTCAACAATTTCAAATTTTCAATTATATAATTTATATTTAGTATATTATATAAATTAGTTTATTAATAATAAATAAATATTATATTTATATAATAACCATGGTTATAACAATGGGTATAACTCAAATACCATAACCATAACCATAACCATTATGGGTAGAAAATCCATAACCATAACCGCACCATAATGGTACGATTACCCATATTAAACATTATCGGTTATAACCATGGTTATAGGTTTTTCACCGCACCATTGCCGACCCTAATCTCACTTCTATGTCTATGAAATGACGACTATCAAAAATCTACATGTGACAACATCAAGAAATTACCAGAAACATTTGCACCAAAAGACAAAATTAAATTTTTGATTAATTTTTTCTTATATTTTTCATTTGATATTTTCAGAGTTATTATTTACTTTATAAATTTCACAGTTTGTAAAGTAGGGTTGAGAGTTAAGTATTTTCATATGTTAATTTTAGATATACTTGGATTGTAGGGTTTAAGTAAAGAAATACTAATAGAATCCAAATTTGACCAATCCTAAAAATATTTTGTAAAGATAATAAATCTTGAAAATTAACATTGATTTTTTATATTTCAATAATCCTTAGAATATTATTTCAACACATCACCAGGGTTATTTTAATTTTGTAGTAAAGTATTTTTGTTTTTTTTTCCCGATAAATATGTCAAGCACGATAAATATTTATCATATTTGTTTATAATTATATGATAAAAAAATTATATGTCGATATTTGAACAAAATTGACCTTGCACCTTCTTTATAGTCCTAAGGCAAATACACTCCCTCGAGACCTCTTTTTGAGTATTTTACACTCGCCATCCCCCACGCCCTAGGATTTGAAAATATGGGTACTCTGAAACCTTCACCCTTTCTTTGAGTATTTTACTTCTGACATCTGACCGACCTTTCTTTAAGTATTTTACTATCGACATCCGACCTTTCTTTGAGTATTATAGTCCTGACATCCGACCTTTCTTTGAGTATTATATTCCCGACATGCGACCTTTCTTTGAGTATTTTACTCCCAAAATCTGACCGACATTTCTTTGAATGTTATAGTCCCGACATCCGACCGACCTTTATTTGAGTATTATACTCCCGACATCCTATCTTTATTGGAGTATTATACTCCCGACATCCAACCTTTGTACATCCAACTTTTGTGGACATCCAACCTTTGTACATCCGACTTTTGTGGACATCCAACCTTTTTTTGAGTATTATACTGCCGGCATCCCTAAGATTTGAACCTAGGCGCTACTTGTTAGGTACCTCAGATTAAACCATAAAAGAAAGAAATTGAAGCTTACTTGGGAGTGAAGGTAAGAATCTGTTCTTCATTCCAAAGTTAGTTTAGTCTGTTACACCGATTACTATTTATAACCTACAACTATCCTATAATTGCAACCAGGTCCTTCTTGTTTATTTACAAACAGATCCTTGAACATATGTAATTATACATATGTCCTAACATTCTCTATTGAAGATCTGATTTCAAATTTCGTTGACACCTTCGTCGTTCGCTTCACAGGTAAGAACATTGGCATTCGCTTCACAGGTAAGAACATTCTGACTTCATCTGAACATCTGAAAATCTTGAATGGCGTTCACTTCACAGGTAAGAACATTCCGTTCGCTTCACAGGTAAGAACATTGTGACTTCATCTACAAATCTTGAATTTTGTATTCTCCTGTGAAAGCACTTCATACCATACTATCAATATACCCAAGTGAATACGATTGATCAATCTCAAGTATTCATCAACTGATTCCTCAACTGTTCAATGACATTGACCAATGCCTCATTCATAATGATCATGCTCGACTCAGTGCACCACTATAACACACTCTGATTCATATAGCAGAAATCAATTACAGCATATACACTTCACCATTCTGTTTTGTTAAATTCTAAGAAGATCACACTCCTGATACAAAACCAGCACACATATACTCACTAGATGGACACTAAACTAGAGTTTGATCCAGCAATCTCACAACACATCTTATTTCATTCACGACAACTGCACTGACACTGTTTTTCTTCCTTTCCTATGTATTTTCTCTTTTTTTTTTTTTTTTTTAGACTTCCCAATTTTGAATCTGAATTGCTCCTTGACAGAAGGGTTTGAGTCCTTATCTTATCAACATTGGTTGAGGGTTTGATCCCTTATCTTTACTTCCTCAAGAACCAATCTCAAGTATCTTATCGTTTTCTTGAGATTGAGTTCTATTTTTGGAATCAAGCCAATGTTTTATGCCAAGGAGATATGCTGCAATCATTTCATTGTTCTTTTTTTTTTCTTTGGAACAACAGATGTTAAAGCAGTCATTGATAACAAAATAGATCAGTCATGATATTAACTAAGAACCACACTCTAGCCATTGCACCACACAAACAGAATATAAGCAAGCTCAGGTAATGTACCTATCGTATGATAATCCAAAGAATCAACACAACATCCAATGAAATATAAATGCCAAAACTGATTTATCCAACATGAAAAAGAATGTACCACCGGAGCACACATTGACAAACATGAAACACCAGAATGACAACAGCCAAGTCACAAACAGATAAAGAATCAGGACACACTTGAAACTGAACAAAACATAACTCACTAGAATATATCAACATCACAGATATAAGCACTAACACACAAGAAAACATAAATTCAAAGATTACTCAGAATCAGTATCTTTACCAGACAGATGTCTATCAATCCCATTATGATCCACCAACTCTTCCACAGAGAATATCCCCAGCTTCCTCCTGCAAGGTACAAACATTTTTTCAGTCAATGGTTTAGTTAGAATGTCTACCACTTGTTCATTAGATGGAACGAAATTAACAATAACATGACCAGAGTTAACTTTTTCTCTAACAAAAAACAAATTGATTTCAACGTGTTTCATCTTCGAATGTTGAATCGGATTTTCAGACAAGGCTGCAGCACTAGTACTGTCTGTCCATACTGTTGGGTATCGATAGTGACAGCCCAGTAAGAAAAGGCCTCGAAGGCCCAATAACTATAGAGGGGTAAACCCATGACATCCGAACCGGATCGGCCTAAGTACAAGCCAAACTCGGCCCACCATCGAGTAATCCAGAATCGAGCCCAAAGTCTATAGGGACGCCAAAGGCTCTCGGACTGCTCGCCATTCTCTACCAGGTCGCGACCTTCCACTGCTCGACATGGGAGTGCTCGCCCCGAAGAGATCCTTGCCTCTTTCCTCTGGTCCCACAAAACCGTTAATAAGGAAGTGGCCACGATATCCCGCATATCTCGGTCACATATTCACTAAGGTTTAGATTTGGTAACTGCAATATCTCGCAGTAACTGACGATCCGAATCTTCGGCAATACAATATACACTAAGATATTCAGCTGCCATATACGGTTCTATCTCTCTTACCCTATAAATACCCTTGCTTTACATACGTTCTGGACGTTTTGAGTTATATACACACACATACTCATTTAAGCATCGGAGAGGGACCCAGAGGCACCCCCTCTGTTGTGCTCCCCTACTTGCAGGTTCACCGGAGTCGGAGCTGAAGCGTCATCCCAACCTTGTCTGGCATTCAATTCACTGCCAGATCAGCATTCAGGATTTTACGATCCAACACATACCACAGGCACAGAAGATAACATCAGGCCCATCTCAGTAAGCAAGGATTTAACCCAGACAATCTCACACACAGCATTAACTACTGCACGGAACTCAGCCTCAGCACTCGACCGAGCTACAACTGACTGCTTCTTTGAGCTCCAAATTATTGGATTACCATTCAATAGAAGATAGTGTCCTGAAATTGATTTCCTATCAGAAATGTCACCACCCCAATCTGCATCAGAGTAGGAAGTTAAAGAAATCTCTTTAACAGGAAACAAGTTAGTACGAAACATGAGACCATGATCAATCGTACCTTTCAAATATCGAACAATATGTAACACAACTTTCCAGTAACTAACACTAGGAGTTTGCATGAATTGACTAAGCTTATTGACTGAGAAATTGATATCAGGACGAGTAACACATATGTGTTGTAGAGCACCAATAGTGCTGCGGTATAAGGTAACATCATCGAAGCTTTCTGAGCAAGTAATCATACCTTTTTTGGACAAGAAGGTACCAGTCATTGGAGTGGGACAGGCAGAAACCGAATTGAGACCAAGTTTGTCAACCAGATCTTGCACATACTTCTTTTGATTCAACAACAAAAAATCATCAGTAGCTAAAACCTCCATGCCCATAAAATAGCTGAGATTTCCCAAATCTTTAAGCTGAAACTCCTCATTAATAGCCTTAATAACATCAGAAATCAAACTAGCCGAAGGGCCTGTAACAACAATATCATCAACATATACCAAAATAAAAACAGAACCAACCTCACTGTGTTTGATGAACAAACAACTGTCCGCAACAAACGCTTTAAACTGCAATTGTTGTAGAAGAAAGCACTTGAGCTTCTCGAACCACACCCTTCGTGCCTATCTTAAACCATATAGAGCCTTGTGCAGCTTGCAAACTAATGGAGCATTGGTGTTGGATGTATGTTCAAAACCCGGTGGTTGAACCATGAACACCTCCTCAGACAGCTCCCCATGGAGAAACGCATTATTGATATCAATCTGTCTCAACGACCACTTGTGAGAGAGAGCTAAAGAAAGGACAATTCTAACCGTAGCTGATTTTACCACTGGACTAAACGTTTCCTGGAAATCGAATCCAGGCTTTTGAGAGAAGCCCTTTGCTACCAGTCGAGCTTTATACCGAGCAATGGATCCATCAGAGTTCTTCTTGATCTTAAAGATTCATTTACACCCAATGGGAATTCTTCCTGACGGCAGCTGAACAATTGACCATGTTTTGTTGTTTTGAAGAGATGAGAATTTTTCTTCAACATCCGCTCGCTAATGAGAATTGTTTAAGGCTTGATGAATGGACTTAGGCTCTGTTGTAAGTAAAGCATCAGAAGACTCAACACTTGTTAGTAATGCCTGAAGAGACGATTGATTATGAGAATGAGCTTTGGATCTAGTAACCATTGGATGAATACTCGAAGGATTACCAGATGTATTTGAACTAACAACTGAAATAACAACAGGTATAGGAGAAGAAGCAGAGCTAGGAATTAAATTGGAACCACAAAGCCTATATGAAACAATAGGTAAAGAAACAGAAGAAGATACGGGATGCACCACAGGAGAAGGCACATCATTAACAGTCAGTATCACAGGAGAAACAACAGCATTATCAGAAACATCAGCATTATCAGGAGTATTAAAACAAGGAAAGCATGAACTTGTAGCATTGTGATGAGCAGAATCAGGAGATGGAGAGGGTGGTGATTGAGCTGGTACAGTAATAGAGTCAGCAGGTAGAACAAAACCATTTGATCCAACAGAAGTAAACTGAGCATCACACGGAATAAAGAAAGGAGGCGATGTGTAATTCTGAGTAGGAGCATTAGATGTAAGAAATTACTCTTAGCATCAGCAAATGGAAACACAGATTCATGAAACACAACATTCCGTGATGTATACACACGACCAGACGAAGACAAACATTTATAACCATGATACTTTGCACAATAACCCAAGAACACGCATGGTTCAGAACGAGGAGCAAGCTTAGTTTTATGAAATGGCCTAAGATGTGGGAAACACAAGCAGCCAAACACCCTCAAGAATGAATAGTCAGGAGCAGATGAAAACAGTTTTTCATGGGGAGACAAATGCTGCAAACTTACTGAAGGTAACCTGTTAATGAGGAATGTAGCTGTATAAAACGCGTCTGACCAGTAATGGAGTGGAACCGAGGCTTGAGCTAATAGAGTTAGACCCAGCTCAACAATGTGCCTGTGTTTGCGTTCCACAATCCCGTTCTTCTCCGAGGAGTATGGACATGTGATTCGATGAGCTATTCCAAATTGAGGGAGATATGATGATAAGAACTGGAACTCTCCTCCACCATCCGATTGGACGGCTTTAACCGAAAACCCAAGCTGCTTCTTTGCAAGTTTATGAAACTCTGCAAAACATTGAGCAGCATCATTCTTCCTTTTGAGAAAATAAATCCAAGTGTATCGACTATAAGCATCCACTATACTGAGATAATAGTTATGACCATTCGAAGAACACGATGCAGGACCCCAAAGATCAATTTGAACAAGTTCTAAAGGAGATGTGTAAACAGACAAGGAAGAATGGTATGGTTGTTTCTTGCTCTTACCAATAGCACACGCAGAACATTGTGAAGAAGAATGAACAATTGGATGATTATGTAATCTCAGAAAATTAACAAGTATCTTGTTGGATGGATGTCCCAGCCTCATATGCCATAAAGACGATGAATCATTTTTATCTAACGTAGACACAAAGCATTCAAACTCAGATTTCTCAAGAACACCTGAGGTGATAAATGACGATGAGCATAGTTTTGATGAATCTATACGAATAGACAAAGTATCAGAACCAGAATCATAACTCTCGATTGAATCAGATGACAAAGCATTAATCGAAACATCATTATTCTTATTTATAGAAGTACCAAAGTCAGACAACAACTGAGTACCATCATCATCTATTGCAGCTGAGTTCACATTCACAATCTTATTCAATCTAGCATGATTACTAAACAGACCCCTATTATTAGAAGAACACAAAAACTTGGACAGATCCAGCTTATATAACCTAGCATTCTCATGTCCATGAAGCAACACTTGATTTGTTTTACAATCTTTGATCAAACAGTGAGTAGAATGGAATTCGAAATAGACTTGATTATCCTTTGCGAACTGTGAAACAAGGAGTAAATTCTTAGTCACACAAGGAGTATAAAGCATATTGTGAAGATGTAAAGACCGAGTGTTAGAAGGAATAACTGCAGAACCTATAGCATAAATATTAAGAGAAGATCGGTTACCAACGACAACTTTACCTTGACCAGAATAAGGAACACATGAAGTACTCTGATGAGGCAAGGCGTTGGTAAGATGATTAGTTGCGCCAGAGTCTGGAAACCAGCTGAGATCATGCTGTACAACTGGAGCAATGGACGCCATGTGAGCATCCAAGTTAAAGACTGCGGCTCCTGAAATTGATCCAGGTACAGATGGAGCAGTAGGTGTACCAGGCATAGATGGATGTACAGGATAAGAAGCCGCTGGAGACTGATAAACAGGTTGAGGATTAACAGCTTGATAGACATGAGGATTGTAAAATGTCGATGCATTAAATGAGGTAGGAGCTGAATAACTGTTCGGATAAGGAGGAAGAAATGAAGGAGGTTGGAGGTAGGACTGATGTTGAACTGATGGATAGACAGCTTGCGGATTGTAAGGAGGTTGAGGAACCGAGTACATGTGAGGAGAAGAATTGGCTGATTGAGTAGAAACAGGGTTAGACATATCAGCATCCTCCCATTGAGACGAACACAGGTTTATATTTGGTGTTGATGATACTCCTGGATCTGTAACACCAGTGAAATTCACATTAAACCTGTGATAGCACCTATGAACTAGGTGACCAAATTTTCCGCAAAGCTGACATTGAGGTCTATTGGATCCATATCCTCGACCTCTGCCTGAATTAACCTGCTGAGAAGAGCTGTAACTCTGATTCTGATTCTGATTTGCATTAGTAACTGTAGGAGACTGAAACTGATTCTCAAGAGAAGACTGATTAACAGCATTCGAATTGGATGAAACTGAACTAACATTTGGACCTGACACTTCATTCTTCATGGACGATGCCTGATTAACCACAACGTTTGCTGATATGTTTCCATCGAAAAGAATATCAACCTGTCTTGTCTCTGCATCTAGCAATACAGAATTAACCGATGCCATATCGTATGGATTCCTGCTAGCATGTATTACTGAGACGACATTATCGAATTGTCCCTTAACACCATTAAGTACAATCGATATCTGCTGCATCTCCTCGATCGGGTGGCCACAGCTTGCTAAGCTGTCACAGGCAGACTGAACAACCATCAGGTAATCGCGCATGGATTGATGTGGCAGTTTTCTTACCTTAAGGCGATCATACAGGTGCATGATTCTGGTCGTCGAAGCTGAAGAGAAGTCTCGGTGGAGCTTTTGCCAAATTGCAGATGCTGTCATACGTCCAATTAATCCACGGCTGACTTGCGATGAAACAGATGCTAACATCCACGAAGCTAGAGAACTGTCCTTCTGCACATATTTTGTATATTCAGGATTCGGTTCTTCTCCTCCATCAGGTCCAGGTATTGACATCGGAATCGTGACATTTCCATATAGGTGAGCTTCAAGATTGTGTCCGCAAACTGCTAATAGAACTTGCTGTCTCCATGATTGAAAGTTCTCTTCGCCTTCAAGCTGAGATACTTTCTTATTGACAAACGATGCAGTGATATCTTCCATTTCAATCAACAAACAGAAAACAATCGCACACAGCACAAAACAGCGAAATCACCGTAATCGATCAAGTAACCAGGTAATCAGCGGAAGAGAAAGCAATTAATGGAGTCGCAGGATTGAAAGCGGCTCTGATACCATGTTAGGTACCTCAGATTAAACCAGAAAAGAAAGAAATTGAAGCTTACTTGAGAGTGAAGGTAAGAATCTGTTCTTTATTCCAAAGTTAGTTTAGTCTGTTACACCGATTACTATTTATAACCTACAACTATCCTATAATTGCAACCAGGTCTTCTTGTTTATTTACAACCAGATCCTTGAACATATGTAATTATACATATGTCCTAACACTACTAATATCTATAATTTAAGACGCACGCCCTAGCCAACTGTCTCATAAGTTTGAACATGTCAATGAAGACATTCAATAGACTCTTAAGGTATCTTAACGATCTCACTACTATGTTTATACAACGACGACTATCAAAATTCTATTGTGCCAACATCAAGAAATTACGAGTAATATGTACTCCTCATATCCGACCTTTGTCGACATTAGACTTTTGTCCTCATATCAAGAAATTCTTACAACTTTTGTCGACATTAGACCTTTCTTTGAGTATTATACTCCTCATATCCGACCTTTCTTTGAGTATTATACTGTCGACATCCCCAAGATTTGAACCTGAGCACTATTAATATGTATGATTTAAGACGTACACCTTAACCAATTGTCTCATAAGTTCTAACATGTCAGTGAAGACATTCAATGTACTATTCACCTATCTTAACAATCTCACTACTATGTCTATGAAACGACGATTATCAAATATCTACTTTGACAAAATCAAGAAATTACCAGTAAAATTTGCACCAAAAAACAAAATTAGAGTTTTGATTAACTTTTTTCTTATTTTGATATTTTCAGAGTTGTTATTTCCTTGAATATTTTCAGAGTTTATAAACTATGGTTGAAAATTAAGTATATTCATATATTAATTTTAGATATACTTGGAATGTAGGTATAAGTAAAGAAATACTCATAGATTCTAAATATGACCAATCCTAAAAATATTTTGTAAACATAATAAATCTTGAAAATTAATATTGATTTTAATATTTCAGTAACCCGTAAAATATTTATTCAACACATCACCGGGGTTGTTTTAATTTTGTAGTAAAATATTTTTGTTGTTGTTTACCGATATATATTTCAAGCACAATAAATATTTATCATATTTCAAAATATTTTTGAGTATTTTACACTCGACATCCCCAGGCCCCTAGATTTGAAAATTTGGGAGCTCTAACACTTTCGCCCTTTCTTTTACTATTTTTTACTTTTGACATCTGACCGGCCTTTCTTTAAGTATTTCAGTATCGACATCTGACCTTTCTTTAAGTATTTTACTATCGACATCCAACCTTTCTTTGAGTATTATACTCCTAACATATGACCTTTGTTTAAGTATTTTAGTCCCAAAATCCAACCGACCTTTCTTTGAGTATTATACTCCTGATATCCGACATTTCTTTAAGTATTATACTGCCGACATCTTCAAGATTTGAACTTGGGCGCTATTAATATCTACGATTTAAGACGCACACCTTAACCAACTGTCTCATAAGTCTGAACATGTTAGTGCAGACATTCAATATACTCTTCAAATATCTTGACAATCTCACTACGATGTCTATGAAACGACGACTGGGGTTACACTACCTACTGATTTTAGACCGATAAGTTGTTGCAATTTCCTATACAAGATCATATCAAACATTATGGTAAATAGACTCAAAAACCATTTACCAGAACTTATTACCCCTATCAAAGTGCATTTGTGGCAGGTCGAGCAATACATGACAACATATTAGTGGACCACGAGGCAGCTCATTGACTAAAGTCCAACAGACAGCAAACAAGGTCGAATGTGCACTCAAGGTAGACATGCAAAAGGTGTATGACCGGGTGGAATGGGATTTCTTACTGGCAAGCTTAAGGAAGCGGGGTTTTGATGAAAGGTGGATCAGAGGGACCAAGGAGTGCATTGAGACAACCACATACCATGTGGTAGTCAACGGTGAACGGTCCACAATACTCAGGCCAACACGGTCCACATACCATGTGGTAGTCACCTTACTTGTTCATTGTACTTGTTGACGTACTATTAAGGAGGATAGAACAAGAATCAAATGAAGGAAGGCTTGTCGGGATAACCATAGCAAGGAGGTGCCCCAAATTGCACCACATGTTCTTTGCAGACGACTCAGTTTTCTTCCTAAAGGGGACGACCAACAATGTCCATGCTCTAAAAGGAATATTACATGAATAGTGCCAGGCATCGAAACAAAGGATAAACAAAGCCAAGTCCACCCTATATTTCAATAGGGAGCCGACCCGGGAAGGAAAAGGAAAGTGGAAGAGACACTAAACATCATGAGCACACGGGACCCAGGCAAATACTTAGGCTTACCAATAATATGAGGTCGATCGAAAAAGGAGGCATTAGGATACTTAAAGAACAAGATCCGGGAAAAACTGGAAGGATGGAGACCGAGGAAACTAAATCAAGCAAGAAAGGAAGTATTGATAAACCGGTCATAACAGCGATACCCACATATATGATGGGCATTTTCAACCTACCGAAAACATAGTGCTCATAAATAAACTCATTTATAGCGGATTTTTGGTGGGGCACTACAACAGATAGAAAGAGAATACATTGGAGAAAATGGTACATCCTAACAAACTCAAATAGCATGGGAGGGCTACAGTTTCGAGAGCTCCAGACGTTCAGCAAGGCACTACTCACCAAGATGGCAGCGCGAGTCCTAAAAGAACAAACAACTTTGTGGGTATGTATTTTAAAGGGACTTTACTTCCCAAATTGCAGTTTCCTAGAGGCGCGATGGGAAGGAAGGGCATCATGAAGGTGTAGTAGCCTCATAGTAGGATGGGAAGTGCTTCGACAGGACGGGCTATGGAAAATCGGAACGGGCGAGCAGGTCCAGATATACTCAGATCCATGGGTGCAATCGAAATTGGGGTTTCGAGTAGAAGTTAGGTCGCTGGATGACACAGGGCAAGAGCCCCGAGTAAGTGACCTGATCGGACTAGGAGGGAACTAGAACGAACAGAGGTTCGAGAAGCTGTCAAGGCAGTTGACGCCGGGCTCATCCAGAACATGCCCCTCCCTGTCGACCGAACGGAGGATGCATACATCTGGCCCCATTCGAAGGATGGGAAACCACAGGCGAGATCGTTCTATCGTCGATTGCGCGAGCTGCAGGCCAACCGCACGAACCAAGGGGGAACAACAACCAAGATAGCGGGCTATGGAAGGACATATAGGGGCTAACCTGTTGCCGAAGGTGAAAAACTACGTTTGGAGGCTGGCTTCAATTGCAGTGGCGGTGAAGATCAACTTGCAGAGCCGAGGAATGGTGGTCGACCCAGGCTGCTCAGTATGCAGGGAATATGAGACTACCGAACACATGGTGTCTGGTTTGTAAATGGACTGAGTCGGTGTGGGGCGAGATGATGGGCGTCACGCAGAATGAGACGCACCACCCAGACATCACACAGTGTCTGGAAGACAGACGGCGAGAACGAAACGGGTCGACTCACCAGCGGGAGTTGACATGGGAGATGAGTATGATGACTACATGGTACATCTGGAAGGCGAGGTGCAAAGCCGAGTTCGAGGGAACACAACTAAATTCTACGAACGTAGTAGAGTAGATGAGACGGGCTATGGTCGAGCTCAGGCGAATGGAACAGTACCAAGCGGAACAACCGACGGGAGGAAGCTGCAAGTGGGAGAAACCCTACACTGGATCGATAAAAATCAACTGCGGCGCCTCGTGGTGCCAAAGAATACGCATGGCCGGGATCGGGGTGGTGGCACGAGATGTACGAGGACAAGTTATCGGAGGCGTTAACAGGAGGCTTTAGAGAGACAATATCACGACAATGGAAGCAATGGCAATACAGGAAGGAATAAGACTAGCAAATGAGAAGAGATGGAGCAACATCATTATTGAATCTGATTCCCAGGTGGTCATCAAACAAATCTGAGATGGAGTGACAGAATGGAGATTAACGATAGTAATCTCGAACATCCGAGCACTAGCCTGTTAGATTTAATAGAACATGAAGACGTGAAGGAGATGAATAAGAAAAACATCTTACTCCATTACTGTGAAACTTATTATTTTGTACATAGAGAACTAGATATATATAGTATAGAGATAACTATCTATATATATTGATTCTATCTATAAAGGTACTCATAATATCTATCTAACTATATATAATAAACTAAATATAAAAGGATAAACTAAAGATAAAGAATAATCTTGATTAAACTAGACTAGACTACATAATACTCTAACATTCACCCATGTTCTTTGTTTTTCTTGATTTTGATCCTCAAACTTTGAAATTTGGTGAATTGGTCCCCAAATTTCCAATGCTTCTTTGCTTGTGTCGGATCCCAAATTCAATCTCGATCAAATACCCAATCGAATTGAGCTCGCACATCTTCATCATTGGTGAGACTGCACATTCGAATACAAATTTTTCAAGCTAAAATCCAGATGAAAAGGAAAAAAAAGACTTGGTCATGTCATCACGGTGCCATCTTGGTCATCTCGTCGTGATCATCCCGGTCATCTCGTCGTGGTCATGCCGTAGTAGCTAACAAACTAATCTAAAATTTGAATTCCAGCATTCCAATCTTCTATTGAATCCATTGTAATTCATCAAAAAACTTGGTTGTTCAAACTCAATTTGATCACACATCTTCACGATACCAAATCGGGATTTCAACACAATTGATTCAGCATTGTTGAAGAGGCATTGTATCAGCAAATCACAGATCAACAACATGAATGATTCAGTCCTTGGAAAGAAGGCTCTGATACCATGTTAGATTTAATAGAACATGAAGACGTGAAGGAGATGAATAAGAAAAGCATATGACTCCATTATTGTGAAACTTATTATTTTGTACATAGAGAACTAGATATATATAGTATAGATATAACTATCTATATATATTTATTTTATCTATAAAGATACTCATACTATCTATCTAACTATATATATAATAAACTAAATATAAAAGGATGGACTAATTAATATAGATAAACTAAATATAAAGATTAATCTTGATTAATCTAGACTATACTACATAATACTCTAACATAGCCAAAGACATAAAGCAAGTGTGATAGCGAACAATTCCAAGGACGGCGAACGAGTGCGTCAACTGGATAGCGAAACAATCAAGGATGAGAGTGCGTCTTAACGATTGGGTCTCCCGACCCCCACTTGCACTTATCTGTTTATTAGCGAATGGTTGTAATAACGAACTTTCGTCTAGCCGTTTTATTTTATCTAATGAAAATAGTATTTTGAAAAAAAAAAAGAAAAAAAAGTAGAATAAGCTTTTTTTTTTAACTCATTCGGCCTGGTTCTTCCCTGATCCCCTCCCATAAAGAAAAAGCCAAAACTCTCTCTCTCTCTCTTTGCGTAGTGTTCCATTTGGTATCTCGCCACACCCCTTCTCCTCTGTTCTCTCAGCTTGATCCAGTGAACGGGCGCGCGATTCGCTCGACGGAGATGGAGGCACCCTCGTTTGTCTCCAGAGCAAGGACTGCCTTCCATTCTGCCGCAGCCAAAGCGGAGCGCGTATTGACGGACATAAAGTCAGACCTCAAGCAAGATCGAGGTCTTCACGCTTTCTTCTTATTATTATTTGCCACTCTGCTGCTTCAAAATCAAATTTACCATTATTGGCTTCGGATTTCTTCTTTATCCACCTTTTTCTGGAATATTTTTAACCGATTTTTTTGGTGGCAGACTGCGGCGGAGAATCTGCTGCCACCTCCCTGAATCCACCGGGATATGAATTTCTGAATCATTTCAGCGAGTCAAAGGTAATTTCTATTTATTTGACTTTTTATTGAATGCCAGTTTCAATCTTAAATGGATTTGGTTAGTCAATTGCAATTGGCGTAACGCGATCAATCTGCACTCCGGAACGAATTTGACAAGTTGGCGTTCTGAATCTGCATATGATCATTTATCCCCCCATCGATCTGTGTACTTTGAATTAGCTCAATCCAATTTCTCTTCTGCCATTGTATGACTTGTCATGTAGTTTTCGTATATTGTATCCGTTATGTCTGCATCCATTGAGCCCGGTATAGTACCCTAAGCTTAATCCATGAAGACATCAGATTTCGTCCTTTCTACATACAGAGAACTGGATAGGCATTTCTCGTTTCTAAGAAGACATGAGCTGTTTGTTTGGTCGGATTGGCAATGATCATCATTGTCTGTTTATTTGACCCGATCGATGGGCAATGATCATCATTGTCGGATTGGCAATGATCATTGGCTATCTTGTCCAGTGACATCTTTTAATACCCTAATTATTTATCCTATTGTGGGAAAATACCTCTTTTAAAGTTCTTTATTGGACGCTGTGCTCTGCATCCCTCTGATTCCCTTTTTGATTTTTCTGGTTTGCACATTCAGAGTTCCCAAGAACCAAGGCATTTGAGATGGAAGCCTTCACCGATATCTGTAGGTAAAAAGCAAGATTGGCATGATAGGCTGAGGAACATCAGAATAGGTAAAAAAGGAGTAGATGAAACTGAAAAAGGCGGAGATTCGATCATGTCTTTCCAAATTTATGATGACAACTTGTATACGCTGAATGAGAAAAATGACATTGAATCGAAGGTAAGAGACTTTGTAATATATTTTTTTGGATTAATTTTCCGTGGCATTTTAATCATATAAAAATGTTCGATTAAGTGATTTTGCAGGTCCCTCATTTTTGTGTGTTGGTTTCTAATAGAATCTGAATAGATGTCCAGGTCATTGATTGGAGATTAGGAATGATTTTAAGCTAAACTTAGACATGCGGCATATATCCAGTCTCTGCATCTGTGCTATGGCGTTTAGAGGGTAACAGGTCTATATAGGGATATACTTTAATATAACGTGTCTCTAGTTTAAAGGCCTCTTTTTGAGTGCATATAATATACCTACAAACTGTTGATTCTTTGAGCTATCAACTTACTTCTAGAATAGAATAAATACTTGAAAGATGTCCCAGTTCCTAGATACTGCTATATATCCTAATCACAATCTGAACAGGAAAAGATTAATTAAATGAGCTTTTATTTAATTTATCTGCCTTTACTAATGCATTTTTTTTAACCAGAATTCTGAACCTACCCTTGACAATCTAATAGCTGGCAATGTGGAGAAAATCCCTCCATATTCTGTTGTTAAACAATTAGGTTTGGCAATTCAGTAAGTTTCAATTATCTAATAGCTTCAGTTAAGCTTTATATAATTCCTTTACCAGATGATAGTATTTTATTTCAATTGATGATAACTGCGAAGCGTGATAGCTCTTGCAGAAATGGAAAGAAGTCTAATTCTGTGAAGGATTTTTTGGTATCATCCAAAGGTTCTTCCCCAGGTCGTGAGAGGTTAGGGCTAAGTCTCTCAGCTGCAGTGAGGTCATTAGTACTACGTGAAAAAGAAGAAAAGGAGAAATCGGAGCTTGTAATTGATGAGAAAGTTTACTCCTTGGTCAAGGCACTCTTTGATGCAGGTAGATCATATATTTGATTAGAAGAATATGATGGTCTCTTATTCTAGTGTAGGTGGTGTTATCGTATAATGATCTTTCACTTTCATTATAATATTTGCAAGATATTCGCAGAGGCAGATTTTCTCGGAAGGAAAATTGATTCTGAGGCGGATGCAACCTCTGCAATTTCTGTGGCGAGAGAGATTCATGCAGCTCCACCTGGAAGTTTTGTGGTTAAGGTAGCTGAAGTTATTGGAAGCTTCAAGACTATGAAGAGAATGGCTTTGTTTTGGTGCAGGGTTGTTGAACAAGTATGTAACCTCCAACTTAATTATTTGTGCCACATCAGTGATATGTGGTTGAAGACACTACAATAATTATCTAAAGACAGTTCAGCTAAAATTGAGGATTGATCTTTCATAATTCAATATTGTGTTGACCACAGTGTAAATCACTAAAACTTTGTTGAAGTTTTTACCATGGAATACTTTCAGTGTGGAAGTTCTTAGCCTATTGACATTCTGATGAGGAAGTTCCCCCACCCCCTCTGCAGCTGCAGAGACTTTGGTTGGAAGAGTTACATATAGCTGGCATACCTTATGATCAAATCCCAGACCTTCATTCTTGTCTAGTGTACCAACAGTTACAGGTTATCAACTGTTGTGTTTCTAGAAAAAGACGACACAGTATTGCCAAGGAATCACTAGACACAACAATAAGAGAAGCAAGTCCCAACCCAAAAGAATCATACGCAGCCAAGACTGCTGCTATAAGTCCTTTGTATGCAAGAATAAGCTCTGGCGAACTTGTTTTGCGGTTAGGGGCAGACCATCAATCTGATTTATTTATGTTGGAAACTGGCGAGCCTATCTATTCTCCTGTAACCCAGGTATAGCTTCATTTTTCTCAGCCGAGATTTTAGATACCTTTAACTCTTATATTTTACAATCTCAGAAAATCATGCTATATTCTTTTGCAGGAATGTCCTTTACTTACTGAAGAAACCATTAAAGAAACAGAAGAATTTGTGCTTCGGACAGGGAGGTTAGTGGATACTAACTAATTGCAACTTTGATAGTTTATCTTTTCTTATGGGTAAAATTAGGAATTAGGATATTACGTTGTTGGAGCATGGTGTACTACATATGGCAGAACTGTTATTGAATTCCTCATTGCCTGGCCTGTTCATCATTAAAAAAGAATAATATCCGAAAGTGGCTTTGAGTTCCGAAGTTCTATTTTACCTAAAATGAAAAAATTTCTTGTGGTACATAAATTGACTTTGGAAGAACTGATTATGATATCCTGAAAGATAAAGAAAGCCATGAAATGGAACACAACTACTTTTTCCATAAAATATGAGTCTTTCATTTCCATACTCTGGTCGTTGTGGTCTCCTTGTCATAATTGCCTAATCAACATCATAGAAGAACATGTCTTTCTGACTCTTCCTTTTCCCCTTGTATCTTGTCAAGTTGTATGCGTAATGTTTGTTAATGATTGGCAGAGTCATCCTTTGAAGTTTCCTTATTTTGATGAATTAAATCCCATTGATATTGGATTTGGTTCGGTGTGTTCATAACCAAATGGGTTTCAAATAGTTTTTATACCATAATAGTTTTTAAGAATGAGATGATTTATATACAACCAAAAAGCTTAAGTTGACTGTAGCTGAACCCTCACACCTATATTACAATATTTTTCTTTCCAAGTGGGATTCTGTACATATATATAAGAGTAAATTACCTCAACAGTCATTTATGTTGCCTCATGTGACTGAACAGTTGAAATTTGTGTTGAACAGTTACTATTGTTTCAAAATGTGACTGACCGATTCAAAAAAAAAATATGTGAAAAAATGACTAAAATACTTTCCACTGTTCTTCATGTTCATCTTAATGTTCTTCATCTTCAATCTCTTATTTCTCGATTCAAACCAAAAATCTGATTTCGAACTCATATTTGCGTAAATTTGAGTTCGAATTGAATCCAAAAATGCAGATTTGAGTTTAGTTCGAACCCAGATTTGCATCGAACCGAACCTAGATCTGCATCTCTGGGTTCGATTCAAACCCAGATTTGTGTTTCTGGGTTCGATTTGAACACAAATCTAAGTACGAAATTAGATTTCGGACATGAAGAATCATGAAGATCACAAGAGAGAAGACTAATCGTTATTTTTGTAACCATTTATTAAACACATGTAACTGAATATAACACAACCAAAAAGTAACATGTTTTAAACGTACATGATCGTTTAGCTATACAAAATACATGAATGACCATTTAGTCACGTAGTGACAACATAAATAACTGTTCATGTTGTTTACCCTATACATAATATAATACATGATATTTATATACTGCAGCTTGCTGTGGCGTAAGTGTTAGTTTCATAAGTAATCATGAGTTCCCTTTGGTGATCTAAAAAACTACACCATGATTGGGCATGAGAATTATTACTTTTTTCTGTGAACGAGAGAACTTATGATATCTCTTGGTTCGCATGACAAGGTTTCTTGATATGACTGGATATTGACTGTTTAAGTGATAAAGTTTCATCTTTCTGGATTTGGGTTTGTATTATTTTAACTTTCTTGACTTTCTTCCTAAAACCTGCCCCATGATTATACCTCTGTTTGGCTTATGCATATGCGCTGTTAGTCAGCGTCAACATATAGAAGATGCAATCACATATACACTAACACAGAATAGTATATGAATCTTTCCGTTCCCTTTTGTTAAGATTCAGAATATTGCTGCTTTAAGATTCTCTAGTGAACTGAATTATTGGTCATTATTCCACTGCACTAGTTCAATAAAATTCACCTATGGTTTTGTTCATCAGTGTTGGTGCTGGATGCTCTCAGCTGCTCTCAGACATGCAGGCTTTCAAAGTGAGTTCCA
This sequence comes from Chamaenerion angustifolium, assembly GCA_946814005.1. Lineage (NCBI taxonomy): Eukaryota > Viridiplantae > Streptophyta > Magnoliopsida > Myrtales > Onagraceae > Chamaenerion > Chamaenerion angustifolium. The sequence goes on from OX328266.1 coordinate 25,338,796, forward strand.
TGATTACAAGAGAAAGCTTGTTCGTGCTCTATTAAGATCCATAAAAAATGTTTCTTCATACCGATAAACACTCTTCCTCTCTTATTAGGCTGCTAATCCTGGATGTATTTTAGAAGATTTTGTGAGATGGCACTCTCCACCAGATTGGACAGATGCTGAAGAGTGTCCGCTAACGAACTCTGTAGACTCTTCTTCTAAAGGCCAATTAAGTCAACGAATGCAAAAAGAAGGTTTTACCTCCTATTTTCCTGTTCATCTCAGTATTAGCATCCCATGTACTTGTTTAGTTCTAAAAGTAACTCACTTCTTTGCATTTTCTGCCTGATTCTGTATATTGTAGAAATATATTTTCTACAGATTGACAATATAATTCCTTTTTACCCAGTCAGTATCTGAAGATTTTATCTTCATTTTCTTCCAAGAGTGTTGCCTTTGAAAGTAGAACCAAGATTTTCAGGCAAAGAATATTTCCTTTTTTCTGTCTCAATTTAAATCAAGTAAATACACCTTGTTGTATAGGTAACCTGTGGCGTGAACTATGGGAAACATCAAAACCAGTGCCAGCTGTCAACCAAACTCCTCTTTTTGATGGGGATTTGGCTGTGTAAGTTGGATGATCATCATTCTCTCTGACAGTTGATTGCTCCTGGGATGATGCTTGCTGACTAGATATTATTTTTTTACAGTGAAGGAATCCTAAACTTCTTGGAGGACATTCCTCCTCTACAGCTATTTGAGCAGCTCTTCATCTCCTTGGTAAATTTCCTTCATCTTGTTCTTATATCTTATTGTAAGTCAGTCAACTTCAATTATTAGGATGAAATCTACTGAATAATTCTTGTGCTACTAAATCTTTCATTGGTGTTTTGATATTATTCGTGCACTTTCCTTTGAATCATCCGACAAGCAAATATCTTGAAACCTTTAGGGCAGTGGGGATGGATCTAGCTTCTTAGGTTTGGGGTGGGGGTGCTATTGCTGTAAGAATTCATAGGTTCGTACAAGTGACAGCTAATGGTTCACCACCGTAAGTAATAATATTAAAGAATAAATAGTAACAGCAACATTCATCAGAAGCAGAAAGCACCGAATGTAGGATTCGTAATATTCCTGTCGTCATGGTTGTATGAAATCTTTAAATAGCAACCTATCTTCACTAGCAGGCATTGACTTGTATAGTATGAAGTTGTGATTTTTATTTTTACTACTTAGATTTCCCTAGGACTGGGAATTGCCGAGGCTTCGGTTGTATCAGATCGCAACATATTAAAGCTGTTCTACGAGTGCAAGGACTATGTGGTTTCCACTTGTCAAGGAAGCGTTGAGGATAAAGTGGATGATCTCTGTCAGGTAAGTACAAAAATACTATGTCAATATTTTTGATTGTGTTTTGATCCATGTTGAACTATACTATACTATACTAGGTGTATGAGACGGTGGAGATGATGTTGCTAAAACCCGATGAAGTGTTAAAGATGATCAACCAAGGGGATGAACTACTGACCCCATCACTCTTGACTGAAGAACCCAAGGGAGGCCGCTTCAAAAGATTAATCCCAGTCTTTGGTTCCAAGGACAAGAATTCAAAGGAACACGAATCAAAGAGCTACTGTGATGATGACGATGTGTCTACCCGTCAGCCATTCTCAAGTTTCTTCGACAACAAGTCATCTTTGTTCTCGAAGAAGCTTCCCAGGTCCGGCGTCACCTCCCCTGTTGATAATAAAACTACAAACAGTGAAGAAAATGAGTGGACGATCGTGGAGATTTCATAATATTTAGTAATGACACTTGTCCTTTTTGTTATTGGTCGTCGTCTTCCTCTTCAATCTTGAGGTGGGTTGGTAGAAATGTTTTTCAACTATAACAGTATAATATATATATATATATATATATATACATATAAAGTTTATGAAATGTGTCATTAGCAAAGTCCTCTCACTATCTTCATTGCTTTGAGATAAAATGTCATGAAAAACGGAGGAAAATAGACGGTTTTGAAAACATTTTACTTTTAAAATACATTAGCTATAACAAAACAGAACAAAAACTTTCTGGCGAAGAGATTCTTTATTGAAACACAAAAATTATCGACTACAATGAGGTGGATCAAAGAAAATATAACGATACAAAAAAAGGATGGGGTTGTGTCCACCATAAGTTAAGACTTCCTTCCTGGCTTGGCGAGCTAACCGGTCAGTGCACCCACTTGTTTAAAGCGTAATTAGTCTTCAAGTAACATGATATGGAACTGAACTTGGCGAATTTAAATCAGACCAAGACTACTTGGACGGTATAAGGACATAACTAAACATAAGGAGATGAGATCCAAGTTGTAGTCTAGCGGATATTGATTTCAAGTGGACACATTTCTGGATCGAAATTCATGATCTGGAATTGGAAAAGTTCACAACCGGGAATGCATGGAAGATTGAGAATAGCGTGGGAAGATGCAAAGCTGTTGAAGAGCAGAATGAACAAATCAGAAGATGTTTCATGCGCATTAAAGTGGAGATGAATAATGAGAACCCCCTCCTTGCAGGATTCTGGTGGAAAAACTCAAAATGAGTAGATAAATGGGCGAACATAAAATACGAAAGGATCTAGGGTGTATGCTATGACTGTGGGATACTTGGACACTCCACCCAACACTGCAAGAAAAATACAATTTTGTCGGAAGTAAAGAAGGATACACTGATGTACGGTTCGTGGATGGTGGGAGTGTGACCGAAAGGCAATATCAGAAGATATAATGTGGGAGGAAGGGAAGAAGAAAATCGGGAAAATTCAGTTTTCCGAAGAACATGGCGTGATATTATGAAAGGAAGTAACAACTCCTTAAATGACAAGAGGACCCGACGCTCGAATGCGGAACCAAAAGCAAATCGCGGCACCAAACAAGCCGAGAAATTCATCTCTTGTAAGGAAAGGTCAAACATGGAAAGATGAAATAACACAGAGCACGATATGGAGATAGTATTGGCCAATTCTTACGACAGTTAATACCATACAAACAAGCCTCAAGAACCCTCACCCATACATGAATCCATACCTCCATACCTTATCCACAATAGCCCGCTAAGAAACTACACTAATCTTACCTATCCAGTAACAATCCAACGAAACTGGTTCTCGGAAACTCGTGCGTACATGAGCCCAAATCTCGACTCCCCAAGGCAAACCCACTCGCCTACTCCAAGACAACCCAACCACCACCCCCACAAAGTATCGGTAATCTGGACTCAAACCAGATTAAAGATTCAAGCAAACCAGAGGATTGAAGATAGGTTGAAGATGAAGATAAAGATAGATTGACTAACAAGAAACAAACTGAATTAACCACTTATGAACTTTTACTATTGACCAAAGTTAAAGAATACATGAAATCTATTATGTATTTATATAGACAACGAGATAGGAGAACACCTACACAACTCTTGAACATTCTAGAACATACAAGAGAAATCTACTTCCTTCTTGAACAATCTATCCTTCTCCTATAACCTTCTAGACTTAGCACACAAGGAAGCTAAAAAAGAAGATCTTGATGAGATGGACCAACTGTGTGTTATTGTAATGCGGTGTAGTGAGATATTATTTGATGAATGTTCACTTCTTCATACGACCTAATCATACATCCTAACATTCATCTGAGAAGTTCTTATCAATACTTTAGTATCTTCAATATACATGGACCTATGCAGAAGTCTATGAAAAAACAGTAGACCAAATACTCATATAATTGCAGACTATCCCTCATTTTTATTAGAGAAACAACAACATACAAAACCTTACATATTCCGATCTTAGTATATCCTGTACAATTTCTCAAATATGAGTAATCACAGTAATTCACATTGAATCTAACCTGATCAATCATCAACTAGACAACTCAACCATGAATGGAAAACAACATATGCATAAATAGGTACTGATTTCATGTCAAGATAACATACACTTCTTACTCATTCGCCTATTAACACATGCTCAGCTTGATGATCTGATTACTTTACTTTATTTTTTTATTTTATTTTTGAGAATTGTTTTTTTTTATCTGACAAGGATGTTTCCAATTTTTCTCCATCGTACCAATGAAACTGGGAGGTTTTCATGTTCCTCCATCTTACCGGCCTCAATCTTCAACATAGTGACTTATTCGTTGTCTCTGAAGAAGTTATTTTTGGCTTCTCAGATTCACCCTATGCTAGTAAGAAAACATCAAGCTGAGGATTCAAGAATGAGGAATTAAAGTTCATGACATAAATCTGACCCATCATATGCACACATAACTAACCATCATGATTAATGTTAAGTAAAGTTATCATATTGAACAGATGATTCAAGTCTGACGTACCGAGGAAAACATCATTCTGGAAAATGAAAAAAAAAAACAAGATCATTCAATATGAAAGAGATTGATTGTCATGAATTTTGAAAAAACAAAAAAGATAACCGACAAAAACAGAATATGATGATCACATATTTCATGATAGATCCACAGAGATAAGATAGATAAAAAGATACAAGGTTTGAGAAAAAAAGCCCTAACAGAAAATACCAGATGAGATGACCAAATCAGATGAAGAAGGCCAGTTTAAACAGCTACAACCACATCACAATGCACATCAGACATCACTACTCATCATCAGGATCAGACTCATCCATACTATTAGACTCAAAAATACAATTATCAGATGAGCTAATGTCAAATGACAGAACCCCAAGTTTATCTCTGAATTGAGTAAATAATTTTTCAGTAAGAGGTTTGGTTAAAATATCAGCAACATGATCAGAAGCATGAACAAAATTCACCATCACTTGACCACTCTGAATCTTTTCCCGAGCAAAGCACAAATCAAGCTCAACATGTGTTCATCTTAGAGTGTTGAATGAGATTTTATGTCAAGGCAACAACACCTATGTTATCACACCAGTTAGTAGGTATAGAAGATAGTTTAATATCAAGCTCAGACAGAAAAGAAACAACCCAAAGAACTTCACACATAGCATTATCTACCGCCCTATATTCAACTTCTGAACTAGATCTAGATATGACAGATTGTTTCTTTGAACGCCATACTATAGGGTTGTTATTAAGTACCAGATAATGACCTGACACAAATTTTCGATCAAGGGTGTCACTGCCCCAATGAGCATCAACAAAGGAGACAAGGGTTACCTCAGTTGAAGAAACATGTATGGAACGAAATAAAAGACCATGATTGATAGTCCCCTTAAGATACCTCAAGACTCTAAGAACAGCTTTCCAGTCACATTGATGGTTGTTGCATGAATTGATTAGGCTTGTTAACAAAGCTAATATCAGGTTGAGTGATGCAAACATGCTGTAAAGCACCGATAGTGCTTCTGTACAAGGTAGAGTCAACATTAGATGAACTTTCTTTAGATATACTAACTTTGCTTAAGAAATTACCAGACATGGGGGTTGGTAAAGAAGAAGCTTTGGTTAGACCAATCTTTGACACAACAACTCAGTTATATACTTTCTTTGACCCCAAAGCAAGCAGTCATCCCCAACTTGAACATCCATCCCTAAGAAATAGTTGAGTAGTCCGACATACTTCACCTTGAATTCTTGATTGATTTGTGAAATAACTGATTCAACTGCCCTGGAATTACTACATGTGACAACAATATCATTAACATACACTAGTAAGTATACATTTCCTTGAGCAGTTTTCTTTAAAAACAAATAATTATCCGCTAATGAAGTAGTAAATTGAATACTATGTATTAAGAAACCTTTGAATCTCTCAAACCAGGCTCTGGGAGCTTATCTAAGGCCATAGAGAGCCTTGTTTTAACCAGCAAACCAATACGCACCCTTGTTCATCACATTGTTCAAATCCTGTAGGGTGAGTCATGTAAACCTCTTTTGTCAACTCACCATGAAGGAATGCATTGTTAACATCGAATTGCCTAAGTAAGCACTTATGTGTATTAGCTAAAGTAAGAATGATTCGAACAATTGGGGACTTGACCACCGAGCTAAAAGTGTCTTGAAAGTCGAATCCTAGTTTTTGAGAGAACCCCTTGGCAACCAATCTGCTTTATACCTGGCCACAGATCTATCTGAATTCTTCTTCACTTTAAACAACCATTTGCAACCTACTGGTATTCGTCCTCCAGGTAATGTGATTAAACACCAACTATTCTTGACTGCCAAGGCTTGAAGCTCTTCATTAACAACCTGTGCCCAATGTGAAGACTTCATGGCAATATATATATCATTCGGTGTATAGTTGTCCAATTCATCAAGTGGTTGAAGATTGGTCATTAAGGAAGCCAAAGACCTTGTTTTTGATCTGGTCTGCATAGGATGCATATTAGAACAAATATCAGAATCATAAGGAATCACAAAACTGATCATAGATTGATCATGAACAACAGAGAGATTAGGTACAAGAGATGAGTCCTGAAGTGTGTATCTGACATTGTCTGAACTAAGTTGACAATCAGAGGAAGGAGTGAAAAAACATGTGTTTGTATGCTCTTTAACAGAGGACGAGGGAACAAGTGTAGAGCCTTGAGGAACATATCGAATAGTATTTTCCGGTAAAGGTATATCTAAATTACTTGAATTGAAAGTATGACCAACTTCACTGGATGGAGAGGCTAGAGACTGATCAGGTGTTCCTGAAAATTGAGAGTGCAAACTAGAGGATTGACCATGACCTGATGATAAACTTAGACTCAACTGATCATCAGTTGAATGTAAAGGAAAAATCAGAGGAAGGTTATCCCCATCAATCGTAGTACAAGCAACAGAATTAAAAGGTAAGAAAAATGGTATTGAAGTTTCTATGTTTTTTATTGCTGCTAATTGCATGAAAGGACCCTGTTTATCAACAAAAGGAAAAATTGTTTCATGAAACTTAACATGCCTAGAAACATACACACGACCATTAACATATAGACATTTATATCCATGATGGTTGGCACAATATCCTAAGAACACACAAGGGGAAGATCGAAAATCCAACTTGTGTTGATTATAAGGTATTAATAAAGGAAAGCATAACCATCCAAAAACCCTTACAAACCATAGTCAAGAGCTTTGCAAAATAGTTTTTCATGAGGATAATTGTTCTTCAAGACTTTAGAAGGCAAACGATTAATAAAAAACACAGCCGTAAAGAAAGCATTTGTCCAATACTGCATAGGGAGAGAAGCTTGTTTCATCAGAGTTAAACCTGTTTCAACAATGTGTCTGTGTTTCCTTTCACAATTCCATTCTGTTCAAATGTGTGAGGGCAAGTAAACGGGTGAACAATACCAAACTGAGAAAGATAAGGCCCAAGAGCTTTAAACTCACGTACATTGTTGGTTTGAATAGCTTTCAATTGAAATCCAAGTTGTTTTCAGCAGTCTTATGAAACTGAGAAAAAACTCTATGCACATCACTCTTTTTATTTAAAATAATATATCCAAGTAAATAGAGAGTAGATATCAACAATACTAAGATAATAAGCACATCCATTAGATGTGACAGGATCAGGACCCCAAAGGTCCATTTCGACTAGCTCAAGAGGACTGGTGTAAAGAGAGTTTGACGCAACAAATGGGAGCTTGCTGCGTTTGCCTACTACACGGGCCACATAAGGATCTATAACAGATGTTATAGACAGATTATTGGCTTTGATTATTAGGGACATTGTTTGAGCTGAGGGATGCCCAAGTCTTGGGTGTAAAACAGCAAATTTTATCTTAACATTACTTGAAAAACACATGCCAACCTTGTTCAACCGCATTTTATTAGTTTCATGAGTACTTGACTAACACAAAAAAACATCATTTCCACAAAGAACAATAGTATTCGATCTAAAATCATGATGATCAGAAAGACTATCACCAACTGCATATCTTCTTATTGTCTACCAACTTGCTAAAATCAAACTTATACAAACCATCACGTTCTATTCCGGTAAGAAGGACTTGTCTTATGTTTGCATCTCGAACAAAGCAACATGTAGGATGGAACTCAAAGAATACCTGGTTGTCCCTGGTAAACTGAGAAGCAGACACACGATTCTTGGTTATTTGAGGTGTATATAAGAGATTATGTAGGACTAAAGGTTTTGATGATGTATTGATAACTGAAGTACCTATGTTGTTTGTATTAAGATAAGTACCATTTGCCACTTGGACTTTACCTGTTCGGAGATATGGTTGAGTTCCTTTACCTGGTGGAGGACCTTAGGTGAAGTGGTTTGTATCTCCTGAATCAGGGTACCAGGGCTTGTCATGAAGCTGTTGTGGTTCTGATGCTCTCACATTCACTTGCGGTGTTTCAGTTGCTGGAGATATCGGTAGGCTGGATGAAGTAGGAAAATAAGAAGGGATGTAGTATGGTATGGGACTGAAGTTAGAATGATAGGGAGTCATCATCTGAAAACTAGGGGACGGAAAATGCATAAACTGTTGAGGGTAAGGCTGCTGACTGAAAGACTGGTTGTTTGGCTAAGAGTGCATCATTTGTTGATTGAAAGACTGAGTCGTGGACTGAACAACACCAAGCATATAATCTTCTAAGTTGAATCCTCTAACAGCCAGCATGACTTCTTGCTTCTAGGATTGGAAGTTATCCTCTCCTGTAAGTTGACAGATCCATTTGTTGGAGAAGGAAGGATAGTGTTGTCTTCCATATCCAAATACAGAGATTGACGATAAGAATAGGTCCAAGAATGATGCTCACAGACAGAGAAGAACACGAGCAGGGAGTAAAATGAACATAAAAGAACATATACTAGAAGATATAGAGATTACCAAGATGAGAGACTTTAGAAATCAAGATATGAATCTTGAGAGTTGATCAGCGGAATGGCGTGAATGAATGGCTCTAATACCATATCAGTAATATGGACTCAAACCAGATTAAAGATTCAAGCAAACTAGAGGATTTAACATAGGTTAACGATGAAGATAAAGAAAGATTGGGTAACAAGAAACAAACTGAATTAACCAGTTCTGAAATTTTACTATTGATCAAAGTTAAAGAATACATGAGAGCTATTTTGTATTTATATACAGAACGAGATAGGAGAACAGCTACACAACTCTTGAACATTTTAGAACTTACAAGAGAAATCCACTTCCTTCTTGAACAATCTATACTTCTTATATAACCTTCTAGACTTGGCACGCAAGGAATATGAAGAAGATCTCGATGAGATGGACCGGCTGTGTGTGATTGTACTGCGGTGTAGTGATATATTATTTGTTGAATCTCCACTTCTTCAGACGATAACCTAATCATACATCCTAACCCAAAAAACCTCCTACCCCTACCGATCGGAACTATCTCCAAATCGCATACCACTAAACCTAACCCTACCGCATCAATCACAACCCCTGAAACTGAACCCACCATAACCCACATCATCGAATACATTACCCAAAATCTACCATACGAACCAAAAATCCCGACCATAAAGTCTAACCAACACACCGAAACAAGTAACCCCACAAAGTACCCACCAATGGAACCATCCCCACTGGGAACACAACAAACCTCTACCTTCAGTCAAACAGGTCATAGCCCATATGCCTTCAGAGAATGGAAATTAATATGTCATATCCATAAGAGGAAGACAAAGGACCATCCATTAAAAGGTCTAAAATGATGAGTAAGGAGGTCGAACCAATGGAAGAGAAAATAAAACATGGAAGGCCAAGGAAAACGACTCCAATTAGAAGAAGGGCTCAAGGGAATGCAAGTAGAAGAAGAAACACAAGATAAGTTGATGTTGATAAGGGCTTTGGTAGCTGTCCGATAACAACTACATGGGACCAATGAATCTACTATGTTGTAACTGTCAGGGTCTGAGATCCTCCCTGACAATCCAAGTGCTTAAAGATCTCACCAAATGGGTGCAACCCTCCATTGTCTTCCTCAGGAAGATGAGGAACACAATTGTCGTTTGTGAGAGAATAAGAAGGATAACAGGTATGACAGATGGTCATTATGTACCACCTCAAGGTATTGGAGGAGGAACCACAATATGGTAGAGAGAATAGGTACGTCTGGAGATCCTATCTTAGGATAAAAATATTGTTGATTGCAAAGTTACTGATGAAGAAAGAAATAACATGCATATAACGTGGGTGTACGGAGATCCCGACTTCAGCAATTGCATAAAAAACTGGGATATATTAAAGAGGATATGAAGAGGGCATAGTGGTTCATGGATGTGCACGGGAGACCTCAATGATGTAAGCTCCCAACATGAGAAATCAGGTGGACGGATAAAAAACCAACGATACATTGACAGATTCAATCCAATGATTTATGACCTAAACCTCATAGATCTAGGCTTCAGTGGGCAAATATATACCTGGTGCAATAACAGAAGAGGACCTGACAGAGTATGAGTAAGGTTGGACAGAGGATCGAAATGTTGGATGCCATACTACACATTCTGGATGACGATACAAATAAAAAATTAATGAAGGAAGTAATAGAACAGGAAGTGCGATAGTCGATTTTCCAGATGGGGGTCTCGAGCTCCAAGGCTAGGCGGTTTTCTGGGGATGTTCTACCAACGGTCTTGGGATGTAGTAGGCCGAGATTTGCTCTCCATGGCCAACTCTTTCATTCAGACAGGTAAGTTTCTTCCTACTTTCAACCGAACCTATATTACTCTTTTCACTAAAACCATTAACCCTACCATACCCAATGAATTCCAACTTATTAGCTTATGCAATTTTTCTATAAAACAATTTCAAAAATGTTGGCCAATAGACTGAAAATTTACTTTCCATAATTAATCACCCCATATCAAAGTGCATTTGTGGCTGGAAGGTTAATTCAAGACAACGTGATCATTCCACTTGTGGTATTACACACTCTCCATACTCGACAGTGTTCAAAAAGAGAAAAATGTATTGAAATTGGATATGCAGAAAGCCTATAATAGGGTGGAATGATATTTCTTATTGAAAACTACGGAGAAATTGAGTTTTTGCGAAGTTTGGAGAAACTTGATTAATGAGTGCATATCCTCGGTAACCTATACAATCCTTGTGAATGGGAAGAAGTCCAATCTCATTCGGCCAACAAGGGGATTACACCAAGGAGATCCCCTATCACTGTACCATTTCATCATATAATGGTCGACGTACTATCTAGGAACATCGAGAAAGCTATTGCTGAGAAAAGATTGGATGAAATTCGACTAAGAAGTGGATGCATTGAGCTACATCATATGTTCTTTGAAGATGACCCACTGTTCTTCGTCAAAGCCTCTGAAATAGTTGCATAGAATCTGATCATAATTATCGACGACTACGGGTGAGCATTTAGGCAACGAATCAATACAGCAAAATCTTTCATATATTTCGGTGCAAATGTTTCAGCCGAAACAAAGAGCAATGTGATGATAGCATGCGACATACAGAATGTGGGAGACCTAGGAAAATATCTAGGGATCCTAACTAAATGGGGCAGATCAAAAAAGGATGCACTAAATTATCTGAAAGCAAGAATACAAGACAAGCTACATAGGATGGAAAACGACGACACTCAACAATGCCGAAAAATATACTATGATAAAAGATGTCATAACAGTTATCCCTACTTATACGAAGTGTGTGTTAAAGTTCCCAAAGACGTGGTGTGACAAAGTAAATGCAATGATTGCGAGGTTTTGGTGGGGGTGGCTCATCTATGAAGAGAAAGATACATGGGAAGAAGTGGGACACATTGTCAACAACCAAACAATACAGAGGTATGAGTTTCAAGGATTTTAATATTTTCAATTTGAGTTTACTGACAAAAATGGCTGCGCGGATTGTGAATGAACCGAATTTCCTATGGGTACAACTCCTTAAAGGATTATACTATCCAAGAGTAGATTTTATCAGGGCGAGTACTCTTGAAGGCAAGAACTTACTTAGGGACGAAGGATTCTGGATTGTGGGAAACGGAACAAAGATCAGCATAACAAGAGATGCTTAGATTCATAAAGGGGAGAACAAGAAGATTTATCAGCAGCTTAAAGCCCCATTAATTTCAGAGGTGCTGGTAGCAACTCTAATTCAGGAAAACGGTCGATGGGACAAGCCATACACTCGGCAGGTGGTGAATGCAGAGATGACGAATGATATTTTGAGAGTTCCTATACCACCGGATCTGTACAAAGAGATCATCATATGGCCACACAACAAGGAAGGGAAGCTGACAGTGAAATCAATATACTACCACATCCGATAAATGAGTACGATGATAGAGAGACTTTTGACGACAATGAATGATATGATGGAAAAATTGTGGATGATGATTTGGAATGCAAGGATTCAGACGAAAGTTAGGATGTTTGTGTGGAAGCTCATTTCAAACTCAATAGGTGTTCGACATAATTTGGTCCAGAGAGTAATGAATATCGACCAAGAATGTCCACTTTGCGATGAACCGGAAACTAGAGAACATCTTATTTTCAGGTGCAGTTGGACAAGACCTATATGGTTTGGGTGCCTCGGCGTTCGAACTGAAAATTCCAATGCCTAGACAATAGAATAATGATTCTTGGAGAGAAAGGCTGAAAACTGCGAGAATAAAAGGATCATGGAAAAGAGATGGGCTACCACGACAATAACATGCTGGCATCTTTGGAAGACTAGGCGCCAACTTATCTTTGAGGGGATCACACTGAATCGGAGAGAAGTTAATATCGACCAAGGATGTCCACTTTGCGATGACTCAGAAACTAGAGAACGTTTTATTTTCAGGTGCAGCTGGACAAGACCTATATGACTCGGGTGCCTCAACATTCGAACTGAAAATTCCAAGGCCCGGACGATAGAAGAATGGTTCTTGGAGAGAAAGGTTGAACACTGCGGGAATAAAGGGATCATGGAAAAGAGATGGGCTACCACGACAATAATATGTTGACAGTTGTGGATGACTAGGTGCCAACTCATTTTGAGGGGATCACACTGAACCCAGTTGAACTGGTAAGAAGAATCCGCATGGAGGTAGTCGAAATCCAAGAGGAGACGAATCAATCCAATAGACAAGGAGGAACCCTGACTGATGAACGGTGGATACCCCAAAACCAAGGTATGATAAAGCTTAATTGTGATGTTTCATGGTGCTCATCTATAAATTATGGAGGTATCACTGTCATTGCAACAGATGATCTAGGTAAGATCAAGGGGGCTTAAACAAACAAACTCAATTTGAAAGTGTAGAAGAACTGGAGATCCAGTCGACTAAAGAGAGCATCACTCTAGCTACTGAGAAGCAATGGATGAACTTGGAAATTGAATCGAACTTCAGCAATGTCATCCGACAAGTTCGTGCATAGGAGATAAGTTGTAGGAACATTCCAACGGTGAGACAAATAAGAAGTGCAACAAGGAACATTCAAAATATTACATGGAGAGCGATTCCAAGGAAAGCAAACACATGCGCTAATTGAATAATTTCGAAAACAAGAAGAGGGTTGCGTCTTGATGATTGAGTCTCATGACCCCCAACCCCTACTAGTTTTAATTAATGCAGATTTTGGTAACATTTCTTTAGATATTTCCCTTATTGATGCAGATTTATGTAACGAACCGTTAGCTATTTCCTCTATTGAATAAATGAGTATATTTTCCTTTGGCCAAAAAAACAACATGCTCAAGGCGACTAGCCATCTATGATTGATGATGGCCTCCATCTTCTTCTCTTTGGCACCTCGTCCACAATTTGCATTATTATTGCCTCTCATTTTACCATCACAACCACCAATCTCTATCCCTTCTCAACGACAATTTGAACACATAGTATAGTCCTTGCTTCCAACATCCCGTTTCCGATTAATCGAACTCGTTTATGTAGATGTGTAGATAATCCAGGTACTCACATCTATTAGTTATAGATTAAATTGTTAGTTATTAGTATTACTATTATTTATAGATTGAGTCATTAGCTGTTAGTATTCTGTAATAAACGTCACTATATATAGCTAGGAGTTCTAGGTTACTGCAATATACGAAAGTTTTTCTTTCAAATTCAATTCCTTTTATTCATAATATTGGTATCAGAGCACCTCTAGTTGTCTGCTCATTAGGAAGATCCATCCACAACAAAACAAGATTGCAGAAACTCCAAACGAAGCAATGGGGTATCAAGAACCTGCAAAAGCTATTGAGGACTTCTTGTATCTCCATCATGCAGACACCACAGGTACTTCGCTAATTTCTTTCCAACTGTTGGGATCTGTTGAGATCAGGTTGTATTGGTGAAGCCCAAGTATTTACCGAGCAGCCCAAGTCTTGGTCCGAGCCCAGCTTCACTTCTTGGCTCAATTCTTCTTTTCTGGTCCATTCTGTTTTTATTGAACTGCTTCGTTCTTTTGTGCAATTTCCAATTCTGTAGGATGTAATGAACAATTATTTTGATTAGGTTTTAGTATTTAAAGGGTGAAGAGATCCCAAATGAAGGAACGATCTCTGATGATCCCCACGTCTGTTTGCAGTTCTAGGGTTTGTGATATTTTCGATTCTTCATATTCTTCCAAAATCTTCATGGTATCAGAGCGTCTGTGATGTTCCTAACCTCTGTGTTCTTCGGTTCTGGCCATTTCTCCTTCATTTCCTCATCTTGATCTCTTGGACTGAGGAAAGACCGTTCGATTTCCTATCGGAAACTAGTGCCTCTTCGTCACGACGGTTCGTGTTCTTGGCACCGATTCGTTTTTGTCTTCGTAAAAGAGGACTGGTTGCAATCCTCATTGCAACCTCTGGTATCTCGTTTTCTCGATTCCTTTTTTGGCTATCTTCACCCTTAATACTGTTGCGGTTGTGATAAGTTCCTGATACTACACTGATCTTAGTCGCTTCCATTATTCTTGGCCTGTTGGATTGAGATTGTGTTGTTATTACCTTCGGCTTGATTTTTTGGTATCTGGTTAAGACTGCTATCGTTGTTACCCTCGGCTTGGTTGTTTGACATTCTTGATTCTTGTTAGTATCTGTTTGAGACTGCTATCGTTGTTGTTACCCTCGGCTTAGTTGGTTAATAATCTTGGTTCTTGTTGATTTCGTTCTTCTTCTGGCCTGGTCTTATTCCTTTTAAAAAAATTACAAAAAGTATGGCCGAAGAAAAACCTCATCAAGAAATTAAGAATTATGTGAATGATGGTATTGATCGTGAAGCTATGGCTACTGTTGATTTTCATCATCCTCTTGATCTGCATCCGAGTGATAATCCTGGCACGAATATGATATCCACTATTTTAACTGGTCCTGAAAACTATGCTACGTGGTGTAGAGCTATTCAGTTTACTCTGTTAGGAAGAAATAAGTTGGGTTTTATCAATGGTACTTGTCTGCGTGAAAAGTATGATCCTGCTTTTCACCATCTGTGGGATAGATGTAATGCTGTGGTTTTGGGCTGGATTACTAACTCTATTTTTAAAGATCTTTCAAATGGGACAATGTATACTGAGGATGCATATCTTGTATGGAAAGATCTTAAGGAACGTTTTGATAAATCAGTGGCCCTAGATCATATCAGATACATATGGAGATTGTTATGACTCGTCAGGGTCTTGATTCCATTTCTGCCTTTTTTTCTAAATTGCGTGTTCTGTGGGCTGAATTTGACTCTGCATGTGCTCTTCCTCACATTGATCATGTTGACTTTAAGAAGCATATAGAACATAAGGAAAATCAAAAATTGTTTCAATTTCTGATGGGATTAAATGAGAACTATTCGAATGTTAGGAGTCATCTTCTTTTATGGACACCATTGCCCACCGTAAATCAAGCATACAACCTGCTCATGCAGGAGGAAAGTCAAAGAGGTATTACTTCCACTATGAATGCTGCCTTGAATACTAAATCTGCGAATGTTTCCTTGAATTTTGAAAAACCTAAAGGAAACCAGAATCTGGAGTGTACCCATTGTCACAAGCGTGGGCACACTGTAGATAGATGTTATGCTAAGGGATGTGACTTCTGTAAAAAGAAGGGACATTCCAAGGATAACTGTTTTAAATACAGAGATGTTTTGAAAAACAAAGGGAATAATGTTAGGGGCAATGTTGCCTCCGCAAGGACTGGTGACATTGATCCTAACACCCTCAATAGTTCTAATGAATCTCTATTGAGAAATAGTGTTCAAGGAGGCATTACCTTTACCCGGGATTAATTCGAAAAGTTCCTTCAAACGGTGGGAGGTGCAGGCAGCATTGCAGGAG
Organism: Chamaenerion angustifolium; assembly: GCA_946814005.1. Taxonomy (NCBI): domain Eukaryota; kingdom Viridiplantae; phylum Streptophyta; class Magnoliopsida; order Myrtales; family Onagraceae; genus Chamaenerion; species Chamaenerion angustifolium. Next base: position 25,355,004 of record OX328266.1, read on the forward strand.
GAGCAAGTGCAACCGCCCTTCAAGATTCACACGCAAATACGGCTGGTATTTTTGTAAACTCAACTTGTTCAAATGAAAAAAGTTACTGGATCTTGGATACAGGAGCTACCAACCACATGACCAACAGAAATGACTGGTTATGTGGATCTAGGGCAGCTCTTGGAACCAAGGTTCAGTTACCAAATGGGGGTTGTTCTGATGTTCATTGTGTTGGAGATATTTTTTTGGATTCCAACAAAAAGCTATGTGATGTTCTGTATATACCTGATTTCAAATACAACTTGCTTTCGGTTTCAAAACTTGCAAGTGACCTAAACTGCTCTGCATTATTTCACCCCAACCTGGCCATCCTGCAGGACCTCTCAAATGGGAAGGTCTTGGGGATTGGTGAGGCAAGGGCTGGACTCTATTTCACTCTATTTCATAAGCTTACCTTGCAGACCAGTTAGTTCTCTTGTAACAGATTTGGTTGTAAATAATGTAAAGTTGTGGCATAAACGATTTGGGCATGCATCTATTAAAGTGTTAGAGCATATTGATTCCTTGGATATTGTTAAGGATAAGCATATTGACATGAACGATTGCCCCATTTGTCCCAAGGCAAGGATTGTTAGAAGTCCCTTTCCTATTTCAAATTCCAAAACAGATGCTATATTTGATCTTGTGCATGCAGATGTGTGGGGACCATATCATTGTCCCACACATGATGATAAGAGGTATTTTTTAACATTGATAGATGATTTTTCGAGAACCACATGGGTGCATCTTATGCAATTCAAATCTGATGTTTGCATTGTTGTGAAGGATTATATTTCCATGATTGAGAATCAGTTTAGCAGGAGGATAAAATGTTTTCGAACAGACAATGGGAAAGAGTTTTTCAATGAGCATATGAATAGACTGTTGACAGATAAAGGGATCAATCATCAAAGCTCTTGTCCCTACACACCCCAACAGAACAGTAAGGCCGAAAGAAAGCATAGACATCTGCTTGAAATTGCAAGGGCCCTAAAATTGCAGGGGTCCGTTCCGAACAAATTTTTGGGAGATTGCATCCTTACAGCCTGCTACCTGATAAATCGCATGCCTTCTAGAATCTTAGGAGGTAAGTCTCCTTATGAGATGTTGAATGGGAAAAAACCCAATATAAATCACCTTAGGGTGTTCGGTTGCTTGGCTTATGCCAAGAATATGGTTGTGACCGACAAGTTGGCCTCCAGAGTTATCCCATCTGTTTTAATGGGATACTCTGAGACCCAAAAGGGATACAAGCTCTATGATTTAACTGAAAAAATATTTTTGGTTAGTAGAGATGTAAATTTTAATGAGAGCATATTTCCCTTTGGGAATGGTAGACTTGAACAGTTACCCATATTCTTTGACCCTCAGATAAATGATCCCGATGATGTAAGCAATCAAAAAATTGCCGAAACTAAGGATGAAAATGAAGGAAACCCACAGGATGAGTCACAACAGGACTCAGATGGGGCCCCTTCAAATGATGAGTCTATTATCGACTCTAATGAGGGAGTAAACCCTTCTTCTGATATTCCTTCCAGACCTATGACAAGTAGGTCTGGAAGGGTTGTTAGGCCACCAATATGGATGAAAGATTATCAAGTGCCTAATGCTTCAAATGTGCATTGTATCCAGAATTATATCTCGTATGATGAATTGTCTGATAAATATCAATGTTATATTTCATCGATGTCTGACCTGCTTGAACCAGAAACCTTTTATGAAGCTGAGAAAAACAGGTTGTGGGTTAAGGCAATGCAGGAAGAAATAAATGCATTGGAAGAAAATCCTACATGGGACCTGGTTCCATTACCGAAAGGTAAATCTGTTATAGGTTGCAAATGGGTATATAAACTCAAGTTTAATTCTGATGGAAGTTTGAGTAGATACAAAGCTAGACTAGTGGCTAAGGGTTACAATAAAAAACACGGTATTGATTATTTTGAAACGTTTTCACCTGTGGCAAAAATGAATATTGTTCGAACTGTTTTGGCCCTAGCTTCTATAAACTGTTGGTCGTTATATCAAATAGATTTCCACAACGCATTCTTACAAGGTAATTTGGATGAGGAGGTCTATATGAAAATTCCTGATGGCTTTATATGGCAGATTTAGTTTGCAGGTTAAAAAAGTCTTTATATGGCCTAAAGCAAGCAGGTAGACAATGGAACATAAGGTTGTGTGACGTGTTGGTTAATGTTGGATCGTGAAATCCTGGATTCTGATCTGGCAGTGAATTAAATGCCAGACAAGGACGGAAAGACGTTTCTGCTCCAACTCCGGTGAACCTGCAGGTAGGGGAGCGCAACAGAGGGGGTGTCTCTGGGGCCCTCTCCGATGCTTAAATGAGTATATGTGTGTATAAAACTCAAAACGTAAGGAACGTATGTAAAGCAAGGGTATTTATAGGGTAGGAGAGATCAAACTGTATAAGGCAGCTGAATATCTTAGTGTATATTGTGTTGCTGAAGATTCGGATCGTGGGATATGGCAGTTACTGCGAGATATTGCAGTTACCAAATCTAATCTTTAGTGAATATGTGACTGAGATACGCGGGATATTGTGGCCACTTCCTTATTGACGGTTTAGTGGGACCAGAGGAGAGAGACAAGGCTCTCATCAGGGCGAGCAGTGAGAGTTCGCGGCCTAGCGAAGAATGGCGAGCACTCAGGAAGCCTTTAGGCTCGGTTCTGGGCCATTCTATGGAGGGCCAAGTTTATCTTGTACTCAGGCCGATCTGGTTCAAATATCATGGGTTTACCCCTCTATGGTTATTGGGCCTTCGAGGCCTTTTCCTTATTGGGCTGTCACTATCGATACCCAACATTTGCCCTCGAAGCTTGATTGAAGTTTCTTAAGTCGAGCTTGATTTCTTGATAGGGTTTTAGATAGTGACGTCTTAGATTCGGTTTTCTTCGTCTCTTGTAATGGTTCATGACCTTTGAGGCATTTCGAGCTCGTTTGGCGAGCAGTTTCTTCCATGTTCAAAGCTGAAATAATATCCTTCCTTTTATTCCCCTTTGGCGATCACTCGAGGTAACCTAGGCTTATGAAAGTCTATCTTTTTTGGTTAGGCGATCACTACCTACCAAATGTATTTCTAATAAAGCCTATCAGTGCGCTGGCGACCACTTTGTCTACTTAGTGGACTTTTAGCATTTAATAACTGCACAGTTGTCCAGAGATCGAACGGTCGCTTGAGGCACGCCTGTCATTTACTTTTCCGTAAACCCAGGGTAGCCTGACAGCTGCCTATACTAGCCAACCATTTGTCTCCCCGAGGTGTCTCTTGGAATTCTGACATTGCTTCGGTTTTTTCCAAAAAGGTGCAATTATTCTCCTGTGTCGCTTCGATTCGCCCGTGGAGGTTACTTCTTTTTGGGCCTATATAAGAGACATCAGTTACTCTGTTTTGTTTTTTACGCTCCTTTACTCCTTCAGATTTCCAGAGCTTTTTGTGTGAATCCTTCTTCTTTCTTCTTCAATCTTCTTCAACCCTTTTTCCCACTGTTTCCATGGCTACCCGAGGTCAAAGAGTTAAACACACAGCCACCAAGGGGCCTAAGAATGCCAATGCCCCAAAGAATACCAATGCCCCCCTGACCATTAGGGATGGCGCCGTGCCCCCCTCAGCGGGGGAACAACCTGACGTAGGGAGATCCGCAGCCACCCCAGTGGTGGTGAATGGGTCTAAGCTTCAAACGCCCATCTTTTCTCCGAAAGGTAAACTTCTGTTCTTTCAGTGTTCTGTTTTGGTAATATTCCCTGTTGTTCCTTATTTTTTATGTTTGCCATTGCCATATCTGAACTTATTTGAGTAGATGTCAAGCCTAATGAGTTGAAGCCGGCTTACTTAAAGGCAATGGTGGCCTCAGAGTGAAGGATGCTCCTAGGTATCCTGGCTTAGGTCTGCACTATCCTCACGACAGAGAGGTTTACATCTATGCGGCCCAGATTGATGCTGGGTTGCGTTTTCCTCTTTGTGAGGATTTGCAGACATTGTTCCAGTTCTATGGGATCCACCCCACGCAACTCATTCCTAATGCCCTTAGGATGTGGGTCGGTTTCAAGTCCTGTGCATACGCCAGGAATGGGCGTATTCACTGGCCTTGTTCCGATGTTTTTTCCTACTGGCAGCTGGGGCGAACCACCTCCATCACTTCCAACCACACTGGCCGAAGTTTGCAGAGTGGGGAGGCCCTCAAGCATGGATTTGGAATGTTCATGTCCGTCTAGTCGATGATTTCCGGGCCACCAACTCCAACTATAAGAAGTTTTACTTCTTTTACAAGGGGGGTGTACCCTGGAAATTGTTTACCCCGGACAAGGATTTCCCTCCTTCCTTCGAAGAGCTGTCAAGGAGTGATCAGAACGCCATCGACGACCTATACCGGTTGCATCGGTCGTCCCAATTCAAGTCCATTCGCTCAGTGGCGGAGACTACTGAGAATATTCTTGAGATGGCGGGCATTCATCAAGCCACGCCAATCTTTGATGATTGGGTAATTTTCTAACCCTTTTCTTGTTTTATCGTTTGTAGGCAAGGTCGTAGGCAAGAGCCGAAAACTGAGAGGTCTCTTTGATGACCAGGGATCGGCGGGGTTATCCTCCGACCAGGCATTGCTGAACTCTCCTCCTCCCCCCTCTAGGCGTTCGTCCAAGAGGAAGTCTGAGGAGGTGCTTCCCTCGGACACTGCTGGCCCTCGCCAACCAGGTATTTTGCCTCGCCATTTGTAGATTTAACGTTTTCGTACTTTGCAGTTTTTTGGTTTTTGACATCTTGTTTTGTTGTTTTGCAGAGAAGTCCTCGGCTGACGTGGCCTGGGACCCTCCTCCTCCTCCCTCCAAGAAGGTCAGGAGTGAGGAGCACCCAGAAGTCGACCAGCATCCTCCTCCTCCCCCTCCTAAGGGCCCTACTGCCACCAAGGGGAAAGGTCTGGACGTGGCGCCTGCTTCTCCATCTCCCCAGGGCCCTTCTGCCACCAAGGAGAAGGCTTTGGCCTTGGCGCCTCCCGCTCCTACTGTGCCCACAGTTCCTCCTAAGGAGTCTGGGACCCAGAAGAAGGGGCCCGATGCGTCCATCTCTTCAAGGGCTCCTGCGGAGGAGTACTGCTCCATGGCGAGCTTGTTCCAGCCACTTAAGGCTGCGAACTCTCGGGGGCCTTGGGTCCCTTGCGGGGACCTTGCGAAGAAGGGGTACCCTGCCCAGAAGATCCACCGGGGTAGCCCGGACATGTGCATGCGGCTTCTTGATGGGATAATTCCTCCCAAGGACCGCTCGATTGTTCCCACGGAGCTACCTCAGATAGAGGGGTTCCTGCGGACCCACTTCGAACGAGTCGCCCTGGTATGATCTCGCCTCCTTTCCGTTCTTTTTTCCTTATCGTTCCCTTTTTGTGTTGATGTCCTGACAATTTTCCTTATGTTTTTGTTGTCAGCTCGTTCGGGAAGAGATGATTCTTGGCCGCGTCTTGGGCGAGCTCGCCGACAAGCATTCTGACCTGCTTGTCGAGCTGGAGCAGTACCGAAGTACGGGGGTCACCCCCGGGCAATTGGAGGCCATCAAGAAGACCGCTGATGTGGTGATCGCCTTGGTGGACGATGCCCGGGAGGAGTACTTCAGGAAGGAGCAGCGTCTCCTTGTTGATGTCAAGAAGAAGGAGGTTGATGCTGTGGCCGCCCTTCAAGATTTTGAAGCCCTTCATCGGTGTTTAGATGAAGGGGAGGCTGTCAGGGCTCGCCTGGAGGCAGAGCTGAAGGAGGCCCGAGTCCAAGGGGCGGAGTCAGAATCTCGACGGGTCGCCGCTGAGGCGAAACGGGATACTGCTGAAGCCAGGGGGTCGCCCTGGAGAAGGAGAAGGAACAGCTGGCTGAACAGCTGAAGTCTGTTCCTTCACCCCAGAGTGTTGTTGACGAATTCAAAAAGTTTGATGACTTCGTTGACTGCGCTTTGGCGGTGATGAAGTCAGAGATTGCTGACTTCCTCCACATCCTGGTCGAGGACGTCCAGGCGGTTGATTAACTTCCTTGTTGGTGAAGTCGAGTCCCTGAAGGGCTTCCTCCGAAGTCAAAACCTTCTGCAGCCTACCATTACTGCAGAAGAGGTTGACCCAGCTGCGGCTGAGCCCCCGAAGGCGAGCCGAGCCTTCCTGCCCCCGAAGGTGAGCAAATCGTTTGAAGTCTCCACCTCTCCGGCGATCACCTGCTGTTTTTGTTTCTAGATATCTATTTTAGATAATAGTTTTTATCATTCCTTGTAATTATTTTTTGAATTCAGACTCGGTTATTATTTTTCCTTATAATATTGGATGCCTTCCATATTCCCAAGCCTTTATGTTTATTTGACTTTGAATGCGTTGGCTATCCTTTCCGATATCTTGATCGCGTAATCGTAATTACTCCAGACTTTTTCTTGCTTTGTAATGGCCTCAACTTTTAAAGTCTTGGACCCATCATAAGTCTGTGTGAACTTTCTAAGGACACTACTCTAACACTTAAAAGTATAGACTTCTAAGTTTCAAGAGATATTACCTTTTCGAAGTTTAAGCCTTTGACTTGTTCTCATAGTAACGATAGCTTAAGGCTTCATCACCCGTAGTAATCGCCTAAAATCCCTTTATCCATTGTTTGGTGGGTTGATACCAGATCTCTTTGTCTGGCTTTGGCGTCTGCTCTCTCATTTTTGCCTAATTCTATTGTTATGATTTTTTGGCCTGACTTTGGCGTCAGGTCTTTCATTTTGCCTAACTTTTTTGCTAGGTCTTTTGGCCTGACTTTGGCGTCAGGGCTTTTTGGCGTATCGTTGGCGATAGGGCTTTTGGCCTAACTTTGTTGTTAGGGCTTTTGGCCTAGCCTTGTTGCTAGGGCTTTTTGGCCTATCATTGGCGATAGGGCTTTTTGGCCTAACTTTGTTGTTAGGGCTTTTGGCCTAGCCTTGTTGCTAGGGTTTTTTTGTCCTATCATTGGCGATGGGGCTTTTTGGCCTAACTTTGTTGTTAGGGCTTTTGGCCTGACTTTGGCGTCAGAGCTTTTTTGGCCTAACTTTGTTGTTTGGGATTTTGGCCTATCTTTGGCGATAGGGCTTTTGGCCTAACTTTGTTGTTAGGGCTTTTGGCCTGACTTTGGCGTCAGGGCTTTTTTGGCCTAACTTTGTTGTTAGAGCTTTTGACCTATCTTTGGCGATAGGGCCTTTGGCCTGACTTTGGTGTCAGAGCTTTTTGTGCCCGATTTGGTTATCAGGTCTTTGCCTGACTTTTGGCGTCCGGTCTTTTTTCTTCGACTTGCTTCGAGTGGACGCGCTTTATGAAGGAATGGCTTTCTTTTATTAACATAACAGTTTGATTACAAGCTATGTATGAAATCTCCTTAGATGCTCAGAATTAAATGGACGGGGTAACCTTTCGCCTTCGGTGGTTTCCAAATAGTAGGATCCTGGTGCGGCGATCTCTACTACCTTGTAGGGTCCTTCCCATTTGGCTGAAAGTTTATTTTTACTGTCCAGCCTTGTGAATTCATTCCTTCTCATAACCATCTCCCCCACGAAAAATTGGCGAGCGCTGACTTTTCTGTTGAAATATCGAGCGGTCGCCAAGCGCATCTTTTCTTGTGTTTTTTCCGAAAGCCATCTCTTTTCCTCTGCTAAGTCGAGGTCAGTTCTGCACTCGATCTCGTTTGCCTCCGCATTAAAGTGTAGGATTCTGTGGGTAGGCACTGCTATTTCGGCGGGTGCTACTACTTCTGATCCGTACACTAAACTGAAAGGTGTTTCTCCTGTGGCCGCCTTAGGCGTCGTTCTGATGGCCCATAATACGTTTTCCAGTTCTTCTGCCCAATTCCCTTTGAATGCTCGAACCCTTTTCTTGAATCCTGCTAAGACAACCTTGTTGGCTGCTTCAGCTTGCCCATTCGTTTGAGGATGATGCACTGAACTGAAACGATGGTCGACATGATATTCTTCACAGAGCCATTTGAGCTCCTTTCCAATGAATTGCGGACCATTGTCACTAATGAGTATTTTGGGAATGCCAAACCTGGAGAATATGTTGATCTTTAGGAACTTGATGACCTGGAATTCCGTTGTCGAAGCTAGAGCTTTCGCCTCTATCCACTTAGTGAAGTAGTCGATCGCCACTATAATGTGAGTACGTTGACCAGTGCTAATAGGGAAAGGGCCCAATATGTCGATTCCCCATTGAGCGAAAGGCCAGGCACCCGCCATTGGGGATAATAGTGTCGATGGTCGACCCGATCGTGGTGCAAACTGCTGGCAAGTCTCACACTTCTGCGTTAATTCGGCTGCATCTTTTCCCAAGGTCGGCCAGTAATATCCTAATCTGAAGATTTTCCTGATCAGCGATCGAGCACCTTCATGACATGCTGCCACCTTCATGAGCAACACACCTCAAGTAAGGAGTCGAGTAGCCTCTTCTGTAGAGTTTCCCATCGATGATTAGATAACTGGCTGCGAGTCTTCTAATCCTCGTGGATTCGCCTTCGTCATCTGGGAGGATCCCTTCTTTTAAATAATTCTGGAACGGAGTCATCCATGTGACCTGTCCTTGAACGTTGAAGACCTCTGCTCTGCTTTCAAGGACTGAACATAGGGCCTTTTCCAGAAATTGCACATCCTGGATTGTTGTCCCTCTGAATGCCAGTTTACTCAAGGAGTCTGCCATCTGGTTTTCTTGGAGAGGAATAGACTCAATCGCGAAATTTGGGATTTCCGCGACCAGCTTCCTGGCGATGCTGAGATATTTTTTCATCTTTTCTCTTCTTGCCTCGTAGGTGCCATTAACCTGATTGACAATAAGCTCTGAGTCACTCTTTACCTTAAGCGCAGTTATACCCATTCCTTTTGTCAATATGAGTCCAGTGATAAAAGCCTCATATTCTGCTTCATTATTGGTCGTCGGGAATGTCAAAGCGATCGCATACTTCAAAGGCTCGCCCTCAGGAGGAATAAGAATTAAACATGCCCCTGAGCCTTCTTTTGATGAAGACCCATCTGTATAGAGCTCCCAGATTTGATTGTCGTCTGCTGACTGACTTGGCCTGTTTTCTGCTTCTGTTTGACCGTTACTCGTACTTTCCACTATGAAATCAGCTAGTGCTTGACCTTTGATGGCCGTTTTTGGCGCAAATTTGATCTTGAACTCGCTGAGCTCGATCGCCTACTTAACCATTCTTCCTGAAGAATCTGGTTTTATCAGGAAGTTTTTGAGAGTTTGATTGGTGAGGACCATGATGTCGTGCGCATGAAAGTAAGGTCTCAGCTTCCGAGCAGCAATAACTAAGGCATAGAGATACTTCTCAATCTGGACATATTTTATTTCAGCTGAGTTGAACATTTTGCTAATGAAATACACTGGACTCTGAACATTATTTTCCTCCCTTATTAGGACAGCACTGGCTGTCACTTCGCTAATGCCTAGATAAAGGAAGAGTTGCTCGCCTGGAACGGGCTTTGCCAGAGCTGTGAGTGTTTGGATATGCCTTTTCAAGGATTGGAATGCTTCCTCGCAGTCTGGCGTCCACTCGAACTTGCGGTTGGCCCTCAGAGTTTTGAAAAATGGGAGAGACCTGTCGCTCGCTTTGGAGAGGAAGCGGTTGAGGCATTAGACTTCCTTGTGGCAGGTTGGCAACTTCATTTCTTCTATGGTCTTTAGCTTTTCTTGGTTTTCTTCGATTCCCCTTTCGCTGACCATGAAACCCATAAATTTGCCGGACTTGACTCCAAAGGCGCACTTGGCAGGGTTCAGGCGAACACTATGTATCCTCATGCATTCAAAAGCTTCGCGGAGGTCCACTGTGTGCGGATTGCCCTTGATGGTTTTGACGAGCATATCATCCACATAACCCTCCATATTTCTCCCCAGCATGTCTTGGAACAGGCGGTTCACCATCCGCTGATAAGTTTCCCCGGCATTGATGAGGCCAAAGGGCATCACCTTGTAGCACAGAATGTCCCCATCAGCATAAAAAGTGGTGTGAGCCTCATCGTCTGGATGCATTCTGATCTGGTTGTAGCCTGAGTAGGCGTCCATGAAGCTCAGCATCTCGTGACCAGATGTAGCATCGACTAGCTGATCAATCCTGGGTAGGGGATACGAGTCCTTAGGGCAAGCCTTGTTCAAGTCGCGGAAGTCGACGCACATCCTCCACTTGCCGTTCGATTTCTTAACCAAAACTGGGTTGGCGACCCAGCTCTGGAATCTCACCTCTCTGACGAAGTTAGCCTCAATCAACCTGCCGACCTCCTGCCTGATCGCCAAATGCTTGTCCGTCACGAATGACCTTCGTTTTGGGGCGATCGTCTTGATGGAAGGGTCTATTCTGAGCTCATGGGAGATGATATCTGTGCTAATTCCTGGCATGTCGCTCGGCTGCCAGGCGAAGAGTTCTTTAAATTCTTTGAGGAGGGCGGTCATGGCCTCCTTTTGATCCTCATTCAAGGTGGTTCCAATGCGCACCTTCTTGTCCGGACCATCGATTTCGACCTCTTCCAATTCCTCCATAGGTGCTGGCCGAGCCAAGTCCTCGCGGGGGTCGGCCTCTGTTTCAATGGCGAGCGCCTCTCTTTGGTTCTTCCTACGCAAACAGTTCACATAGCATTGCCGCGAGGAAGGCTAGTCACCGAGCACTTCTCCAATCCCGTTGGGAGTGGGGAACTTCATCTTCTGGTGGACTGTGGAGGCCACAATCTTGTTCGGATTGATCGTGGTCCTCCCTATGATGGAGTTGTAGGATGTAGGTGAATCGACCACCAAGAAAGTGACTGATACCTTAATGCTCTTCCATCCCTCGCCAAAAATCACTAGCATGGTTATAGCCCCCAGCGGATAAGTTGTCCTTCCCGCAAACCCAATCAGCGGAAAGTCGACCCTCTTCAGGTCACGCTTGGACTTGCCCATCTTCTCGAAAGCGTCGAGAAATAGGATGTCTGTCGAGCTACCTCCGTCGACCAGAATCCTTGCAACGCCACAGCCGTCAATATCTGCTGTGATAACCAAAGCATCGTTGTGGGGGGTGGTAACATGTGCCAAATCATCTTCGGAGAATGAGATGACAATGTTCTCTTCAGGTCGGGGTCGCTTTCCCAACTGAACTGCTGTGGAGATCTGAGTGGCATAGACCTCCCTTGCGCTTGACCTCTCGCCGCCTGCACCGAATCCTCCTGCAATCGGATTTACCCTCCTCTTGCTTCCAGACGGCTCAGTTTGTTCAACAGGGGCTGGCGAACGATGTCTCTTAGGGGGCGTTCGACTTCGGTCTCGCCCTACCACATACTCTTTCAACATTCCCCCTTGAATCAGCTTTTCTATGTCCCGCTTCAGGATGCGGCAGTCATCTGTCTTGTGGCCCTTGCACTTGTGGTATCTGCAATAGCTCTCGACATCTTTCCCCATGGGCTGACCACCTCGACGGGGCATCGGTGGCCTCGCCAAGGACCTCCTCTCCATCTCGACTAGTACTGCTGAGATCTGCCTATTTAAAGGCGTAAAGTACTCAGGGACCTCTGGATGGCGAGGCGCTGGATTAGGCTCGACTCGGGGCCTGCTGTCTCTTCCCTTCTTCTCCTTATTCACCTCCTTCTTACCATCGCGTCGGGGTTCAGGAATCACCCTTAGCGAGGTCGTCAGAAAGTCAGCATCTGTGTTCGCCCTTTCAAGGTCTATGAAACCTTTTGCCCTGGACGCCAACTCCTCCAGCGTTTCGATCTCCTTCACATGGTAGCTGTTTCGCAGCTTCCTCGAGGCCTTGTTGGCCACATCCAGACCCCTGTAAAATGCTCGAATGATCTCCCCAACCGAGATTCGGCGATCTATCTTCATGACGTTCTGATGGAAACGCCCATAAAAGTTGGACAGCGACTCTCCAAGCTGCTGTTTGACCGAGTCCAGGGCGACCACGCTCTTCAGCAATTGGCGCTCGCCCATATACCTCTCCAGGAACTTGCTCCTTAACTCTGCCCAAGTTTCGATGGATCCTGCAGGGAGGCCGAAGAACCAGGACGAAGCCGAACCCGAAAGAGTGGATGGAAATAACCAAGCCAAGTGATTGGGATCATTTGACTTACCCAGGAGAGAGGCCTCGTGTTTGTTGACATGTACGGTGGGATCTCCTCCACCGATATACTCAGGTATGGCCCGAGCAACTACATCCTTTGGGATTTTGATGGCGACGAGCTCGTCGGTAAAAAGGTGAGCAAACTGCTCCTTGAAGGGAGCTACGACTGTCAGTCGTCTTTCTTGGAGCCGTTTATTGAGGAGGTCATCCATCTGATCCACAGTGCAGTACATTGGCGAGATTCCGGGTGGAGGAGGACCGAAAGGGTTGGCAGTGTATGCGGCTGCTGGCTCCTTGATGTACGCCGGAGGTATGGACTGCTGTCTTGATGTCATCTCCTGATCCTCCTGAGGCGCGATGGGGCCAGGATTCGCCGCTTCAGAAGGTAAGGGCCCTGTGGCAGCAGGGCGGTTGTTTCCTTTAGGAGCAGAGGGGTTGCCTTCTTGAGGAGCAGGGGCTTGACGGCGAGCCTGCCCTAAGATGGCCTCCAGCAGGGAGATCATCTCCGGGGTTAAATTGATGTCTTCCCCGGCGATGTGGACTGTCTGCGGTGCCGGGGCTCCGTTATGATTAGCAGCGGGGGTCGGTCTAGAATTACCGACATGCTCTCGAGTTGTACGCGGAGGAACGACATTGGCTCCTGCTCGGCTGGCAGGTTCTTGTTGAAGCGGTGAAGCGGCGGCGGAATCAGAGCTATCTGAGGATCGCTCCCTGGTCTGGTTCCGACGGTTGCTTTGGGATCGAGTTCTCATGGCTGAATTGCTCGTTTCCCACAGACGGCGCCAAATGTTGGATCGTGAAATCCTGGATGCTGATCTGGCAGTGAATTAAATGCCAGACAAGGACGGAAAGACGCTTCTGCTCCAACTCCGGTGAACCTGCAGGTAAGGGAGCGCAACAGAGGGGGTGTCTCTGGGTACCTCTCCGATGCTTAAATGAGTTTATGTGTGTATAAAACTCAAAACGTAAGGAACGTATGTAAAGCAAGGGTATTTATAGGGTAGAAGATATCAAACCATATAAGGCAGCTGAATATCTTAGTGTATATTGTGTTGCTGAAGATTCGGATCCTGGGATATGGCAATTACTGCGAGATATTGGAGTTACCAAATCTAATCTTTAGTGAATATGTGACCGAGATACGCGGGATATCGTGGCCACTTCCTTATTGACGGTTTAGTGGGACCAGAGGAGAGAGGCAAGGCTCTCTTCGGGGCGAGCACTCTCATGGCGAGCAGTGAGAGGTCGCGGCCTAGCGAAGAATGGCGAGCACTCAGGGAGCCTTTGGTGTCCTCAGAGACTTTGGGCTCGGTTCTGGGTCATTCTATGGAGGGCCAAGTTTATCTTGTACTCAGGCCGATCTGGTTCGAATATCATGGGTTTACCCCCTCTATGGTTATTGGGCCTTCGAGGCCTTTTTCTTATTGGGTTGTCACTATTGATACCCAACAGTTAAGGCAGGTTATGTCCAATCCAAGCTGGACTATTCACTTTTTACAAAAAGGGCAGGTAATCAGATTGTTGTTCTCCTTTTATATGTAGATGACCTGCTCATTTCTAGGAATAGTGCTGAACTGATATCTGAACTAAAGATTGCCTTAGAGTCTAGCTTCAAAATGAAAGACCTTGGGGAGTTGAAATATTTTTTGGGCATAGAAGTTGCTAGGTCTGATAAGGGTTTGGTATTGTCGCAAAGAAAGTATGCTCTAGAGTTGATATCTGAGGTTGGGCTTTCAGGTGCAAAGGTCAGTAAAACACCGATGGAAACAAATTTAAAACTGACTAGCCGTGAATATGATGAGCACCTGAAGCTGAACCAAAATGATAAACCCCTAGATGATGTTAGTCTATATAGGCGGCTGATAGGGAAATTATTATATCTGACAATTACCAGACCGGATATATCATTTGCTGTCCAAAATTTGAGCCAGTATATGCAGGATCCCAAGGATACACATCTAGAGGCAGCCTTAACAGTGATCAGGTATGTGAAACGCGAACCAAGTAAGGGAATCTTATTATCATCTGATTCATCATCAGATCTTGTTGGTTTTTGTGATTCTGATTGGGTCGGATGCATAGAAACTAGAAAGTTTGTGACTGGTTTCTGTATTATGTTGGGTAAATCCCTAATTTCATGGAAAGTCAAGAAGCAGAATACTGTGTCCAGGTCTTCGGCTGAGTCTGAATTTCGGAGTATGGGTTCAGCCTTGTCCGAAATCATTTGGCTTAGAAACTTGTTAAGTGAGCTTGGATCAGAACAGGTTAAACCTATTGTGCTACATTGTGATAACAAGACTACAATTCAAATAGAAAATAACCCTGTTTTCCATGAAAGAACAAAGCACATTGAAATTGATTGTCATTATATAAGAGAAAAGTTGTTGGCTGGAATTATTGAGCTTAGACATGTTAAAACTAGAGAACAATTGGCTGATTTGTTTACAAAGGCATTGGGAAGTCAACAACATTATTTCCTATCTTGCAAGCTTGGCATGAAAAATCTGTTTGGAAGACAGGGGGAGACACGGCCTGAAGGGGAGTGTTGAGATCAGGCTGTACTGGTGAAGCCCAAGTATTTACCGAGCAGCCCAAGTCTTGGTCTGAGCCCAGCTTCACTTCTTAGCCCAATTCTTCTTTTCTGGTCCATTCTATTTTTATTGAAACGTTTCGTTCTTTTGTGCAATTTCCATTTCCGTAGGATGCAATGAACAATTATTTTGATTAGGTTTTAGTATTTAAGGGTGAAGAGATCCCAAATGAAGGAACAATCTCTGATGATCCCCACGTCTGTTTGCAGTTGTAGGGTTTGTGATATTTTCGATTCTTCATATTCTTCCAAAATCTTCAGGATCCGAGAACTATCAGGCCTAGAGGTGTGCAATCAAGGAAGGATTATTGGTGAAGAAAATTTGTTATCGATGGATCATATCCAAGAGACTCCGTACCTGTTCATCTTCAATCCAAGTGGGATCGTTGCAACGCCATTGTGAAGGTGTTACTTAGGAATGCAGTCGCAAAGGTTCTTGTCAGCGAATTGGTATATAATCCAATAACTAAATCGATTTGGGAGAATTTCCATGAGATGTTTAACAAAATTGATGGCACGCGAATCTTCCAGCTCCCTCAAGAAATCTACCGGATCACGTAACGTACTCTCTCTGTCATTGGATACTTCGGCAAAATTAAGATGGTATTGGACGAGTTGTCTGTAATAGATGATTTGGTACTTGTTTGTGATGAAGATAATGCTATTAGCCGCCAGTAAAGAAAAACAACGATTAATCCAATTCTTGTTAGACCTAAACGAAACTTTTCAATCTATTCGGTCTAATATGCTGATGAGATCTCCTCTGCCAAGTTTGAGTGTTGCATATTCATTTTTACTTTAAGAAGGAAACCAGTGAAACATCATTGGATCGATCACGGACGACCTCGTAGAATCCTCACAACTACGATGTCGGCCAAACAATTCAAAGCTTGCAACAACGCTAATGGATCGACACCAGAGAATCTACCTGGCAGAACACGAACTAAGAAGTCCACTTGGATTTGCAGCTTCTGCAACAAGAAATACCACAGAGTAGATACTTGTTGGTAGAAATATGGAGTACCTGAAAACAAGATGAAACGTTGAGCGGGAAATGCCACATCATCCAAGAAGCTTGAATCCAACGTGGAGATTGTTGATTCACACCCGTTGGATACTTTTGTATGCACTACAAGCATGCAAGAACAACATACATCCTCTATGACAGTGCATTTTTCAACCGAACATATGGACCAGCTTGCTCAACTTCTCAAAGGCAAACCTCCCGAAAGTATGTCCAATATGTCAGGTATTTTCCCAGATTCTCCTACAATTAATGAAAGCATGGATTGGATCACTAATACGGGAGCATCAGGCCACATGACCCTTAGGGAAGATTGGCTCTTCGATTTGTCTAAAAACACTTCGAAACCACAATCTGTTCATTTACCTAATGGGCAAACTACTCCTGTCACACACATTAGGTCATACAAGATAAATCATGATCATTACTTGTGAGACGTTTTATTGGTACCAAATTTATGTTATAACCTACTTTCAATGTTGAAACTGATACAAGATATGCATTGTGTTGTGTTGTGCTTTTCTTGCCCGATGTTGTAATTTTTCAGGCCCGCTCAAATGGGACAATTCTGGGGATTGATCGTGAAATTAGAGGACTCTACATTTGGACAAAGGCTACGGATTATTCGAGCATAACCACAGATGGACCAGATATCTTTGCTTCATCTATAACTACCAATATTGTTAGAACTACTTAAAGTAGCAAACTCTTTGATGAATTTGTACGTTGGCATCAATGTTTGGGTCATGTATCATTCGTTCAAATGTTGAAGATTCCATTGTTACAAGAACGAATTTTCAAATAGCCATATATCATAGAATTGTATAAAAGAGTGTTGCATTTGCCCAATGGTTAAACAACCACGATTACCCTTTGAGCATAGTATCTCCCATGCAGTGAAACCCTTTGTTTGATATGGTGCATTTTGACTTATCCTACCTTACAAAACCCTAACCATCAAAGGATATTGTTTCTTCCAAAAAATAATGGATGACTACACTCGAAATACATGGCTATTTTTTATGAGATGTAAAATTGAAACGGTCCTATACATCAAGGATTTTATGAATATGGTCTAGATGCAATACAAATTGACAATCAAAGTGGTTTGAAGTGATAATGGTGGAGAGTTCATAAACAAGTTAAGCGATACTTTGTTTAAAGGGTTAGGAATACTTCACCAAACTACATGTGCTTATACCCCACAATAGAACGACGGAGTTGAACACAAGCATCGCCATCTCCTGGATGTTACACAGTCTTTGTGATTACAGGCTTCCATCCCTATCAAATATTGGGGGTATTGTGTACTAATAACATGTTACATCATTAACTTGCTACCTTATTCCTTTTTGGGGGAAAGATCTATGTGTGCCTTGGATACTGATTTGAATCATCTTAGGATCCTTGGATGCTCATGTTTTGTCAAGGATATTCATACATGTGACAAATTCGCTTCCTGTTTGAATCCATCCGTACTTATGGGTTATGTAATTAATCAAAAGGGTTATATAGTAATGGATCTTCGTGATTGCTCCTTCAGTATAAGTTGTGATGTTCATATTCTTGAAAATGCCTTCCCAATTAATGTTTCCAAGGGTGATCTCTCTTACTTGATCACCACTGCCACACTTGAGCTTCCAAACGCTCCTCCTTTTGATACAAACCACTATGCCTCCATTGATATGCTGACTAGTGAAATATTGTCACCTGCCACTAATTCCATAAATTAACCAGTTTCTAATGCCATATATGAACCACCTGTGGCATCTCCGGATGTAACAAACGAACCTCAACGCTCCAGTAGAATCACAAGGCCTCCAATCTGGACGAAGGACTTTATGATGCCAAATACGAAGTCGCCGAACCCTTTTCCCATTGGGAGTTTTGTTAGATATGATCACCTGTCACTTTCTCTCTGGATGCTATCTAAGTAAGACAGAACAACTCATTGAACCAATAAACTTTGCTGAAGCTATAAAAGATCCAAACTGGGTACAAGCGATGCAAGCAGAGATCAAAGCGCTAGAAGATAATAACACGTGGGAAATAGTTTATTTGTCACATAACAAACGAACAGTTGTTTCCATATGGGTTTTTACACTCGAATGGAACTCTTGAGTGATATAAATCACATCTCGTTGCAAAAAGATACACTCAACAAAAAGTAACAAACTTTATTGAGACTTTCTCACCTGTCACCAAGATATCTACTGTGAGACTTCTCATCGCTTTGGCTGCAGCACGATCATGGGAAATCTATCATATGGATGTTCATAACACAGTTGTACAAGGGATCTGACCTATGAAGTCTTTATGGAACATTCACTTGGTTTTATCATGGAGAATTCATCAGGAAGAAAAGTTTGTCGAATACTAAAATCTCTCTACGGCCTAAAACAAGCATCTCACCAGTGGAATCTCAAACTTACAGAGGCATTACTTCGACATGGGTATAGACAAAGCAAGTCATATTATTCTCTTTTTAGTAAAATAAATGAAGATAGCAACGTGTTTTTGCTGATATATGTCGATGACCTCTTGAACACTAGGTCTGACTATGAGATGATACAAGAATTAAAAGCAGTACTACATACCAATTTTAAGTTGAAGGGCTTAGGAAATTTGCGTTATTTCTTAAGATTGGAGGTAACACGATCCAGAGAGGGGTTGGTCATCAATATACGATGTTCTGCCAATAGATGTCGGACTAGGTGCTTCAAGTCCCGCTTGTACACCACTTGAAGTAAACATGAAATTAACCTTGACTGAGCATGATGTTGCATTCAGACTTTACCCCACTAATACTGAATGCAAAGATGTTGGATTATACAGGAGATAAATCATTATTGTATCTACCCATGAATCGTCCAGACATTGCTTTCTCCGTACAACATCTGAGTTAATTTGTTCACAATCCCAAAAAGTCCCATTTCAATGCAGCTATGAGAGTTGTTCGGTACATTAAAGGAAGTCTGAGATAAGGAATTTTCTTCCCAACAAATAACTCAATGGATGTTGCAATATTTTGTGACTCAGATTGAGGGGAATGTGCTTTCACTCGATTGATGTGTTGAAATAATATTTTACGAATTACTTAAATATAAAAATCAATATTAATTTTCAGGGTTTATTATTTATTATCTTTACAAAATATATTTAGGATTTGTAAAATTTAGATTATATGAGTATTTCTTTACTTAACTGTACATTTCAAATAAATCTAAAATTAAAATATGAATATACTTAACTAACCCTACTTTATGAACTCTGAAAAATATTAAAGTAAACAATTACTCTGAAAATATCTAAATAAAAAATAAGGATGAAGTTAATCAAATATCTAATTTTATTTTTTGGTACGAATTTTACCGGTAATTTATTGATGTTGTCACATTAGATTTTTGATAGTCGTCGTTTCATGGACATGGTAGTGAGATTGTTAATATATCTTAAGAGTATATTGAATGTCTTCACTAACATGTTCGGGCTTATGAGACAGTTGGTTAAGGCGTACGTCTTAAATCATAGTTAGTACAGCGCCCAGGTTCAAATCCCGGGGATGTCGGGAGTATAATACTCAAAGAAAGTTGCGATGTCGGGAGTATAATACTCAAAGAAAAGTCGGATATAAGGAGTATAATAATACTCAAAGAAAGGTCGGGCATCGGGAATACAATACTCAAAGAAAGGTCGGATGTCGGGAGTACAATACTCAAAGAAATGTCGGACATCAGGAGTACAATACTCAAAGAAAGGTCGGATGTTAGGAGTATAATACTCAAAGAAAGGTCGGATGTCGGGAGTACAATACTCAAAGAAAGGTCGGATGTCAGGAGTACAATACTCAAAGAAAGGTTGGATGTTGGGAGTATAATACTCAAAGAAAGGGTGAAGGTGTAAGAATGCTCAGGTTTTCAAATCTTAGGTCGGAAATCGGGAGTATAATACTCAAAGAAAGGTCGAACATCGGGAGTACAATACTCAAACAAAGGTCGAATGTCGGGAGTACAATACTCAAAGAAAGGTTGAATATCGAGAGTATAATACTCAAAGAATGGTCGGATGTCGGGAGTATAATACTCAAAGAAAGGTAGGATGTTAGGAGTATAATACTCAAAGAAAGGGTGAAGGTGTAAGAATGCTCAGGTTTTCAAATCTTGGGGCCTAGGAATGTCAGGTATAAAATACTCAAAAAAAGGTCTTGATGGAGCACATTTGCCTCCTGACTATAAACAATGAGCAAGATCAATTTTGTTCAAATATCGACACATATTTTTTGATCATATTCTTAGAAAGAAATATGATAAATATTAATCGTGAGTGAGGTGTTAAGATATCTTAAAAGTATATTAAAGCTCTCGAATGCTCGAGCAATTTCTTAAAAATATTTAAAACAAAATTAATTTTATTTCATTATATTAGGTGATTTAAGTTTAATTTTACAATTCCACTAATATTTTTAATCAAATGTTTAATTCTTGTAGTATCCTAGGAATTAGGTTGATAATGTCCTCCTAACACTTTTTTTTTGGCCACTTTTTTTTTTGCCAAGAATCCTCCTAACACTTCACGCAAGACAAACGACGAAAGCGTGCACGCGCTACGTGCGTGCCGGAGTCTAGTAGTTTATAACAATAAATTTTTACTTAAGTAGAGTTTAAAATATTGAAAAAATGCACAAAAATAATTAAATATGTACCTATGGTTAAAACTGGATCTGACGGTCGCGATTAAGATTGAAATAAATTATCCTATGACTAACTATCACAAATTAATTTACCAAAAAAAAAAAACTATCACAAATTAAAATAGTTTGATAAATAATTTTAAAAAGGGATATACTTTACATTTAAATTTTAAAGGAACTATATTTTGAAGAAAAAAAAAATCTCCAAAGCACGGATGATATCACTTTAGTAAAATTTATAATTTATGGTCGGTACATTACATTAACACATCCATAATTATTACAAATCCTGCTAGTCCTCCAGTTCTAAGCAATCATCGAAATTTACCATCTATGCCATCGGTAAGTTGCAGATTCTGTATACTCCTCGTCCACGGTGGTGTAAGATTCTGCTTTTCAGATATCTATTCGTGTTTTTGTAGGTAGTCTGGGTGAACTCGTGGACGAGAACTGAAGCTAGACCTAACAGTTACTCGAGCTTCTGCTTAGGTTAAACTTCGGCCTCAGCGCTGGTGTTTTCGGTGGTTTTAGGGTGAATTCGTAGAAGAGTTTTCAGACATCCAATGACCGACCTCATTGCATGAAAGGAAGACGACAAGTACCATAAAGTTATGAGTTTTGTATCAAAGGAAGCTATTGAGGTCATAGCGCAGAGCATTGGCATTAATAACTTGTCCTCAGATGTCGCACCTGCTCTAGTGCCCGATGTGGAGTACCGGCTCCGTGAGATTATGCAGGTTGTTCAATTTGATATTGATTGAATCTATTTGATGAGTTGTAATTGCACAATTAAATATCTGTTTTATTATTGAAGCTCATAGAATTTTCAGGTGAAATTGAAGTTTTTCTCATCTTGTTTATAGACTCGTAACCAAGCTTAGTATTTGATATCTTGGTGTTTCAAGGATTCCTAACCCAGCCACTAAGTGGGAATTAAACATTAGTGGGAAGGAAATAAATGTTCGCTCTCTGTTCTTGGGTTATCTTTCTGGCTATGTGATGCCAGAGCTTAAGCCCATTAAAATTTAGATCTTCGATAGTTTAAAATGGTTTTCTTATGTTTTTTTTTACCTTGCCGCTAAAGATTGAAGATAGGTTTGTGATGGATAAAGATAATCAATAACTACAGTCCTAGGCTTGTTTGTGCTTGTAGTTGTGAAAAGGTGCTAACTCTAATCAGTGTCTATGAGAGTTCAAACAGGCTTTGAGTATTTGTATTCTATCAAATTTCTGTGAAGTGCTTCTGCGGTTATAAGCTGAGTCTGTTTAAATCTGCAGGAGGCTATCAAATGCATGCGCCACTCAAGAAGAAATGTAATGACATCTGATGATGTGGATAGTGCTATTAAACTAAGGAATGTGGAGGTAATTTTTCTTATTCAAATAAATATGTGAACCTAAAATTGTCTGTTAAAGTTATTTAACTTTATTTGGATGGTTTTCCCCTGCTCATAATCATTGGGATTTGCACGGTGTCTCAAAAAATTTCTTTTCCAGACTTTGAAATTCTGTGGGACTTTTTTGTAAATATATTTTTCGTATGACACTGATTTGCTTTTGCACATGCTGCAATTTTTGTCTGAGGAGTGGTAGTGCAATCCCAAAGGAATGCTAATAACTATGCGCTATGACTATTCTGCTTATTTCTGTTTAACTCTTGACTTGTCTAGCCAATATTTGGCTTCACCTCTGGGGATCCATTGAGATTCAAAAGAGCTGCTGGACACAAGGATTTGTTCTACATAGATGAAAAGGATGTGGAATTCAAAGATGTAAGCTCCTTTGGGACCAAAATCTGTACCCCTGTACTCTTGAGTACTGCATATATATATCACATTGCTATTGGTCTTAGTTTCGTTCTTTTCTGTCTATGAAAGATTGTTGATGCAGCTCTGCCCAAAGCTCCATTGGATACAGCAGTTACTGCTCACTGGCTAGCAGTTGAAGGTGTTCAACCTACAATTCCAGAAAATCCTTCCCCTGAAGGTACTTTTGAGTCTGAGGTGTTCTTAAATGAGTCTTATTTCCAGTTCATCTTGAAAGAGTGGTTTAACTATAACCTCTCTTTATAAAGTCCTCTTAATGAAATCATGATGCTTCATAAATACTTTGTAATCACCAGATCATATTTGTCAAAAGATGATTGATTACTTATTCCCTCTCATTTTTCTTTTTCCTTGTCAGTTGTTGCCGCAGTATCGGACGGCAAAAAGTATGAGTTAAAGGAAGATGGAATTTCTGTCGATGTTAAACTACCCATTAAACATTTATTGTCTAGGGAACTTCAGGTGACATCAGTAGTCCTTGGTGCTTTCCAAGTGCTTAGTACTTATTAGTTGGTAGTTATGACTTCTACTCATATATTATTTCGTTCATCCTTTGCAGCTCTATTTTGAGAAAATTAAAGATCTTGCATTGGATAAGTCTGATTCAGATCTCTTCAAACAAGCACTGTTAAGCCTGACGACAGATTCAGGACTCCACCCTTTAGTTCCTTATTTAATACGTTTCGTTGTTGTTGAGGTATCTTTGTACATGGTAGCTTCCTCTCATGATATATCCGCAAAAAGTTTCCGTTGATGGGTGTTAAGTTTCTCTTTCATGATCCAGGTTTCAAAGAATTTGAATAAGATCCATGTACTGTTTGCTTTGGTACGCATTTTACGAAGCATTATCGAGAACCCACACATTCATATAGAGTCTTATGTAAGTCTTGGTTGGCTATTTTATCTGTTACAATCTTGTCTGTTGGAAATTAACCTTATCTGAGACCTGCCTTGTCCAGCTACACCAATTGATGCCACCTGTTATAACCTGTGTTGTCACGAAGAGACTTGGGAGTAAAGTGACTGACAACCATTGGGAGATTAGGGATTTCGCGGTGAAACTGGTTGCTTCAATATGTAAAAGGTACAGATATGTGTGCTTTCTTCATCTTATATTCGTGCTTAAAGTAAAAGCAAAACGTCATTGCAAATTGTGGTGTGGCGCATGAGTGTATCCTATGATCCTATCCCAAATTTGTTTCTTTATTAATTTCTAATTGGGTGTATATGACCTAAGTTGATATTTTCGCAGATTCGGACATGTTTATCATAATCTGCAGCCACGTGTGACAAGGACCTTGCTTCATGCTTTTATGGACCCTAAAAATACTTTGCCTCAACATTATGGTGCTATTCAAGGGCTAGCTGCTCTTGGGTCTAGTGTGGTATAATCCACTATCTTCCTGTATGATGAGTTATTTTCCATGCCTAAGACTGTTTTCTAATTAGAATGTTTGAAATAAAGCATTATTTTTCTGAATGAAACAACTTTGTATAACATGCCCATTTTAGCAATTTATTTATCTGTACACACTTTTGTTGAACAGATAGATTGGTCTTCTGAAATGAGCCTCTTTTAGCAACTCATCATCTATATATATATATATATATATATTAATCTTGTAGGTTCGTTTACTTATACTACCGAATCTCGAGCTTTATCTGCAACTTCTAAAGCCAGTAATGATGCTTGAAACTCAAAAGAATGAGGTGAAAAGGAATGAGGCTTGGCGTGTGTATGGAGCACTGCAGGTGAGCTTTTCATTTGGTGGTGATTGCGTTACGTTGAACTTTTCCCTAGCTAGAATAAAATTCTGGAGACTCAAAAGATAATTATTACCTCTCCAGTGTGCGTCCGGTCTATGTATGTATGAGCTCCTGAAGAAATCCCGGATTGTGCTTTCTCCCCCAAGTCATTCCGTATGGAAGATTAATTGGAAGGTTGTAACTGCAAGGCCAAGTAAGTTTTTCCCTGAGCCTTCCTGTACCATTAGCTATGCAAACTGCCTTGCTGTATCATGTTGCATATTAATTCAAGAGGATTGGACAACTGGTTGTAGGAATCTATGATTTTGAAGGGTTGTTTGTTCTAGTTATTCCCCTTGTGAATTATAGTACATCTGTTGGAAGGCTTGATTTGTACATGTTTCACTAAAGCTACCTGAAGAAAATGGGAGGAATTTTTCCTTCCCTTGTTTTTCTGGGTAGACTAGCAGCTAGCTAGGTGTTTATACCATGTCAATCGGATCGTGACTGGCATTTAGTACTAGGGTTTAGGTTGACAGTAAAAAAATAAAACAAAAACTCATTTGACACATGTAAACATCTTACAAGTTTAGGGTAAACACCCGAAGAATTAGCCTTCCAGTGTAAAAACTCACCCGAAATTTAGTTGTTTACAATGAAAAAAAGTGACCCAAATAATAATTTCACTCTAATCACGTCTTTGTTTCTTAACGGGTGAACAAAATCCTCTCTATGAGGGAGGGGATCGGAGAGTGGTGAAAGGTAAACCATTCAGTTACCTTTAATCCCTTTTTATGGGTGTCTAAGTCAAGGGTTTAGTGTTCTCCATTCCATTCGTTTCCTTTCCTTTCCTTTCCTGCCATCTCCATCTATCCTACCGAATATATGTAATGAGAGATTGTAACTTGTTTCTGTGTGATATCTTTTCAGATAAAAGGAAAGCGAGTTCAGACCAGTTGGTGCAGCAGCAACCCCCACAAAAGAAGTTAGCAACAGAAACCACAATGCAAATCAACCGCTCAGGAGGAATGGTGGTTAGTGGGTTCTCCAATACTATTGGAAGCTCGAGTCTTGGGAGAATATCCAGACACTTGGTACCAAATGAGAACATGTCGGGGGGAAGTGCAGCAGCCAACGTCTTATCACAGGCTTGGAAAGATGATTTGAACGCCGGACAGTTGCTTGGTTCACTTACTGACTTGTTCAGTGAAGGCATGTTTGCCTTCACACCCAAGTCTGAGTTGTGCATGTTCCTGTGAGAATCTCTAAAGTTAGTAGTAAGCTCATCTCATACCATCCCGGTAGCAATCAAGTTGTAGCTTGTTTATTTGTTATTATGAAATATGAATGTAATTATTTTCTTATCGTAGTCAATTTGTTAGGGAATAAATATCATAACAGACGATTCCTACTTGAATGTTTAGAGCATGTTTGGCTGCTGTAATAGGCATAGAATGATAGTTTTGGAATGTTTAATAAGATGTTTATGAATTCGGAATGGTCCTAGCATTCCAGGCTTATAAGGAATAAGCATGATAAGATTCATCGAATTGTGCGTTAATCGAGGGAATTACTCATCAAAATTCATTTTTTTGTAAAACGTGGATGTCTTTCCTCGATTGATGATACGAATGATGTTGATT
Source organism: Chamaenerion angustifolium (assembly GCA_946814005.1). NCBI lineage: Eukaryota > Viridiplantae > Streptophyta > Magnoliopsida > Myrtales > Onagraceae > Chamaenerion > Chamaenerion angustifolium. Next base: position 25,380,608 of record OX328266.1, read on the forward strand.
ATGATAGTTTTTTAATGTTTACGTTGCATCTGAAACTCATTTTGTGTCAATGTGTATTAAGATGTATACATATAATTTAATAAATGATATATTATTATTATTTTTTTAAATGTATTTTGTAGTTCATATATAGGAACAAGATAATTAATAAAAACAAACCATAAAAATTTGGATTTAGTAATGAGTAGCAATTGATGCCACATAGATTATGACTAACCGCGTCATTAACTAACATTATCAAGTGTTTTTAATGGTGGATTGGTCTCTCGTTATTAAATACATGTGTTTTAGTGTAACATATTTGGGTGCTAGTACAATTATATAGTAACAAAATTATGTGTTTTAGTATTGATACTACTAAGTGTCTGCAATCATTGCTTTCGGTGTTACTAAATATTTTTTGAGGTCCAAACATTAGTGACGAAGTCATTTAGTGACGGCATATTGTCGTGAATAACGTCCGTCCACACCTTTAGTGGAGAACCCAATTTAGAGTAATTTTTTGTCATCGTTAATGATTAGTGACAACATTTCGACTCTCAATAGCGACTTGTGACCGACATTGTAGACTAATTTTATTGTAGAGAGCGAATTTGGTATATTCGCCTCAACAAAGGGTGAGTCTGATGAATGGCGAACCAATTCATCATCTCCGGTATTATTTCTTCCACTCAAATAAACAGGTGTCAACTAACATGACCTTGCAACTTATATAGTGATCAATCAGAACCTATCACACCCTTCTTTGAAAATTTGTCTTCTAAAAACGTTGTGTCTTGTGATTCGAATTCGGTTACACTCTCACTTCACTGCTCGGCTATAAATACATATCCCTTGAAGGTTTCAGAGTAATCAACAAATGTGATCTTCTCTCTAAGTTCAATTTTCCAAAAATTCGAGAAATTATGGGTGTAAGTGACGCACCCCAAGGGCGCATATGACAAATGTGTTAAATAGATTGTAATATATAGTAGAGACAAATATGAGGAGAACTATCTAGATGTATTAAGAATCATTTCAATGCATTGCTTCACTTAGAGATGCATTGTTGTCAATTTGGGTTATGACCATTAGGATAAATCCAAAATGTGTCATATTATTGCAAACGTTCCTTACAAGCCTAGGAGCAAACTATTGACTGAGGCTACCAAGACAATCACATCATTCAAAAGTCTTCTTCTCACTAGTCTCCATTATATCCTAAGAGTTTCTTCAAGAGTTCAAAATGGAGATTTTGAAATTGTTATTCAAAATCTTCACGCAGTCATACTTGGGATTGATTTGTCGCATAATCCCATTAGCAAGCTCCAATTGAGTGGAGACAAATATTACTCTAAGAAAATTGTCATTGTGATAAGTTTCGACCGCAACGACTATTCTCCAGATCTCCACCTCCACTATACCTTACAATCTTCGTGTGATATTAGCAATGAAGATCACTTTGGATGCGGCTTTTAAAATGATGAATCAAGACTTTGTGAAATTTGACAAGTTTGATGGAACCAATTTCACTCGTTGGCAAGACAATATGAAATTCCTTTTGTCTGCTTTAAAGATCTTTTACACTCTAAGTCCAAACCTTCCTCCGATCCCCGAGCCGACGGAAGGTGAAAATGAAGAAATCAAAAGACAATGACTAAAGTACGAAGAAAATGAATTGGTTGGTCAATGTCATATCCTCAACACCCTCTCTGATAATTTATATGACCCCTTCATATCAATCAAATCAACCCACGAAATATGGAAGGCATTGGAGAACAAGTATTTAGCGAAAAAACAAAGGACAGATAAGTTTCTTACCATAAAGTTCCTGGAGTTCAAGATAGTTGGTAATATATCTGTCATGGATCAAGTGCATCAGTTGGAGATTATGATAAGTAAGTTAAACGAATTAAAAGTTGATATCTCCGAATCTTTCAAAGATGGAGCAATAATTGCTAAGCTTTCCATATGTTGGAGCTATTATCAGAATAAACCTCATCACTCATCTAATAAGTTTACTATGGAGCAATTGCATAAGCATTTGCAAATTGAGGAAGAAGCTTACTGTTGATTTTGGGGGATTGAGTCGCCCATTAGTGGGAGTCCATTCTAATAAGCGCATTATTGGATACTGCCCCAAACCATTTCCTTTATTTATGGGGATGCTCAGGGTTGGAAAACCTGATGACGATGATGTTCTCCCGCCCTACAGTTTAGACTGAGGTAAGTAGTTGTGGAAATCTAGGTCACTGCCCGTTAACCCGTGGCATGACCTCCATGTTTGACAGACCGTGATCCCAACCTCGACAGATCTGCTTCCGCTTTCGCTAAGGCAATCGTTAAAGGAAATAACTTAAATATGTGTTATGTTGTGCCCTAATCGTTCAAGAAGTTTACTGTGGAGCAATTCAATTGCGTAAGCTTTTGCGGATTGAGGAAACATTCTCATTCGTCTAGGTAAGCGAGGAATTAAAGGGGATAATACTCATAATAGATAGAACCTAGTGAAGAAAAGTATATCAAAGATAAAAAAGGAACAAGTAGAAAATAAGAGAAAGCGAGTATATCGAAGATAAAAAAGAACATGTAAAAAATAAGAGAAAACGTGATGATACCATTAACACCAAAGTCCAAACCACACCACGCCCAGTAATACCACTAAGAAAAGAAATTTGGCAAGTGGTTGGATTGATGGACTAAGACGTTTCTGTGTATTTGGAGGCCTGGTATAGTTTCTACTGCAGCAAAAGTTCTTGTGGACATGGTCTGTCCTGCGCGTTGAACTCTGACATGCTGATGCTCCAACCAGTTGCTGCCGTTGTCCATTTGAAGTGTCGTCCTTGCTTTCGTCTTTCTTGTTTAAAAGTTGTCCACTCAAATTTATCCACGAGTGGCGTCCATAAATATGTTGCTGAATCTGCAAGAAACAGCAACGAACACAGCAGCTTAGTCGTCTACTACAACACCCAGATCACGAAGAATGGAAGGGAAGGCGACATCGAAGCAGCTGAGTCTTTATTCAGAAGGATGCCTATCAAGACTACAGTTTCTTGGACTGCCATGCTCACAGTTTATGCAGACAACGGACAGATCCATAAAGCTCGGAAAGTGTTTGATGAAATGCCTGAAAGAAGCACTGCATCATACAATGCGATGATCAGTGCTTATATTCGAAACGATTGTAATTTAAGAAGTGCTTTTCAATTGTTTGTCCAGATTCCTGATCCTAATGCTGTGTCTTATGCGACTATGATCACTGGTTCTGTTAAGGCAGGACTGGTGGATGCTGCCAAGAGATTGTATTCGGAGGTGCCGGTTAAGTGGAGAGACCCAACCTGTTCGAATGCACTGATAAATGGGTGCTTGAAAGCAGGTGCATTTGAAGAGGCACTTGCAGTTTTCGAGGTTATGAAGCAGAGGAATGTAGTGTCTTTTAGCTCTATGATTGATGGATATTGCAAGAGAGGTAGCGTAGCTGATGCTAGAGAATTGTTTGATAAGATGCCACAGCGAAATGTCATTTCTTGGACATCAATGATTAATGGGTACTTAAAGATGGGTGATCTAGAAAATGGGTTTCAGTTATTCTCAAATATGAGAAAGGACAGAGTAGTTGGAGTAAACTCTACTACACTCACTGTCGTGATTGAGGCGTGTGTTCATCTTGACCATTATCTAGAAGGAACACAGGTGCATTGCTTAGTTGTCTTGTTGGGGTTTGAATTTGATGTATTCTTATGTAATTCGTTGATCAACATGTATGGTAGGTTTGGTTCTAATGATGCAGCAAGCAGGATATTTCACTCTATGACTAGAACAGATATAGTCACTTGGAATTCTTTGATAGCTGTGTTTGTTCTGAATGATGAGTCGGAACAAGCTTTCATACTTTTCAACAAGATGCCTGTAAAGGATGCAATTTCCTGGACAACAATGATATCAGGTTTTGCTGGAAGCGGAATGATGCAGAAGTCCATTGAGCTATTTGAAATGATGCCAGGTAAAGACCACATTGCTTGGACCTCCATCATAACTGGTTTTGTGAGTAATGAGGAGTATGAGGAGGCACTCCATTGGTTCATGAAAATGCTAGAGCAAGCTGTTAGACCGAATCCCCTTACAATTAGTAGTGTACTCAGTGCTTCAGCTGGATTGGTAATGCTAAACCAGGGACTGCAGATTCACACTCATGTCGTGAAGAGCGACTTTGAAAATGATGTTTCCGTTCAAAATTCATTGGTTTCTATGTATTCAAAATGCGGACATATAGTCGATGCCTGCAGGATATTCTCGGGAATTATCACGCCAAATGTTGTGTCGTATAATACCATTATCACTGGGTTAGCCCAAAATGGATTTGGCAAAGAAGCTCTGGGATTATTCAAGAAAATGCGAGAGGAAGCTCAAAAGCCTAATGATATCACCTTTCTTGCTGTTCTTTCAGGTTGCTGCCATGCAGGTCTTGTCGAAGAAGGCTGGAGTCACTTCAATTCAATGAGACATAAGCACGGTATAGAACCTGAAGCGGACCACTATGCATGTATGGTTGATCTCCTATGTCGAGCTGGACTGTTGGATGAAGCCGTCCATTTAGTTCGATCCATGACTTTCAAGCGCCATCCTGGTATTTGGGGAGCACTTCTCAGTGCTAGTAACAACTATCAACGCTTAGATATTGGAGAGATTGCAGCTCAAAACCTGATAAAGCTGCAACCCAATAATGCAACCACATATGTTGTCTTGGACAATCTGTACCATGGTACCGATAGAAACAACACTATAAGAGTAGCCCCAAAAGTTAGAAGAGTGAGAAAGATCCCTGGGTGCAGTTGGACATATGCAAAAGATAGTGTTGTAGTGTTCATGGCTGGAGATAAATCCCATTCAGATATCGCGGAGATCAGAGCTATGTTGCTGGCAATCAGTAAAGAGATGCTGACTGCCTACATGGATGTAGCATATTTATTGGTCTCTTCCTAAGTTTGTTGCTCCTTTGATTGTATCTGCTAGTAGTGGCAGTGGAGTGAAGTGGAGTTGTTTGGTGCGTTCGGTACAGCTTCAGTTCTCTCCAAGAAAGAAAGAAAGAATTGATCTTTCAAATCCAACCTCCTTTTTCCCTCTGACTGTTCGTTCCCTCTTTCTCTTTATATTTACAGATCTCCAACCGTGTTAGATCTTCTTGATTCACCAACACCCTGTGTAGGAGGAAGTTGGAGCTAACCTCTCTTTAGAGAGGAAAAATGATGCCCACCAAATTTTGGTCTTCCCGGATTTCCATGCAAACAGGGACGAAGCCAAGATGTAGAATCAGTGGGGGCAAACCGACAAAATATATAATAATTTTTCTAATTAAAATTTATAATTGTTCTCGACGAATTTTCATATTCTGAAAACATAATAAAATTCTATCATTATCAATAATACAAATATATCTTTTCAATAAGCGTAACTAAGCAATCGTTCATCCAAGAGTCAACCATCTTGTTTCGCAATCTATTCTTCACAATTTTCATCGCTGAGAAAATTCGTTCAACAGAAGTAGTGCTAACTGGCAAGATCAATATCAACTTCACGAGCAAATACACCAATGGGTACACAATGTCTTTTATTTTCAACCAACTTTTGAGAGAGTTCGTCAATTCCTTTGAGATTTAGAAACTCAACACTTGACTTCATATCAAAGATAAATCTATCAAGTTGTTTGGCAAGAATATGAAGATCACCGTAAAATAAATCTGAGGGATAAAATTGGGCGAGGCGAACCAACTTCTCATTGTCAAAAGTTGCAAAAGAATCAACTGGATTCAAACAAGCCACATATAGAAGCAACTCAGTATTAACCTCATTAAAACAGTGATTGAGTTTCTACAGTTGCCAATCACGATTTTAGTACAAATACACGGCTTGGAGACCCAAGCGATTTTAGTACAAATAAATACACGATTTTAGTACAAATTAATTATATTAAATAATACACGTCTTCTTGGAGACTCAATAGTAATGAATTGTATATCACTATAACTTTGAGTAAATCACGACTACTTGGACTCAATGAAGTTGTCTCACGGCTGAATTTTAAAACTATGACCCAAAATCAAGGTATATCACGGCTGCCCAAAACTATGACCCATTTAGCAACTCAATATGTTATTATTTATTTGTACACAAACCCTAATCAGTAATCACTAATCAGCAAAACACATACACAAGCAGAAGCAGCAACCATGACTCTTCTTAGTTCCTACGACGTGAAGGAATAATCAACCAATTGACCAAGTAAGCAACGTCTTATTCTCTTCGACTCTTCCTACGTCTTAACCTTGTAGGCTATAGTCGATTTTTCTAAATCTGAATTCTATCAATTACAAAAGCAGTATATGAACCGATCAAGACAAAAGAAGGTACCTTTCATATTGATTTCGAGTTTTCTACGATTTTGGAATTGAAATGTGAGACAACTTCTTCGTCTGCTGATTCAGTTTGTTTCTGCCTTCTGCCTTTGTAAACACCTGATTTTGGCTCGGGGTCAAAATACATTACGCAAGGAACCGAGCCGAGAAAAAATCGAGATAGAAAAAACGTTGTACATATATATACATATTACACTGAAAGTAATGTGTATTATATATAATACATACTACTTTAGGTGTAATATGTTTTATATATATACACACAAAAAAAAATACTCACAAGAAGACATATTTTCTTTCGCCAAATTGAAGAAAGCATCCATCTCTTTTCATTATCATGTGTATCATCCATTCTTCCACTTGCATATATTCTTATCTTATACCACAATGGTCATTTTAGGCATTTGTGAAAGTTATGGGGGGTTTCAGTAAAAATATAAATATTTTCAAAAATGACTTAGGTCATTCCCAAACTTTGATAAAGGTTACAACTCGGTCCTTGGACTCTCGGGTCATTTTGGGACATTACCGAGTGTTATAAACCAAACCAGAAAGATTTTGGGCCATTTTGCAATTTTTAAAAGTTTTTTTTTCCAAATCAGCTCGAATTTTTAAATTATTACATTTTGGTCCCTAAACTTTTCTGCACATCCCATAACTTCTCAAAGTATTACAAACTAGTTCAATGTGTTTTATATCTTCAAAACCATTTGTATACGTTTGAAACGTTTAAAATAACCCCAAAGTTAAACCACCCTTTTGAACACGATTAACTTTATTATCTCTTGTTTATTTATTTTAAATTAACTCAAAAAAAAAATTCTTGTACATTGTTAATTAAAAAAAATGCATGTATGGCCAAGCTTGATCAAAATGGGCAATTCAGGTAAATTGCTAAAATAAGTTCAAAAGCAAACAAAAGTACAAAAATGACGGATTATGAGCTAGCGAACTCTTAAGACGTAATCAAAACCCCTAAATCGATTATCTGGATGTAGACATTTCCAAGGCCTAGGATGTTAACTCCCTGTACCCTAGGCAAATTTTAGGATTCTGATTAGCCTTTAATTAATCGGTGGCAACTCTTTCATTATTCAGTTTGGTTGATGACCCCAATCGACCGAACCCGTCATTCGCCAAGACTCAACATTTTTCAAGCGAAACAAATAAAAAAAATTCAAAAGGGTTGGGGAAAGTCGTTTCCGACATCCGACAGCCTTCGTGTGCTGAATAGTCAATAGAGACAACTTTTTTCTTGTAAATTTATATTTTTCTTGTAGGAGAATGCGCCCGGAGCGGTTTGGACCGCCGACACGCACCCAAAAAAACTCAACTCAATTGAAAAAAACTTTTGTCATATATGCAATCAAAGTCTACGAATGGAATGAACAGAACATGCAAAATTTTCAAAACCAATCATACATGATCAATTGTGTATTCATTATTCTTACTATGGTATTTTGTAATTAAGTTTCCGAGAAGCCACACGACATTCAACAAGTCCAGCACCTCAAGACACACAAACGGAGCCATGATTCATGTGAAGTTCGTTCCCTTGCGTAAACCCAAGAAGCATCCAAGTGAATTAATCTTAGAACACTACGTGTTAAAGTACATGACCGACTATATAGAGATACATGTTGGTGTTGTTCAGAATGGTGAACGAGCAATCGTTATCGATGATATGGGTGCTAATGGAGGAACTTTAATCTGCTGCAATTCAACGTGTCAGAAAATTGTGATTAAGCTGAATCAAGAGAGGTGACATGCTGGAGCTAGTATTGTTTGAGAATCAAATTGCAATTGTCCTCTCTCCAGCTCATTCTCGAGATTTCCTAACCTAGTTCACCCGAATCGCGTTGCGAGAACGCAGACGACGTGCCTCAAGAGATTTATTACATAAATCGGAGGACCCCAGATTACCAGCAGGTACTCCGATCAAGCTCCGGTCAAACATGAGAGACAATTGCAATTAAGAAGGTTCTTCAGGATAAACGTTACTTGTGGAATACTTCCCTAAAAGGTACTATTTTTTTCGATGGAGCCTGACTGATGTGTACCCGATGTGAGGAAGCCAACATGAAGCTACAACCGGACCAAATGGACGAGCTTCTGCGGCAATGAGAAAAATGAAGACTGACAAATTTTCAATTACACTCAAAATTACAACACAGTCTGTTCAACATGGTATCAGAGACATAATTCTTGATCAAGTAACAGATCAATCGACTCTTCCTTCATCATCACCATCTAACAGTTGGCCAAGACGACATTGCAATTTGGAACACAAAATAAGCAGAGACCAAATTGTATAAGAAATTAATAGGAAAAATAATACGAATAGGAAAATTATTATATTTGTATGTTACAAGGCCTGATATAGCATATTTTGTTCAGTCATTGAGTCAATATATGCAGAGTCCAATTCAATCACACTTAGATTCAGTGTAATTAAGTATGTAAAACAGCAACCTAGGTTAGGTATATTATTATCTGTTAATGACAATTTAGAAATTTCAGCATTTTGTTATTCAGATTGGGGAAGTTCTATTGAGACTAGGAAATCAATCTATGGAAATTGTATTTACCTAGGAAGTTCACTTATTTCTTGGAAAGTTGAGAAATAAGCAACTGTTTCTAGAGTTTCGGCTGAAGCTGAATATAGGAGCATGGGTTGACAGTGTCAAAGATCATTTGGCTAAGAGGTTTGTCATATGAGTTAGGGTTTGGTCTTTCAAAACCAGTTACATTATTTTGTCATTATAAAGCTACGTTACAAATTACATCTAACCCAATGTATCATGAACGTACTAAACATATTGAAATTGACTGTCATTTTGTTAGAGAACATATAAATGCAGAGACAATTAAAACAGGTTTAATACGATCATCAGACCAACTTGCGGGTGTGTTCACCAAGGCATTATCAAGACAGCAACACGAGTATCTAATCAAGAAGTTGTTCATGAATGACATTTACGAGTCATCAACTTGAGGGGGAGTGTTGGAGGATAAGCTAATGTGTTTAAGGGTCTTATTGTATTTTTATTATTTAGGACTATTAAGTAAATATAAGAGTTTAAGTCTATAATCGTATTAATTAGGAAGCTTCTAGCGAAAGCTTGAATGTTGTCGCTAGGGTTCCTATATAAAGGAATGTGTGCAAAATATTTAATTCAGTCTCTTAATATACATTCTTCAATTTTCCACGCAACCTCTTCTCTTTTACCTGAAGTTTGTTCATCTCCTCTCTATTGTTCGTCACACACAAACATGATTCATGATCAAACCATGAGAAGATGATATTGTTCTTCACTACTTTTACTCCAAGACACCAAACACTTTCAAAGTAATTTGGTTATTTAAGTAAGGGTTTATAGTCCCAATGAACCATGATTTTTTACCATATTATTAATACACCACATCTATTGTTTTGTGAACCTAAATACTTTAGAGTGTTATTATTTGCACCATCGTTACTATTTTATCAATTTTGTCTGTTAAATCCGTCAAAATAACAATTGTGCCCTCCTGATCATCTTCATATAATCTTCAACACTAATTCAAATACAAAATGCATATTAAATTTTGAAATCAACTCAATTATTATGTGACCCCAGTGGACGATTACTCCAGATATACTAATATTTACATCTTGAGGTTTATGGCTAAATCGAAAGAATGTTCTTGAAATACAAAGTTAGAAAATCAATTGGACAAGAAAATTTAAAGGTTTAGGTATGATATTTAAGGTGAATGTAATACTAATTTTCTTAAGAGTTTTTGTGTTAATGACTATATTATACATAAATTTAGCGAATCATGTACGCCTGAACAAAACAAAATAATTGAAAGGAAAAATAGGCATCTTAGAAAAATGATAATGTTACGCTTCTTAGTTCAAACATATCTAACATGGTGGAGAAAGTAATTTTGTCTCCCTATTATATTCTGAATAGGGTACTTCATAGAACAATATTTAAGACCTTTTATGATTTATTGAAAGGTTTCTACTCTATCTTGAAATACTTAAGAGTGTGTTTGTTTATTTGTATGGGTGTAGGGGTGGGTGGGCTGGTGGGGGTTAACCAAAGTAGCATTACACAATTTTAAAAGGATTAATATTAAACTTAAAGTTGTTGAATGCGTCTTCATTGTTTATTCTCAAAATATCGTTGCATATACATTGAATTTAGGGATGTTTGCATTCATTCTCTGAGCATGCTTTTCCTAAGAAAAAGACAGTTGAACATGTCTCTTTGCATATGTTGAAGTTTTTGTTGTTGATACTGCTCTTGTATGTTCTTTTAAATATGTGAATGATAACGCTGTTGAATTAGAACCTAGTTATATTCCTGAATTTATCAAAGCTTTCTTATTTGAGGATTTCATATTGATACTCTAATCAATCAAACCATGTCAATTTATTTTATCGAGGAAGATTATAAAATCTATGAATGTTATGGCCCGTGCATAGCCAATCACCTGGATATCAACCCACCACCTTGACAACAGCAAACCAAATAAAAAGCTTCTCCAATAAGTGCATCGTCATCCTTCCTTGCTGGCGTAGAAGGTTCTTCTGTTAGTGAGCCTAGGGAATTTCCAAATAAGATTCTATATATGTAGGGACTTGTGTAGTAGATGGTTTCCATGCTGTGATTGAATACAAATTTTGTCTACATTCTCTCTATTCTGGTATCAGTGTGTATCATTGGTATTCAGAGCCAACTCACCCCTCTTCCCTGTGCATTCTCCCCCCCCCCCCCCCCGACGAAATGTTTTCTTCATTCTTGCACCTCCCCTCACCTTCTCATGGCAACAGAGACCCGTTGGCAACAGAATGACCGTGCTCTGGCCACTTTGCAATAGGCAGTCGAAGGCCACAATACTATGCTCGATGAAATCAAAGCCACGATGAATGGAATCTTAAAGCATTTCGATTACTATCGACAGAAAGGAGTCGTACCTGGTGTGGATGGTGAAACCGACGGCAGCTCCCAGCCCAACAACTCTTAGTCGCACAGTTAGACTGGATGCCCCTTCCGCTTCAGACGGATGGATTTTCCGAAGTTCCATGGTAATGACGTTGTAGGTTGGCTCTACCGCTGTGAGCACTTCTTCAAGGTGGATAACTTGCCGGACGATCAGAAAATCGATTTCGTCACCATCCATGTTGAAGATGACGCACTTCTTTGGCATCAAACATTTGTTAAACTGAAAGAACTACAAGGCTCGCCACTTACTTGGACGGATTATTCAACCGCAATCCAAGCTCGTTTTGGCCTAAGCGATTTCGACGATCCTATGATCGACCTCAGGAACCTTCAGCAAGAAGAGTCGGTCATAGAGTATTATCGGCAATTCTCGACACTCTTTCACCACATACAGCTCAGGGACCCGTTGACAGAGAAGCAGGCCCTCATCCACTTCATCGGTGGTCTTCGACCGGAGTTATAGGGTCTGATTCGCATGTTACAACCGAAGACCCTTTATGATGCCTTCTCTTTAGCTAAGCTCCAGGAAGCTACTCTGAGCCTGCAACATGCACCACCGAGACCACACTCTCCATCACTACCACCCCCGCATCAACCACCACCCAAGCCGCCACAACATGGTACCCCGCAATGGAAGAACGCAGGATCCCGCACCAGCCGCATTCTGTTGAGTAAGGAGATTGCGGATAAGCGGGCAAAGGGGCTCTGCTTTGGATGCGACGAGAAGTTCGCCCTGGGCCACCAGTGTAAGAAACAACATATCTTCATGCTGGAAGTGGATGAAGAAGAGACACCTGCAACAGAGGAGGCTTCACTCCAAGATCCATTGACAGACAACCCGGTCATTTCATTGCACGCGATCACCGAGACTGTTGGGGGCTCCACAATTCGTGTAACGGGATCGACAACGGGGAAATCACTACATATTCTTGTCGACTCAGGTAGCACATATAATTTTTTGGATATTAGCATTGCTCGAACACTGGGATGCCCTGATATGAAGTTGCCACCATTGAATGTAGGGATGGCCAATGGACAAATTTTTCCCTTTAATCTAGCTTGTCATGGGTTTCAATGGAATTTACAGGGTCGAACTTATTCAGCGGACGTTTTGTTGATTCCATTATCATCGTTCGACTTAATTCTGGGTGCTCAATGGTTGTCGCGTTTTGGCGATGTAGTCATGAATTTTAACAAACTTTACCTTAAGTTCTATGATGGTGAACAACTCTGTGAGCTATACGGCAGTAGGTAGGTAGCCGCGAGCATTCTGTCGTCATCTCGGATGAACAAGTTGCTGGACAAGGAGAAACAGGTGGCGTCAATTCACCTGTGCAGTTTGGCCATTGCTGCAGCAGACATTACAGGTCCTTCGGTGGATGCTCTTACACCACAACCATTCCTGCATTATTAAATGAATTTGAAGATGTTTTTTTCTGAACAGACACGTCCACCTCCGCAGCGCGCAATAATCCATGAAATCACTCTTCCACATGGGACTCAACCGATTTCAGTTCGGCCATATAGATATCCGAACATTCAGAAATCAGAGATCGAGAAATTAGTGGGTGAAATGCTGCAGAATGGAATCATTCAACCGAGCACGAGCGCTTTTGCAGCTCCCCTTGTCCTTGTCAAAAATAAGGACGGGTCTTGGCGATTTTGTGTCGACTATCCCAAGCTTAATGCGACCACAATCCGAAATAAGTTTCCCATTCCACCCGTTGAGGAGTTAATCGATGAACTTCACGGTGCTTCAATTTTCTCAAAACTGGACCTCCGCTCCGGTTATCACCAGATCAGGATGAGGGAAGAAGATATTCACAAAACCGCATTTAGGACTCATGAAGGCCATTATGAGTTCCTCGTAATGCCGTTTGGGCTTACTAATGCACCAACAACCTTTCAAAACATGATGAACTCTATTTTAAAGCCATTTCTCCGGGATTTTGTATTGGTGTTCTTTGATGATATCTTGATTTATAGCTCGGTTATACGCACCCACGAACATCACTTGCGGGCGGTTCTCCAAAAGCTGCGTGAGCATTTCCTATTTGTGAAGTTGAGCAAGTGTTCCTTTGGAGGTTCGAAAGTTGAGTATCTCGGGCATTTTGTCATGGGTTCAGGCGTTTCAACAGATCCATCAAAAGTGGAGGCGATTACCAACTGTCCGATTCCAACAACGATACGTCAACTTCGGGGAATTTTAGAATTGGCCGGCTATTATCGCCGTTTTATCCAAGGTTATGGCTCATTATGTAAACCACTCACGGAGCTCCTCTAGCGTGATAAAATACAGTGGAATCCAGCCGCAGAGCCTGCGTTTATCAACCTCAAAAATGCCCTCCGCACAGCTCCGATCCTAGCTCTTCCTAATTGTGGTGGAAACGGACGCATCCGCAATTGGAATTGGTGCGGTACTTATGCAAGGTGGACATCCTATAGCTTTCATAAGCAAGACCTTTTCTTCTCATCACCAAGCCCTCTCGGCCTACGAGAAGGATCTACTTGCCATTCTCTTTGCTATGAAGAAATGGCATTATTATCTGATCGATCACCATTTCATCATCCGCACCGATCAAGAAAGCCTCAAATTCCTTCTCGAGGAAAAGGTATCCACCCCACTTCAACACACTTGGCTGGCCAAGCTCCTCGGGTTCGACTATGAAATTGAGTACAAAGCTGGCAAAGAAAACGTGGTCGCCGATGTGCTGTCTCGAATTGGTGAATGCTCTGTTGCAGCAGTTTTTATTTCGGGTCTTCCACCGATCTTCATGCCACGGATTGCTGCAAGTTGGGAAGGGGATCTGACATGTCAGCATCTGATCTTAGCTCTCCAAAGGGGTACAGGTCCAGCAAACTTCACTTGGAAGGGGGACAAGTTATGGCGCAAAGGCAAACTTGTGATTGGGGCTGACAACACTTTAAGAACTAAACTGCTGGAGCTTTTTCACACTTCGACCGTGGGAGGTCATTCAGGTGTCCATGCCACGACCCAACGCTTGACATCGCTCTTTTATTGGAAGAGCACTAAAAAGCAGGTCCGTCAATTCATCAGGGACTGTGAGACGTGTCAGCGCAATAAAACTGAGACCACGACCTCGCCTGGCCTACTACATCTGTTGCCTCTCCCAACTGGTATATTCACTGATATATCCATGAATTTCATTTCCGATTACCTAGATCTCAAGGAAATAACGTCATTTATGTTGTGGTCGATCGCCTAACGAAGTACGCTCACTTTATAGCTCTCGTACACTCGTTTTCGGCCGCCACAGTCGCTCAGCTCATTTTGGACAATATTTATCGTTTTCATGGCCTTCCGCTAACCATAGTCAGTGACCTCAATCCCGTCTTCATCAACACGTTTTGGAAGCAACTCTTTTCTTACCAAGGGGTTGAGCTGCGCATGTCGTCGGGTTATCATCCACATACCGGCGGTCAAACTGAGGTAGTGAACCGGTATCTCAAAACGTATCTGCGATGTATGACCGGTGAACGTCCCAACACCTGGTGCAAATGGCTGCCGCTAGCTGAATGGTGGTACAACACGACCCCCCATTCAGTGATCCAGACAACTCCCTTCGCGGCTATATATGGGTTCCCATTAACTTTGCACATCCCTTACATACCAAGGGATAACTCTGTCATGGCTGCCGATCTTCTACTACGTAGCCGTGAGGATTTGATCCAACTGCTCAAGTTCCATATAACGCGGGCACAAAATCGAATGAAGCAGCAGGCCGATAAACACTGCACAGAGCGCCCGTTCGATGTGGGTGACTTCGTCTACCTCAAACTTCATCTGTATCGTCGTGCTTCAATGCGGTCACCAGGAGCCCAAAAGCTCCAGCCAAAATATTATGGTCCTTTCGCCATTGCCAAGCGTATTGGGGAGGTCGCCTACCAGCTCGCCCTACCACCACTTGCAAAGGTTCACCCAGTATTACATGTTTCATTGTTGAATAAAGCATGTGGTGACCACCATTCCATAGTGGACTTACCACTAGAGGCGGACGAAACACCAACTCCCATACCCCTAGCCATTCTGGAGAGCCGCACCACCAAACGGCGCAATCAAGCTGCACTACAACTTCTCATCCACTGGGAAAACTCGTCTCCAGCTGATGCCACCTGGGAGTATGCAGATGATTTTCATCAACGCTTCCCTGAATTTGACCTTAGGGACAAGGTTCTTCATTGGGGAGGCAATGTTATGGCCCGTGCATAGCCCATCACCTGGACATCATCCCACCACCTTGACTGTTGGAGAACTCTCGAATGGATTGTGGTTGAACTATCGAATGGTTGCTTGGATTATTCTGAAGTCGTGACGACACTTTCAGATTGAAACAATTTGGAGGCACCCAAACTTTCAATCGGATAAAATCAGAATACTGAACTAGAACTTGAGAAGGATTGTGAATGTTTGAGATGGAATTTTAGGACCTCCCCTATGATCAATTTATAGTGTTTGCCACACCCTTTGGAGAAGACACCACATCCTTTGGAAGAGACACAACACCCTTTGGCCATGGTATGTGTCATTTCAGCCATATATGTCCTTTGGATTCAAATTTTGGCTCCAAAACCAAAGGGACACCTTAGGATGATGACTTGGAGCCGAAGTAATTGCAATGGTTCAACCTAATACTTGGTTCTAAAGCAAGTGTCCAAAAACCGGGAATTTTGAGGTTAAAATGTTAAGTCATTAGTTCTAAAAATTCAAATTTACAATGAATTTTTAGAATAGTGACTTTATGAATTATAATAGCCAGGGGCGCTGCCCCTTTGACCCCCATTGCCTCATCTCTAATGAACTGATGAATCTCCGATACAATGAATCATAATATACTTAACACAAGCGTGCACTCTGCACCCTCCTAACTTGTTTAATGAGATAATATGATCCTGTTGGTCAACTAGTCAATCCAATTACACTAAAATATATATGGGACAGAAGTCGAATGACTTACAAGTCTTAGTCACTGTGGGGAGACAAAGCATTCCTATTTCTCTTTAGTATGATTCTGATCAATCGACGATTAAAGTAGCCAAGAACATTGCTTACAACAACAAAAGAATGCATATTCGCATTCGACATAGTGTGGTGAAGCATTTGCTAAAAAATTGCATTCCTGTCTTGGAATATGTGAACAATTCATGTTTCTCTTTATTGTGATTCGCAATCGGTGATTAAGGTAGCCAAATATAATTTTTACAACAACAAAAGATGGCATATCCACATTCGACATAGTGTGGTGAAACATTTACTAAAAAGTGGCATTGTTGTCTTGGAATATTGGAGATTCGAGAAATTAATTCACTTATCGTCGAGGGGATGAGGTTAAATCCCATGTATTAGTATATGAACTAGATTTCCCATCTCTATGACATCGTAGTATTATGTGTGGGGTTAGGTTTTGTTCTCTTATTGATTTCTATCACCTAATTTAGGTGGTGCTATAGTGACGGATTGGATAGATCATCGATCTAATGATATCCATAGTCTATTTTGAGTGGTTCTATATAAATGGATTTATATGAATAAATTATTTGAGTGTGAAAATGGGAAGACCGCCTTCTATTGAAATATTTATGGAATTTTTCCTTTAAAACTTACGAAATACAAGGTATGAGAGGGTGCTTTAGAATATGCGTGTTATTAACATATATTCCAAAATAATTATTGTGCATGTTGATTTTAAGGAGAAATATTTGTTGTGGGATCTTAATACAACTATAATTTGATTTTGTTTTTTTGTCAAATTATCGCTTTACTTGATGAAATAAAACGTTGTGATACACGATCATGGTTGTTCATACATACAATCATTTTCAACTAAACACGTAAAAAGAAGTGGAGGTCTTTCGACCCAATCATTTAGACTAACACCCCGTCTTGCTTGCTTTGCTATCCAATTCGCACATTCATTAGCCGTCTTTGGAATAGCTCGTCATTGCACTCGTTTGAGTTGCCCCGCTAGTGTTCAGATGTTGTTGATGATGTTTGCCGCCCTCCATTGTGTCGGCCCGTGTAGTAATTGTTGGTGGACTATTTGTGAGTCTGTCTCAATGATGATGTTTGGTCACCCCGATTGTATCGCTAGACGTACCCCTTCATGTATTGCCATGACTTCCATAGAATCGATGTCATCACTCCGGTACCGTCGGTTTAGTCCACCTTATTAGAGTATGAGACTCAAGCAAGAAGATTAGGGTCAGATTTGCATTATTGTCTTTGTCGAAGGGCTGTCCTGTAATTATTGTTGAAGGAGTCTGTTGCAATTAGATCATAGTTGTTTTCTATTTATTAAACTATCGGCTACTGTTGAAATCAGACTGTTTTGGTAAAGCAATAGGAATGAATTTCAGTACTGATTGTCTCTCGCTTTCTATTTACTTCTTCATTCCATCGTTTTCTCTAGATTAGGTCATCCTTCGAACATGGTATCAGAGCTCTAGCCACGATTCCTGGTATGTGCTCTGCTTGTCTTGTGTTCCTGGGCAATTTCTTGGCCAAGAAAGCAGCTTCTCTTATGCTGTCTTCCTTAGCTATGGATGCTCCTTCGTTTACTAGCTTCCGCATTTAGCTTCTCCTGTGTTTGTCTTGCTGTTCTTGGTTGCCGTTCTATCTATGCTTATCTTCAATAATGTTTCTCTATCTATGCTTATCTATGTTTTCTGCTATACTCTGATGTTTCTTGCTGAATAACCTTCGGCACCTTGCAAAGACAGACTTCACCTAAGTTTCTGTTCTTGGCAGTGCTTTTTGTTGGTGGTATTCTGCACCTGTGTGCTGCAATATCATTAACTCGGTTCAGATTGTTTCCTGCTATTACAGCTCCTTGTTTCTTCGTTTTTTTTTCTGTGATTCATGATGGATGATACCTCCCCAGTTTTTTCAAGTAAAAAAATCTCACTCCTTATAGGTGATGAGAACTTTCAATCCTGGAAACAACAGGTTTTACTTATTGTGAGGGGTTTCAACCTTGAACCACACCTTTTCGGAACTCTTGCTGTGCCTCAGTATATTGTTGATGCTGCTGGTAATAACACTCCTAATCCCGAATATAACAAGTTTATTCAGCGTGACAGCTCCCTTGCCTCCTGGCTTCTTGCGTCCATTTCTCCTTCTGTGAATCGATGTCTTCTTGGGTGTATGACAGCTTGCTCAATCTGGCAAAAGTTGCATAAGGTTTTCTCCTCTTCCTCCACTACTAGAATAATGAGTCTTTATGATAGGCTTAAAGTTCGTAAACTCATTCAACAACCTATGCGTGAGTACCTTACTGAAATTCAGTCCACTTGTGATAGCCTTGCAAGCTGTGGTCATCCCATTGAGGAAATTCAACAGATTTCTATTATTCTCAATGGGGTTAAGGGCCAGTTTGATAATGTTGCTGCTGTTATTCATGCTAGTCGTAACCCGTATGACATTGCATCTGTTTGTTCTGTTTTACTTGATGCTGAAACCCGTCAACGTGACTTGCTTTTTGACATTCCTCCCTCTGTTAATGTCATGACTAACCAATCTATTGCTGATGTGTTTACTGATAATCATACCAAGCTTAACCAGAACCCTACTCCCTTGACCACCCTACCTCAATCGGATGGGGTCCCAAACAATCGGCAGTTTCAAACCTCAAATCCTCAGTCTCAGTTTCAGGCCTCTACCCCTCAGTATACTGGTCGTGGTCGAGGTAGGGGTAGAGGTAATCCTGCCAACAAGCCGCAGTGCCAACTGTGTGGCAAGATCGGACATCTTGTGCACCGTTGCTATCAGAGGTTCAACATCAACTACTCTGGTGTTACTGCTCCACCAGGTAGTCCTATGACTGCTAATGTGTCTAACTGGACTGATTCCGGGGATGGTGCTGCTCACATACCATCCTCACCTGTAGCAGCCCACTATTCCCCAGCACCACCCTACCCCTCAGCTCAGCCCCACATAGCACCCCTGGCATCCCTAACCCCCTACCCTCAAATGCTGCTCCCCGAGTTCCCTGTCCAGAATCACTCCCATCAGCCCCTACATTATACCTCTCCCAACCCCACTCCACCTCTACCACAGTACCTTACTTACTCACCTACCCTAGGATCCCCGTCTCTTTCAGTCCCACACATATCACCTTACCTTGTGCAGCAAGCAGCCACCCCGGGACTGGTTCCATCAGGTTCTTCAGCCTCGGTCCCATCAGCCCCTCAAGCCCACTTAGCTCATGTTGCTCATCCTAGCCTCTCCTCAGCGGCCTGGTATCCTGATTCTGGGGCCACCAATCACCTCACCAACATTGCTCCAACCGCTGATTCCATCCCATACTCTGGCTCAGGTAAGATTATTGTCGGTAATGGCACTTCTCTTAAAATTTCAAATATCAGCAATTCTGTTATTCCTACTACTACTAGAACTCTTATGCTGACTAATGTTTTGCATGCCCCTCATGTGACAAAAAATCTTGTTTCTGTGTCACAGTTCTCCAAGGATAATAATGTTTACTTCGAATTTCACCCGACATATTGTGTGGTTCGTGATTCTCTGTCTCATCATGTCCTTCTGCATGGAGTAGAAAGTGCTGGATTGTATTGCCTTGATCTCTCCAAACTTGACACCTGTCTTCTGTCTAGTTCGGTGTCTAGGGTTAGTCCTAGTTTAAGTCAGTCGAATAATTCTGTGTGTGTTTCCGATGGTGTCTGTTTAGCTGCTCGTACCTTGTTATCTTCTAATATTTGGCATATGAGGCTTGGTCACCCCTCCTCTCAGTTAATGTCTCGAATATTCATTGTTAATAAAATTTCTGTTTTGAAATCAAGTGATCCTTGTGCTGCATGTGCTATAGGAAAAAGTAAGAAGCTTTCGTTTCAATCTTCCTCTTCTAAATATGATTGTCCTCTTGAACTTGTTGAAGTTGATTTATGGGGTCCTGCACCATACATTTCAAATGGCAATGTTTATTATATGAGTATTGTGGATGTTTACAGTAGATACACTTGGATATATTTTTTGAAAAACAAAAGTGAGGCAACCAAGCACTTTATTGATTTCCATCGTGCTGCTGAAAAGCAACTCGGTGTCATTCTTAAAGCTGTTCAAACAGACGGTGGTGGTGAGTTTAAACCCCTCTCGGTCTACTTGAAACAGCTTGGGATTAGTCACCGACTTACTTGTCCGCACACGTCGGAACAAAACGGGATAGTTGAGCGAAAACACAGGCATATTGTTGAGCTTGGCCTTACTCTTATGGCACAAGCCTCCTTACCATTTCACTATTGGAGTGATGCTTTCTTTACAGCTGTGTTTCTTATTAATAGACTTCCATCAACTGTTCTGGATAACATTTCACCTCATCAAATGCTATTTAAGAAACAACCGGATTACTTGTTCCTTAAGGTATTTGGTTGTCTCTGTTTTCCTCATGTTCGGCCTTACAATTCTCACAAGTTTGATTTTCGGTCTACTCCATGTGTGTTTCTTGGTTATTGCTCCAATCATCATGGTTATAGGTGTTTAGATGCTTCGGGTAGAATATATGTCTCTAGGCATGTTGTGTTCCATGAATCAACTTTCCCTTTTGCTGATCATGCTGGCCCTTTTATGAAATCTGCTGCGGTCAAAAACACTGACACTTCACTTCCCTTCTTTATGCCTTTTGATGCTTCTCTCCTAGACAATGCAGGTGTGGCTGACACACAAATTCCAGATTCGCAGCAGCTATCAGGTTCTGTTCCTATTCCCTCTTCTATTTCCTCTCCACTTCAAGCTCCTTGCCCTTTATCCTCACCCTCAGAACAGGTGACTACTCACGGAGTTGTCGAGCAGACAGTCAGTCCAGAATCTACTGGTCCTTCTCATCATTCTGGCCTGTCAGCTCCACCTCCAGCTTCCTCGGTCAGGTATGTTCCCTCCAACTGGAATACTTCAGATTCACAATGTGTTCTAGTTCCTTCGTCCTTGCCTAATGTTGTCTCTGCTGAGACAACTTCCGATCCTCATCCAAGCCACTACCACCCTCCCTCATCTGACCTTAACCTTCCTACCTCCTCCATTAGGTATGTTCCTAGTAATTCTAATGACTTCAATCTAGTTCCTCTATCTAGTTCCAATACCCCCCGTCCCTCCACCCATCCTATGCTAACTCGATCCAAGTCCAAAGCTCATCACTTATTGCTCTCATACACTCCTGACTCTGCCCCCTCCCCCCTTGTCGAGCCTTCAAACATTCATGAGGCCATGGAACAAGCTAGCTGGGCTATTGCTGTTAAGGCTGAACTTGATGCCTTAACTCACAATAACACTTGGTCTCTAGTACCTCTCCCTAGTGGTAGGATACCAATTAGCTGCAAATGGTTATTTAAACTTAAAAAAAAACCTGATGGGTCTGTTGATAGGTGTAAAGCTAGGCTTGTGGCTCGGGTTTTTTCCCAAAAACCGGGCTTTGATTTCCAAGATACTTTCAGCCCGGTTGTTAAACCCCCAACCATGCGGATTATTCTAACAATTGCCTTGTCTCATCATTGGGTTCTTAGACAGATTGATGTCAATAATGCCTTTCTTCATGGCGATCTTCTTGAAGAGGTTTACATGATGCAACCTCCCGGTTTTCAGCAAACTGACAACAATGGTGCTGCCCTTGTGTGTCGATTACATAAAGCCATCTACGGACTCAAACAAGCGCCCAGAGCGTGGTTTGAACGTTTAAAATATTTTCTGTTAAACACCTTATCTTTCTCTGTTTCTGTTTCGGATAATTGCCTATTTGTTAAGTTTACTAATATTGGTTCTGTGTTTTTGCTTGTATATGTTGATGACATAGTCATCACAGGTAGCTCATCAACCATCATTGATGAGGTAATCAGTCAAATCAACAAAGAATTCCAACTCAAAGATCTTGGCACTCTTAATCACTTCTTAGGCATGGAGGTCAGCCGT
The DNA here is from genome assembly GCA_946814005.1 of Chamaenerion angustifolium. Lineage (NCBI taxonomy): Eukaryota > Viridiplantae > Streptophyta > Magnoliopsida > Myrtales > Onagraceae > Chamaenerion > Chamaenerion angustifolium. The sequence goes on from OX328266.1 coordinate 25,402,927, forward strand.
GGTGACAACCATCTTCTCCTCGGACAACAGAATTATATACGTGAACTTCTCGACAAAACAGGTTTGTCTAAGGCTGATCCTCTTCCCACGCCCATGACAGGTAACTCCTTGTCTAAGACCGGTCTGTCTGCACCTTCAGAGCCTTTTTCTGATGGTCTTCTCTATAGAAGTACCATAGGGGCTCTGCAACACATTTGCACCACTTGTCCTGATATTCATTTTTCAGTTAATAGGCTTAGTCAATTTATGCAAAACCCTCAGCTCTCTCACTGGAAAGCTGTAATTCGTATACTTAGGTACCTTAAAGGAACTCTTGATCATGGTCTTATGTTTCAGATTAATACTTCAGCTGTTTCTAACAATGCTACCTTAGTTTCTTATTCGGATGCTGACTGGGATGGTGACACCTCGGATCGCAGATCCATTTCTGGTCACTACCTACTGCTCAATGGAAATCCAGTTGTCTGGAGTTCCAAGAAACAGTCGGTGGTCGCCAGGTCATCTGCGGAAGCTGAATTTCGTGCCTTGGCAAATGCAACTTGTGAAGTCCTCTGGGTTACCTCTTTACTTGCTGAACTTCACATTCATCTCTCGGGTACACCAATTATTTGGACTGACAATAATAGTGCTGTTGCAATGTCTGAAAACCCAGTTCAGCATGCCAAAATGAAACATGTCGAAATAGATCTCTGCTTCGTAAGAGAGAAGGTAATGGCTGGACAGATTGCGGTCAATTTTGTTCCCGCTACTGAGCAGCTAGCTGATATTCTAACAAAACCGCTTACGGAAAAACTATTTGTCCCATTTCGAAAAAAACTTGGGGTCACAAGTCTTACTGAACTTACTCAACAAGAGGCTTACCTCAAATTGCTGGAATCTGACTCTCCGACTGATGAGAATGTCTAATTCAGATAAGTGTTCTTCCTTATGTCTTGGCTAAGATTCCTTTGCTACTTAATAATTCTGTTGTTATTCTGCTTGGAAGCAGCGGTCTCTCCTGAGGTTCTCTGGTCAATCTGATTGCCACTACACTCGATCTTCTCTACAGTTTTTTTTACCTGGAGTTGGTGCTTCAAACCAGGTTCTACCTTATTTTACAGCATGTGTCTTATTCCCAATTGTCAAATCCGTGGTCTTCTCTTGACCTCTGTTGTTTTTATTCGTGGCTTATGGTCAAAAACAGAGTGTGTTCTGTCTACTCTTGAGACCTTCAAGAAGAAGGCTCAACCCTTCCAACCACCTCAGTTGGCATAGGGAGTGATTTGGTCCAAAAATAGAGCTGTTGATCTTTAATTGTCAATCTTATGATTTGTCATCGTAATCACTCTCTTAAGGACTTTAAGATGAAGGCTCAACCCTTCCAATCACTCTGGTAAGATAGAGGCTTCAAACCTCTCTGTCAGCTTTTCCTTTCTGATTCTCTGGTCTGGCTGATCTTGGGGCATTTGACCTTTGGTTGAATTTTCTCATGCTGTTAAATGATGTAGCTGAGTTTGTCTCACTATACTGCTATATGTTCTTCATGCTGTAGTTGGATATCTGATTGACTGAAGCCCTCTTGCAGCTACTTGCTCGTTTCTGCAGATCTCATCTCCATAAGGGAATATTAGAGTATGAGACTCAAGCAAGAAGATTAGGGTCAGATTTGCATTATTGTCTTTGTCGAAGGGCTGTCCTGTAATTATTGTTGAAGGAGTCTGTTGCAATTAGATCATAGTTGTTTTCTATTTATTAAACTATCGGCTACTGTTGAAATCAGACTGTTTTGGTAAAGCAATAGGAATGAATTTCAGTACTGATTGTCTCTCGCTTTCTATTTACTTCTTCATTCCATCGTTTTCTCTAGATTAGGTCATCCTTTGAACACACCTACCACCTTGTCGTGCTTGTCTCTAGCAACCACCCCTATCCCGTCTCGTTTCGATTTTTGGCACCACGATGAATCACAATTGATCTTGATGATTTTACAAGTCGGTGGTCTCCGCTCTTGTCCCGGTCGGTCTCCGATGGTTGGGTCTTCGGCTTGTCTAGTTCGGTCGGCTTGGGCTTGCTCCGCATATACTCGCTTGATCTCCTCGATGGAAACCCTCAGACATGGTTGTTTTGCTTCAAAGGCGGCCTTGCACCCATCTTCCATATTTTCCAACATGTTATCAACGTAAGTATCCATCTTCTTTCACTCGCCCCGCCTTGTCCCCTCGTTTCCGTCCTTCTTTCCTTGAGCCATTCGACCATGCTTATGTTGTTTGGTCGGCTCACTCGTAGACCTAGTATCCCGTGCCATACCTTCTCGGTCCATTCGCATCCTAGGATCATGTGCTTGCTTGTTTCGAATTCTCCACATATAGGGCATCCGTAGCTCACATTCATCCCCCGCCTAACCATATTGGCCTTAACGGATAATGCATTTGTTGCTAGGCGTCAAGTGAATTTTTTTACCTTTGGTATTACCTTGGTTGCCCAAATGCCTTTCCATGCTTCGGCCTTGATGTTTTGGTTCGGCTCCGTGGTTCGGTCGGTGGTCTCTCGTATCTTGTGGTACACCGATCGGACCATGGGTCCACCATCCCTCGTGTGGGGCCATATGTAGCGGTCTGTCCCCCCCCTCACGCGGTAGTGGTATGTTGAGTATATGCTCCGCATCCTCAGCGTCTACAATGATTCTCACTAGATCCACGTTCCACTCTCCATTCAGTTTGATCAAATCCCGCACTAGTAAGTTCCCTCTGTTTTCCACCCTTGCCTCGGTATTGACCCGCTTGGTTTCCTTCGTGTAAATCCAAGGATCCTCAAACACACGGACACTCTCACCCGAACCTATCATCCATACCCCTTCGGTCTTCATCACCTCTCGGCCATGGATTAAGCTACTTCATCCCCATGAGGCTCAACCCCCTTTTGTCTCCTCTAGGAAATTACATCTTGGGAAATATAGTCTCTTTAGGACCTGCGCACAAAGATTGTTCGGTTCAGTCATCATGCGGCTAGCCATCTTCGTGAGTAGGGTCGTTTTGAAAGTTTGTAGTTCTCGGAACCCTAGGCCCCCCGCCTCCTTTGCCCTCGTTAAGACCTCCCATCTACGCCAATGTGTTTTCTTTCCATCCAGGTTTGCCCCCACCAAAAGTCCGCTATGAGAGCATTAATTTCTGAGCACCATGTTTTTGGTAACCGGAATACGTTCATTACGTACGTAGGTATAGCGGTGATGATCGACTTGATGATAACTTCTTTACCCGCTTGGTTTAACGTCTTCAGTCGGTATCCGTTTAGTTTGTCTTTCACCTTGGTCTTTAGAAGGCCTCCTTCTTCGAGCGTCCCCATATCGAAGTTAGTCCCAAGTATTTCCCCGGTCACTAGTGCCACGTATGTTAAGTGCCTCTTCTACTCTTTGTCGTTTGGTTTGGCTCGCTCCTATATTGAAATATAGAGCTAATTTTCCCTTATTAATTCTTTGTCCCGATACCATGCAATATTCATCCAGAATTCTCCTTAAACTTTCGGCATTTTTGGGGTTCCCTCTTATGAAAAATAGGGAATCATCCGCAAAGAAGAAGTGGTGTAGTTCCAGGCATTGTCTTCAGAGTGTTATCCCTTCAATTTCCCCCTCCCTAGCCGCTCCCATCATCCTCCGTGATAGCACTTCCGCAAGAAGTATAAATAGGTAAGGTGATAGGGGGTCACCTTGGCGGATCCCTTGTGTTGGTCGTATGGTGTCCGTTCGGTTCCCATTAACGACCACCTGATATGTGGTTGTTGAGACACATGCCCTAATCCACTCCACCTATCTTTCCGCAAATCCCCTGCATCTGAGCGTGTCCATAAGGAAGCCCCATTCTACTCTATCATATGCCTTTCGCACGTCAATTTTTAATGCGCATTCAGTTCTACTCACATTTCGGCCCTCTTGCAAATGGTAGAATACTTCATGTGCCACCATGTTCTCCTAAATGTTTCAACCTTATAAAAATGCACTCTGGAAAGAATTGATGAGATCTGATAGATAAACTTTTAACCGATTCACCAACACCTTTGATATAATCTTATACATGAAGTTACAAAAACTAATGGGCCGAAAGTCACTAGGTGTAACCGGGTTTGAAATTTTTGGTATGAGCACAATATCGGTATTATTGAGGGTGTTTTGGATTAAACCTGTTTCGAAGAAAGATTTGACCACGGTGATGACATCCGTCCCCACAATATTCCAATTCTGTTGGTAGAATAGCCTCGGGAACCCGTCTGGACCCGGAGCTCGTGACCCTCCCATTTGGAACGTGTCTGACCTAATTTCTACATCGGTCACCTCTCTTGTTAGATGAGCATTCATTTCGGCATCGATCTGGTCCGGTATGCATCTAAGGAGATCCTCTCCCGGTTCGGTCCTTTTCGATGTGAACATTTTTACATAGTACCGATGTAGTTCTAATGCGATCTCACCATCTTTCTCGATCCATCCCCCATTCTCCCCCCTCAATCGGCATATGTGGTTTCGCCGCCTTCTTGCAATTGTTGTTTGGTGAAAGAAAGTGGTATTTTGGTCCCCCTCTCTTAGCCATTTGATCCTCGATCGTTGTCTCCAGTATGTTTCCCCTCTTGACCATATAAATTTCAGCTTTCCCTTTAGTCGAGTCTCCTCCCGAATCGCCTCCTCATCCATGACCCTTGAGTGACTCTCCTTAGGGCCTTCTTTATGTTTGTCGCCTCAGTTATATTATTTTCGAATTGTGTATTGCTCCAAGTCACAAGTTGCTTTCGACATTTATTCAACTTCACTTGAACTCTTGCATTCCCCTCCTTGAGTAAACTATAATTTGATGAGTTCAAATTTCATTCACTAACTGAATTCTTTATTATTATCTCACTTTACTATATGTTTTTTTTTGTAATTATGGACTAAAATCATATAGGTGGCAAAACTTTGCACCCAAGTTCAAAACACACAAAACTAAAACTAGCTAGCTTTTACAATTCTCGAAAAAGAAAAACCGACCGCGTCTTTACGGATCGCGTTAGTAGTTTCCTTCGAAGATACGTATGAATTTCGAACACTTGACGCTGTTTAGTCGCCATCTCTGCCATGATATGTGCTACCGCATTTGCTTCTCGGTATATATGTCTGAACTTCATTCCTTCGAACTGAATCAATAGCTTCCTGCAATCCGCAATAATGGGCATTAGTTTTAGATTTGACATATTTTCCTCTGAGAGTACCTTATTAGTTGAGAGGGCGTCCGTTTTGAGGTGAATGAATTTTAATCCAAGTGACTTTGCCAGTAAAAGCCCATCTCGGATGGCCCAGCATTCCGCAGCGAGACTATTTGAACAACCCAAGTTCCTTGAGAATCCTGCAATCCATTGGCCCTTGTAGTCTCGGATGACCCCACCTGCTCCTGCAATTCCTTGATTTCCCTTAGCAGCTCCACTTGTATTAATTTTAAACCAATCCTTTTTTGGGGGATTCCAACTAACATCAATGGAGACAAACTCATTAGTGGTCTCAGTCTCAAGATAAACATTTGGTGAAATTTTGCCTGAGATAAAGAAAGATTAAAAACAGAAGAAATAGAAGGTTTATTAAATATAAGTGAATTCCTATTTTTCCAAATGTTCCATAGAACATAAGGAAAAATGAAACTCCCCTGGACTCCTTGAACCGTGACTCCCGTTGCCTGACATCCGAACTTAACCCATTCATTCAGAGTATAATGGAACGATTGCCCCAGACTGGGTGGCTAGGTGGCTGAATTCCACATATTTTTTGGCTGCTCACACCCACACAATATGTGATCTACATCCTCCACCTCATAATTACAAATTTGGCAGATATGACTCACATTACATCCTCTAAGATTCAAGAGTTTGCAAGTAGCTAGTATGTTTTTCAAGCACAACCAAATAAAATACTGAATTTTTGGGATAGTCTGAATTTTCCACACCCAATCCCATTGTTCAAGTACCTGACTATTTGAGTCATGCCCTGCTAAAATAGAGTAAGCAGATGCAGTAGTGTAATTCAAATAGAAGATATCGACACTTAACTACATATATTCTTCTTTTATCCAGGTTTTCGTGTTTGTCTCGTATCATCATTAGTGCGACATTGTTGCATAATGACGCCTTTGGGTATAAGAGTTTGTGATTTTTTTTTTATTTTAATTTGTTTTTCATGACTCAATTTTATGGTCAAAACCTAGTAGACGTACTCATATGTTTTTATCTGGATCTCCAACAACTTTTCTCTTTAGAAAATATTACCATATTGATGATTCTGATTTCTATTAAATTTTTCTCATATTCATATGTTGAACCAGATTTTCCTACCCATTAAATCTCTAGATAAATGATTTCTAAGTTATAAATAAAGGCTAGCACATCCTAAAATCATCAAAATTTGGGTGACTTAGTGCGTGAATTTTAAGTTCTTCGTTGCTACAATCTTCAATAGCCACCTGTTGGATCACGAAGTCACCACTCCGTTCTCCGGAATCTCGTACTGGGCGCTCCACATACCTACAAGAAGGAAATCCCAGGGTGTTCCTGTCGTTTCCCCTCCGATGACTAAGTTAGTCGGAGTTTGTGTTTTGGAGACAGTGCATGTAAGGTAAAATGTATGTTGTCACATTAGTTTTAGAGGGGAGATGAGTGAGGGTATTTATAACCCTCACCCTCACCTGATTTGAGTAGCTTCTATCCACAGTTGTCCTAGGTGGCGCCCGGTTAACTAAGTGGGGTTGTCTCGAGCCCTGTGCTACCGGTGTTCCATGCATAGTGACATTGTGCACGGTACCTCTGTTCCACGCCTGACGTGCTAGTGCCCCATTCTCTCCTGTTAGACTTCAAGTCCTCTATTTGTCAGGAAAGAAATGTAGGCGAGAACTTTCCTTAGTTGTGCGACTTTATGGTCTTGGTGCGCACTTAAGAGATGAGCTTTACTCTTGGGCATCAGCCTGATACCCAATTGACAGAGCCCAAAATCCAGGATCCATCACCACCCATATTAGAATTTTGCACTCTGGTTCGTCAATTCATTGTTTAGGCATTCGACCTTAGGACACGTCACACCCTTTTTGCTTCATTTCTTTCGGTTTTGAGCCGAACCTATTATCTAAAAGATACTATAAATAATTTAACCCGACTTTATCTGGCCTAGTTTTTTTTTTTGGCCAAAATCTGGCCTAGTTTACATATACATATTTCTCGATAATATCGTGAATTCGTTTTTGTTATCCATCCACCCATGAAGTTTTTATTATATATATGTTGATATTCTTAGTATATTTTAATGAATATATATCATGTTCATCCTCTAGAAATCAACGTTGGTAGCATTGTTCATCTCGGAAAGAGTAATATTCCCTTAATGTACATTGGAATCGATGACACAGTATATCTGTATGTATGTATTTATGTCGTGTCTATTGCATGAGAAAATTTCCCAGAAAAAGCAAACCGCTTACAATGACAAACTAAAGATGCTAAGGTATAAGTATTTCTCATGTTATTTACTGCCGTTATTCATCACAGTCTGCTGCGTTTTTGAGTTCTCTTCTAGCAGCCCAGTGAAATCAAGAAAACTTTTCAGTGGATATGAGCCGCAGAAACACAATCCTGAATGGATATATTGGTTGTTTCCGATACTTTCCATTGGATTATTTGCATTTTACATATACGTTGTTGGTAAGAATACAGCAAAAGTTGTTCATGATAGAGAGATGTTGAGGTCCCTCCGTGACTCTCCCCTACAAGTTACTCCACCCAAGAAGCCAAGTGAAGACACGAAACAAGGGGAAAATGGTACGGATCTGGTGTTCTTTGTTGATGAAGTTGAAGCATTTCAACTGGATGATCTGTTTGGAGCTGAAGCAGATTTACAAAACCAGACACCGTGTAGTAGCCTATACAAGGTGACCCTACACAACAACGTGGTTTATGTGGTGAAGCGATTGAAGAAATTACAGGTATCGTTGGAGGAGTTTGGAGGAACGATAAGGAAGATTGGCAACATGAAACATCCTAATATCCTACCCTTAGTTGCCTACAGCTCAACTCAGGAGGAAAAACTTATGATCTATCAATACCAAAGAAATGGAAGTCTTCTTAACTTGCTGGATGGTATGTAAAGTTAATCATTCCTTCATGTATATTATTAACAAACAATTCCTCATCATATAATTTGATTGTATGCAGATTACATCGAAGGGAAGAAGGAATTTCCATGGAGATGGCGATTGGCTATAGCTGGTGGAATCGCTCGTGGTCTAGATAGTATTCATCAACAGTGCACCGTTCATGGCAACCTTAAACCATCCAACATTTTCTTAGATGATAAGATGGAACCACTTCTGAGTGAATACGGTTATGCAAGATTTATGGATCCACAAAAATGTTATCTTTTGGGATACTCAGCCCCTGAGAGATTCCTGTCTGAATCTTCAGATGTTTATAGTTTTGGTGTGATTCTTCTTGAGTTACTGACAGGGAAGACCATTGAGAAGACAGGAATGGATCTTCCAAAATGGGTGAAATCAATGGTGAGTGAAGAATGGACTGGGGAAGTATTTGATAAAGAGGTCAGTATGTCTGCAAAAATGTGGGCGTTTTCATTGTTGAAAATTGGACTCATGTGTGTATCAGATAATCCTGACAACAGACCCGCCATTTCTGAAGTTTTGGAAAAGATGGAGGAAGTTATGAGAGGACATTCCGTAGCACCATCGCCCTATTATGATTCAACTTCTCTCCTGCATACTGCTATACCGGAAACATCGGAGACACAGATGGAAAAATAGACGATAGCTATCGATCGATGGAGATCACTCATGGCCATGGGTGGGGACAATGATGCTTCGGTGTAGAACTACTGTTATAGAAGGAAAGGAGGGGGTCCGTCATATGTTGCTTTCTTCCATGTTTCTCAAAAATATAATAATATACTTCTTATGTTGAAACAACGAAACTACCAATAATAGGTGCAGATGACGGAATGCAAGGATCACATTTTTGTAGGAATTATGTAGAATATTAGTACAAATGAGTATAGATTGTATAATTACCATATATATATATATTAATTTTATATATTAACTTGGGTAAGTTAGGTAGAATTGTGACAAGTAAGCTTTTTAAGACATTTTCTATTTCCTAATGTCAATTTTATAAATTCTAATTGGTCCATGTCAAACATATAATTCTCACTCATATGTGGCATGTAATGTAACATATTTTAAAATCATCCAAACACTATAATTCATTCTCCCAATAAGTTACAAAATTTCATTAATATTTTCTTATTTTCTATGTGTGTTTATGTTTTTTCTTAAGTTTATTTTATTTACTAAATTTTATATTTTATGAAAACCAAGAAGAGGTATACATTAAATGTTTTTATTACAACATAATTTAAGGTGAAATTAAGGATTATTATGTATATTATATATCAATTTTATGAAAATAATAATCACATATTAATTTTATGTATATATTTATAATTATGACATAAAATTTAGGGTATGTAATAATAATAATAATAATAATATAATTTATAATAATCTTCTTAGAACTATTTTTATAAAATATCATCTATATCTATATCTATCTATCTATCTATATTAATTTGACTAAATTGTATGCAATTGTCACACATAAGTTTTTTGATGCATTTTCTTACTCCCAATGTCAAATTAATCAATTCTAATTGGTCCATGTCAAATATACAATTCTCATTCCTAAGTGGCATGCCATGTAAATCACTTTGCTTTCAAGCTTTCTCATTTATTCTTAAGATAAGTTACAAAATCTTAATTATTTCTCTTTATTTCACATGTATATTTGTAATTTATGAATATAAATTATGCACATAATAATGTTTTATATTACAAATTAAATAAATTAATTAAGAAACATCTCATACCTTATTATAATTTCATTTTTAATATAAAAATTAACTAATAATAATAATATTATAGTGAATCTTAACAATCTTATAAAAATATATGTTATATATTTATAAACTCAAATATATTTTTTTAACTAACAAAGCATTCAAATAAATAAATTTTATTTTTTCTATACATTTTTATATAAGTATGTGACTTTACTAGAAGTTATAAAATTTAAGCTAAAAGTATTATATGAATATTAAGATATTGTTTTGAAAATTTATGATCAATATATTTTAATATATTTTGTGAGTTAAGAAAATACAATAGTGTTTGTATGATTAAAATTTATAAAATGAATAACTACTAATGATTCTAACATTTTTATAAGCATAAAACATTTTAAAAAAAAAGTTAATTAGCATTGTATCAACAATTTTGTATTATTGATTCATGTATTTTCAATTAATTTTATAAATAATTATACTTAAATCTTTTTATTCTATAATATACTATGTAGTATTGAAGCACATGGAGTATTATAAAAAATGGGTAAATACCAACTAGCTACTTGAACTTTGGACGTTTTGCAACGAGCTACCCGAACTTTGAAAATTCAAAACGGGCTACCTCAACTTTGAAGAAGGTGCAAATAGATACCTCCGTCCAATTTGTTAGGAACTTAAACATAAGTAGAGAAATCAAAAGAGAGAAGAAGAAGAAAGCTTACTTGCGGTCGATGGTAAGTGTTTCATGCGGCCAAGGTAAGTGTTTCATTCATCCAGGGTTAAGTTATATATGTTACACCCTAAGGCTACTTATATCCATTAAGTCTTAAGATATTACAATATGGACCTCTTCTGCCAAATCCCCATGTAAGAAGGCATTATTAATATCAATTTGTCTAAGACTCCATTTATGAGATAATGCAAGAGACAACACAAATTCTTACCGTGTCTGAATTCACAACTGGACTAAAGGTATCTTGGAAATCAAAACCTGCTTTCTGAGAGAATCCTTTAGCAACCAATCTGGCTTTGTATCTCGCAACAGACCCATCAACATTCTTTTTGATTTTAAAAATCCACTTGCAACCTATAGGAGTCCTGCTAGAAGGAAGAGTCACAACATTCCAGGTATTGTTAGTATAAAGAGTAGACAGTTCTTCACTTACAGCATTTTTCCAATGTGGATTGAGTAAAGCCTGATGAATGGATTTCGGTTCAGAATCACTGAGATCTGCAATATTGTCATTAGTAGTCAGAAGAGCCTAAAGAGATCTGGTTTTAGACCTTGTTTGCATAGAATGTCTATTAAGAGAACCTTCATTATTACGAGAATCAACAATACTTGTGGCTTCACGAACTAACATTGATCCTTGTACTATGTAAGATATATTGGAAGGAATTACCTGAGCATCATCACCGGAAGTGACATTAGGTAAAGATGATTCTAAAACAGAAGTTGGACAAACAGGAGTAACAGGATCAGTAACAGAAGTAACAGGATCAGAAATCAACCTAGTAATTGGAATAGCAGCATTATCAGGCAATATAGTAGAAGTAACTAAATAAGGAGACATATTGATAGGAGAATAAAAATTTAATGGAGGAGCAGAATCATTACCCAAAGAATAATTTGGAAGATCAAACATAAAAACAGGATTAGAAGGAGGAAGTAGCTCATTATCAGAATCAGAAGAAGCTACAAACTGAGAGTCACATGGCAAGAAAAATGGCATGGAAGTATAATTCTGAGTAGGAGAGGAAGAAGTAAAGAACTTACCTTTTGAATCAGAAAAGGGAAATGTGGATTCATGAAACACCACATTCCTCGTATTGTACACACGCCCTGATGCTGCAAGACATTTATATCCATGATATTTGGAGCAATAGCCTAGAAAAACACATGGCTCAGATCTGAAAGACAATTTGTGTTTATGAAAATGACGTAGATGAGGAAAGCCCAAACATCCAAAAACAGGAAGAAAGGAATAGTCAGGTGACAATCCAAAGAGTTTTTCATGTGGAGAAACCTTGGACAAAGCAGATGAAGGTAACCTGTTGATAAAAAACACTGAAGTAAAAAAGGCATCAGACCAGTAATGTAATGGTACCGAGGCTTGAGCAAGAAGAGTTCATCCTAACCCAACAATATGTCTATGCTTCCCTCTCAACTATGCCATTCTGTTTAGAAGAGTAAGGACAAGTAACACGATGATTTATACTGAATTGAGGTAGATACGTGGATAAAAACTGAAACTCACCTCCATCATCAGACTGGACTGCCTTAAGCTTATATCTCAGTTGTTTCTCAGCTAACCTGTGAAACTCAACAAATAACCGAGTTGTATCACTTTTTTTCTACATAAAATATATCCAAGTGTACCTAGTATATGCATCTACTATACTAAGATAATAACGATGACCATTAGAAGAACATGCAACAGGACCCCACACATCAATTTGAACTAATTCAAGGGGATGAGAATAGACAGTAGGAGAAGAATGATACAATTGTTTTTTTGCTTTTGCCAACTGCACAAGCTATACACTGATCGGTGTTATGAGGTATTGGAAGATTATGAATTCGCAAAACAATTTGAAGAACCTTATTAGACGGATGACCAAGTCTCATGTGCCAAGTTGATGATAAGTCTTTAGAATTCAGCTTAGAAACAAAACATAAAAACTCACCATCATCAATAGCATCAGGTGGAGCAATATATATATTACCTGGTACATCTTCAAACTGACTGCGTAAAGAATTTGAAAAAATAGACGAATCATGCAGATCTAAACAATCAATGTCTGATTTTATTATCTAATCTGTGACAGGAGTATGCAGTGAATAACAAGAAGGAGATGTTTTATTAGGAAAATTTTCATTATTACCAGTCATCGATGAATTACAACACTCAAGACAACTGTTGGCAAACATATTCCTAGACTCAGGCCTGTAAGTATCACTAGAATGAATTACATGCTTATTACTACTTAATTTTGTCATATCAAGCTTATACAATCCAGAGCATTCATATCCTTGGAGCAACACTGAATGAGTAGAATCATCACGAACCACACAGTGATTTACATGAAATTCAAAGTAGACATGATTATCATTTGCAAACTGAGACACAGAAAGCAGATTTTTAGTCACATTTGGAGTATAGAGCATATTCTGTAATCTCAACATTCTAGATTCAGTTGGAATTAACGCTGAGCCTATTGCATAAATATTCAAAGAAGATCCATTACCAACCATTACTTTACCTTGCCCAGTATATGGTACGTAGGTATGCTGTCCGACTGGAGATGCATTAGTCAGATGATTTGTGGCACCTGAATCTGGAAACCAGTTTGTATCTCCTTGAACTATCGGAGCAACAGAGGCAATGTTTGCTTGAGGAGCTGAGAAATGATTGAATTGCATCAGACCAGAAGGAGAGTACATATATGGATGAAACTGATTCAGTGCTTGAAACAGATTCGGTGCTTGAAACAGATGCTGGGACTGATTCGGTGCTTGAAACTGATTCGGTGCTTGAAACTCCTGAAACTGATTTGGTGCTTGAAACTGCTGTTGTTGTTGTGGTAGATTAGATCCTGCTGAGGCATCTTCCCATTGAGCAGAACACAGATTGACACTGGCAGAATTCACATTGTTTGGATTAGTAACACCTGTAAAGTTTACATTGAACCTCTGGTAACACCTGTGAACCAAATGACCAAACTTACCACACAATTGACATTGTGGCTTATTGTTTCCATAACCTCTGCCATTACCTCTACCACGACCATATTGGGGAGATTGTTGATGCTGAAAAGCAGTGGAATTTACAAAGGATTGATTCGAACCTTCATTGATAGGTGTTGGCAAAATTCCATCAGATGATCCGCCTCGATTATTAGTCATAGACTGATTAGTCTTAGACATAGCTGACTCCATCTCATCCTTCTTTCCACCAGAACCTTGATTTATTGCCATATGAGTAGACAGATCAAAATCAAACAACAAATCACTCTGCCTAGCTTCCGCAACCAACAAGACAGAACTCACCAAGGCAATATAATAAGGATTACGGCTTGCATGAATAACCGAAACTATACTGTCATACTGTCCTTTGACTCTATTAAGAATGATTGATATTTGTTGCATTTCCTCAATTGGATGACCACAAGAGAGGCTAAGCTATCACAGGCATTTTGAATGGTTGTCAAGTAATCACGCATTGATTGATGAGGTAGTTTACGAACATTCAGTCGATCATACAAATGCATGATCTTTGTTGTTGATAATGCAGAAAAATCTCTGTGAACTTGCGATATTGATGCAGCGATCATGTATCCTATGAGACCTCTGCTGACTTGCGACGACACTGAGGCGAGCAACCAGGAAGCTAGTGAACAATCCTTTTGAACATACTTATGGTATTCTGGATTCGGTTCATCATCTCCATCTGGTCCAGGAATTCGAGCTGGAATTGTGACATTGCCGTAGAGATGACTTTCCAGATTGTATCATCTTACATATAGATGCACTTGTTGTCGCCATGATTGGAAATTATCCTCGCCAATCAGCTGTGAGACTTTCTTGTTTAAGAATGCAGCAAAAATTTCTTCCATGGAGTCGAACAGATTGATCACTTCAATCGATCAGTAGACACCGTAATTGCATTTGAACCGACTTGAGCAGAATCGTTCTTGCTCTGATACCATGTTAGGAACTTAAACATAAATAGAGAAATCAAAATAGATTGAGACAATAGCGACAATAGCTTTCCGAATCTTTACCCATAGGTTGAGAATTTTTTCGGGGCATTGGTAATCATGCTAAGGACTTTCTTTCCATCTCGACTAGTATCGCCGAGATATGTCTGTTTAAAGGCGTGAAATACTCGGAACCTCTCAATGGCTTGGAACCTCTCCATAGCTCACCCATATATCGCTCCAGGAATTTGTTCTTTAACTTAGACCATGTTCCTATTGATCCTGCAGGGTGGCCGAAGAACCAAGACGACGCCGAACCCGAAAGGGTTGACGGAAATAGAAAGGCCAAGTGGTTATCATCATCGGACTTACCCAAAATAGAGCATTAATGCCTGTTGAGGTGGATCAGATGATCTCCTACGCCACTATATTCGGGGATAGGTCTTGCCACCACATCCTTTGGCATCCTGACTGCTCTGAGTGCAGTGGTGAATGAATGAGAGGATCGTTCTCGAAATAGGTTTATGACGACTCCACGTTGTTCATTCATCTTTTTGTTGTTGATCTCCTCAACTTTGCCATGAGTGAATTGAGTCTGCTATTCTCCGGTCGGTGAATTGACAGAGTTGGTGACTGTCGGCACTTTGGTTGAGGCCGGAGGTATTGACTGATGTCCAGAGGTCATCTCGTGGTATTCTTGAGGAGCAGTTGCACACAGATTTCCAGTTTCCGCTTCCAGTGGCCCCACATGACGATGATCTTTATGAGGAGCAGGGGCTTGTCTGCGGGTCTGTCCTATGATGATTTTCAAAAGGGATAACATCTCTGCGGTTACCTGAATGGCTTCCCTAACCACTTGAACGGTTGATCGAACTGGAATCTTGGTGGTCGGCGGAATCGGGGCCAGTCTCGAATTGCCAATGTGTTCTTGTGCCGGTCTCGGAGGGATAACATTAAGGATTGTTTGGTTAGTAGGTTCTTGTTGATGGAGCGCCAAAGCGGCGACGAATTCCGAACTATCTGAGGATTGCTTGTTAGCCTGTTTTCGACGATTGCGGTTAGAGCGAGTCTACATGACGGTTTTCTCGTTTTCCCATAGACGGCGTCAAATGTTGGGTCTGAATTTCCCAGGTGCTGACTGGATGATGACTTGGCAGTGGTCTAGATGCCAATTGGTTGATAACCGCACGCTTGCGCCGGGGCTCCAATGAACCTGCAAGAAGGGAAACACAACAGAGAGGTTTCCTCTTGGTTCCACTCCGATACTTAAATGTGTATACTGTATGTATGAATTCAAAACATAATGTAACGTATGTAAATCAAGAGTATTTATAGGGATGGAAGAGCAAACCGTTTTAGGCAACCGAATATATCTGTAAATATTGTGCCGTTGTAGATAAGGATTGCAAATATTACGGTTATCACGTGATATTGCATTTGCCTTATTTAATCTTTGTAGAATATGTGCGTGATATACGCGAGATATCGTGGTTGTATATTCAGTGTCGGTTGTGGGACCAGAGTTGAGAGATTTGACTCTCTTGGCGAGCTCTTTCTTGGTGAGCAATAGGAGGCTTTGACCTTGGCCGATGGCGACCTGTATGGGATTTGACATCCACTTTAGTTTTGGGTTCGGTGCTGGACTGCTTTGTGGGTGCCAATTTACCCTTAATGTGTGCTGGCCCAGTTATGAATGATTTGAGTTTTACTCCTCTGAAAAGTCATTGGGTCATTGAGGTCTTACCCGTATTGGGTTGTAACTATCGATACCCAACCGTTTTTATGAACTTGATATGTTGAGCAGTAAAGAAGTAGTTTTGATCTTGGAATTTGCAGCAACCTCTCATGAAGAGACCTTCCGGTGAGGAGACAGGCACTTTGATGAAATGAGGGTGCTTCAGCTAGCGATTCCTGCAGAGATAATAAACCACCATAACCTTTGGAAGTTCAACTTGCAATTTTTCATGGAAAAAGTTTTTTAGAAGTTCCAAATGCCTAATATCTTGTCACGTGGTACAATTAACAATTTTTAGTTTTAAAACACATCAGAAAATTTCTCAATCATTTAATAATTATATGTTATTTAAATTCCTATATAATTAATTGTTTTCATTTTTAATATAAGATTATTAAGTATGAATACGTTTTTAAAACCAAGGTTTTTATATCATTACAAATTATAAGATTTTTGATGTCATGTTAGCATTTTGTGTACTGAAATGAGTGTTAAAAACTTACAAATCCTTAAGGTACATGAAATATAAAGTTCTTAGAAATAGGTACTTGAGATATAACGTGTCTTTACAAATATGTACCCGAGGTTTATTTTTGAATTTTAGGTACGTGAGATTTTTTTTTTTATGATTTAGGTACTTGAGATTCTCAATGTGTTGCTTCCTCTTTTCACAAGTGTATTTTGGAAGGAGTGTGAAAACGTGCGTGACATTAAGATATCCGTATTTTATCTTATTGTTACAAATTGGTATATACTATTTGTCTTTTCGTTTTAATGTGATATATATACTATGTCTTATTGTTTTATTTGATATATGTACATTGTCTTATGGTATCCTACACTAATTAGTACGGAGCAACACTTTGAGAATTTTAGTTACCTAAAGGAAAAAAAGGTCTAGTACTTATTTTTAAAAATATTATTTCTCAAATACTCAATACACTTTTATACCTTGAAATAATGAAGAATCTCAAAAAGACTCCCGATCTAATAATTAAAAGCAGTATTATCAGAACCGGACCGACCCTCGAACCGGCGAGGGGGCTGGTTCCCGGTTCGGCCGATACAACCCGGTCATACCCGGTTAAATGTGCAGTTCACTATTCATAAGTAAAAAATTACTGAAAATACAATCTACAAACACCCACATAATTACATCAATTGCTACAGCTAGATCTCCAATTTCCCTCTCACACTTCCATAAAACGCCAAACGAATCATCGCTATTCTCCTCTCACTACACTTTCTTTCTACCAAAATGAATTGTCTTTCCCTCTTTTTCACCTTCGCCCTCCTACTGGCCGTTGAAATCTACTGGTTCATATTGTTAGGATGAATGAATAAGAGCAATGAAAGATTAACTGAGCATTGTACATTTAACATATCAACAACATTCAGCAGAGTCCGTGTAGAATCAGGTCTAGAAGATTCATATATGTTCAAGATGATTATAGAAGTAGAAGGAGTTAGTGTTCTATTGCTCATATAAATACATGTGGATTGTATTCTCTGCTTAACTCTTGATCATCAGTAAAGTTGAAAGAGTTCTCTTTCTAGATAACTTAGTATACTTCTACTTTAATCACAATCAATTTCAGTTGTCATGAAACAGCTCAGTTGCACACATACTACATACTCCTTTCATTACTTCATAGCCATTCCTCATTTGATCATTCTCTTTTTTTTTTTTTTTTTGAATTCCCTTTTCTTTCAAAGCTTTTCTTTCTTCTTATTTATTTTCTTCCTGACATAGAGGTTTTAGCCCCTTTCTTACCAGTGAAGTTGGGAGATTTCAGTATCAATCTTATCATCCTCAAGTCCCAACAGATAGCTTCAACATTTGCTCTATAGGGACCTATTTTTGGACCTTAAACTTCACCCTATGTCAGAATAATAGAGCAATGCTTTAATGAATGATCAATGAAAAGAAGAGTATGTGAGAACTGTGCCTCTCAGTTAATCTCAATTTCATTTGACAGATAGAAGTACCTTGATTAGTTAGGATGAGTATTCAAATGTAATACAACATGATCACACATAATTCTATAACAAAATGCCACATATCAATTACTAGTTCAGAAGACAGCACATCATGTTGATCAGCCAAAAAACCACAATTGAGCAAAATCATATCAGATATCCTATTGAAATAATCAGAGACTCAACACAAATCGAAGATACCATGCATAAAAAGATATTGACCAATACAGAATAATATAGAAAGAATGAATAATGAATAAGAAAAGAAAAAAAACTCACACCTAAGAAAACAAAACATAAATAAACACTCACAGATAAAAAAACTAACTGACTAAAAACTTAATTACACTCAGAATCAGAACATGTATTACTAAGAGAAGAAAACAAGCAGTCTTCATTATTAATATCATATCCATGATGAGCATCTATAAGAGTCATAACTCCAAGTTTTTTCCTGAAATGAACAAACACTTTTTATGTTAATGGTTTAGTGAGTATATCAACAATTTGATTAGATCCAGGGAAAAAATTAACTATCACTTGGCCATTTTGAACTTTTTCCCTAACAAAACATAAATCTAACTCCACATGTTTCATTTTGGAGTGTTGAATAGGATTTTCATTTAATGCCACATCACCTGTATTATTGCACCAAATGACAGGAATATTAGACAGTTTTATACCAAGTTATGTTAAAAGAGAAACAACCCACAAGATTTCACAAATAGCATTAGCAACTGCCCTATACTCAGTTTCAGATGATGACCGAAAAATAATAGAATGCTTCTTCGAATTCCACACCATAGGATTGTTGTTTAAAAGCAAGTAATGACCAGACACAGATTTTCTATCTGCTAGATCACTCCCCGAGTCTGCACCTGCAAAGGAAACCAAGGTTGTTTCTGAAGATGGTATAGAAGTAGTTCTAAACAATAACCCATGATCAATTGTTCCTTTTAGATATCTTAGCACCCTAAGAACAACTTTCCAATGACATGCCAAAGGATTCTACATAAACTGACTCAGTTTATTCACAGCAAAGTGAATGTCTGGTCTAGTAATACACACATGTTGAAGAACCCTGATAGTACTCCTGTAAAGTGTAGCATCTGCAGATGGTGACGAGTGTTGCTTGTCTATAGATTTACTAAGAAAGTTACCTGACATTGGTAGTGGTAGTGGTGATGCCTTTGCCAAACCAACCTTTAGAAGAATATCATTTATGTACTTCTTTTGTCCCAATAGAAGACAATCCTCACATACCTGAACATCCATTCTTAAAAAGTAATTCAGCACCCCTAAATCTTTTAGCTTGAATTCTGTATTAATATGAGATATAATGGTCTCAATAGCAGCTGTGTCATCCCCTGTAATGACAATATCATCTACGTATAATGCTTTGTTCAGCTTGCATACCAGAACTCTACCACTTTCATCGCATTGTCAAATTCTGGAGGTTGAGTCATATAAACTTCTTCACTTAGCTCCCCATGAAGGAATGCATTGTTGACATCTACCTGTCGAAGACACCATTTATTAGTTAGAGCAAGTGTGAGTATAATACGAACTGTGGGGGATTTTACAACTGGACTAAATGTATCATAAAAATAAAAACCAGTCTTTTGAGAGAATCCCTTTGCTACTAGCCGTGCTTTATATCGAGCAATGGTCCCATCTGAATTCCTCTTTATTTTCAAAAGCCATTTGCATCCAATTGAGAATCGACCACCAGGAAGAGTAGTTAAACTCCAGGTCTTATTGACAGTTAATGCTTTCAGATCATCTTGAACTGTAGCTACCCAGTGAGAAGACCTCATAGCAGCATAAACATCATCTGGTTCTGTATTAACAAGATCACTATCAGTTATGACAGCTGTAGTAAAAGCAGTTAATGACATGTTTTTTTATTGTGTTTGCATCGAATGTATGTTACTCATATTCATGTTATTAACAAGAGCAGTAAGATTCTCTTGAACCTCTTGTATAACAGGTTCAGTTGAAGTGGATTCAGAAACAAGAATTGAATCTTACAGAGTATATCTCACAGGAGGTAATTCAGTGTGATTCATGATAGGTGAGATATTAGCAGTTGGGTCTGTATCCTGTATTGAATTATCAAAACACAAATGGTTAGTGGCCACTAAAGAAGATCCTTGAGGAATATATCTAATATTATCAGCTGAGGTATCAACCACATTACTAGAACCAATCTCAGAATTACTGCTAGGATCTGAAGTTCTGTTATGATCCTGAACATATGTAGACATATCAATGGATGTTTCAATATTACTAATGTCAGCATTACTTGAATTAAAATCAACCTGATCTGTAGATCAATCATAAGCATATGTTGACACAATAAAATCATCTTCTTGTTCACATAAAGCAGAGTTAAATGGTTATGAAGTTGCAGTATTTTTAATAGCACCACACTGCATGAACTGTCCATGTTTATCTGCAAAAGGAAACAATTTCTCCTGAAATCTCACATGTCTAGAAACATAGATACGTCCAGAAGAATCAAGACACTTGTAACCATGTTGATTTGCACAATAACCCAAGAAAACACATGGTGCAGATCTAAAATAAAGTTTATGCTTATTGTATGGCCTAAGCAATGGATAGCATAAGCAACCAAACACACGAAGAAAATTGTAATCAGGAGGCTTACAGAACATCTTTTCATGTGGAGAAATGTTAGACAAGCTTTTAGAAGGTAATCTATTTATAAGAAATACCGATGTGAAGAAAGCATCAGACCAATATTGCATTGGCATTGATGAATGTTTTAGAAGTGTCAATGCCATCTCAACAATGTGTTTGTGTTTTCGCTCCACTATGCCATTCTGTTCAGATGTATATGGACACGAAACACGATGAACATCCAAAATGAGAAAGATAATTGGAAAGAGCTTTGAATTCTCCACTACCATCCGTTTGAACATATTGAAGTTTGTAGCCTAACTGAGTTTCTGCAGCTTTATGAAACTGTTGAAAAACTTGAGACACATCACTTTTTCTATGTAAAAAATATATCCAAGTATATCTAGTACACACATCTACAGTACTAAGGTAATATAGACAAACATTTAAAGACATAGCTGCAGGTCCCCACAAGTCCATTTCAACTAACTCAAGAGGATATGTGTAAACAGATTGAGAATCTTTGAACGACAATTTACAACTTTTTCCAATTATACAAGCTTCACAATGTTCAAGATCCTGTAACACATTCATTTTATTTGATTTAACAATCAGATCAAGTGTAGTAGATGCAAGATGGCCCAATCTTTGATGAAAAGTAGTAGATAAAATTTTTACTTTTATTTCACTAGCAAACCATAACTTGTACTCATTTGCATCATATCTAGATCTATTTTTGTCCACAGATTTCTTACATTGTATTTGAGAATACCTAAACTTATCACTCATAAGACTGAAATATAATTTGTACACCCAACCCCTCTCGGTACCATGTAGCAAAGCATCTTTGGAAACCACATCACGAGCTAAGCAGTATGATGGATGAAACTCAAAGAATACTTGATTATCCTTTGTGAACTGAGAAATAGAAACCAAATTTTTAGTAATTTGAGGAGTATAAAGAAGATTATACAGTATAAGCACTTTAGTCAAAGTATTTATTACAGAGATACTAATACAATTAATATCAAGATAGGATCCATTTGCAACTTGGACTTT
Source organism: Chamaenerion angustifolium (assembly GCA_946814005.1). NCBI lineage: Eukaryota > Viridiplantae > Streptophyta > Magnoliopsida > Myrtales > Onagraceae > Chamaenerion > Chamaenerion angustifolium. Next base: position 25,424,931 of record OX328266.1, read on the forward strand.
ACCTGGTCCTTGATAAGGCTGAGCTCCTCCTGTGAGTAGTGTCCCATGAGCAAAGTGATTCGTAGCTCCCGAATCTGGATACCATGCAGCATCAACAGATTTCCCAGAGTTGGCCAAATTAGCTTGATATTGATTATCATGAGTAGGGACTGAAGTTGCACCATTTTTGAACGGAATTGCTTGATAGTTAGGAAGGTAATTGGTAGGTATGTAGTATGGAAAGGGATTGGCTAGATAAGGTTTGTGCATTGGTGAGAAAACAGATGCTTGGTTTGCAGATGAAAACACCTGAGTTGATGAAGTTGTTCCAGTTTGAGCAGGCTGAGTTGGAATTTCCTCATCTTCCTAACTGACCAGATTTGCACTTATATTATTTGCTTGAGCCGTGACTCCTTCAAAATGCACATTGAAGCGTTGAAAGCACCTATTGACTAGGTGTCCGAACTTACCACATAGCTAACACTGTGGTTTGTTGTTGTTGTAACCCCTGCCTCTGCCACAACCTCTTCCATACCCCCCTGTATTTTGAGGTTGAAACTCAGGTATTGCTTGTGACTGACCTTGATGATTTTGTGTTTGTCCTATATCTTGAAATGAAGATTGCCCTGATTCGAAGGCTACAATATGTGAGCCAGTTTTTTGCAATGTAGGAGAGGATTTCACCACCACATTCGCTGCACTTAGAGAGTTATCAAATATAAGTTCCTTCTGTCTAGCCTCTCCATCAAGGAGTACATAACTGATTAAGCCAAGTCATATGGATTTCGGCTGGCATGGATAATCGAAACCACCTGATCAAACTGTCATTTTACTCCATTCAATAAAATGGAGATTTGTTGCATTTTTTCGATTGGATGACCACATCCAACTAGGCTGCCACAAATCAATTGTATTTTAGTAAGATACTCTCTCATTAGCTGATTGAATAGATTTTTTACCTTCAATCGATCATATGGATTCATGATTCTTGTTGTTGAAGACGATGAAAAATGTTGATGAAGCTTTGAACAAATTGATGCAACAGACATGCATCCGACTAGTTCTTTGCTTATAGGAGAAGAGATTGATGCTAATAGCCAATAGGCTAAAGAACTGTCCTGTTGCGTGAACTTAGCAAATTCTGGATTTGCAATCTTGTTTCCTTCACCATCATCCATCATAGGTGAGATGTGTACAGTACCGAATAAGTATCCTTCCATGTTAAATCCTCTAACAGCAAGAAGAACCTGTTACTTCCAAGATTGAAAATTATCTTCTCCTGTTAGTTTACATATCCTTTTATTGAAGAAGACTGAACTGAACTCCTCCATTGATGACAGAATGGTTCTTTGAATATCTTGACAGATTATTCAAGAACGGAGTAACTGAACTGAATAAGAGATGCAGATATGACCAGAATTGAGTTGATGATTTACCAAGAATTTCCCACGAACAACTGATATGAACGAACTTGACGATGACAGCTTCCATATACGCCAGCATCAGAAAGGATGACAAATCCACTATGGAGAAAAAGATCAAAACTGAAGAATGATGAACTGAGATCAAACAATCTTAATAGAATGAAATCTTGCAGCAAGAAGTCGTGAAGATGGCTCTGATACCATGTTAAAGGTTTGAGGATAAACCAGAATCAAGAACAAATGAGATTGAAGAAGAAGAAGAAGGCTTGAAGATAACGAAAATAACAGGATGAAACAGAAAAAACTACTTCTGTATTGAGATTGCTTGCATTCAAAGTTAAGATTTACAAGGTACGAACTCTTATTTATATAGCTATAGAAGAACAGAAATCGACTCGACCACTTAACTAATCTAACTACATCCAGCATATTCAAGACTCCTTCAAGGCTAAATCTGAATTCTAACCCTTATTCTAGAATCTAAACACCAAGCAAACACAAATACAACTGAACTTTTCTTACCATAACTCATACATCCTAACACCCACCCACCCCCCTTCTTCCCCCGTATCCTATCCCCAGCCCACCCCCTCTCCCTTTCTCCCGCCCCGTTCCGTCCCTTTTCCTCCTCCCCCACTACAAGAATCAGTATCAACATCCACGAAATTAATTTGTTGACACAAGGAGTAGGTTGGTAAAATGGTGTTTAAGTGATGAAATTTTAATACATCCCAATAGATAAGTTTTAGTGTCAACACATTTGTCGTAGAACAAACAATATTTTAGTATTGACTTTTGCCATCGCAATATGTCTGTGCCGACCAAATCCATGTGTCAAAAACTCAAATGAGATTAATAGTGATATTCAGTAACGGAATATGTTGGTATTGCAAAACAGTATGTTTACTTTCAAAATTAATTGATGTAATAAATCGATAAATAGTATCGGCATAACTTCATTGGTAATATATGTATTACCGTTGCTAACCGCTATACCCGCAATTATAACAGCACATACCGTTTTTTCCAGTACAGTTCAAAACTCCCTTGTGTAGAGCAGAGCCTTCATCAGTCCATCAACGACCGTTGCCAAGAACGGATTCCCTTTCAGATCGACTCCCAGGATACATGTAGGTTGCTCGTAGACATTCTAGGAAGAAACCCAGCTGGTGCCGATCAATTGTGAAGTCGTTTGCTGCAGTAGCCCGCGACAAGCATTTCTCCTCAGGTAGGCTGGTATGAGTAGTCGAATGTGGCTTCTTCTAATTGCGAATTGAATTGTCATGAGCTTAATTGTTTGTTAAATATAGCCAACGGTTCCTTCGGACGACTCACCCTAAGGAGTTGTACTGTTTAGCCAAAAAAATGTGCTGCTACAACCAATTAACAACTGTGCTGCTAAAATTGGACAACTCGATCGAAGGAGTTCTACTATTGCGTATAACAACTAATTAACTAGCAATTAAGCTAGCTGCAGCTCGTACGGTTCCAACGGACATCTCTCTGATTCCGTTTGGTTCCATCCACACATAAACGAAAATGAATATATGAACTTTTACAAATGGTCTGGATAACTGTCAACAACTGATGATGCTACTTCCTGTACTGCATGTTTCAGAAGTTATTTGATTAACTAAACTGTTGTGCTGTCTTTTTAATCCCAAGCCAACTTTTTATTGGGTTGATATTTTTTTGCACAAATAGAAGTGCGATGGATAAGAGTTGGATGACCAAACCTCAGCAAACTGGGGAATATAAGGAAGGGGTCGCTTCGTTTCTAGAATTTGCCTACTCTCATTCAAGTTAGGATGGTAATATTTACCGTCCTTGCAATAACTGTGTTGGTGCTTTCTTACTGGGGAGAACTACTGTTAAGCTCCATCTTGAAAAATGGGGAATATTGCCAACTTACACTACATGGGTGGATCATGGGGAGGAATTCGAAGATGTGATCTCTAATGGTAGGAATTCATCCTCTCGTGGGGAAATGGAGGATATGGTGCATGATGGGTTTGGTAGTATGAGGGTGTACGAAGGTGAGGAACCAAACACAGATGCTAGGACATTTTATAAGCTATTAGAAGATTGTGAAAAGAGCTTATATCCAGGTCGTGTCTCCTACACGAAGATATCTTTTTGAGTTGCATTGTTGCATCTCAAGGCACTGTACAAGGTTTCAAACAAGTTCGCTGATGAGCTACTTCGCATGCTAAGTAAAGTATTGCCACCAGGGAACACAATCCCTAAGTCCTACTACGAAGCAAAGAAATTTATAGGAAGGTTAGGGCTGGACTACCAAAATATACATGCTTGTGTCAATGACTGTATACTATTTAGAAAAGAGCACGCCAATTTGGATGTGTGTCCAACGTGTGGGGAGTCAAGATGGATTAAACCTCAACACAACATTGGAGGACTGGATATACCAGAGCAATCGAAGCGATAAATAGGGAAGCTACCAGTCAAAGTACTTCGATATTTTCCACTAATTTCAAGGTTGCAAAGATTATTCATGTCCCCCAAAACTGCTTCCTCTATGACCTGGCACCATACACAACGATTAAAGGATGGTATTCTACGTCATCCTATTGATACAGACGCTTGGAAGAAACTTGACAGCGTACTACCTGCATTTGGGGAAGACCCACGGAATGTGAGGCTTGGATTATCTACGGATGGGTTTGATCCGTACAGCGATAAAAGTCACCCATATAGCATGTGGCCAGTTGTTCTTATTCCATACAATGTGCCTCCTGAGGTGTGTTGGAAAGATACAAACTACGTGCTATCAATGTTGATTCCTGGACCAAAGGCTCAAGTAAATGACATAGACGTGTATCTGCAATCGTTGATCGAAGAGCTGAATGAGTTATGGTTGAATGGTGTGCTCACATATGATGCAGACAAGAAAGAAAACTTCCAGATGCGCGCAGCCGTACTTTGGACCATTAATGATCTTCCTGCCTATGCGAACTTGTCTGGTTGGACCATTAATGATCTTCCTATCTGTCAAATGGACACCCATTATTGTCGATTGAAGAATGGGAGAAAATGTTCTTTTATGGGACACAGACGATTCCTCCCCACCGATCACCCATGGAGAAGAAACAAAAGTTCATTCGATGGAAAACGAGAGTTACGGATGGCCCCACAAAGACTATCGGGGGAGGATGTGTTACATGTGCTAGAGAATCTTGATCCAGTCATGCTCGGTAAGACTCAACCGCCCATTCAGGTTGGAATAGACTCAACTACTGGAAATTGGAAAAAAAACACATATTCTACCAATTACCTTATTAGCAGCACCTCTTAATCCCTCACAATTTGGATGTGATGCACATTGAGAAAAACGTGTGTGATAACCTCATTCAGATGTTATTGGGTGTTGCCGGTAAAACAAATGACAACCTTAATGCTCAACTCGACTTACAGGCCTTAGGCATAAGAACGACCTTGCATCCAGTCCGTAGAGGAACAAAATTGGTCTTACCACAAGCTTGCTTTTCCCTATCAAAGGGACAGAAGATTAAACTGTGTGAGGTTCTTAAGAACTTGAGACTTCCTAGCGGTTATTCATCAAACATTTCACGTTGCGTTAAGGTGAAAGATAGAAAATTGATTGGGTTGAAAAGTCATGACTACCATGTTCTCATGCAACGTATCCTATCTGTGGCTATTAAAAGATTACTCCCCAAACATGTATGCAAAGCTGTGATAGACATGACTAACACATTCAGAATTCTATGCTCTAAGGAGTTGCACATGTCGGATCTGTTGAAGGTGGAGTCGCAATTACCCATGACAATGTGCAATCTAGAGAGAATCTTCCCACCAAGTTTCTTCAATATTACAGTCCATCTTATCACCCATCTAGCAGAGGAAGCAAAAATAGATGGGCCAGTGCAATATCGTTGGATGTATTCAATCGAAAGGTAAGTTTTGTCACTCTTTTATGAAGTATGCCTTTGACAGAAGAGGTGTCTCACTAATAACATGTTCTTATTGTAGGATATTGGGGATAATGAAGTCGTTTGTGCGTAATCGTAGTCGTCCGGAAGGGTCAATAGCGGAGGGTTATATTGCTCTGGAGTGTTTGACATTTTGTTCTACATATCTCCATGACATTGAGATCAAATTTACAAGGCATAAGTCAGTTATAGTAATTGAGTTAACTCCAAGGGCGGCAGATGGGTTATCGATCTTCCAGCTGGTAGGAGCTCCAATAGGTCGTGCAATAGTCTGTGAACTGTCAAACACTGAATGGGAGTAGTGCCACTTGTACGTCCTTCATCAGTCTGAAGAAGTGAAGCCATTCATCGAGTATTGCATTCACCTTTACTGTTATGTTTATTCTCAAACTTTTAACTGTATTACATCTAACAATTCGATTGGTTGTCTTGTCCATGGACGTAGTGAACACAAGAGGCAACTACTAGGTGCACGGGTGAGTAGACGGAACATCGATGTCATGCAGAATACAACATTCATACCATGGTTGAAGGGCAGGGTATGACACTATGACACAGATAGGAATATCCATGCCTTTTAATGTTAACTTTAATGCCGGTGGGAGTATTTGCATTCTCAGGTTGGTCGAATAGTTGGATTAGCTGAGAATGACAGAGGTCGCCAACTAAAGGCTTTGGCACGAGGACCGTTATGTGGAGCTAAGACATATAATGGTTATAAAGAAAATGGGTTCATCTTCCACACCAAAGAGCGGTCTCTAATGAGGAGTTTTGACAACAGCGTTGTGTTGTGCAAAGCTGACACAACGTGCTATGCGAGTACATTCGATAACAACCCCATTGAAGGTGCAATTGATTATTACGGAGTGTTGAGGGAGGTGGTTGAGCTGCAGTACCTTGGTCACCTATCGGTTGTGTTGTTCAAATGCGATTGGTACAACGTACTTTCATCCTTCAATGGGATGAAAATTAATGAGTATGGATTTGTGTGTGTCAATACCAAATTTGTTTTATCGACAAATGAGCCATTCGTACTTGCAGCTCAGGCATCACAAGTTTTCTACTTACCTAAGAACATTAACCCTGATTCGAGCATTGCGTTGAGGGCAGAGTCCAAAAAACGATTTGTGATTGGGGGTCAAATGAGTGGGGAGTCAGTGTTGCCGTATCAGGAAACATTAGCACTGGTTGTTGATGCACCAGATGTAGTTCCTGTCGATGATGTGGTTGATTGGTGTAGAAAGACATTGAGGCTCTCGAAATATCTGTTGAGGATGCCACCCCGGAGATGACCACAGAAGCCTTGACAGAAGCAACTAAAGGCCTTGACGACATAGAAGTTCTTGAGCCAGATGAGGAGGATATTACTGATGATGGAACAGACAGGGACACAGATATAGAATTTGAGGACGATTTGTTCAATGACGAGGACGGCCTTGAGGGAACAATGGATGAGGATGACGATGATGATGATGATGATGATGCATCGTAAGTTCATGTGCAATAGAAGAGTGTTTGTATGTTTGTTAAGGTAATTGTTCAATAGTTAGGAATTTAATTCTGTCATTGTTCAATAGTGAGGATTTTCATTATGTTAATGTCCGAATTGTTTACTTTGTTTAATACTGAGCTGTTATTTTGTCCAGATTTGTATGTTTTGTCCTAATTGAGATGGTTTTATTGAAATTTTTTGGTTCACGAGCTGTTGTGTTGAAATATATGTTGGTTCACCTTATACTTCGATAACAGTACTTCTTAGCTGATGTGTTGTACGTGTGTGTTTATCTGTAAGTTGAATGATGTTGCTGTAAGTGTTGCTGTGTAGCTGGTTGTGGAGTGATATGTAGCTGGTTGTGCTGTACGTGTGTGCTGTAAGTGTTGGTCATGTTGTTGCTGTATGTCGAAACTGCATTTGGAAGCTGGAAGCTGTACTTGGAAGCTGGCAAAATGGCAGTCGAAAATGCAGTCAAATGCAGCTCATCACTTGTGGCCTGTTAACTGGTTCTCCTTCTGCAACTCAAATGCAGCTCATCAGATACAAAATTTGTAGGTGGAGTGTTGTTAACTGGTTCTCCTGCTGCAGCTCTTCACTTGTGCAATCTTGTCAAAAGCAGTCGAAACTGCATTTGGAACAGACAGTTCCCTCGAAATTGCAGACTCCTGTGGAGTATGGCGTGCTGGCAAAATGGCAGAATCTGCATTTGGAAGCTGGAATCTGTGGATGCTGTCATTAAGGTGTTTTTTCACACAAAGACCTTAAGCTGGAATCTGTGGATGAAAATAAGATACATTAAGGTGTTTTTCAAAATCATATATTAAGGTGTTTTTCACACACAGACATTTATTAATACTGTCATATATTGGATGCTGTCGAATGTATGTGGTGCGGAAGTCTGAAAAACCCGTAAATTCATGCTGTCAGCAAATGGATCATCAACTCGGCTCGACTACAAGTCATCCTCATCTATGTCATTCTAACACAATTCAATATCATTCTTATGTCAAACACTTCTCTGTTTCTCTGTTTTTCATAGATACCAAAATACCGTCAAAATGTTCATTGATACCATGTGCTGTCAAAATGTTCAGAATCCAATCCAAAGTTCAGAATCCAAAATGTTCAGAATACACTGAAGACAGTGAAGGGATGCTATCCAAAGTTCACGATCTGCACATTCTTTCCATGAAACTGTGTTGCATCTGAACAAGAACAAACACACCTTTGCAAAACTTTTCACGGCCACTTCTGCAGGCCACTGATAGAACTCTACCGTATGCTATCTCTATTGAAGCTGAATTGCTGTCGTTTTGAAGGAGAGATACTGTGTACTGAATGCAGTGATCACAGAAGAAACAGAGAAGTTGTATTTGAAAAAAAGTTGTCATCCTGGATTTGAAACATCTTACCGAACAATGGACAAAAAAGGGTCATCCTGGATTCGGGTACTAACATCATTCAAACTGCAGAAGTTGGAACTCCTGCTGCAAATGGAAGCTGCACTACTTGGGGTCTCCTTGAAGCTCCACTCGGCCTGCTTAAGAACTGCAGTACACAGAGGTGGATTTGTATGTAGAGGTCGGGTTGAAAAATGACAGGGAGCAATGACACATGTTTACATAAACACATAGTTATAACACCATGTTAACATGAGATGTAACATTTAGACACATGTTAACACTTTGACACATAGTAATTAACACTTTGACACAGAGTGGTAACACCTTAACACATAGTTATAACACCATGACACATGGTAGAAATTTATTACATCAATGAATAACACCATACACTTTTGAAAGTTATATTTTTCAACAAAGTAAGTAAAATTTGTATAAGTTGATATTAAATTTGTAGCCACTTGTATAAATTTGTATACATTTGTATACAATTCTATACATTTGTATAAAGTAAAATAAGAGGACACTTTGACACATCATCTAATATAACACATAACAAAGTTGTATTTGAAACATAAAATTAATAAGGATACATCAACTAATACATAAGGATACATATGTCTTGATTTTAAACATGATTTAGAAATATTGTGCTATAAGATAAGTATATAAAAATTTATACAAATTAAAATGAAATTTATACATATGATGTTATTATACATATTATGTCATTAGGAAATATAAATAATAAGTATATTTTTCATAAAATAAGTAAAATTTGTAGACATTTGTATAAGGTATAGTATTATAATGTTATACACTAAGACACTTTGTGGATATAACACATAAGAAAGTTGTATTTCAAACATAACATGCGTATGATTTAAATTGCATACATAAGGATAATTAGGTCTTCATTTTAAACATGATTTAGACATATTGTGCTATAATATAAGTATATAAAAATTTATAAACATTAATCTAAAATTCAAACAAATTATGTTAGAATTATACATCTTATGAACTCAATGGAACGGGCATTGCATACACGGGCCACTTTCCATCAAATTTTCTACCGAGCCAATCCATCTTAACGGCCCAATTACTTTGAGTCTGGACTCATATGAACAGCTGCTACGGATGAGGACGAAGATGAAGCGTCTCCTCGGTTCAAATAGCTACGACGCCTCAGTTCCTACACGACGCAGTAGGCTTCATCATCACATACAGGGCGATTTGATGGATCAGTCCTTTCATCCTTCAGTGGTCTTCTCTTCTTCTTCCCGCGCCTAATTTTCACTGCATTTGGGTCTGCTTCTCACTCTCTGCGAGTTTCCCTCCAACCACTGCTCCAAGACGATCTTCTAGTGCTCCAGGATGATCTTCAAAGCTTCCCTCAGCAAGGTATGGTTCTAACTTCCTATAGGATTATTTTATTCTGGGAGGCGCAAGATATGGTTCAGCAAACCCTTTGTTCGTCTATGGTGCTCACACTTACATGTTTACTCTCCTTTCCCCCTGGATCTCGTCTATTTGCGACCATTTTATACACATTTTTTCGTTTTGAAAAACATTACTTGGAAGGGAAGATTCACCTTTGTCGATGATCAATGGCCGATTAACAACTGCCTAAGAATTCGTAGTTTCATGCATGTCGTTGTGATTCATTTATGCGAACCATGTCACGGAATGTTCAGTAAGGGTGGTTATGCTGAGAATAAAATTTGTGCTGTTAAATATGGAAACTTTACACCAAAAACTTGAGCAAATTTCACGTTATGCTACTTGTTTAACAATATCTTCTCAGTATGATGGGTACTCGGAGAATGGTCGCCGGAAAAACCGTAGCTTCAAAGCTACCGATCCGTAGATCCCCAAGGAAGATAAACAGGGCTGCCACAAGTAAGTTGTTTTTTTCACTACTACGTCTTGTACTTAGGTATTTGCTTTGTTTTAGGTGCTCGGTAACTAACACACTAGACATTGCTATAGGGGTTACGCCTGTAGAGAAGAACATCCCTGCATTCCCTCAGCCTGTGGAGAACATCCCTGCAGTCCCTCGGCCTGTGGAGAACATTCCTACAGTCCCTCGGCCTGTGGAGAACATCCCTGCAGTCCCTCCGCCTGTCGAACCTCATTTGGAGGTGTCTACTGAAGAGGAAATCCAGCCGGAGGACCCCTATATGGAGGAACCACCAGGTATACAAATAGGTAACTTCTAATTTGTCCCATACTATTAAGCATGCATTTATACAACTTGGTTATCTAATCGATACATGATTTACGTGTCAGCTGCGGAAGAGAAAGAGGTAAGGCCACCATTGGACAGACTACGTAGAGGGCGAACTTGTTGCATAAGGTTGTCTCGAAATGGCGTCAACGAAAAAGAGGTTCTGAAGTTTAACTCTCGAGATAAAGTCTGCAGTAACAATGCTTCGGTGTTTGCAAGTTGGTTTGGTTGCATTGTCAGGAAACGAACGAATGCACCTCTAATGGTTAAAGACTGGAAGGAGATTCCAAAGTCTCCCATAGACTACGAGGCGAAGATGCTCATGCTGGTTGTGGTAAGTCTCACTTGTTGACAATCCCTACACGGTATCGTTCAAATGGAACTAGGACTTACATATTGCACCTGTCTATTTGTAAATGCTGTAAGAACTTGTTCTCACATTTCCATATTGTTCAAACTCGCAGGAGAAGTTTGTGATACCAGATGATGAAAACCTGAAGCAGCTGATCATCTATACTCTTAAAGATAAGTACAGAAACTACAAGGCGAATCTCAAGAGAAGGTACTTTGACAAGTACCTTACGAATGAAGAAAGGTTACAAAACATTCCTCCTGACGTGGTTAAAGAGGATTGGGTGTGGCTTGTTAACTGGTTTAGCTTTGACGAGTTTAAGGTTTGTGCCTTACTCCCTATTGCAACAGTATATTTTTGTACAGGTAATGAGTGTTGCACTTTTTAAACGTAAATTGGCTGTAACTTCAAATTGTTTGAAGTTAAAGAGCGATCGTAACAAAGCGAACAAAGCTCACCAAGTCATGAGGCACACCGCTGACACTTCGTCCTTTGCGAGGAGAGAACAGGAAGAGGTAATCCTAACATTGAATTGTTATGTTTAATAAATAGTTGGCTACCCTTGAACAAGTATATGGTACTCTTGCAGATTGAGAAGAACAACTGGAAACATCCGGGGGAGTATCATATGTTCAAGAAGAACCATGTGGACAAGAAAGGTCAGCCGCTGGATGATAAAACCAAATCAATACTGGTAAGTAGTACTGTCGACCCATATAGTCACATGTGCTGTACATTTGTATTTGATTGCTCGCTTATGTTCTTGTCACACCGTGTGCAAAATAGGACCAAGTGGAGGAAAGAGCTGCCCAGTTGGCAACTGGGGAGGAGGAGTCTGCTGTTGACAATGATGTCTTGTATGAGGAAGTTCGCCAACCTGAGCTTCGACGAAGTCGTGTGTCAAAGGCAGCACGGATGATGGAAAATGAGCAGTTAAAGCAGGCAAGGGAGGAGGTAGCCTGAAACGCAGCTGAATGTGAGCAGCTCCGTGATCAACTCAAGGAGTTCCAGGCCAACATTGAACAATTTCAACGTGATATTGCTGTCATGAAAAGTACAATGTTTGGCAAAGGTGTGTATAGTGATGATTTAATTGCATTGTGTACACCCATTTAGTCATTGTAGGGTATATTCTATAGTACGATACTACCATGATTGCTGTTATTTCTATGTTTGCAGATCCAAATGCATGAACCGTGGAAACGTGCTGTAAGTACTCCTGCTTAGTACTTATGTTGACTGGTGGTACACTAGGTGTTGACTGATTGTAAATGGATATTTTGGACAGGATGTAAATGTGAACATGTCATCTCTGTTTGTGTTTTGCAATTGTCGCCATACATTTGTTTGAAATGCTTGGCTATATATAAGTTCGGATGTGTTGGAAATGGTTCTACATAAGTAGCTGTTTGTGTATTACCTGTTTGTGTATTATCTGTTTATGTATTCTGTTTGGGTATGCATGGCCAACAATTCGAAAAGAGAAACATTAGCATTTGCATCAAAACAAACCATTGCCGACGGACTGTAATTGTATCCGTAATTGATGCTTCATATAACATTTAACCATGACAACACGCAGACACAAAACATTGTCTATAGAGACAACTTTCACAGTAGTTGAAACTCGATTTTAGCATCAACTAATATGAACAGGGTAATATTTAATACTGTTGGACGAGCATCGACAGGTTACTCATGACGTGGTCTAATTTGTTTTACATCAAAATGCATCCGTCGCTAAGTATGTGTAATTACTTTCAACGAAATGTTCTGGTTGAATAACCTATATTGCCTCACATAAATTGGATGCAATATCAATCAAATAGAGACAAAAATATGCGGATACTAATGCCTTCAATCTACATCTAACATATGTAGATACTCTAACTCAGTATTACCGTCAAATACCTATCGACGGTAATTACACGTAAACAGAGTCGGCATATTTGCAATGCTAATGATCAAACCGACTATTCATTCCAGCCACGGCAAACCTTTAGTGTCAGAATATTGTCGTCGTCGATACCTTTAGCCACGTGGTCTATTGGCACAACTCTTAGCATCGGCAAGGGGTTTTAGCAGCGCCAACAGTGCTTCCGGCAGCGATAATTTACCATCGCTGTAGAGCAAATTTCTTGTAGACCAACGGGCCCGTCCCCTCTCCCCTCCCTCCACCCACCCCTGCTATCCCCAACCCACTCCAACCCCTACTCTCGTCCCCTCTCCCCGCTCGTCCTCTCACTCTCGCTCATCCCTTCTCTCCCCTCCCTCCCTCCCGTCCACTCCCTATCCCCAGACCCTTACTCCCCCCGTCTCCTCTGCCCCAACCCACTCCCGCCCACCCCTTCTTCCTTTCTCCCGCCCACCCCCTCTCTTCTTGTTCTTCTTGTTCTTCTTCTATCTTATTCTCTCGACTTCTTGAAGAACCTAGAATGACTACCGGACCGAAGAAATCTAAATTGTTCGGTTAGTTAAAAAAAAACTGGTTATTGCAGAACTGATCGGTTCACACCAGTTCAAACACTGTTGATATGAAAAACGGTCTTTTAGCTGAACCAAACTGGATAGGGGTCTAGTTCCCTGTCGGACCGCTAGTCTGGTTCAGTTCTGATAACACTGCTTAAAAGACTCATGTATTGATTTAATACGTTACCGAGAAATGTTTACTTAACATTCGGTGATTACGATAAACCATTTGTTTTTAATATCATTTATGTTATGTTATATTATTTTATTATATATATATATATATATATATATATATATATGGTTAGGTCATGTAGAATTGTGATACGTAAGTTTTTTTAAGACATTTTCTCATTTCTAATGTCAATTTCATAACTTATAATTGATCCATGTCAAATATATAATTCTCACTTATATGTGGCATGTCATATAACTTAGTTTAAAATTTTCCAAATCCTCATTATTGTTTTTGGCCATAAAAAATCTTATTCCATACTTGACCTCACGAGTGAGGATGACTACAATCTCTTACTAGTAAATAAATAAGAGAGGATGGGGGTTCAGACAATCATCAAGGCACATCATCTTTCTAGCTTGTCTAGCTACCAAGTTTGCATATTCGTTCACGCTTCTTGGTATATATTTCCATCGGAACGATCAGATGAATGCGGTGAGGTGGATAGCGTTGGATACCGTTCTCCAGTTGCTTCCTCTTTCCAATAAGACGAATATCTTAGTTTGCCTATTCAAAGTAATATATAGAAATGACATAAAAATATACCAAAATGACATTAATAGAATGAGTCTTAATCTTGATAGTTCCCTACCTTGCTGTGGTGGTTCTTCTTCTTCATCAAAGTTTTGCTCTATGCATGCCCTATCTGTTGGAGTGTTCTCCCAATAAGTTTCGTCTTCCCATTGTGCTATAGTGTTCTCACAAAGAGTTTCACGGTCTTAGGACAAGGTATTTCCTGTAATAATTACAAGTCCAGTTTCTCATGTAAGCATCATGAACGGATGACATGAAGTGAAGACTTACAACAAAGTAAATGAAATAAGTAAGACTCGTTAAATGAAATAATTAAATAGAATATGTATGGCCACAAGCGCGTCTGAGAGCGAGCCATCTTTGTTGGAGATCTTATTGTAGGTACTTGTTTCGTAATGGTTCTCCTGGTTTTCATTATTCTATTTCCAACCATCTTTTCAAAAAATGAGAAAATGCAGCAATTTGTTTTTTAATCACAAAAGAGTACTCTCATTTCATTCATCGATATTGTTCCCATCAAACGAAATACAATCATTTCTTAAAATAAAAGCTAGTGGCCGTGGGGGGTGTAAAACCCAATCATGTAATCTCACTCCCAATCTCGACTGTTTGGCAACCCACTTAGCTCCATCATGCGCTGATCGTCTAATTGTTGACCAATGTACCGACTCAAAATTTCCTACCAATGTTAGGATCTTCGAGCATACCACTACACTCCGCCAATATTGAGCCCTTCCTTGTAGTTGTTCTATGATCCTCATCGAATCCGACTCAAATATGACATTGTGCCATCCTTGCTCGATCGCCACTCGCGCACCTAAGAGGATCGCCTCGGCTTCCAATACATCAACATTCTGTACCGTAAGCTGTTTGTTTGTTCCCCCTATCACTTTGCCCTCCCCGTTTCTCGCAAGCACACTTATTCCACTAATTTCGGTTCGGCTACACCCTGATGCATTGTAATTTATTTTCACGTACCTGTGGTTCGGTCGACTGCATGCATGCAGTTCTCGTGGGATTTGGGTCGGCTCCGATCTTGCTTGGACACTTAGGAACTCTTCGTACCCCTTTCTTGTTTGCTCTATCACCTCCCGTATGTTTGGTCTCTTGTTCACGAACGCCATCTTGCACCTTTACTTCCAAATATTCCAGCACGGATCAAGGAACAACCACCACCTTGTTTGTTGGGTCTCACGGTTTGGGTTCGTTTCTTCTCGTCTTGCCCAGATTCACTCCTCAATAAATATTGGTTCTTGGTTCGTGACATCCACTCCTCAATAAGTGTGTGTTACACTTATGTTTAGGGGTTATTCCGTAATTATAGTTTGCTTATGAGTCAAGTTTCAATTATTGTAAGTTGTAGGGACTAACTAGCAATTTCTGTTTTTTGTGCCTATTGTCTCTTTTCTCCTTTATATGTGTGTCGACTGTAGCACAAACATTTAAGACATTATTCCAGAGAATTGTTCGTACTGTCTTCTTGTTCCTTCTGTTCTTCATTTCGTTTCTTCTTCTTCATCCTAAAACCCTAAATCCAACATGGTATCAGAGCTTATTCGAGCCTGAAATCACTTCCTAAAACCCTTGTCATTCTGATTCATGGAAGAATCTTCACCTGCCTTCGCCAACAAGAAAGTAGCTCAGCTACTTGGCGAAGAAAACTTCCAACAGTGGAAGCAGCAGGTTCTACTCTCAGTCAGAGGGTACAACCTCGAGAATCACCTCCATGGAGCCAACATACCTCAGTTTCTGGAAGATGAAACTGGAGCTGCAGTTCCAAATCCTGCCTACGCAAAGTTTCTCCAACAGGACAGCTCCCTGGAATCCTGGCTTCTTGCCTCTGTTTCTACCCAGGTTAGTAGAGGGTTAATAGGGTGTATGTCAGCTGCTGCCATTTGGCAAAAGCTTCACCGAGATTTCTTATCATCCTTCACTACTAGAATCATGCATCTTTATGATAGGCTTAAGGTTAGAAAGCATGTTCATCAGCCTATGAGAGATTATCTTACCGAAATCCAGACCACCTGTGATAGCTTAGCTAGCTGTGGTCACCCTATAGAAGAGATGCAACAAATCTCGATTATCCTGAATGGGGTCAAGGGTCAGTATGATAATGTTATTGTTGTCATCCATGCTAGCCAAAATTTGTATACTATTGCCTCTGTGAGTTCTGTTTTACTAGATGCTGAGTCTAGACAGTCTGACATTTTATTTGATGCTAGTGCTAGTGTCAACATAGCCTCTGCTAAGGTTCCCAATCCCAGCAAGTCTTTCGTGTCTTATGATGAAAATAGTTCAGGTAGCAAGGATAGCATGTCTGTTAACCCCACCCAGTAACCCATGTCTGGTCTCCTGCCCACACCCCAACCCACAACCTAGAACACTCAGTCATTCTCCTTTGGTCCCCCACCATTTGGTAATCAACAGTCTGGTAGGGGTAGAGGTCGTGGTAGGGGGTTTGGTAACAACAGACTGCAATGTCAGTTGTGTGGAAAATTTGAGCACTTGGTGCACAAATGTTTCCATCGATTCAATGTGCACTTCACTGGAGTGACTGAACCCCAGTCCACCTCTCCAACACCCTCAGCCAATCTTGCTGCCTATGACATTGATCCTGACCCATACCAGCAAATACCACAAAACCAGCATTACTCACCACCTGAGCTGCATAAATCCCAAGCTCAACCTTAACCACCTCAGACCACCACCATAACTCCTCCCAATCCTCAAACACAATCTGTAATGCATTACTCACCCTATTCTTCACCCATACCCCCTATCTATCCCTACATGATGGCCCCTTCATGTTATGTCAATCCAGCTCAACCATATCAAGTAGTTTCCAATCCACAGTCTCACCCCACTCCTGTCCCAACTCAGCCTACATCATTGCTTCCCACCCAAGCAAATCACCTGATGGCCAGCAGCTCAAACCCAGCCACATCTGATTGTAGCTGGTTCCCTGACTCAGGAGCCACGAACCATCTGACAAATGCTCAGCCTGCCCCGCAGATGACCTCTCCATACTCTAGTCCAGGTAAGGTTTTCCTTGGAAATGGTTCTTCTCTTGATATTTCTGCCATTGGTTCTTCTGATTTACCTTCCACTAGCAAACCTCTTCTTCTTCATAACATGCTTTACACACCTGCTGTTACTAAAAAACTGCTTTCTGTCTCTCAGTTTTCAAAGGATAATCAGGTTTATTTTGAATTTCACCTATCGCACTGCCTGATCAAGGATTCCCTCTCCAACAAGGTGCTGCTCAACGGGTTATGAATCAGGGGGTCTTTACCGCCTAGATCTCTCTAGTTTTAAGTCTAGCTCTAATAAGTTAGTTGAGTCTGCTACTGTTAGTCCAGATCAGTGTTTAAGTCTTTCAACTGATTTTCAGTCATTTTGTAATAATGCAGTTTTATCTGCTCAAAACTCAGCCTTTTCGGTTATTGATAATGATAATATGTTTATGATTAATCATGATTCCTCTGTTTTTCCACATGCCTCCTCTGCCTCTAGTTCTGATAATTCTGATGAATGCTCCACTGTCACCTGTTTTAATAATGCATCCTCCACTGCATTACCTGAATTTGAACTTAGCTGTTTTCTTAGCTCTCTGAAAACTAATGAATCTTCTCACCTATGGAATATGAGGTTAGGCCATCCTTCTAAGAACATACTTGTTACTTTTTTGAGACTTCAAAATCTGCTTACTGAACACATATCATCTGAGTGTGCTGCCTGTGCAGTAGGTAAAAGCAAGACCCTTCCTTACCAATCATCAGAGACAGTCTACTCTCATCCCTTAGAAATGGTTCAGGTAGATCTCTAGGGTCCTGCCCCCTTCTCCTCTAGCAATAGCAATTACTATCTTAGTATTGTTGATACTTTCTCTAGATTTACTTGGATTTATTTCTTGAATCGAAAATCGGATGCTGCTAAAGTCTTTTGTGAGTTTCATTTGTTAGCAGAAAAACAGCTTGGCACAAAGCTCAAAGCTGTGCAATCTGATGGAGGAGGTGAGTTTCAGTTTCTCACTGCTTACTTAGCTCAATTTGGTATAGTCCATACGATCACTTGTCCTTATTCAAGCCAACAAAATGGAATGGTGGAACGTAAGAACCGCCACATTGTTGAACTAGGACTCACACTTCTCACACAGTCATCCGTCCCTCTTCACTACTGGACGGATGCCTTCTCCACTGCTGTCTTTCTTATTAACCGATTGCCCTCCAAATCCCTTAATAACCGTTCTCCTCATGAGCTCATCTTCAATTCCAAGCATGACTACTCTTTTCTAAGAGTTTTTGGCTGTTTATGCTTTCCACACTTGAGACCTTATAGGTCTCACAAGCTGTCCTTCATATCAGAACCTTATGTGATGTGATCATGGAAGAAATGCGGCCCACACTTGAAGACAGGGGTGAGATAACCGTGCCAAGTGGACCAATGACACGATCAAGGGCTAGGAAGCTTGGACATACAATCACCACACTACTGGACCGCATAGGACCAACTATCATTCCGTCCGGAGACATGGAGCCTAAGAACCTCTTGGTTGCTCGAATGGACTAAGTCAAGAGGTTCTCGTTTGTACTCTTTTTCCCGACCTTTGGTTTTGTCCCACTGGGTTTTACAAAGGGGGGTTTTAATGAGGCAAACGGTCCACAAGACAACCAAACCCAATAAGAGGAGGAGAATAAAATTCGGCCCATAGGAGAGCTTTCCTTAGGCCCAAATTAGTTTAGGGTTTTACTTCTTTTAGGATAAGTAGCTAGGGTGGCCGAAATTAGATGATAGACCTTTCTTTTACAAACTTGTGTGCTAGCCACATTGTTCTTCTTGTTCATTGAATGAGAAATTGATTGTTGGTGTGTCATATCCGGCAATTGAATCTTGGTGCGTCATATCCAAGGTTCAAGCTTTGGAATCTTCGAGTGCGTCATATCTTGGAGAATCCATTGTGGAGGTATCAAGGGCTTGTCGCTGCCTTTGTGTGATCCAATCGATCCATCATTCATCCATCATCTATCTTCGTATATTCTGATCTCGGCAGAATCGTATCCAGGAGGACCGGCCTTACCAAAATTGGTCTAGAAGACGGAATACATATCAGAATTCGACGAGCCCACCCATTCCATAAAGAGGACTCAATTATCTGCGACTTTTGTATTCATCACTCGGATCAATTCGGAGCAGAGATTCGCGTAAAAGGGAACCCTTTACAGAGTCGGAATTCTGACAGCAATATTACGAGCCTTGGGAGAATCGTATCACCACCTACCCTCGAAAGTGCCGACTCCTGGAAGATCGTATCAAGTGGTATCAGAGCACACTTTCGAGACTTAAATTTGCTGATTTGTGTTGTGTGATAATCAGGTCCTTGCGCATTATAATGTCAAACCACGCAAGTAATGGAGAGGAGAGCACCAATCAAGCTCAAGGGGCAAGGAACGAACCCCCGGATTTGCGAATTCTTCGCAATGAGATTCGGCGAATGATGCAGCAAGAATTAGGACCTATCATACAAGAGTCCATTAATCGAGCCATGCCGCCACCTATGGGGAATCTTCCAAGAAGAGCTCAACCTCAAGCAGACGATGAAGAGGTTCAATCGTCCAACTATTATAGTAGGGGCAGCCGCCACTCCAATCGGGACCAAAGGAGACCACGGCGGGAAAGAGGTCGGCTTGAAGATCAGCTTGGTGGTCTCAAGTTAAAAATCCCACCTTTCCACGGGAAGAATGATCCGGATGCTTATTTGGAGTGGGAAAAGAAGATCGAACTTGTGTTCGATTGTCAAAATCTTTCGGAGCTTAGAAAGGTACAAGTAGCCGCAACTGAATTTTGTGATTATGCTATCAATTGGTGGGATCAAATCGTGACGAGTAGACGACGTAATCGTGATCCACCCGTAGATACTTGGGATGAACTGAAAAATCTTTTGAGGAAGAGGTTTGTTCCTAACCATTACCATAGGGAACTACATCAAAAGCTTAGACGATTGTCTCAAGGAAGTAAGAGTGTTGAGGATTACTTTCAAGAGACCACACTTGCTCCCATGCCGCCGCATGAGATACACCTAGATCAACTTCGAATTCGACAACACGAAGGAACTAATGTGAGTGAACACACAAGTACCCTTACCCAAAATGAGTGTGAGAGTTTGAGGAAAACCAAAGCCGAGAGATGTGATTTTACACCCGTGAGTGAACCCGTGAGGCAGTCCAATTTTGTGGTGAGGTCTAGCGTTGTAAAGAGGGCTTTGTCCTCTAAGCAACCCGTTATACTACTTATGTACAAAGAAACGTTGTTGAGTATCACTAATCCCGTGCCGGATTTGCCGAGCAACATCGTTTCCCTTTTGCAGGATTTTGAAGACGTCTTGCCGGATGAAACTCCCCACGCATTACCGCCCCTTCGGGGTATCGAACACCAAATCGATTTTGTACCGGGAGCTTCACTACCTAACCGACCTGCATACCGAACTAATCCTATGGAGGCCAAGGAGCTTCAACGACAAGTGAACGACTTGATGGACAAAGGATACATCCGCGAAAGCATGAGCCCATGCGCGGTACTGGTCCCACTCGTCCCTAAGAAGGATGGGACTTGGAGGATGTGCGTCGATTGCCGAGCCATCAACAATATCACTGTAAAGTATCGCCATCCTATTCCTCGATTAGATGACATGTTAGATGAGCTGTATGGATCCACGATATTTTCTAAAATAGATCTTCAGAGTGGTTATCATCAAATTAGGATGAAAGAAGGTGATGAATGGAAAACAACTTTTAAAACTAAACATGGCTTATATGAGTGGTTAGTCATGCCCTTTGGAATAACTAATGCACCTAGTACTTTCATGAGATTGATGAATCATGTCCTGCGTAACTACATTGGAATTTTTGTGGTTGTTTACTTCGATGACATTTTAGTCTATAGTCGAAGCTTAGAAGAGCATGTTGGGCACTTAAAATCTGTTTTGATGGTTCTTCGAAAGGAGAAGCTTTATGCTAACCTTAAGAAGTGCACTTTTTGTACGGATCACCTTGTGTTTTTGGGTTTTGTTATAAGTGCAGATGGTATTAAGGTGGACGAAGAGAAGGTTAAGGCCATCCGCGATTGGCCGACGCCAACTACCATAGGCGAAGTGCGGAGCTTTCATGGACTTGCGGGTTTCTATCGGAGATTCGTGAGGGATTTTAGTACCATAGCCGCACCTCTCACCGAAGTGATCAAGAAGAGTGTTGGGTTTAAGTGGGAGGACGCACAAGAAAAAGCATTCCAAGCTTTGAAGGACAAACTCACCAATGCACCCCTTTTATCTTTACCGAACTTTCTTAAAACCTTTGAAATTGAGTGTGATGCTTCGGGTGTAGGTATTGGAGCTGTTTTGACACAAGAGAAGAGGCCCATAGCCTTCTTTAGTGAGAAGCTTGGAGGAGCTGCCCTAAACTACCCGACCTATGACAAGGAGTTGTATGCGCTAGTTCGAGCCTTACAAACATGGCAACACTATCTATGGACCAAGGAGTTCGTCATTCACACCGACCATGAATCCTTGAAGCATTTGAAGGGTCAACAAAAGCTCCACAAACGACATGCTAGGTGGATGGAGTTCATCGAAACCTTCCCTTATGTGATCAAGTATAAGCAAGTTAGGGAAGCCCATGGCGGAGGATTGATGGGACATTTTGGGATCACTAAGACCTTGAAGGTGATGCAAGAACACTTCTATTGGCCGCAAATGAAAAGGGATGTCGAGCGGATATGTGGGAGATGTGTCACTTGCAAACAAGCCAAAGCAAAGGTACAGTCCCAAGGTTTGTATATGCCCTTACCAATTCCTGAACAACCGTGGGTCGATATATCTATGGATTTTGTGCTTGGATTGCCTAGGACTAGGACTGGAAAGGATTCCATCTTTGTGATTGTGGATAGGTTTTCAAAAATGGCTCATTTCCTTGCATGCCATAAAACTGATGATGCGTCTCATATAGCTGATTTATTCTTCAAAGAAATTGTTCGCTTGCATGGAATGCCTAGGACCATTGTTAGTGATAGAGATGCTAAATTCTTGAGCTACTTTTGGAAAACACTGTGGTCTAAGCTAGGGACTAAACTGCTATTTTCAACTACTTGCCACCCTCAAACTGATGGACAAACCGAAGTAGTGAATAGGACCTTGTCTACTTTGCTACGCACCTTGATTAAGAAGAATTTGAAAACTTGGGAAGAATGCTTGCCACATGTTGAATTTGCGTATAACCGAGCTACACATTCCGCTACCAAGTTTTCACCGTTTGAAATCGTTTATGGATTTAACCCTTTGTCTCCTTTGGATCTAACCGCTTTGCCTATGAGTGAAAGGACTAACTTAGATGGAAAGAAGAAAGCTGAAATTGTCAAACAGATCCATGAAAAGGCCAAGCGCAACATCGAGGAAAGGACGAAGTCGTATGCAAAGCAAGCCAACAAGGGCCGACGTAAGGTGACCTTTGAGGAAGGAGACCTCGTGTGGGTGCACTTGAGGAAGGATAGGTTTCCAGTCGAGAGGAAATCCAAGTTGATGCCTAGAGTGGATGGCCCATTCCGAGTCCTAAAGAAGATCAACGACAATGCTTATCAAATAGACCTCGAAGGGAAGTATAATGTTAGTTCAAGTTTTAACATTACTGATTTGCTTCCTTTTGTTGCAGATGATCCGGATTTGAGGACAAATCCTTTTGAAGAGGGAGGGGATGATGTGATCATGGAAGAAATGCGGCCCACACTTGAAGACAGGGGTGAGATAACCGTGCCAAGTGGACCAATGACACGATCAAGGGCTAGGAAGCTTGGACATACAATCACCACACTACTGGACCGCATAGGACCAACTATCATTCCGTCCGGAGACATGGAGCCTAAGAACCTCTTGGTTGCTCGAATGGACTAAGTCAAGAGGGTCTCGTTTGTACTCTTTTTCCCGACCTTTGGTTTTGTCCCACTGGGTTTTACAAAGGGGGGTTTTAATGAGGCAAACGGTCCACAAGACAACCAAACCCAATAAGAGGAGGAGAATAAAATTCGGCCCATAGGAGAGCTTTCCTTAGGCCCAAATTAGTTTAGGGTTTTACTTCTTTTAGGATAAGTAGCTAGGGTGGCCGAAATTAGATGATAGACCTTTCTTTTACAAACTTGTGTGCTAGCCACATTGTTCTTCTTGTTCATTGAATGAGAAATTGATTGTTGGTGTGTCATATCCGGCAATTGAATCTTGGTGCGTCATATCCAAGGTTCAAGCTTTGGAATCTTCGAGTGCGTCATATCTTGGATAATCCATTGTGGAGGTATCAAGGGCTTGTCTCTACCTTTGTGTGATCCAATCGATCCATCATTCATCCATCATCTATCTTCGTATATTCTGATCTCGGCAGAACACGTATCCAGGAGGACCGGCCTTACCAAAATTGGTCTAGAAGACGGAATACATATCGGAATTCGACGAGCCCACCCATTCCAGAAAGAGGACTCAATTATCTGCGACTTTAGTATTCATCACTCGGATCAATTCGGAGCATAGCTTCGCGGAAAAGGGAACCCTTTACAGAGTCGGAATTCTGACAGCAATATTACGAGCCTTGGGAGAATCGTATCACCACCTACCCTCGAAAGTGCCGACTCCTGGAAGATCGTATCATTATGTCTTCATTGGGTTCTGTTCTGATCACCATGGCTACAGGTGTCTCTCTTCGTCGGGAAGAGTATATGTGTCACGAAATGTTGTCTTTCACGAGACAACATTTCCCTTCAGTGACACCACAGGGCCATTCTATGCCTCCAACACACCTAAAGTAGCCACTCCCTCCAAACCATTCTTCATACCCTGTGATCCTTTCTGCCAACAACCTACCTCTGTTCCCTCCACTGTCTCTCATTCCTCAGGACCTCCCGTGCATGCTCACACTTCGGGTGAGTCTAGCCTACCCTCCACCACACCCACTCAAAACACCACTCACACTCAACCTCCCTCAATACCTGTTTCTGCTCCTGATCTAAACTCACCTACTGAAGTATGTAGATATGTCCCTTCTGGCTCAACTCTTGTTCCTTTTACCTCCTCTGATCCTGTTTCCTCCATACCACCACCAACTCACTCAGATCAGTCCTTCTCCACCTCACCACCAGGTCAACCCTCCTCATCCTCTCACCCTTCTCGTCTCAAATCCTCCATCAATGTGCATCCCATGCAAACCAGATCAAAAACCTCTCTTCAAGGGCTGTATACGTCCCTTCCTCTGTTTATTAAGTCAACTTCTGATTCATTCGTACTATTACTTGTCTATGTGGATGATATTGTTATAACTGGTACATCTTTTCCTATTGTATCTAACATTGTTGATACCATAAATGCTCAGTTCCAGCTCAAAGATCTAGGTAGTCTGAACTACTTCCTTGGCATGGATGTAGTTTCAGGTGATGACTTTATTCTTCTGAATCAGAAGAAGTACATTCAGGAACTCCTGGACAAGGTAGGTCTAAATGATCAAACAGATTTCCCCACTCCAATGACAGGTACGTGTCTGTCAAAATCAGGTATGTCCAGTTGTTCTGAACATTTTCATGATGAAACCCTATACAGAAGCACAATAGGTGCTCTCCAACATGTCTGTGTCACACGACCAGACATTCATTTTGCTGTAAACAAACTGAGTCAGTTTATGCAAGCACCCAATAACAGCAACTAGAAGGCTGTTATTCACATCCTGAGATACCTCAAAGGAACTCTCAGTCACGGTCTGTTGTTCAGACCAACACCCTCACCTGTCAAATACATTACACTTACCTCATTCTCTGATGCTGACTGGGGTGGTGATCACACTGATCGTCGCTCCATCTCAGGGCATTACCTTCTCCTAAATGGTAATCCCATATTATGGAGCTCCAAAAAGCAGACAGTAGTGTCTAGGTCGAGTGCAGAGGTTGAATTCAGGGCCATTGCCAATGCTATGTGTGAAATTATGTGGGTCCAATCCCTTCTCAAGGAAATTGGACTTCACACTCCAACTGCACCTGTCATCTGGACAGATAATACAAGTGCAGTTGCTCTGTCAGAAAACCCCATTCATCACTCCAAGATGAAACATGTCGAGATTGATCTCTTCTTCATTAGGGAGAAAGTTCATAATGGGGATGTCTTAGTTAACTTCATTCCAGCTTCAGAACAAACTGCTGATATTTTAACTAAGCCACTGACTAAAAAACATTTCATTCCCTGCAGGAAAAAGCTTGGGGTCTTCTCTCTAGAAGAACTGGAAGATCATGGAATCTCCACATTCCTTCAGCTCACATCAAGCTCTCCGTGAACTTCCCATCCAGTCTGTAAGTATATTCAATCTCTGATAAATTAGTATCTTGCCTTATACTCAGCATTTCTGATCAGCAATATGTATGTTTGCTTAGTTTTCCTGTTGACTGCACCTCTGTGATTTTAACTCTGTCTGTTCTTATGCAAGACTGATCAACTCTATCATTGGTATTTTAATACTGGTAATCGTAGTCTGCTCGTGTCTGTTTATCATGTCTAGCATCTGCCTTAGAATCACATGTCATCTGGTTATTTTCCCATTTCCGATCATAATCACTGCCCCTGTGCATCACTGGTAATTCTCTTTAATAACTGCTTGCTAATTTAAACATGGCATAGGGTATGACTTGAGTCCAAAAATGAGTGAATACCATAAGAAAACCTCAAGATACTGTTGGTTTTTCACTCTTGAGGATGAAAAGATCAAAGCTCAAACCTTGCAGTCATGCTGGTAAGATAGGAGCTCAAACTCCTTTGTCATGAAATGAAAATTCAAATTCCAATTCAAAATATATCAAATGAATAAAAGCAGCAGTAAAACTAGAAATATGAGACTGTCTGATGCACTCTGGCAACTGTTTACTGATCTGGAATAGAGAGAATCATGTATATGACTGCTAATCGTGTTATCAGCCTTGATCATGACCTCAGATTACAGGTACTAATCGACCTATGATCAGAGTCATGATCAGACCTATGCTAAAGTCAGTACTGCTGATTAAAATTGTGAAGTGCATCTCAGCTAGGAGAACTCAGCTAAGCTGCACAAGCTGCTCAGAATGCACTAAATAGAAGAAGGCAATTACTCTATTTCTTGAGATTGGATTTTCACTGCAGACTGTCAACTTTCAAGGAAGATTGAATTCCAAAAATCAAGATCAAGTATAGGGAATGTTAGGTTATAAGTGTGTGATACACTTATGTTTAGGGGTTATTCCGTAATTATAGTTTGCTTGTGAGTCAAGTTTCAATTATTGTAAGTTGTAGGGACTAACTAGCGATTTCTGTTTTTTGTGTATGTTGTCTCTTTTCTCCTTTATATGTGTGTCGACTGTAGCACAAACATTTAAGACATTATTCAAGAGAATTGTTCGTACTGTTTTCTTGTTCCTTCTGTTCTTCATTTCGTTTCTTCTTCTTCATCCTAAAACCCTAAATCCAACATGTTCGACATCTTCTTCTTGGCCACACACTGGACAATTCGGCACCACATTCACTCCCCTCCTCCTAAGATTATCCATCACCAGCAAAGAGTTGGTAAGTAGCTTCCAAATGAATTTTTTTACCTTTGGCATTTTGTTAGTATGCCACACTTCCCGCCATATGGTTGTGGGTTTGTTCCCGTCAAACTCCCCGCTGCTGCCTCTTTGAATCGGTGGTAAACTGTTTTAACCGATACTCTTCTATCATCCGTGTTTGGCCAAATTACATTGTCCCATTCGGTTTGTTCATGTAGGATTATCTCAAGAATGTGGGATGCATCCACCGGTGTCGCCAACTCCCGTATTAGCTCCTCGTTCCACCTCTCATTGCTTCGGTCGAATAGGGACTCTACCTTCATGTCCGGGTTGTCTCTCCACCCCTCCATCGGTTCGGGTGTAAAACCTGGTTTAGTTTGAATCCATGGGTCTGTCCCTGCATTGATTGTAGCTCCATCTCTTTATCAAAAAACCCTCATGAATCAATGTGTCCCGACCCTGCAACATGCTCGCCCATCCCCATGAAGCTCTCCCTCATTTCCCAGTGTTCCTGCAATTTCCTCTCATGAAATAGAGCCATTTGAGTACCTTTACCCATAACGAGGTTTGTTCGCTGTGTATTCTCTCTGCCATATTGGTTAATAGGGATTTGTTAAAGGTCTCCAGTTCTCGAAACCCTAGACCCCTTTTTCTTTTATTTTAGAAAGGTCCGCCCATTTCCTCAAATGTATCTTCCTTTTGTCATTCGTTCGCCCCCACCAAAATCCCGCTATTAATGCATTCACCTCATTGCACTAGATCTTTTGGAGTTTGAAGAAACTCATCATATATGTCGGTATAGTGGTGATCACTGACTTAATCAACACTTCTTTTCCTGCCTAGCTAATTAAGTGTCTTTGTTCGCCACCCATTCAATTTATCCTGGATTCCTGTCTTGAGATACCCTAAGGCCTCCTGTTTTGATCTCCCCCACACCGCCAGTAGACCCAGATAGTTTTCCGGATCGCTCTTTCTTGGTATCCCCAACACATCTTCGATCTCTTTAAATGTGTCTCCATCGGCTCCCTAACCAAAAACATGGCTAGATTTTGCCTCATTTAATTTTACCGCGAGCTCCTACAATATGTCATTATTACCTCCCAGTGTTCTCGACTGTTCCCTCTATGAAAAAGAGGGAGTCATCTGCAAACAATCGATGGTGTATTTCTAGGCATGCTTTTTTGAGGATGATCCCATGCAAGTGCTTCTCTTTCACCTCTTTCTCCACCTGTCTCGATAACATATCTGCCATAAGCATAAAACGGTAAGGAGATAGGGGGTCTTTTTGCCTTAGTCCCCTTGTGGGTTTTATGTACTCTGTCCTCTCCCCATTTACAAGAACACGATAGCTTGGTGTGGTTATGCATGCCCACGTCCATGCAATCCACTTCTACCCACGTCTCTTCTCGAGGAACCTTAGCAAGAAGTTCCATTCAACTCGATCATACGTTTTTGCATGTCTAGTTTCAAGGCGCACTCCACTTTGGTTTCGTTCTTGCGTGAGCAAAGTTGATGAAACACTTCATGAGACACCCTGATGTTATCCTGTATTAGCCTACCAACCACAAAGCACTTTGAAAAGGGGTTATCAAGTCTGTCAGATACACCTTGACCCTATTCTAGGATGCCCTCATCTATGTTAGTATTTTATGTTTCAAATACCTGATATTTCCCGATTGATCTCTTGCTCCTATGTAATCCATACCCCATTTGTGCTTTGTAGCCGAGAGATTTGGTTTCTCCTTCTTCTTGAGTTCGTTGTCAAGTGAAAGAAAGTTGTGTTCCGGTCACCCATATTGAGCCATTTGACCATTGACCTTTGTTTTCAATAAATCTTCTCTTTTCTACATAGGTCCCTGATTCGTTCCTTCAACATTGCTTCTTCTTATTTACTCTCCTATGTGGGGGTATTTGTTCCAATGACTCTTAACCTGTATTTCGCTTTCTTCATCTCAACCATGTTATTGCTGAAACGTTCTTTGCTCCATGTAATCAGGTTTCGCCTACAGTGTCCAGATTTGGCCATAGATTGCTACCCCATCACCTCTGTTCCCGCAATGCTGATTGAATAACCCCTTTGCACTTCAGGTTTTCCAACTACATCTATTCGAATCTGAAACCTCGTCTTCTTCGTCTCATCCTCTCCTCGTGCATTAGTATTAATGGTGAATGATCATATCCCACCGCCATTTCGTTTAGGCATTGAGCACGTGGGAATTTCCCATTTGATATTCACCAATATCCTGTCAAGCCTTTCATACACCCTCTCCTCCCCCCTCCTGTTATTACACCATGTAAATATTTTGCCTTTTCGATCTCATGTCCTCCATTCCAATGTCATCTATGAACTGTTTAAATATATCTATTTGTCTTTGTGATTTCCTCCGCTCTCCTTCTTTTTCATGGTGGTGTGTTATGGCATTAAAATCCCCCAAACATGTCCATGCATCATTTTGTCCCCGCCGGATCCCCCTTATAGTATCCCAGTTTTGGGTCCTTCTTCCCTCATCTGTGTCTGCATGGACCCAAGTCATGTATCTTTGGTCCCGTGTTCCTCCGAATTCTTTCTTTGTATCGAGGATGTTCGCAGACCCACTTAATATTTGTACCTTGTTCCCTTTCTTACACCATAGAGCTATTTCCCCTGATATGCCTCTTGGTTCTACATAATATGCATGAACCATAGCAAGTTGTTCTCTTATCCACTAAAAGAAGGCACCTCTGTTCTTAGTTTCCATCAAATATATAATCTCCGGATTGTACCACCCCATGAGTTCTTTCAAATGTCGAACTATCAAGGAAGACACCAAACCTTGACAATTCCAACAGATTGTGCTCATTGGGCCCCTGTGGCTGTGTTGGGACAGCCACCAGAACCATTTTCTTCATTCATGTCACCTCCACCCATATGTTCCTCCCAATCCGCATTTTCAATAAAATTCTTCCTCAGTATATCTCTTTTCTTTTCCTTGTTGTGTTTCATTCCAAGTTTCGTCCAACCACTCGCCTTTCATGTGATAGTTCTCTTTGTCTCCTTTGGTATTTTTGTCTCCTTTGGTATTTCCTTCTCACTCTTTTTGTTTCTTTTTCGATTTATCTACTTGTAATCCTCCTCCCTCGTTCGTTTGAGTGTCATCTTGTCTAGATAAGGGCTTAACCCCGTTTCTCTTCCCTTCTTCCCCTTGCTCGGATCGGATGTGGAAGAGTTTGGAGGAGTCTCCACCAAATAAGCTTGTCGGTGTCCTCTCCTTCCTTATTCAGTCAGTTGGAGGGGATCGTCATCGGCCAGTTGGATAATTATAGGATGTGTGAGGGCTGTTTTGGTTCCATTCTCCTCCCACCGACTTTCGGGACCTGGTTCCCCTTCTGTCATCACGTGCCAGATTATTTTCCTGTGATGGATCGGTTCCCCAGCATCCTTGTGTCGGATGGATCAGTTTTTACGTCTACTTTCGATGTTTAGGGTGCACGATCAATTTGTTCTTCTCCGGTGAATATGCACCCTCTCGGCTGGACTCATTGTTTATTCTTGCTTCCACCCACTTCCCCTTCTCTATTGTTCGACTTCCTCCTATACTTTCTTCCATTTTTTCATTTATGTTCCCATGCAGTTCAGTGTCATCTGTTTCCATCTGTTCGAGTTGTGCATGTGGGGAAGGATTCATGTCTCCATCTTCATCTCCCTTCCTAGGCACCCGTTTGGCCTCCTCCACTGTTTTTTCTGCTTTGTTCATTATATCGAACCAAGTTCTCCTGAGTGCAGTTGAATATTTGGGTTCCCCTTCCTTTTGTCCCCAACCTATCTTCCAAACCCGGTGGGGTTTGGGGCTAGTCACCGATAGCCCCGACCCACACATTGGCTTTTGGGGATTCACCTCGAACATCGTCACCTCCTCCTTACATGCATTTGTTGCGTGTCCCAATCGACCATAACCATAGCAATAATCCGACAGTCGCTCATATTTTTTACGCCTTGTGAGTTAGTCCACCAAAAACCCGCCATCAACGAATTCTTTACGTTTACCTCCACCTTCATGCACATATAAGTTTGTATTGAAACTCCACCTCCTCCTCTAATTGCATGAAGTTACCAACTAGATCTCCTATCATTCTCGCACTTTCCAAGCTGAATTTTTCCAACCCCAATTCATGGACTTGAATCCATATTTGTGCCCATTCAAACTCCACTTGTGTTATGCTCCACAGTGCCCCTGCACCGACCAAGGTGATAGGTCAAATATTTGCTTACGATCATCCTCATATTCAAATTACAGCATCAAAATTCTATCCGACAAATCTGATATAAAAATCGAGTCATACTTTGCCCATGCTAGCTTAAGAACACTGTGAATTGCAGATGCCTTTACTGGTTTCTGCGCAATTATAGTACTGACGTACGTATCAGTGTTCTTCAGCTGCGGGTTCGTTGGGAGCTTCAGTGGGGGGCTTCCCCAGGTGGTTCGGCTCGCCGGAATTGGGGTGCTGTGTAGTTATCGTCAGTGTAGTGCAGGAGCCGTCACCGTGGTCGCTACCTCTTGCAAGAAACAGTTTAAAAAGGCAAAGAAGATAAGAAAGGTAAAATGGCACCTTGGTTCCATGTGTTTCCCATAGTTATTTGATTCGGTTTCCTCACGTAGTCAACTCCCTCTTTGCATGTGTATTCTCCTCTCTGATTGGCTGATGAAAAACGAATTGATTTCTGCTGCACAGGATTGGTTGACCGGAGCTGCAAACTTCCAACAGAGGTGGCGACAAAATCGCTCACCAGGGTGATACCTAGGAGAGAGAGGGCGCGTGGATGACAGACGCCAGCGATTATGGCATAGATCGAAAATGTAGCAATTGAACTTGTAAAAACAATGCATAATATTCAAGCGACATGCCCATGGACAATCGTATACGTTTTTCAGAACATGAACGGTCGAACATAATTGAATACTCAAAGAGTAAAGGAACTAATACTTAAACACGAAACGAACGACATGTAAGACAAAACACATAAAAATTTGAACTTTATGTTCGGAATATGCAAGGTCCTTCAGAGTTTAAACAGACAAAGCGATAACAAAAGAAACGAAAGGTGGATTCGAATGATGTGCAAGAAATTACAAACTCTTAATTAAAGTAAAGTTTGAATTGATCACCACCATGAAGGCTTAAACACAAAAACACTAAAAAAAAGTAATATGAAAAGAAACAGACATCATGCTTGTTAAACAAACCTTTCTTTAACAAAAAATGTTTCTTTCTAGTAGATCTAAACATGTAGGGCTATCCCTACCGAGAGACATTCATGCAGTACAATCATCGTCTACCTGAAATATAGGAACATTCGTGAAGAAGACATGCAAGCATCTACGAAAGTATATTAAACCAGGATAACATGGGAAATTATTTACTTGATGCACTTCGAGTTCGTTGAAGATATTCGCAAGTACATAGAAGTTTGAAGGTACGAGTGGGGAAAACATAGGGATATGGACAAGAGACAACGCTTACTGAGATGGTGAACTGACAAGAAAGAAGGGACGGTCTCTATTGCTGCGGCTAAATCTGTCTTGAATAGAGTGTTGATCACCCAAAAAATTTGCTTTGCCAACACTTCGATTCTTTTCCTTTTCATTTGTTTTAATTGACTGTAATTTCTCTCCGTTTTCTAGGGTTAGCGTGAGAGTTTTAGCAATTTTCGCCAGACCTTGGCTTCATCCTAGCATTCAATTGCTAGATTCCAAAGCAACAAGACAGCAACAATCCAAAATAGAGGAATCTCAGCACCGAACCAATCGATTGAAGCCAAAGGAAGTAAAGCTCCGACCGAATGCTGCAGAAATCCAGAATTTAGACGAAAGCGACCCTTGCTGCAGAAATCCATAGTCCATCCAATCGGAGCTCACGCAACTGGCGCAACCCGACCCTACAAATTCAGTCAAGCAGTTATGACAAAGGAGCAACAACAACCTCAACCAATTGGAGCAGCTTCTGTCCAAACAGTACCATGCAGACTGATTTGGGCAAAAAACACGTAAAACAAACACGACTTCAAACCCTCGAATCCTGATATATCTCCCTACCTTTTCTTTGTTTCAGGCCTTGGAGGAAGTTGAGTCATGTTGAAGGCATGTGGACCACGGCAACGGCGCCAAGCCTGAGTGCCGACGATGGCGAGAAGAGCAGAACTCGGGATGTCCTGGACCTGAACTCGAACCCATCGCAGGAGGAAAGCGACCGATATGTTAGTAAAGTGATCTCTCGTAAACCAATCAAAATGACTGTAATACATAGCGTCCTAGACAAAGCTGTGGATAGGTATAGCACTGTTAAGATATCTAAGACTGCCCCGAGAATATTCATATTCAATTTTGCTAAGGAGAAGGATAGAAACAAGATAATTGATATGTCGCCATGGGCAATAAATGACCACATACTTAGCATTAAGAGATGAGATTCGAGCATAGGCTTAAATGAGGTTGAATTTCACAAGGTTTAGTTTTTGGTACAAGTTCATGATTTGGGATACGAGAAATTCACCTATGACAATGCTAGGACAATTGCCGAACGGATAGGAAGATGCATCGAAGTATAATCGAATGGGGATATGAGGAAGAGGAGCTTCATGCGAATGAAAGTGGAAGTAGATGTAAATATCCCATTGATGGCGGGATTTTGGTGGACAAATTCATAAGGGAAGGAAAAATGGGCGTCGATCTAATATCAGAGGTTATCCGACTTTTTCTATGGATGTGGCACCATGGGCCACAACACCCAAACGTGCATGGAAGAAGTGCGAAGATCTGAAACAAACCCTTGAGCTCCTGCGTATGGACCATGGCTGGTCGACACTAGACCAAAGCTACAGACTCACAAAGAACCAAATGCAGGGGAGGGTGACTATCAAACGTCGAGGGCGAAGCTGAGGGAGAGAAAGACCTGGTATGACATTATGTCTAAAGCTCGGAGTGACGAGTGGAAGGTGAAACCGAGCCAAGAAGGGGAGGGTGCGAAGGGTACCGAAACAACACCATGGGAGGATTGCAGGGAAACACCCAATGGGAGAGGACATGGAGGTTGAGCTGGAGGGAACCAGGGACAAACATGGGGGCATCAAACCCAGGGAGGCTCGAGACAGAGGATCCAACTTCGATGTAAACGAGTAGTCGGGGGACACAGAAATCATCGTCCATACCAAGTACCGAACCCAGCATCTACTGTGCCCACCAGAACCACACCATACTGAGTATGCCAACCACCACCGAGACAACAGAGTCAATCCAAAAAATGGAACCACAACCATGCAAAAAAGACCACCCATAGCCGAACCCTACAAACCCTACTGGCTCCATCCCCAAATCCACAACACCTGACTCATACCATAAATCCATCCAATACGAGTCCCCAACCACTATCTCGACACCTACCGACCAGAACAAGCCGACTACCCGATGATAACCGAGCTACCAGACAGACCTGGCGAGACCCAACCACGAGACCACCCAAACCTACCCAAACCCTGTACCGTGGAGAACCCACCAGAAACACCACCCAAGCCGCCCAATCCAGATAATCCCAAGTCAGAGTCAGGCCTCAGTCCCTTCATGAATAGAATGACACTCAAGCGATCCAATGAGGACCCAAAAGATGAGTTGCCTCGAGCAAAGAGAACAAAGATGGTGGGGGAGGCGGTAACACCACAGGGCGTGGGCAGGAGACCGAAGGGTAGGGACAAAAGAAAGCCGAAAAGGAAGGTGACGCGAACGAAAACATTAGAAAGAAGGAGGAAGCGCAGCAAAGCATGATTGCCCCGACGAGGGGTAAGCACGGTAACGAAGATACGTGTTCTGGTGGCTGTCTCGAAATAGACACGGGGTCCCAATGAGTGTACTCTCGTGGAATTGTCAAGGAGTGAGGTCTTCCTTGACCATTCAACACCTCAAAGACCTCATGAAGAGGTATTGCCCGAACATAATTTTTCTTATGGAAACAAAGAATAGGGATACGTATTGTGAGACAATACGAAAGAAAGTAGGCATGATGAACAAAGCATACATAAGGCCAAGGGGAACATCAGGAGTTTAGATCTATGGTGGGATGAGGAAACCAGATTCTGAATCCTATTCGGTAATCACAACATCATCGACTGCGAGATATTTATGAAAAACGAGGCGGAATCGAGCTTGGTCACATTGTCATATGCGAACACGGACGAACAAAAATGAGCGGATAATTATGAGACATTGAGAAACATTGGAGAAACCGCATGATCAAATGGTCGAGCGCTTCTCAATGCTCGGTGGGCCGAGGCATACCCAAGGATTTAATGCATAAATGAGCTTGCCCTAGGCTTGGACCACTCCCAATTGATAATCCAAACGTCGACCCCAAAACGAATAAGCAAAATAAGGTTCAAATTTGAGGAGATGTGGCTAGAAGACTCGGCATACAAGGAGGTGATCCGAGACGCATGGCTCTCGGCCACACCGAACCGTGAAGAGCGAGGACCTATCGCAAAACTGATAAGATGCCGTGAGATGCTAACACAATGGAGCAAGGGCCATTTTGGTAACAATGCTAGGCTATTTTCCGAGATGAAGGAACTTTTGAGGAGATGTGTTGGGCCAAATATGAGTTAAGATGAAGTAGAGGAGGAAAGACGACTAAAAACTCGATTCAAGGCCCTATCGAAGAGGGAAGAGATGTATTGGCGTCAACGATCACGGGTCAAATGGCTCATGAAGGGTGACCGAAACACCACATTTTTCCACCTCACAACCACCTCAACAAGGATAAGGAACAACATATGTCGACAACGAGGAAGGGATGGTAGATGGATCACTACCGAAATAGGTGTGGCGATAGAACTCCGGCGGTATTTCGGTGATATATTCCGATTAGAGATCCCCCAACCGAATTCATCAATACTTGAGTGTGTACCAAACCAAATAACACCAGAAATGAACCAGAAACTGACATATACGGTAACAAATGAGGAGATTCGAAGGTCTGCGTGTATCAAATGGGGAGTTCGAGAGCACCGGGTCCGGATGGCTTCCCAGGTATGTTCTATCAAAGGAGTTGGCTAACCGTGGGACCAGATGTCATCAACACAGTCAAAGATTTCTTTAGGTCAGGTAAACTTCAAACCCCCTTAAACAAAATGGATCTCATTTTGATACTAAAAGTTTCGAACCCTACCATGCCAACTGATTTCAGACCTATAAGCTGTTACAATTTCCTATATAAAATCATATCAAAAGTTATGGTAAATAGACTCAAAACCTATTTACCAGAACTTATCACCCCCTATCAGAATTCGTTTGTGGCAGGTCGAGCTATCCAAGACAACATACTAGTTGCCCACGAGGCGCTCCACAACCTAAAGTCGAGAAGAACAATGAACAAGGTCGAATGTGCCCTAAAGGTGAACATGCAAAAAGCGTTTGATCGATTGGAATGGGAGTTCTTATTAGCGAGCTTGAAGAAAAAGGGATTCGATGATAAATGGATTGAATGGATTAGGGAATGCCTAGTGACAACTACCTATCGGGTGGTAGTGAACAGAGAACAATCGACCACAATATAACCATCACGGGGAATTCGACAAGGTGACCCTTTATCACCTTACTTGTTCATAATCCTAGTTGACGTACTTTCAATGAGAAGAGAAAAAGAGGCAGGCGAGGGAAGGATGATTGGGATAACCCTCGGAAGGAGGTGTCCCGAACTACATCACATGCTCTTTGCGGATGACTCAGTGTTCTTCTTAAGAGGGACGGGCTCTAATGCTCAAATGTTAAAAGAGATACTAGAGGAATAATGCTAGACATCCAGACAAAGGATAAATGAAGCCAAATTGACCCTATATTTCAATAGAGGAGCGGACACATGGAAGAAAAGGGAAGTGGAAGTAACTCTAAACATCAAAAGCACAGGGCATCCAGGGAAATACTTAGGAATGCCAACAATATTGGGTCAATCAAAGAAGGAATCAATGGGATACTTAAAGAGCAAAATCCGAGATAAGTTGGAGGGATGGAGACCAAAGGCGCTAAACCAAGTCGTAAAGGAAGTGTTGATAAAAGTCGTCATCACGGCTATACCCACATATGTGATGAGCATTTTCAACCTACCAAAGACATGGTGCTCGGAAATCAACTCCATGATAGCAGATTTTTGGTAGGGCTTCACCTCGGCTAGGAAACGGATGCATTGGAAGAGATGGGACGTATTCAGCACCTCAAAGAGCGCGAGAGGTCTAGGTTTTCGAGAGATCCAAACATTTAATACAGCTCTCCTCACCAAGATGGAAGCGCGAGTCCTCAAAGAACCAACGACATTGTGGGTACGTATACTGAAGGGACTGTATTTCCCAAACTGTAGTTTCCTAGAGGCTAGTAGAGGAGGAAGAGCTTCATGGGGATGAAGTAGTCTCCTAGTGGGGTAGGATGTGCTTAGCAAATATGGGTTATGGACAATTGGAACGAGCGAAGAGATCCAGATATACTAAGACCCGTGGAACTTCCCGAAACCGTGATTCAGAGTAGAGGGGAGACCGCCGGATGAGACAAAGTCGGAACCACGAGTGTGCGACTTGATCGGACAAGGAGGTACATGGAATGAACAATCGGTTCGGGATGCGGTGGAGAGTGGGGATGCCGAGCTTATCATAAACATCCATTCCCATGGGAATGGAAGAATGATGAGTACATCTAGCCCATTCGAAGGATGGTAAACCACGAGCAAAGTCGGTGTATCACCGACTATGGGAGCTGCAAACGTGAGAGTGTTGATCAAGTTGGGAGCAGCAACCACCACAACAACCTGTGGAAGGCAATATGGGGGTCGAGCGTCATCCCGAAGGTCAAGAACTTCGTATGGAGGCTGGTGTCGAACAATGTGGCCGTGAAGAAGAACATGGTAAGGCATGGCATGCCAGTCGAACCAGGTTGCACAATCTGTGGGGAGAAAGAAACGACCGAACACATGTTGTTCGACTGCAGGTAGACGGAGCCGCTATGGATCGAGCTGCTGGGCGTCAGACCGAATGGAACCCAACAAATGGATGTCACCAAGTGGATGGACCAAAGGAGACGAGAGGTGACATGAGCGACACACCACCGGGGGGAGGCGTGGGAGACGTGCATGATCACGACATGGTTCATCTGGAAAGCGTGGTGCAAGGTTGAGTTCGAGAAAGTAAAACCAGACCCTAACAGCGTCATAACGGAGATCAGAATGGCGGTGGCTGAGCAACGGCGCAGGGAACCGGTCTAGACAGACACTCGACCGAGACTTAACCTGCATTGGCTGAAGCTGAATGTGGGAGAGATGAATTTTAATTGCGATGCCTCGTGGTGTGCGAGAACCAATAGGGGTGGGATCGGGCTGATAGAACGAGATTGCCAAGGCAAGGTGATAGGGGGAATAAATAGAAGACTCCGGGGAGACGATGTAACGACACTAGAGGCGATAGCAATACAAGAAGGTCTTCACCTAGCGCATGAAAAGTCATGGAGCAACATCACCCTCGAAGCCGACTCCCAAGTGGTAATCAAGCAAATCAAAGAAGGGGAAATCGAATGGCGTTTATCGATGATAATCTCGAATATCCGAACTCTAGCTAATGAGATAGAGCAAGTGGAATGGCGAGCAATTCCAAGAGCAACAAATGAATGTGCGAATTGGATAGTGAAGCAAGCAAGAATAAGAGTGTGACTTAATGATTGGGTTTCCCGACCCCTACTTCCTTTAATATGTTTATTAGCGAATGATTGTAACAACAAACTCCCGTGACACTATGTCACGTCGTTTTATTTTATCAAATGAAACGAGTATTTTGGCCAAAAAAAAACTTCGATTATTTTAATTTAGCGCTCATTCACCTTCCAATAACATGTGGCCAATTAATTCACTTTTCAGGACTCTCTTATTTCAAAAATAAATTAGCGGCCAATTTTCATTAATCAGTACACAAATATCTGAACATTAGTTTTTACAGATGCACTCTTAAGAAGAAAACATAGGCATTCTTAAGATAAAACTCTGTTTCAGTTCTTAAGAGGCATAACAATTCTCAACCGTTAAAGAACTGAACTATAAACAAAAAATCAACTGCACAGACAAAATATAACAGCAAACTTCTTTACAGCATAACAACACAGAATTCGATTCATTGACCAAGAACAAAATAACTTCTGTACATCATAACAACACAAAATTTGAACCATTGACCAATAAAAGCAACTCCTGTCTGTATCAATCTATGAAGGAAACAACAGAACAACATATATTAGTTCTCTTCATAAACAAAAGGCTGTATACTAATCAGATCCAATAGCATTAACAATCTCTTCTTCGAGCTATGTATCCTCTCCAGTTAAGTCATCCTCTTCCTCTTCCTCTGTTTTAGTTTCTTCTCCCAGGTCATCATCTATTTCTTTTTAGTCATGATCATCTGTTTGATATTTTAATGATCATATGCTATAGGTTTCAAGTTAATCATCACGTCTAACTGATCTATCACCTCAACTTTGTCTACATCAATGTCATCTCTACACCATTCTAGATCGTCATCCAATTGAACAGATTCTACTCGACCTGGAATGTCGACACTTGTTTCGTGGTATGGCTCCATTGTATCCGCAGACATTTCTCCACCTAGTATGAACTTGTTTTCCCTCAGCAACCAACACCGTTCTCCAATCCTCATCACTATTGTCAACCAAGTAGAACACTTGTTTAGCTTGACTTGCCAGTATGAACGACTCACTTGTGTCTAAAATGTTTGTGCTATTAAGACAGACGAACCTGTACACATAAACTTTCACACCAATTATTAATGACAATACATTATAGCAATCACAATTAAATATGACAACTCTTAGACTATCTAGATATTGAAACTCAATAATCTTTCTCAATACACCGCAACAACATTGTTCTCATCACGAGACTCTTTTTACTGTGGAAGATGAACCCATTAGCTGTAAAGATGGTATAAGATGTAACGCCTTATAAAGGACCCCGGGTCAATGACTTTAGTTGACACAACATAACATCATCACACGCTCCTGTCATTCGACCCACCTAATGAAAGTAACATTTATATGAACTTTTGTTATAGCCTATACACATAAGCAATCGATACTAACAAAAAAGATAGAACATCATACCCTTCCTTCAAACCATTGTATAAATGTTTTGTTGTGCATCACATCAATGTTCCGTCCCTTGACCCTTGTACCTATTAGTTGACTCTTGTGCTCCCTGTGTTAATAGTATGGGATTATAAATGGTGAACATACCTTCATACCAAAAGCAAAAAAAGTGATGTACGATTGTTGTTAAACTTACTCTATGAATGGTTTAGTCTCATCGCATGGATTCAGAACATATCGGTGACACTTTTGTCATTATGTATTAGTCAACTCAAGCACAACTACGCCTAGTTTTTTTTATTACAAGTAGACATTACAACAGTTTGTACTCATGAATTCAACTCTCAAACCAACTTCTAATTCAACTATACTGATTCTTCAAGGGTTTTCCCAAATAGAAAGCCTTCTGAAACATAAAATCAAATGTCTTAGTACAAATCTTACAAAACTTAATCAGAGATCTATCAGATACTATGTTTCTGAATAAAATAACAAGAAAGTTTGATATATCATAGTTTACGTATTACAAATTAAGTTTCCAGTATAAATTCATATAAACACTCACTTCTTCATTGTAAATTTAAAACACTATCATCAAACAACACACAATATATCATTAGCAACTTTTCATTGAGTGCAATCATTTTCTTCTTCTATTTCTTATCCACTTTCCAATGCGAAGATGGTGTATCGAAGCACTTACTTAGGCTAATGTTATCCTACCTTTTAAAATTTTGAGAGTGTACTTACCACACGGTTCCTTTAACTTGTCTTCATCAAAGGCCTCCTTAAACTTGTCTTCGTCAAATCCTCCTTCGACAGACTCCTGCAAGTGGCATTAACATTTGCATCCACTTGAGATATCTGCCTACGAAATTCATCGTTTGATACAGTGTTTTTGTCCTTTGAAAAGGCAACAAATAATAGACGAGTATTGTGTCCACGGTATCCACTGGAACTTAAGTAACGGTCTACTTCCCACCGATTAGTAAATTCGTTAATCAATGGCATTTGGTATCATCAAAATAAAACTGAATGTAAAATAGTGTGCAAGGTACTCTCTACGTTTACATTTAAGGGCTTATAATTGGTATGGAACCATGGTGAAGTAGAATAAATTTATATAGATTTATCATTTACTATATGCTATACAATTATAGTCTTTTTATATAAGAACTTAGATCACTTCACATCTCCATAAAGTTTTAAATAATATATATATATTAAGGGGAGTATAAGTAATACCTTCACGCGATTATCAAACATGGATACAACTATAACAGTCCTACTAAAAGATGGATCAATATCACGAATCTCATCCAACCATAAGGATGAACACCACTCTACACTGCTTTGTTAAAGAAAGACCAGAAGCAAGGGATTTCACCATCGACAAAATTTATTATGGGGTCTTTCTAGCCCACCCTTCTTACTCTGGATTTAAGTTACCAAAACATAACAATGCAATTATGATCAAAATAACCTACTTAAAACAACATATACAACATGTCTAATTTTAAAATCAACGCATCTTGAGAAGAAAACCTGGGGTGTCAATAATTGTAAGATTAGGACATTGAGCATATTCAGTTATCATCAAAATTGGCTTGGGAGAAACTGCAGTTTTGATCTTTTTCAAGAGGGCTTTTGTCCCGAACCTAATTATATTAGCAACCGCAGATGCTGAAACAACAGGGCTTCCGTACTCTTTAGATTCTTCCTCATGGTCTATACATATAGAACCTAAACATAAAAAGAGCAACCCGGTAAAGCTGCACGAAGTAATTCTCATTACCAGGTTAGACCTCATACTTTCAAAGTATGAACATCAATAATCATTAGTGAGCAGTGAATCAATACTCATTGCTTTCTGATGGGTTATAAATATTGGACTGGGCTGGACTTAATATTCGGCCCAG
The DNA here is from genome assembly GCA_946814005.1 of Chamaenerion angustifolium. Taxonomy (NCBI): domain Eukaryota; kingdom Viridiplantae; phylum Streptophyta; class Magnoliopsida; order Myrtales; family Onagraceae; genus Chamaenerion; species Chamaenerion angustifolium. The sequence continues at coordinate 25,466,675 of OX328266.1, forward strand.
ATAAGTCTTTTGGACTTCATCCTTTTTAGGCCCAGCTAGTTACAGGCGTCGCCTGTGTCTTCACAGACGGAGGCGTCGCCCTTGAAGACATGCCCATTTAGGCGTCGCCTAAATGGGGTTCGCCAGAAAGCATTTTAAGTCAGTTTCAGTGGATGACAATGCATTCATTGTCCACCTTAGATGGTGCGCCTGCACACCTATGACTTAGGCCGGCTGCTTTTAGCACACCTAGGATTAAACAAATACAAAGGATGGTCTACAATAGAGTAGCCACTAAAAACGAATATGCAGTAAAGTAACTGTGGTCAGTGCTTTTGAGGACAGCTAGGATGACTAAGGTAAACCCTGACCAAACCATTGTTCCAGGTATGAAATGTTATAAATAGCTCATCACTATCCTCATTACAGACTAGGTATTCTCTGAGACAGAAACCTTACATTCACATATTACAAACAACCTCTGACTGACTTAATCATCGGAGGGGAAACAACGGGACTTCCCGGGCTTTCCTTTGTGCAGGTATACGGAGCGGGTATCTGAGACGGGAATACGGTGTACGTGATCCAACACATTGGCGCCGTCTGTGGGAACCATTGAGCGAAAATCAGCCATGGCTCCACCAACAACACGAGCAAAGACCATTCGTGAAGTGAATGATGAGGACTCGCTCCAAAACCTGCAGCAGCATTTGGGACAGACCTCATACATACCGATACAAATGGTACGGCCTAGGTCTGTGCAACAAGAAAATATTCATGAGGAAGAAGTTCCTCCTGAAGAGCAGAGGTACGACAACGACATACCTCGAGCGGCGCAGTCTCGCATAGACTCGTCGTTCGCCAGAGCGCCGCCTCGACAAGTGGACATAAATGCAGAATTCATCCAGACACCAGCGTTCATGATGGCTCTTGATGAGCTCTTGGACAGAAGGGATCAAAGGACAGCTGCTCGGGCAGCTCAAAGAGCAAGCGCTCAGGCGGCGCATGAAGCCACATCAAGGCCAGCAGGCGCACCAGCAAATCCACCACCTGAGACGTTTCCAGTGGCGAGCATGGGAGCAGTAGGGGCTATTGTACCTGTGGCGCCTGCTCCAAGGATGTTAAGTGAAGACAGGGTCAAAGAAATCGTAGCTGAAACGCTAAAGGAGCAAAAGAATCGAACCATGCCTCACCTTCGAGACAGGTCGACGCATCCGTTCGCCCCAGAGATATTATCAGTGGCACTACCAGCACAGGTGCAGCCGACTTTTCGCATAGATACGTACAATGGGGATACTGATCCGGTCTTCCACATACAAAGGCATGAAAATTCTTTGTTGGGAAGAACAAGTGAGGAAACTCATTTGGCGTTACTCTTTCCAGCTACCTTGGGCGATGTGCCTGCACATTGGTTTTTCAACATACCCAAGGCATCAGTAAAATCATGGACAGAGCTGAAGGACAAGTTCATCGTACAATACATGGGAGGGCGTCGCCTACTAAAAAGTGTGGGAACGCTCGACCATATCAGGCAGGGGGACCAGGAAAGTTTGGGCGACTTCTATTCTCGATTCAACAGGGAATTGGCTGGAATTGATCAAACCATCACGCAGAGAGAAACCATCCGGGCCTTCATAAGAGGATTGGGCCCAAAGGGATCGACTTTGTACGACAGTTTGAGTGTCCTACCAGTCAACACCGTGGAGGAAATGGCAGACAGAGTCAAGTCTTACATAGACTTGGAGATTTCACGAGAAGGAAGAAAGGTCCACAAAGAAGCGTCCAGAAAGGAGCATGCAGAAGGAAAAAGACCCGAGCAACGCTCCTCAAAGCACGATGATCGAAAGCATGATGATAAGCGTCGCTCTTTCAGACCAAGGCCTGCTAGAGAAGCTTTCCAAAGCTACACCCCCCTGAATAGGGAAATTTCCATAATTTTAACAGAGATGGAGAAGAAGAATTGGGCGACGCCTCCCCCACCAAGGAAGCAGACGCGGTTATGGGAAATAATCCTAACCAGTATTGCAGATACCACCGATGTAAGGGCCACCATACGGATGACTGCTATATTTTGAAAAAAGATATAGAAAGGTTGATCCAGCAGGGGCACTTGAAGAACTTCTTGGCCCGACGCCAAAGGAGTAGGAGTCCGAGGAAGAGGGCGTCGCCTAGGAATATGCAAAATGGGGCTGGGCCTAGCAACAAGGTGGAGGATTTGAACATGATTAGTGGAGGCTTTACCTCGGGTGGAGAAACCTGTTCAGCAAGGGAGGGATACGCTTCCCAAATGTCTGGAACCGACAAGCTAGGAAAACGCCCAAGAGAAGAAGAGGAGGTGATCATTTCCTTTTCAGAAAAAGAAATGGGACATGTCACTTCTCCTCATGATGATGCCTTGGTGATTACAATGGGCGTCGATCGATTCAACATGAAGAGAATATTGGTGGACTCAGGAAGCTCAGCTGATATCTTATTTCTGGATGCATACAAACGAATGGGAAGAAAGGAGAAGGATCTGAAGAAGGTCAACTTTCCTTTGATGGGCTTCGCCTCGCACACCACCTACCCGGTAGGAGCAGTGACTTTGCCGGTCAGCTTGGGTGAAGGATGGCAAGTTTTGAACTTCGACATCACTTTTATTGTGGTGGACGCCCCAGCATCTTACAACGCCATTTTGGGACGATCGACATTGAACCCAAACAAAATGGTACACTCCACGTATCATCAGTTGTTGAAGTTCCCTACACCCCATGGTGTAGGGGTTGTTAAGGGAGACCAACCAGCGGCACGAAGCTGCTATGTCCAGGCGACGCGTCGCCACTTCAAGAAAAAATAATCCTTGGCAATTCAGACAGAAGAACATCTCAGGGAGGAAAGGAGTCGTCCTCATCCCATGGAAGGATTGAAGAAGGTGGAGATTGATGGTAAAGGGAAGGAAGTATCAATTGGAGCGACGCTCGGGGAAAATGAAGCTTCTGCTCTTTCGATGCTCCTTGTTGAGTTCAAGGAATTATTCGCTTGGAAACCAAGCGACATGTCGGGCATCAACAAAGATGGCATTGCCCATGAACTCAATGTAGATCTAAATGTCAGGCCTATTGCTCAGAAGCGACGCCCTGTAGGTGAGGAAAAGGCGATTGCTATCAAACAAGAAGTAGGCAAGCTCATTGAAGAAAAGTTTGTGAAGGAAATCAGGTTTCGGACCTGGGTTGCCAACCCTGTGTTGGTCAAGAAAAGCAATGGGAAGTGGAGGCTGTGTATTGACTATCGCGACCTGAATAAGGCATGTCCGAAGGATTCCTATCCTTTGCCCAGAATCGATCAATTGGTCGACGCCACTTCTGGACACGAGCTACTCAGCTTTATGGATGCATATTCTGGTTACAACCAGATACAAATGGCGGATGGCGACGCTCAACATACAGCTTTTTATGCGGATAGCGACATATATCATTACACGGTGATGCCTTTTGGTTTGTTTAATGCAGGAGCCACTTATCAAAGGATGGTTAACAAGCTTTTCGATGGCATGATAGGCGTCACCATGGAAGCATATGTTAATGACATGCTGGTAAAATCCATAAAGAGTGCGGATCACGTGGAGGACCTGAGGAAAACATTCGAAAGGATGCGCCTTCATCAAGTTCGCCTGAATCCAGCTAAGTGTGCTTTTGGCGTTCACTCGGGAAAATTTCTAGGATACATGGTGAGCCAAAGAGGAATAGAGGTCAATCCTGAGAAGCTGGAAGCCATTGAAGACATGAGGAGTCCAACTTGCCACAAGGAAGTGCAGAGTCTGAATGGAAGATTGGCGGCGCTTAGCCGTTTTCTGGCAAAAGCAGGCGACAAATCACTCCCTTTCTTTCAGGTGCTAAGGGCCAACAAAAAATTTGAATGGACTGGTGAATGTGAGCAGGCTTTCTAGGACCTGAAAAAGCATCTCAAGACACTTCCACCTTTGGCGAAGCCTTCCAAAGGCGACGCTTTTTCCTTATATTTAAGTATTACACAAGTTGCTGTAAGTTCAGTATTGGTCAAAGAAGTAGGGAAAGGCCAGGTGCCAGTGTATTATGTATCGAAAGTACTTGCAAAATCTGAAATAAGCTACTTGGAGGTTGAGAAGTACCTTTATGCGTTGGTAGTATCAGCAAGGAAGCTACGCCCTTATTTCCATGAGCATGAAATTACAGTTTTAACAAATCAACCGTTGAAACATTTTCTACAAAAACCAGATGCTTAAGGAAGAATGGTCAAATGGGCTATCGAATTAAGCGAGTTTAGAATTAAATTCGCCCCTAGGAACGCCATTAAAGGTCAGGCATTGGCAGATTTCATTGTGGAATCCACATGTCCTCAGCCGGCGACGCCTAAAGAAAAAGAAAAAGAAGAGAATCCTTGGATACTTCACACTGATGGATCCTCATCAGACGATGGCTCGGGGGCAGGATTAGTGTTGACACCACCAGATGGAGGAACACCATTAACATATGCCCTGGTCCTCACTTTCAAGGCTACGAATAATGAAGCTGAGTATGAGGCGTTGGTTACGGGATTGCGATTGGCGAAAGGATTAGGAGTTACCTCTTTGCATGTCTTTTGTGATTCACAATTGGTGGTCAACCAAATCAAAGGGGAATATACGGCTAAAGGAGACAAAATGAAGTTATATTGGAAAGAGGCTATGGCGTTGGTAGCAAGATTCAATAAATTTCAGATTGAAGCCATTCCCCGAGAAGCGAATCAAGAAGCAGATGCCCTGAGTAAATATGCTTGGCAGGCGACGCCCAGACAGGCCCATTTCATAGAAACCAACCATGGAGAATGTGTTAGCTTTTATTGTGCTAACATAAGTATCACAGTTGACTGGGCGACGCCTATTCGATCTTATTTGGAATCAGGAGTACTCCCTACTGAGGAAGCTCAGTCCAAAAAGATTGTTCGTTTAGCGCCTAGATTCCGAATAATTGATGGCCTAATGTATAAGAAGGGTTTCTCCACGCCCTATCTCAGATGCGTCGCTCACCCTGAAACGGTTACCATCTTAAGAGAAGTCCATGAAGGATACGCGGCCTGTCATGAAGGGGCAAGGTCAATTGTAAGGAAGATTCTGAATCAAGGTTATTATTGGCCTACAATGAATCAAGAGGCGACCGCTTTGGTTATGAAGTGTGAATCATGCCAGAAGTATAGTCCGAAGATAGTTCGTCCACCAGCAAACCTTACAAGTATATGTGCAGCATGGCCATTTGCACAGTGGGGAATCGACTTGGTAGGAGCATTGCCAAAATCCAAGCAACGCACCTATATAATAGTCGCCATCGAACCACTGAATTTCAAGTCATCAAATTTATTAAATCGAGAATTGTTTCTCGATATGGAAACCCAAGTGTGTTGGTTAGTGACAATGGCCCACAATTCGCTGGAAAAGAGTTAAAATGGTTTTGTGAAGAGTTAAAAATTGACCATAGGCATGCTTCAGTAAAACATGCGCAGGCCAATGGACAGGTGGAGGCAGCGAACAAAACAGTCTTGAATGGTTTGAAGAAAAGACTAAACGCCTTGGGAGGAAAATGGACAGAAGAATTAGAAAACGTCTTATGGGCGTTGAGAACAACACCAAAGAAAGCAACTGGAGAGACGCCATTTGGATTAGTGTATGGATCAGAGGCGGTTGCTCCAACAGAAATAGCAGTCGAGTCGCACAGGGTAAGCCATTATGACGCTATGGACAATGAGGATCAAAGGCGTTTGCAATTGGACATGGTAGATGAAAAGCGATGGGCTTCAGAAGAAGTTCAGGGGCGTATGCGATTGGCTACGGCGAGATACTACAATAGGAAAGTATCATCTCGCCAATTTTTTGTGGGGGAGAGGGTATGGCGTAGGCACGAATTCTCACACCAGGATAGAGTAAACAAGCTGCCACCCAAATGGGAAGGACCCTACAAAGTCATCGCCATTCCTCACCCAAACGCATATGTGTTAGAAGATTTAGAAGGAAAAGTGTTGAAGAATACTTTTAATGCTGAGCATTTGAAGAAATTTTATGCCTAATGTTGAAGGTGTTCATAGCATTTGAAAATTTTTACTTAAATGTTGAAGGCGATGTATGAAGTATTGTTGAAATCAAGAGGTGTTATATGTAATGGCGATTGCTTCACTTTGATGTAATGGCGATTGCTTAAACAATGGATGAAATGGTGATTGCTTAAACAATGGATGAAATGGCGATGATTTAAAAGCTGGTTTAATGGCGATTGCTTATTATTCAATTAAGGTGTTCATTAAGTTGATTAAATGACGACTACTGAAAATGGTTATCTCAAGTTATTGGCGATGACATTCAAACAAAAGCTTATTGGCGTTTGCTTAAGTTTTGATAAATGAGATAAGACTTGTTATTTTAACAAGTAGGATAAAAATAAAACTAAGTATGAAATAAAGCTAAGTATGGAAAAACACACACACTGCATATGGAAATAAAGGATTTATAATAGCAACGGCGGAGCGTTGCAAAATTGTCTTTACAAAAGAGGCGAATAGAAAAGAGAAAAGGAAACTAAGGAAGAGTTGAAGGCGTTGTCTTTGGAGAAGGGCCAGGAGCAGGTGTCTCTGAATTTGTCTCGACAGGCACTGGTTCAGGAGGCGACTCTGTTGGAAAAGAATCACTAGAAGTGGAGCTGTCATCGCCAGTCTCTTCATCACTTCCGGCCAACGCCTCAGCTTCTTCTTGAGCCTTCATGGCGAGGTACCCAGATAGAAACTCCAACTTATCAAAGGGAAAGTTGGGATCCACCTTACGGATATCCTTTTCAGCCTTCTTGAAGATGGCTAAAACGCCAGTGCGGTTCCACTCGATGGCAGCCTTGGCGAAGTCTGGACTTGTGCGGAAGGACTCCACAGCTTCTTCCAGGCGTTTGGGCAGTTCAGCCTTGAGGTGTTCCACCTCCTGAGTGGACTGAGACGCCTCTTTAATAGCCTGCTTGGCTTCCCTCTTGGCGTTCTCTGCTTCTTTGAAGGCGTTGTCCTTGTCTTTCTTGACAAGCGCCATCTCCTTCTGGATCTTGCTGAGGGAAGCCTTCATGGCATTCTCCCTATTCTGCGCATCACTCAATTGATTGGCGAGCTGTTCCTTATTGACAAGGTCAGCCTCCAACTCCTTGCGAGCTGCTTCAGAAACAGCGATGCGATGCTGCAGCTTCTCCACCTCAAATTTCTCCTTCTCAGCCTGGCGGAGGCGGGCCTGGTTGCTCTCTCTTTCCTCAGTTAGGCCCATAAGAGTAGCGCCCATCTTCAGAGCAGCAGGAATGACCTGAAGAATAAACAAGGAAAGGTTAAGTAAAAATACAAGTATGAAAGTAAAAGCACTAAAGGAAAATGGCGTTTACCTGACTCTGTATTAAAGAGAGGGAATGGCGAACCAAACCCTCTATGGCTTCAGTCTCCATGTTCAAGGGCCCCCTATCAGCAGGGGTGCAAGCACCTGAGAGAAGGTGAAGGCCGAGGTTGGGGTCGATGCTGGAATGACCCGCCATCAAGGAGGTCTGCTGAAGTTTGGTACAAGGGACCCATGGCGCCTTTGGATTTGGAATGTTAGCCTGGTCCAGCAGCTCTCTCCTGACGTCAAAGGCAGGCCCCTTGAATTGAGGAAGGTCATCTGGGCGACGACGAATTAAAGGAGAAGGAGGAGGTGATGACAAGGAGTCGTCGCCAGGAGAAGTATCCACCAGGATTACTTCCTTAGAGGAGGAAGGTACAGGACGTGGAGGGGTTGGCGTGTTCTGTTTTGGAGGAGCATCAGGCGTCGCCCCTGTCGGATCAAAGGAAGGGTCAAATGGTCCCTTCTTAACAACACCCGAGTGATACTCGGTGTAGGTCCACATGATGCCACCATAGGCTAAGACTGGAGGACCCCACTTTTTTGTGAACAAAATATTATTCCTATTACTAGTGACGCTGTTATTTACCCAGTGAGATTTAGGAACCGCACCTTTAAAGGCTTCGACAGCGTCGTTGGTGTCATCGTTCAAAAATCTCGGCAGGAGCCTTGAGAGGATCCAAGGAATCCTCCATAGGCTTCGCCTTTTTCTTGCCCTTGGAGGAGTGGTGCCCTTTGCGCTTTTTGGAGCCCTCCGGAGCGTCGCCTTTAGGCTCCTTAGCCTTTTTTCTCCTTCATTTTCTTCTCCTTGGGCGCCTTTTTTTGGACAGGCGTTACAAGGTGAGAAAACATGGCAAAATCCCTATCTGCAATAAGAAAAAGAAAGGAAAGTCATTTACCGGAAAGAAAGGCAGAAGGCGACGATCTACTATGGAGACGCCAGCATCTTCTAAGTCGGACTCACAGATTTCTTTGGAGATTATCTGCGCGCGCCTTCCTTGATGATCCAAGTAGATGGCTGTCATGGCGTCCATTTCGGCGGAGGAAAAATCCTCGACGCCTGGAGCTAGATCTCTGCCATCTTTGGTCGTCACCAGACACCACGGAACGCCTCCTTGAAAGCAAAAGTAGGTGTTCTTCCAATTGCTATTACGGGATTTGTAACCCGTGACTAAGGGACGAGAAGCGTCCCAATCCCACTCTTAGATAGGGGGCGTCGCCCTAGTTGTGAAAAGGCGAACGCCATATCTATTTGTTTCTAGCCTATAAAAACTACGAAAAATGTTTAAAGAGTACTCCTACCCTCTACGAAAGCAAAGGACCCTAAAACCTATCCAGGTGTGAAGGGCGTTGGGAGAAAGCTGGGTGGGAGAAATGCCAAAATGGCGACACAACTCCACTAGAGGAGGACAGTAGGGGAATCTTAATCCCGCGGAGATTTGAGAAGGGAAAATGATCTCCTCGCCTTCCTTGGCATGACATATAGGGTGAGAGTTTTCAGGACCCGCATCATCTGGGATGGGATACCTGGGGGCTTGGGCGTCGCCCAATCCCGCCTCAGCCACCGCTTGTTCGAAAGAATGTGGAGTGAGGAGATTTGGTTTAAGGTCAGAGAAAGGCGAGGGGAGGAAAATATGGTTACCTATATCGGAATCGGACGCCATTCTTCTATAAGACCGAATGATGCGGAGATGATGGGCGTTTAGAGCGAGGGGAAAACACCGAGCAATGATGAAAGGCGAAGGCGTTTCGAAAAGGAAAAGGCGAAGGCGTTTGAAAATGAAAAGGCGATCGGAGAATTGACCGGAGTTTGGCCGGAATTCTAGAGAGAAGGCAGAGGATTTTAGAGAGAGAAAGCTTAAGGGGAAGTAAAAGTATTAAATGATGGAGGGGTGGGGGTATTTATAAGAGTATGAAGGAGGCGAACCGTTACGTAGGCGATGAATTTACGAAAATACCCCTATGAATTACAAAAGCGAGCGGTTACTAAAGTGGAAATGACAATTTTACCCCTTAAATCAAAAACGGTCACAGCGTTTCCCGAGGCTTCTAGAAGATCCTGCCAAAATTCAAATTTGAAATTTGAATTGTAAACGGAAAAGTCGCCCAGTGCATGATAGACACGTGGACGACTGTTACGATAAGTATGGTTACAAGTGACGCCTAAAAATAGAAGAAGCATCTTCTAAGCGAATGGGCGTCGCCTATAAATGAAAAGATATTAAGAAAACGACTTTCAGGAGTTTAAATTCTCAAATGAGCGTCGCTCATTTAAGACTTCGGGGGCAGATGATGGGTTATAAATATTGGACTTGGCTGGACTTAATATTCGGCCCAGATAAGTCTTTTGGACTTCATCCTTTTTAGGCCCAGCTAGTTACAGGCGTCGCCTGTGTCTTCACAGACAGAGGCGTCGCCCTTGAAGACATGCCCATTTAGGCGTCGCCTAAATGGGGTTCGCCAGAAAGCATTTTAAGTCAGTTTCAGTGGATGACAATGCATTCATTGTCCACCTTAGATGGTGCGCCTGCACACCTATGACTTAGGCCGGCTTCTTTTAGCACACCTAGGATTAAACAAATACAAAGGATGGTCTACAATAGAGTAGCCACTAAAAACGAATATGCAGTAAAGTAACTGTGGTCAGTGCTTCTGAGGACAGCTAGGATGACTAAGGTAAACCCTCACCAAACCATTGTTTCAGGTATGAAATGTTATAAATAGCTCATCACTATCCTCATTACAGACTAAGTATTCTCTGAGACAGAAACCTTACATTCACATATTACAAACAACCTCTGACTGACTTAATCATCGGAGGGGAAACAACGGGACTTCCCGGGCTTTCCTTTGTGCAGGTATACGGAGCGGGTATCTGAGACGGGAATACGGTGTACGTGATCCAACACTTTCCAAGCTTCCTCTTCGTGTCAAACATCACAATAAAAGGTTTTTTAACTGCAGGGAACATAAAGAAAATTAATCATCATGACTAACCAACATAACAATAACAATGATGTGTTGTTTATCAAGCAATATGAGTCGAAGAACAACAGAAAATAGAAGCAAAATATGCAGAACTTGGATTGATTTTATTCGATCTGCAATTGGAGATTTATACAAGAGATGCTGCGTATTTTTAGCTAATCATGTGCATCACTTTGTGCACTATTTCACAACACTTGCCCACTACTTCAACTAACAGAAGAATAATTAATCGACTACTTCAACTAACATGGAAACCTGATTTCAACTAACACTTCTCCTAAATCAGGTTGCTGCAAACTCCCAATCTTTCCCTAAGAAACACAAATCTAGCAACAGGAAAAGACTTGGTAAATATATCTGCAAATTGATCTTTAGTGCTGCAATATAACAAATTCATTTCTTCATTCTTTTGGATCTCCTTTAGGAAGTAATACTTGACCTTGAAATGTTTTGTCCTTCCATGAAATTCCAGATTTTCGGATATAGCAATTACAATTTGATTATCTATGAAAATCTTAGTACTTCTGTCTTGAGATTCTTCAAGATCTTCCAACAGCTTTCTCAGCCAAATGGCTTGTTTGGCTTCTCCTGAAGCTGCTATAAACCCAACTTCTACAGTGGAGAGGGCCACCACTTCTTACTTCTTCGAACACCAAGAAAAGCATCCATAACCAAGAGAAAAAAAATAACCAGAAGTGATTCTAGCATCATCTTCTAAACCAGCCCAATCACTATCTGAATACCCAATCAAATTGAGGTCCTTACTTTGCCCACACTTGACCCCAAGTGACTGAGTTCCCTTCAAGTATCTGACCACACATTTTGCAGTCATCATGTGTAACTCACTAGGAAAATTTAAGATCCTAGAAAGAACACTTACAGAATAGAGAACGTTTGGCCTTGTTGCAGTGAGGTACATCAAGTACCTAATCAGCCTCCTGTAGAGTTTTTCATCTATTGCATCAACTCCATCTTCCTTTTGTAGCTTTGGTTTAAGAACCATCGGGGTTCTCACTTCTTTGCAATCCCTATCTTGAACCTTTTGAGGATATCCTTCAAATACTTCTTCTGGCAAATGAACACTTCATGCTCACTTTGCTTTATCTCAATGCCCAAAAAATTGGACATCTCTCCCAAGTCAGTCATCTCGAATATACACATCATCTTCTTCTTGAAATCTTCGATTTGAATGACATTACTTCCTGTAATAACTAAGTCATCCACATACAAGTAGACTATAACTACATCAATACATGCCTATAAGATGTAGAGAGTGGACTCACTTGGGCTCTTTTCAAACCCAAGTTGCAGCAAATGCTCATCAATTTTGTTGTACCACGGCGTGGGAGCCTGATTCAAGCCATAGAGAACCTTCTTCAACTTGTACACCTCATCTTCTTGCCCTGAAATAGTGAAGCCATCAGGTTGCTCGATGAAGATCTCCTCATTGAGCTCACCATTCGGAAAGGCTGACTTAACATCAAGTTGGATAATTTTATAATTCGTCTGAGCAGCAATGGAGAGAAGCACACAAATGGTGTCCAACCTGGACACAGGTGCAAATGTCTCAGAGAAATCAACTCCCCATATCTGAGCATAACCCTTCACCACCAATCTAGCCTTGTGCTTGTTGATTGAGCCATCAGGATTGAGTGTGGTCCTGAAAACCCATTTGACACCAATTACTTTTTTGTTCCTTGGACTCTCCACCAACTCCCATGTCTCATTCTTCTCAATCATGGAAATCCCCTCCTTCATTGCAGCTAGCTATTTCTCATCAATCTTGGTATCATCATATCCTCATATTCAAGTACAACAAGGTTGTATCTTTGATAAATCTCAGCAAGTGATGTCAACCCCCTGACAGATTGATCATCTGTTAGTTCATCATCGTCAATGGTCACTTGTTTCTCCAATTCTTCATTGGACCACTCCCATTTCTCTTCTTCAAGGAAGTGGACATCTCTGATGACTGAAATCTTCCATCTCCTTGGATGATAGATCCTATAGGCTTTTGATACTGCACTATAGCCTATAAAGATCCCAGGTTCAACTCTGTCTTCCAGCTTGTCTACTTTTACCAAGGGAACATGGGAATAAGAGACAGAACCAAAAACTTTAAGGTTTTGAAGTTTAGGCTTGTTGTCATACTATGCTTCAGAAGGAGTTTTCTTTTCAAGTGCTCTTGTTGGTAGCTTATTCAGTAAGAATACTGAAGTGTGAGTTGCTTCTGCCAAAAAATTCTTTGGAAGGATCTTCTCGTGCATTAGAGACATGGTCATCTCCATAATGGTTCTATTCTTCCTCTCACTAACCCCATTTTGTTGAGGAGAATAGGGCACAGTAAGTTGGTGCTCAATTCCTGCATCCTTGCAAAACTCATCAAATCGATCAGAGGTATACTCAGTGCCAATGTCAGATCGTATGACCTGAATGTGACATCCCCTTTTATTTTCAATCCAGTCCTAAAAGCCTCGAAACACACCAGCAACTTCTGACTTGAACTTCATGAAGTAAATCCAACACATTCTAGTGACATCATCGATAAAAATCACAAAGTACCTGCTCCCATTTAGTGAAGGAGTTGCTTGAGGACCACAAACATCTGTATGGATGAGTTGCATCTTAGATGTTGCCCTCTATAATGATTCCTTTAATGGTAGACTCCTGGTCTTGCCTGTCAAGCAAGCTTTGCAAGTTGGTATTTGTTTCTCCATCTCAAGTAATCCTTCTACCATGTCCTCCTTCTTCAATTTTTGTAGAGTATTTTGATGAAAATGCCCCAAGCTCTTGTGCCATATCTTAGTGGAAATGACTTGACTAGGACAAGCAAGTTGTTTCATCTCAAAAGGATTCAATGAAAATCTTTTTCCTTGCAACTGAATTTGAAAAAGCTCTTGACCATTTGGATCAATGATCAAACATTTCGTATACTCAAAGAGAAAATCGAAATTCTTCTCAAGTAATTGACCAACACTCAGTAGATTTTGATCAATTTTAGGCACAAACAGGACCTCATCAATCAATTTCATACCTGAATTGCAACAGTGCCTCTTCCCTGGTATGAGATGAATTCCCCATTTCCAATCTTCACTTTCGAATGAAATGACCTGTCAAGAACCTTGAAGAGCCCTTCATTGCATGTCATGTGACCGGTACAACCATTATCTACTAGTTAGTTTTCACTTGAGGCACCAGAAGTGAAACAAGAAACCGCAAACAACTGCTCCTCCTTTTCTTCATGGATAGCACAGTTTCTCTCTTTGTCTGATTGTACTTTTCAGGGCATATCATTTTGACATGCCCTATCTTCTGACATTTCCTGCATTTTATGTCTTGCATCTTCCAACATTTGTAGTGAGGATGGTTCTCCTTACCACAATGCTTACAAGGAGGAAGAGTTCTTCCTTTTTAGCCCTTCACTGCCGCACTTGACTCACCATCACTAGAATTAGGGTTTAGGGTTTCCACTTATTCTACTTACTCTTCTGGTTTAAGTGCAGCTTAGCCTTCAAAGCACCTTCAATTTCCCCTTCTTCATGCATCATTTAGTATGTGCTCTTGAGCTTGAAGAGCATTAAGAAGCTCTGCGAATTTGAGAGTTGACAGGTCCTTGGTGTTCTTCAATGAGGCAATGATTGCTTCAAATATCTTAGGAAGAGATACTAATATCTTATCCACAATTTTGTTATCCTTCATTTCCTTACCAATTATTCTAACCTGGTTTGCAAGTTCCACCAACCGACCTGAGTATTCTTGGATGGTCTCAGATTCCATCATTTGCTCCTTCTCGAAATCCCTTATCAAATTCAGAGCATTCATACCTTTTATCCTCTCAACTCCCTTGTATTTCTATTTGAGCAAGTCCCAAATTTCATTGGATGACTTTATCGACATGATTCTGCTGAAAATTGTAGGTGAGACAGCCAAATAAAGGCATGACTAGGCTCGTGCCTTTCTTGTTGTCTTCTCCCTTTGCACATTGATTTAAGAAAGTGTGGGATTGGGAGGAAGATATGGAATGTCGTAGTCTTCCTCAACTGCCTCCCACAAATCATTGCCTCCATGTAAGCTTCCATTTTGACAGTCCAAGCTTGATAGTTTGAGCCATACAATTTTGGTGGAGCTACGCCTGAGAATGATTCTTCCATTTGATAAGCTTTCCTTGGTTTGTTTGGTGGATGATTTCGAATTGTAGACAATCACTCAACCTTAGAGATTCCTCAAGAATGCAGCTCTGATAACACTGTTGTTTATCAAGCAAGATAAGTTGAAAAACAAAACAAAAGAGAAGCAAAATATGTAGAACTTGGATTAATTTTATTCGATATGCAATTGGGAATTTATACAAGAGATACTGCCTATTTTTAGCTAATCATGTGCAGCACTTTGCCCACTACTTCACAACACTTGCCCACTACTTCAACTAACAAAATACTAATTAATCCACTACTTCCATTACTTCAACTAACATGGAAATCTGATTTAAATTAACATGGCGGGATAACAATGACTAAAAATAAAGATTTTTTAGAGTTTCACATGTAGAAGCAAGGGTATACCAATCTTAATGTCTCTATCTGACATATCATCATATAGGTCATAGCGTCCGCAGACCCACCCCACGTGGTGCTGCTCTCTAGCACTGTCAAAGTAACCAGGCGGGCACTCCCTCCATGGGACAACAGCAATCGGACTCCACGAGCTCGGATTCTGGTTGCATGATATATTTTTGGTGTTGGCGACGGATGTCCTTTGTTCAATTTTCCAATTTCTTGACCAACGACGAGGAATCTAGGGTTTGGCTCGAAGAAAAAGCTAGGGTTGGCGACGCATGTCCTGCCTATTTTACAAGCTTCATCTTCAAGTCGAGTCGGTTGAAGAGGCGGAGCGTGGCGAAGGAAGGAGAGCGGGGTTATGTTTTTGTTTGAGCAAAGGTAAAGAGAAGACTTACATAATGAAGAGAAGACATGCGAGGTGTTTTTTATCTGACTAGGAAGGTAAAAAAAAAAAAAGTAATGCCGGTTCGGTAGAAATAATGGTGGTTTAATCGTTGTAGTGGTGGTTATGCCAAGTTGTTACTAAATAACATATTTTAATTGTGAACATGAAAACAACCGTTATTTTAGTGGAAGTAACTCCACCTTGTACTAAATATGGTATTTTAGTGGCGAATATTATTGTCAAAAAATCAATTACTCAGCAATAAGTGTTATTTAGATGTTAAACCACATATTTAGCAGCAACATTGTTATTAAACACTAAAAGAATTGTTTAGTAACAATATTGTTTCATAGCTAAACTGTATTGTTTATGTGTAAAAAATAACTGACACGAAAAAGATTTTTAAATGGCGGTGTATTTGCTCGCATCTATTTATATCTACAATTACGATCATGTTTGTTGTTGTAGAAAATAGTTGCTTAGTAACAAACTTAGTGACAAAAAAAACTTGGTCGTTATAGAAATACATTCTTTGTAGATGATATTCTCTTTGATCATTGCTTTGAACTCACAATTCTCGCTTCATTCTCTCTAATTTCCTTACATGGTATCAAAGCATAGTCAACGATCCAACCAGAACTTAGCTCCATAAATAGCAGATTCATAAATTAAGATTAGTTCCAACTTCCTTGGAGAGTTCGGATATCATCACACTGATATAGCTTCATCAGTTCAAGGTCTGTACCGATTCGTTGATCAATTTGTTGGGTATTGATAGTGACGGCCCAATAAGGAAAAGGCCTCGAATGCCTAATAACCCTGGAGGGGGTAAACCCAAGATATTCGAACCGGATCAGCCTAAGTCAAAGTCAACCTGACCCACCATAGAGTGGCCCAGGATCGAGCCCAACACGATATGGACGCCAAAGGCTCCTCAGCTGGTCGTCATCCTTCATCAAGTCGCGACCTCCTACTGCTCGCATGGGAGTGCTCGCCCCGAAGAGAGCCTTGCCTATCTCCTCTGGTCGCACCAACCGTTAATAAGGAAGTGGCCACGATATCTCGCGTATCTCAGCCACATTTTCACTAAATATTAGATATGGTAACTGCAATATCTCGCTGTAACTGCCATATCTATTATCCAAATCTTCAACAGCACAATATTCACTAAGATATACGGTTACCTTATACGGTTTGATCTCTCCTACCCTATAAATACCTTTGCTTTACATACATTCATTACGTTTTGAGCTATATACACACATATACTCATTTAAGCATCGGAGAGGGACTCAGAGACACCCCCTCTGTTGTATTCCCCTTCTTGCAAGTTCACCGGAGCTAAGGCAGAAGCACTATTCAACCATCGTCTGGCATTCAATTCACTGCCAGATTGGCAACCAGGATTTCACGATCCAACATTTGGTGCCGTCTGTAGGAATCGAGTGATACATCCATGAGAACTCGATCACAAAACAACCGTCGGAACAAGACTCGCGAGCAATCCTCGGATAGCTCTGATTCCGCCGCCGCTTCGCCGCTTCAGCAAGAACCTGACACTCAGGCAGCCCCCAATGTCGTTCCTCTGAGGACAGCCCGAGAGCATGTCGGTAATTCCAGACTGACCCCAGCTACCAACCATACCGAGACTCCAGCACCGCAGACCGTCCACATCGCCGGGGAAAACATCCAGTTAACCCCGGAGATGATATCACTGCTGGAGCCCATCCTAGGACAGGCTCGCCGTCAATCCCCTGATCCCCAAGGAAACACTCGCCCTGCTACCACAAGGCCCTTGTCAACTGAAACCGCGAGTCTTGTCACCACAGTGCCCCAGGAGGATCAGGAGATGACATCAGGACACCATTCCGTACCGCCGGCATACACCGAGCAGCTGGCGGCTACCTACTCCGCCAATCCTTCTTGTCCCTCTCCAAACGGGACTTCGCCGAAAAATTGCACCCTGGACCAGGTGGACAACCTTATCAACAGAAGGTTCCAGGAAAGACGACTGACGGTCGTAGCTCCCTTCAAGGAGCGATCTTCTCATCCCTTCTCTGAAGACCTCGTCGCCATCAAGATCCCCAAAGACGTAGTCGCTGGGGCCATACCTGAGTACACTGGTGGAGGAGATCCCACCATACACGTCAACAAACACAAAGCTTCTCTTCTGGGTAAGTCAAATGATCCCAATCACTTGGCTTTGTTATTTCCATCCACTCTTTCGGGTTCGGCTTCGTCCTAGTTCTTCGGCCTCCCTACAGGATCTATAGGTACTTGGGCAGAATTAAGGAGCAAATTCCTGGAGAGATACATGGGCGAGCGTCAGCTAATGAAAAGCATGGTCGCCCTGGATGCGGTCAAGCAACAACTTGTAGAGTCGCTGGCCAATTTTTACGGACGTTTTCATCAGAACGTCACGGAGATAGATCGTCGAATCTCAGATGGGGAGATCATTCGAGCCTTCTATCGGAGATTGGATGTGCCCAACAAGGCCTCGAGAAAGCTGCGAAACAGCTATCACGTGAAGGAGATTGAGACGTTGGAGGAGCTGGCGTCCAGGGCAAAAGGTTTCATAGACCTTGAGAGAGAGAACACTGAGACTAACTTCCTGACGACCTCGCTAAGGGTGGTTCGCGAGCCCCGACGCGATGGTAAGAAGGAGGTGAAGAAAGAAAAGAAGGGAAGAGACAGCAGGCCCCGGGTCGAGCCCAACCTGGCTCCCAGAAATCCAGAGGTCCGTGATGCCTCGTCGGGGTGGTTAGCCCATGGGAAAGGACGTCGAGATCTATTGCAGATAGCACAAGTGCAAGGGCCACAAGACTGATGACTGCCGCATTTTGAAGCGGGACATTGAGAAGCTGATTCAGGGGGAATGCTGAAGGAGTTTGTGGCAGGGCGAGACAGAAGTCGAACGCCACCTAGGAGACATCGTTCACCAGCTCCTGCTGAAAAATCTGATCCATCTGCCAGCAAGAGAAGGGTAAATTTGATTGCGGGAGGATTCGGTGCAGGAGGCGAGGGGTCGCACGCCAGGGAGGTCTATGCGACTCTGATTTCTACAGTAGTTCAGTTGGGAAAGCGACCCCGGCCTGAGGAGAGAACAATGTCATCTCATTCTACAAAGATGATTTGGCACATGTCACAACCCCCCGCAATGATGCTCTGGTTATCACGGCTGATATCAATGGCTGTGACGTCGCAAGGATTCTTATCGACGGAGGGAGCTCGACAGATATCCTATTCCTGGACGCCTTCGAGAAGATGGGAAAATCCAAGCGTGACCTGAAGAGGGTCGACTTTCCACTGATTGAGTTTGCTGGGAGAACAACTTATCCGCTGGGGGCGATAACCATGCCAGTGATTCTGGGCGGGGGATGGAAGAGCATCAAGGTACCGAACACTTTCCTGGTGGTCGACTCACCTACATCCTACAACGCCATCCTAGGGAGGACCACAATCAACCCCAACAAGATTGTGGCCTCCACAGTCCATCAGAAGATGAAGTTCCCCACACCCAACGGGATTGGAGAAGTGCTTAGCGACCAGCCTTCCTCGCGGCAATGCTATGTGAAATGCCTGCGCAGGAAGAACCAAAGGGAGACCCTCGCCATCGAGACAGAGGCCGACCCTCGCGAGGATTTGGCTCGGCCAGCGCCCATGGAGAAATTGAAGGAGGTCGAGGTTGATGGCCCAGATAAGATGGTGCGCATTGGGACCACCTTGAATGAAGACCAGAAGAAGACCATGACCGCCCTCCTCAGGGAATCCAAGGAGCTCTTTGCCTGGAAGCTGAGCGACATGCCATGTATCAGTACAGACATCATCTCTCACGAGCTCAGGATAGACCTTTCTATCAAGCCGATCGCTCAGAAAAGGAGATCGTTCGGGACGGACAAGCGCTTGGCGATCAGCTAGGAGGTTGGCAGGCTGATTGAGGCTGACTTCGTCAGGGAGGTGAGATTCCAGAGCTGGGTCGCCAACCCAGTTTTGGTCAAAAAATCAAACGGCAAGTGGAGGATGAGCGTCGACTTCCGCGACCTGAACAGAGCTTGCCCCAAGGATTCGTATCCCCTTCCCAGGATTGATCAGCTGGTCGATGCTACCTCTGGTCACGAGATGCTGAGCTTCATGGATGCCTATTCAGGCTACAACCAGATCCGTATGCACCCAGATGATGAGGCTCACACCGCTTTCTATGCAGACGGGGACATTCTTTGTTACAAGGTGATGCCCTTTGGTCTAATCAATATCGGGGCGACTTATCAGCGGATGGTGAACCGCCTGTTCTAGGACATGCTGGGAAGAAACATGGAGGCTTATGTGGATGATATGCTTGTCAAAACCATCAAGGGCAATCCGCACACAACAGACCTCCGTGAAGCTTTCGAGTGCATGAGGAGACACAGCTTTCGCCTGAACCCTGCAAAGTGCGCCTTTGGAGTTAAGTCTGGCAAATTCCTGGGATTCATGGTCAGCAAGCGAGGCATCGAGGCGAACCTGGAAAAGCTAAAGGTCACAGAAGAGATGAAGTCGCTGACCTTCCATAAGGAGGTTCAGTGCCTAAATGGTCGCCTAGCTGCTCTCAACCGCTTCCTCTCCAAGGCGAGTGACAGGTCCCTCCCATTCTTCAAAACTCTGAGTACCAACCGAAAGTTCGAGTGGACGCCATATTGCGAGGAGGCGTTCCAGTCCTTGAAGCGGCATATCCAAACACTCCCAGCTCTGGCAAAGCCCATTCCAGGCGAGCAGCTCTTCCTTTATTTAGGCATCAGCGACGTGGCAGCCAGTGCTGTTTTGATAAGGGAGGAAAATAATATTCAGAGTCCAACGTACTTTATTAGCAAAATGTTTAACTCAACAGAAATAAAATATGTCCAGATTGAGAAGTATCTCTATGCCTTAGTTATTGCTGCTCGATAGCTGATACCTTATTTTCACGAACACGACATCACGGTCCTCACCAATCAACCTCTCAAAAACTTCTTGATGAAACTAGATTCTTCAGGAAGAATGGTCAAGTTGGCGATCGAGCTCAGCGAGTTCAAGATCAAATTTGCGACGAAAACGGCCATCACAGGTCAAGCACTAGCTGATTTCATTGTGGAAAGTACAAGTAACGGTCAAACAGAAGCAGAAAACAGGCCAAGTCAGTCGAGAAACAACATTCAAGTCTGGGAGCTTTATACAGATGGGTCTTCATCAAGAGAAGGCTCGGGGCAGGTTTAATTCTTATTCCTCCTGAAGGCGAGCCTTTAAAGTATGCGATCACCCTAACATTTCAGGCGACCAATAATGAAGCAGAGTATGAGGCTCTTATCACTGGACTCAGACTAGCAAAAGGAATGGGCATATTTGCGCTTAAGGTAAAAAAGCGACTCAGAACTTATCATCAATCAGGTCAATGGAACTTATGAGGCAAGGGGAGAAAAGATGAAAGAGTACCTCAGCATCGCCAAGAAGCTCGTCGCAGAAATCCCAAATTTTGCGATTGAGTCTATTCCTCGCCAGGAAAACCAGATGGCAGACTCCTTAAGTAAGTTGGCATTTGGAGGAACGACAATCCAAGATGTACAATTCCTGGAAAAAGCCTTATGTTCAGTCATTTAAAGCAGAGCAGAGGTCTTCAACATTCAAGGGCAGGTCACATGGATGACTCCATTCCAGAATTACTTGAAAGAGGGGATCCCCCCAGATGACGAAGGCGAATCTACGAGGATAAGAAGACTTTCAGCCAGTTACCTGCTTATAGATGGAAAACTCTACAGGCGAGGCTACTCGACTCCTTACTTAAGGTGTGTTGCTCATCCAGAAACAGAAAGGGTTCTTCGAGAAGCTCATGAAGGGGTGGCAGCATGTCATGAAGGTGCTCGATCATTAACAAGAAAGATCTTCAGACTAGGATACTATTGGCTAACTTTGGGAAAAGATGCGGCTGAATTAACGCAGAAGTGTGAGACTTGCCAGCAATTTGCACCACGATCAGGTCGACCGCCAATACTATTGTCCCCAATGGCGGGTGCCTGGCCTTTTGCTCAATGGGGGATGGATATATTAGGTCCTTTTCCTATTAGCACTGGTCAACGCACTCACATTATAGTGGCAATCGACTACTTTACAAAGTGGATAGAGGCGAAAGCTCTGGCTTCTACAACGGAATTTCAAGTCATCAAGTTCCTGAAGATCAACATATTTTCCAGGTTTGGCATTCCTAAAATACTCATCAGTGATAATGGTCCGCAATTTATATGAAAGGAGCGCAAATGGCTCTGTGAAGAATACCATGTCGACCATCGTTTCAGTTCAGTGCATCATCCTCAAACGAATGGGCAAGCTAATTTTTTGTGGGGGAGATGGATATGAGAAGGAATGAATTTACAAGGCTGGACAGTCAAAATAAGCTTTCAGCTAAACGGGATGGACCATACAAGGTAGTAGAGATCGCTGCCCCAGGATCCTACTATTTGGAAACCACTGAAGGAGAAAGGTTACCTCGTCCATTCAATTCTGAACATTTAAGGAGATTTCATACATAGCTTGTAAATCAAAATGTTATGTCAATAAAAGCAAGTCGTTCCTTCATAAAGCGTGACCACTCGAATCAAATCGAAGAAAAAGACCTAAACAAAAAGAGTTAGGCAAAACAAAAACCCTGACGCCAAAGTCAGGCCAAAAGCCCTGTCGCCAAAGTCAGGCCAAAAAGACCTAAACAAAAAGAGTTAGGAAAAACAAAAGCCCTGACGCCAAAGTCAGGCCAAAAGCCCTGTCGCCAAAGTCAGGCCAAAAAGACCTAAACAACAAGAGTTAGGCAAAACAAAAGCCATAACGCCAAAGTTAGGCCACAAGCCCTGACGCCAAAGTTAGGCAAAAAAGACCTAGCAAAAAGTTAGGCAAAACGAAAGCCCTGACGCCAAAGTCAAGCCAAAAGACCTGATGCCAAAGTCAGGCAGAAAGACCTGATACCAAAATCAGGCAGGAATCTTGACGACGAAGATAAGCAATCCACAAGGAAACTATCTTCTTCTAAGTCAGACAAATTTTAGAGAAGTTATCTGCCAAAGGTAACGACTTCTTTAGGAAGCAGATTATCGAAGAAGGACAAGGAGTCTTAAGCGATCACTATGGAAAGTAAAGGTCTAAGTAACAAGTTCCTTTTGGAGAGGCGAGCACTTCAAAAGTTAAAACTTTATTAAGGTTATTTATCTTCAATCCTAGAAGTCTATACTTTTAAGTCTTAAGATATTTTCCTTAAGGAGTTTATACTTGGCGAGATAAATGATTGTTTCTATGAAGTCTTATCATTGTTCGCCTAAAGAAAGGTCCAAAGACCCTAAGTGTCAAGATAATCATGAAGCGAAGAAAAAGTCGAAAGTCATTATGACTAAGACCTCGGAGGACTCTCCAAACATATTCAAAGTCGAATAAATATAAGGGCTTGCGAATATAAAAGGCATTCATTATTATAAAAATAACAGAGTCTGAATTCAAAAGAAATAATTACAAGGAAGGATAAGAAAAAACTATCATCTAAAACAGAAGTATATGATCGCTGGAGAGATGGAGACTTCAGGCCTTGGGGTCTTCAGGAGCAGGAGTACTTGGCTCGCCTTCGGGGGCAACCTCCTTAACAGCAGCAGCTGGGTCGACCTTTTCAGCAACAGCAGAAGGGGTTTGCTGAGGAGAAGGGAACTCCGGAGGAAACCCTTAAGGGACTCAACTTCCCGAACAGGGAAGTTGGGATCGACCGCCTGGACATCCTCGACCAGGACTTGGAGGAAGTCGGCAATCTCCGACTTCATCACCTCCAAAGCACAGTCAACGAACTCCTCAGAGGCCTTGAAGTCGTTGACCACACTTTGGGGTGAAAGAACAGACTTCAGCTGTGCAGCCAGCTGTTCCTTCTCCTCCTCCAGGGCGATCCCCTTGGCTTCAGCAGCAGCCCTCTGAGCCTCAGCAGCTTCCCTCTGAGACTCAGTGGCGACCCGTTGAGATTTCGACTCCGCCCTTTGGGCTCGGGCCTCCTTCAGCTCAGCCTCTAGGCGAGCCCTGACAGTCTCCCCTTCATCTAAGCACCGATGAAAGGCTTCAGATTCTTGAAGGGCGACCGCAGCATCGGCCTCCCTCTTCTTCACATCAGCAATGAGTCGTTCCTCCTTCCTGAAGTACTCCTCCCGGGCACCGTCCACCAAGGAAACCGCCGCGTCAGCGGTCGACTTGATGGCCTCCATCTGCCCTGGGGAGATCCCCGTGCTCCGGTATTGCTCCAACTCAACAAGCAAATCAGAATGCTTATTGGCGAGCTCTCCGATGATGCGACCCATCGCCACCTCTTCTCGAACAAGCTGGCAACGAAGAATAAAAAGGTTGTTAGGCTATGGAAAAGAGTGAGCAATGTGAAAACATAACGAAGAATCGAAACCTTACCAGAGCAACTCGTTCAAAATGGGACCTCATGAATCTCTCGACTTGGTGCAGCTTCGAGGGAACCGCGGAGCGATCCCTGGGAGGAATTATCCCCTCAAGGAGTCGCATACATAAATACGGGCTGCCCCGGAGACTCTTCTTGTCAGAGACCCCCTTCTTTGAGAAGTCTCCACAGGGGAACCAAACGCCCCGAGAGTTCGCAGCCTTGAGCGGCTGGAACATGCTCGCCAAGGAGCAGTACTCCTCAGGAGGAGTCTTCGAGGCGTTGGGGGCATCAGACCCTTTCTTCTGATTCCCAGATCCCCTGGAGGAATAGGGACTGAGGACTCGGAAGGAGAAGGGTCCGTCAAAATCAGAGCCTTCTCCCCGGGGGCAGCGGATCCCTTAGGAGGAGGAGGAGGACTCTAAGGAAGAACCGGGCGATCCTCATTCCTGACCTTCTTGGCAGGAGGAGGAGGAGGGTCCCGGGCCACATCCGCAGTGGACTTCTCTGCAAAATAATGAGAGGATATGTCAAAACCCCAAAACTGCAAACTGTGAAAACAGAAATCAGCATATAGCGACGCAACATACCTGGTTGGCGAGGGCCAACAGTGGCCAAGGGAAGTTCCTCTTCAGGCTTCCTCTTAGAGGAACGCCTAGAGGGAGGAGGTGGAGGAGAAGGATTCAGCGACGCCTGATCCGCGGACAGCCCCGCCTTTCCCTGGTCATCAAAGAGACCTATGAGTTTTCAGCCCCGGTTGCCTACAGCCAATAGAACAGAAAAAGGTTAGAAGAATTACCCAATCATCAAAAATTGGTGTGGCCTGATGAATGCCCGCCATCTCGAGCATATTCTCGGTGGTCTCTGCCACCGAATGGATGGGATGAAAACTGGACGACCGATGCAAGCGAAACAGGTCGTCGATGGCATTCCGATCGCTCCCGGATAACTCGTCAAATTCAGGAAGGAAATCCATATCTGGTGTAGACAACTTCCAAGACACGCCCCCTTGTAGAAGAAGTAAAACTTCTTATAGCTGGAGTTGGTGGCCCGGAAGTCGTCGACCAACCAGACGTGAACGTTCCAGCTCCATGATTGGCCTCTCCACTCCGCAAACTTCGGCCACCGGGACTGGAAATGGTTCGTCCCAGCAGCGAATCGGAAAAAGCACCGGAACAAGGCCAGTGAATACGTCAATTCTTGACGTATACACAGGAACTTGAATCCAACCCATATCCTAATGGCGTTGGGTACGAGCTGCGTGGGATGTATCATATAAAACCGGCACAACGCCTGCAAATCCTCACAGGGAGGAAAACGCAACCCAGCATCGATCTGGGTCGCATAGATGTAAACCTCTCCATTGCGAGGATAATGCAGACCTAGGCCTGGGTATCTAGGAGCATCCACCACACCAAAACCACCAAGCGCCACCACCGTCTTAAAATAAGCCGGCTTCGGCTCGTTGGGCTTGACATCTACTCGAACAGTTCAGATATGGCAACAACGAGTATAAAAAACAAGGGAAAACAGGGGATACTCTCAGAACAGAGCAATAAAATAAAGTATTTACCTTTTGGAGAAAAGATGGGCGTCTGGAGTTCAGGCCCATCCACCACCATAGGCGTGGCTGCGGTCTTCCCAAGGTCAGCCTGCCTCTCAGTCGAGGCTGGCAGAAAACCGTCCCTAATGGTCAGAGGGGCATTGGTGTTCTTCGGCACCTTAGGGGTCGAAGAAGAAGCCTTGTTGACTGTTTGCTTGATCTTCCCGGACTGACTGCGAGTGGCCATGGAGTCTGTTAGGATGTGGATTGGGAAGATTGACAAGAAGAAAGGACGAGTTTGTAGAGAAGGATCTCAGGAAACGAAGAAGGCTCTAGAGTCTGAAGAAATGGAAACGTAAAGGACAAAATAAGGGAACTGTTGTCCCTTATATAGACAAAATAAGAAGTAACCGTCATAGGCCGAATCGAAACAGCACCGAGGAATAATTGCACCTTTTTGGAAAAAATCGAAACAATGTCAGAATTCTAAGAGACACCTCGGGGAGACAAACGGTCAGCCAGCACAGAAAGCTGTCAGACTACCCTTGGGTTACGGAATATTAAATGACAGGCGTGCTTCAAATGACTGTTCGACTTCTGGATGACTGTGCAGTTATTAAATGCTAAAGTCCATCAAACAGACAAAGTGATCGCCAACTCACTGATAGGCTTTATTAAGAATACCTTTTATAGGTAATGATCGCCTAGCAAAGAAAGGTAGACCTTCACAAGCCTAGACTGCCTCGAGTGATCTCCAAGAAGGAATAAAAAGAAGAATATTCCTTCAGCCTTGGACAATGGGATGACTAATCACCAAACGAGCATGGAGTGTCCCTAAGGTCATGAACCACAAAAAGAGACAAGGAAAAACAAATTTAAAGCGTCACTATCTCAAACCCTACCAAGAAATCAAGCTCGACTGAAGCAACTTCAATCAAGCTTCGGGGGAAAATGTTGGGTATTGATAGTGACGGCCCAATAAGGATAAGGCCTCGAAGGCCCAATAACCCTGGAGGGGGTAAACCCAAAATATTCGAACCGGATCAGCCTAAGTCAAAGTCAACCTGGCCCACCATAGAGTGGCCCAGGATCGAGCCCAATACGATATGGACGCCAAAGGCTCCCCAGCTGGTCGCCATCCTTCATCAAGTCGCGACCTCCTACTACTCGTCATGGGGGTGCTCGCCCTGAATAGAGCCTTGCCTCTCTCCTCTGGTCCCACCAACCGTTAATAAGGAAGTGGCCACGATATCCCGCGTATCTCAGCCACATATTCACTAAAGATTAGATATGGTAACTGCAATATCTCGCCGTAACTGCCATATCTATTATCCAAATCTTCAACAGCACCATATTCACTAAGATATACGGTTACCTTATACGGTTTGATCTCTCCTACCCTATAAATACCTTTGCTTTACATACATTCATTACGTTTTGAGCTATATACACACATATACTCATTTAAGCATCGGAGAGGGACCCAGAGACACCCCCTCTGTTGCGCTCCCCTACTTGCAGGTTCACCGGAGCTAAGGCAGAAGCATTATTCAACCGTCGTCTGACATTCAATTCACTGCCAGATCAGCAACCAAGATTTCACAATCCAACACAATTCAAATAACTGAGAACTTCATCAATTCAGATAATCTATGAATCATTTGCCACCTCATGTTGTCCTCACGTAGCTGAATCTGACCGAGATGCAAGATGCTTTGTGCTAATTATATGCTTCATATATGCTCTGAGAGGTGCTGGTGAGGTTGTTGTTGCATGATCCAAACTGTATGTTGTTGATTATTCCTTCTTGAGTCGCTTAGCTTGTTGTTGTTGATGATTACTCATTACTGAGTTGCTTACTGTGTTGTTGTTGCAGATTTCTCACGCTTACATGTTGATTCCTCTATCTGATGATGTTATGTTATTGCTGCTACGGTGCCATTGTTTGCTGTGAGATGTTGAACTGGTTATAAATGGCTGACTTTCAGTTGCTGATTGCATCAAATTTGTTGCTCCTTGATGATTA
Source organism: Chamaenerion angustifolium (assembly GCA_946814005.1). Lineage (NCBI taxonomy): Eukaryota > Viridiplantae > Streptophyta > Magnoliopsida > Myrtales > Onagraceae > Chamaenerion > Chamaenerion angustifolium. The sequence continues at coordinate 25,493,940 of OX328266.1, forward strand.
CATTAAATTTGTTGCTCCTCGATTATTGAATTTTTTCAATTATTTATTTATTTTTACTTTGACTCATTTTTAGATTTAATTACAATCGTAATATTGAAAACGATGTTGAATTTTAGTAATTATATATTATTTTTAGGGTTAATTGTCAATTTGCCCCCTAATGTTTGGACCGAATTTAAGATTCCCCCTTAAAGTTTAAAATTTTAAATTTTAGTCCTAATGTTTGAACGAAATCAAAAATCCCCCCATTCCGTCTTAATGCCGTTTATTTGAAACGGTAAACCCGACACGTGCCTTGCACATGCATTTTCGAAAAATCAAAAGACACAAATACCCTTCTTCTCCATCTTTCCATTCCACTGCAACTTCTTTCGTTGGCACTTGGACACTTCCCCATTTCCAATAATCTGTAACTTCAACTCCATTGATTCAGCTGGGAGGAGATCCGCTCATGGACTCGATCAATTCGTTCAAGGGATACGGCAAGGTCGACGAGCTCGAGCAGGAAGCCTTCCGCTAGACTTACCTTCTTAAATGAACCATAAAATCCAACCACTTGCAGGGGTGGAAGGAATGTACTCAAATGGGTTACACACAACTGTGTCCGTGACGAATCTTGCAGAAGCTAATGTTCGGGTTTACGAGGGCATGAGCAGTACGGCTTCCGGGAGATACATTTGCTACGATCAAGTCATCGACGGCCCAGACAAGGCAATGAATTTAGCTCAACAGATAGGAATGCCATCGGAGAAGCTGTCTGCTTTGCAGTCAAGACCATTAAGGTGTTATTTCGTAGAGAGTCACGTTGTTGCAGATGGACACCACTTCTGCAAGCAGTAAAATAGTACAAGTTTCAAATGAATTAAAATTAGACTAATGGAAAGAGATGGCTCAGAGGTTTGCTTTCTGTGCTCAACGAATAACTCTTTTGAAGCTCTTCTCATACAAGAGGTGTCAGAAATAAAGCAATGTTCATCTTTGCCATTCCAATAATTAAAATCAACCAAATAAAATGAAAATATTATATTCTTCCTTAATGATCTGTAAAAGAGATGAATCGAATGAATGGATCAGACTGCTGCCTTGGTTCTCTGAAAGAGAACATGGTAGCAATGTCATAATCAGCGTCGATCAGCTGGGGAAAGGATCATCAGTTCCATACTTCGGTCAATTGCAGAAAAAATTGCTTGATGAAATAAAAAACATACAAAACAGATTTGGTTTGGTGAATATATAGAATCTGGTTTGGGCTTTTTAGGGTCGGATTCAACAAACGAGACCCCTCTAGACAATCAATCCGATCGAAAAAACAAATCCAAATCCGACAATTCACAAGACGAGACACTCAAGAAACCTGACAAGATCCTGCCTTGTCCTCGCTGCAACAGCATGGACACCAAGTTCTGCTACTATAACAACTACAATGTGAACCAACCTCGTCATTTCTGCAAGAACTGTCAGAGGTATTGGACTGCCGGAGGCACAGTGAGGAATGTTCTGGTAGGTGCCGGACGTAGAAAGAACAAAACCTCTGTTTTAAGAGCTTGATCATCGGTTTTTGCCACTGTTGTTTTAAGTAAAAGATTCATGTTCAAATAAGGGCAAATGTGTCTTTTTTTCTTAAGAAAATGCATGTGCAAGGTGTTGGGTATCGATAGTGACAGCCCAGTAAGAAAAGGCCTCGAAGGCCCAATAACTATAGAGGGGGTAAACCCATGACATCCGAACCGGATCGTCCCGAGTACAAGCCAAACTTGGCCCACCATCGAGTAATCCAGAATCGAGCCCAAAGTCTATAGGGACGCCAAAGGCTCTCGGACTGCTCGCCATTCTCTACCAGGTCGCGACCTTCCACTGCTCGACATGGGAGTGCTCGCCCCGAAGAGAGCCTTGCCTCTCTCCTCTGGTCCCACAAAACCGTTAATAAGGAAGTGGCCACGATATCCCGCATATCTCGGTTGCATATTCACTAAGGATTAGATTTGGTAACTGCAATATCTCGCAGTAACTGACGATCCGAATCTTCGGCAATACAATATACACTAAGATATTCAGCTGCCATATACGGTTCTATCTCTCTTACCCTATAAATACCCTTCCTTTACATACGTTCTTTAGGTCTTTGAGTTTTATACACACACATACTCATTTAAGCATCGGAGAGGGACCCAGAGGCACCCTCTCTGTTGCGCTCCCCTACTTGCAGGTTCACCGGAGTCGGAGCTGAAGCGCCATCCCAACCTTGTCTGGCATTCAATTCACTGCCAGATCAGCATTCAGGATTTCACGATCCAACATTTGGCGCCATCTGTGGGAAAACAAGCAATTTAGCCATGAGAACTCGATCCCAAAGCAACCGTCGGAATCAGACTAGGGAACGATCCTCAGATAGCTCTGATTCCGCCGCCGCTTCACCGCTTCAACAGGAACCTGCCAGCCGAGCAGGAGTTAATGTTGTTCCTCTGCGGACAGCTCGAGAACATGTCGGTGATTCAAGACCGACCCCAGCTGCTGATCAAAACGGAGCCCCTGCACCGCAGACAGTCCACATTGCGGGGCAGGATATTAATTTAACCCCCGAGATGGTCTCCTTGTTGGAAGCCATCCTAGGACAGGCGCGCCGCCAAGCCCCTGCTCCTCAGGAAAACAATCCCTCTGTTCCTAAGGAAAACCACCGCCCTGCTGCCACAGGGTCTTCACCTTCAGAAGCGGCCAATCCTGGTCCTGCTGCGCCTCAGGAGGATCAGGAGATGACGTCAGGTCAACAGTCACTACCTCCAGCACACACCAAGGAGCCAGCAGCCGCATATACTGCCAATCCGTCCGGTCCGCCTCCACCCGGAGCCTCTCCCATGTACTGCACTGTGGATCAGATGGACGACCTCCTCAACAAAAAGCTCCAGGAAAGACAGTTGACAGTCATAGCTCCCTTCAAGGAGCAGTCCTCTCATCCTTTCACCGACGCGCTCGTCGCTATCAAAATCCCGAAGGATGTGGTCGCTCGGGCCATACCTGAGTATAGCGGTGGAGGATATCCCACCGTACATGTCAACAAGCATGAGGCCTCCCTTCTGGGTAAGTCAAACGATCCCAATCATTTGGCTTTGCTATTTCCATCTACTCTTTCGGGTTCGGCTTCGTCCTGGTTCTTTGGCCTCCCTACAGGATCAATCGGAACTTGGGCAGAATTGAGAAGCAAGTTCCTGGAGAGATATATGGGCGAGCGCCAGTTGCTGAAGAGCGTGGTCGCCCTTGACTCGGTCAAACAGCAGCCTGGAGAGTCGCTGTCCAACTTCTACGGGCGTTTTCATCAAAACGTCACAGAATTAGATCGCCGAATCTCGGATGGGGAGATCATTCGAGCATTCTACAGAGGTCTGGATGTGGCCAACAAGGCCTCGAGAAAGCTGCGAAACAGCTATCATGTGAAGGAGATTGAGACGTTGGAGGAGTTGGCATCCAGAGCAAAAGGTTTCATAGACCTTGAACGCGCAAACATCGAGGCTAACCTCCTGACGACCTTGCTAAGGATAACCCATGAACCCCGACGCGATGGTAAGAAGTAGCTAAAGAAGGAGAAGAAGGGAAAAGAAAGTAAGCCCCGAGTCGAGTCTCTTCCAGCGCCTCGCCATCCAGAGGTCCCTGAGTACTTCACGCCTTTAAATAGGCAGATCTCAGCAGTACTAGTCGAGATGGAGAGGAGATCATTGGCGAGGCCACCGATGCCTCGTCGAGGTGGGCTACCCATGGGCAAGGATGTCGAGAGCTATTGCAGATACCATAAGTGCAAGGGCCATAAGACAGACGATTGCAAGATTCTGAAGCGAGATATAGAGAAGCTGATTCAGGGGGGAATGTTGAAGGAATTTGTGGCAGGGCGAGACCGAAGTCGAACGCCCCCCAGGAGACATCGTTCACCAGCCCCTGCAGATCAAGCTGAGCCTTCTGGAAGCAAGAGGAGAGTGAATCTGATTGCGGGAGGATTCGGCGCAGGCGGCGAGAGGTCAAACGCCAGAGAGGTCTACGCTACTCTGATCTCTACGGCAGTTCAGTTGGGGAAGCGGCCCCGACCTGAAGAAAACATTGTCATCTCATTCTCTGAAGATGATTTGGCACATGTCACCACGCCCCACAACGATGCTCTGGTCATTACGGCAGATATTGACGGCTGTGATGTTGCAAGGATTCTGGTCGACGGAGGCAGCTCGACAGACATCTTGTTTCTGGACGCCTTTGAAAAGATGGGCAAATCCAAACGCGGCCCGAAGAGGGTCGACTTTCCGATGATCGGATTTGCGGGAAGAACAACTTATCCACTGGAGGCTATAACCATGCCAGTGATTTTTGGCGAGGGGTGGAAAAGCATCAAGGTGTCGGTCACTTTCCTGGTGGTCGATTCACCTACATCCTACAACGCCATCATAGGGAGGACCACGATCAACCCAAACAAGATTGTGGCCTCCACTGTCCACCAGAAGATGAAGTTCCCCACTCCGAACGGGGGAGAAGTGCTAGGAGATCAGCCTTCCTCGCGGCAATGCTATGTGAACTGTTTACGCATGAAGAACCAAAGGGAGGCACTCGCCATCGAGACAGAGGCCGATCCCCGCGAGGACTTGGCTCGGCCAGCACCCATGGAGGAATTGGAGGAGGTCGAGATCGATGGTCCAGACAAAAAGGTGCGCATTGGGACCACCTTGAAAGAGGATCAGAAGGAGGCCATGACCGCCCTCCTCAAGGAATTCAAAGAGCTCTTTGCCTGGCAGCCGAGCGACATGCCAGGAATCAGTACAGATATTATCTCTCATGAGCTCAGGATAGACCCCTCCATCAAGCCGATCGCCCAAAAGAGAAGATCATTCGGGACTGATAAGCGTTTGGCGATCAGGCAGGAAGTCGGCAGGTTGATTGAAGCTGACTTCGTCAGAGAAGTAAGATTCCAGAGCTGGGTCGCCAACCCAGTTTTGGTCAGGAAATCTAACGGCAAGTGGAGGATGTGCGTCGACTTCCGCGACTTAAACAAGGCTTGCCCCAAAGATTCATATCCCCTTCCGAGAATTAATCAGCTGGTCGATGCTACCTCGGGTCATGAAATGCTGAGCTTCATGGACGCCTATTCAGGCTACAACCAGATCAGAATGCATCCAGAAGACGAGGCCCACACTGCTTTCTATGCTACGGGGATATTCTATGATACAAGGTGATGCCTTTTGGTCTCATCAATGCCGGGGCAACTTATCAGCGGATGGTGAACCGACTGTTCCAGGACATGCTGGGAAGGAACATGGAGGCCTACGTAGATGATATGCTCGTCAAATCCATCAAAGGCAATCGTCATACCACCGACCTCCGTGAAGCTTTTGAATGCATGAGGAGACACAACGTTCGCCTGAACCCGGCCAAATGCGCCTTTGGAGTCAAGTCCGGGAAGTTCCTGGGTTTTATGGTCAGCGAAAGGGGCATTGAAGCAAACCCGGAAAAGTCAGGCCATAGAAGAAATGAAGTCGCCAACCTGCCATAAGGAAGTCCAATGCCTGAACGGCCGACTAGCTGCTCTTAACCGCTTCCTTTCCAAAGCAAGCGACAGGTCCCTCCCGTTCTTCAAAACCTTGAGGGCCAACCGCAAGTTCGAGTGGACGCCAGACTGCGAGGAAGCATTCCAGTCCTTGAAAATGCATATTCAAACACTCCCAGCTCTAGCAAAACCCGTTCCAGGCGAGCAGCTTTTCCTCTATTTAGGCATTAGCGATGTGGCAGCCAGTGCTGTCTTAATAAGGGAGGAGAATAATGTTCAGAGTCCAGTGTATTTTATTAGCAAACTGTTCAACTCAGTAGAAATAAAATATGTCCAGATTGAGAAGTATCTCTATGCCTTGGTTATTGCTGCTCGGAAGCTGAGACCTTACTTTCATGCGCACGACATCACGGTCCTCACCAATCAACCTCTCAAAAACTTCCTGATGTAGCCAGATTCTTCAGGAAGAATGGTCAAGTGGGCGATCGTGCTCAGCGAGTTCAGGATCAAATTTGCGCCAAAAACGGCCATCAAAGGTCAAGCACTAGCTGATTTCATAGTGGAAAGCACGAGTAACGGTCAAGCGGAGGTAGAAAACAGGCAAACGACAATCAAATCTGGGAACTCTATACAGATGGGTCTTCATCAAAAGAAGGCTCGGGGCAGGTTTAATTCTTATTCCTCCTGAGGGCGAGCCTCTGAAATACGCGATCGCCTTGACATTCCCGGCGACCAATAACGAAGCAGAATACGAGGCTCTTATCACTGGACTCAGACTAGCAAAAGGAATGGGCATAGCTGCGCTTAAAGTAAGAAGCGAATCAGAGCTCATTGTCAATCAGGTTAATGGCGCATACGAGGCAAAGGGAGAAAAGATGAAGAAATATCTCGGCATTGCCAAAAAGCTGGTCGCAGAAATCCCAAATTTCGCGATTGAATTCATTCCTCACCAAGAAAACCAGATGGCAGATTCTTTAAGTAAGCTAGCCTTCGGAGGGGCGACAATCCAGGATGTGCACTTTCTGGAAAAGGCCCTATGTTCAGTCCTTGAAAACAGAGCGGAGGTCTTTAACATTCAAGAACAGGTCACCTGGATGACCCCGTTCCAGAATTATTTGAAAGAAGGCATCCTCCCAGAGGACGAAGGTGAATCCACTAGGATTAGAAGACTCGCAGCCAGTTATCTAATCATCGATGGAGAACTATACAGAAGAGGTTATTCGACGCCTTACTTGAGATGTGTTTCTCTGCCCGAAACAGAAAAAGTTATTCGAGAAGCTCATGAAGGGGCAGCAGCATGTCATGAAGGCGCTCGATCGCTAAGCAGGAAAATATTCAGATTGGGATATTACTGGCCGACCTTGGGAAAGGACGCAGCCGAATTAACACAGAAGTGTGAAATTTGCCAGCAGTTTGCACCACGATCGGGTCGACCATCGACATTATTATCCCCAATGGCAGGTGCCTGGCCCTTCGCTCAATGGGGAATCGATATATTGGGTCCTTTTCCCATTAGCACTGGTCAGCGTACTCACATTATAGTGGCAATCGACTACTTCACTAAGTGGGTAGAGGTGAAAGCTCTAGCTTCAACAACGGAATTCCAAGTTATCAAGTTCCTGCAGGTCAACATATTCTCCAGGTTTGGTATTCCCAAAATACTCATCAGCGATAATGGTCCGCAATTCGTTGGAAAGGAGTTGAAATGGCTCTGTGAAGAGTATCATATCGACCATCGCTTCAGTTCAGTACATCACTCTCAAACGAATGGGCAAGCTGAAGCAGCCAACAAGGTTGTCTTAGCAGGACTCAAGAAAAGGGTTCGAGCATTCAAGGGGAACTGGGCAGACGAACTGGAAAACGTAGTATGGGCAATCAGAACAACGCCTAAGGCGGCCACAGGAGAAACGCCTTTCAGTTTAGTGTACGGATCAGAAGCAGTAGCACCAGCTGAATTAGCAGTGCCTACCCACAGAGTCCTACACTTTAACGCGGAGGCAAATGAGATCGAGCGCAGAACTGACCTCGACTTAGCAGAGGAAAAGAGATGGCTCTTGGAAAAGACACAGGCAAAGATGCGTTTGGCGACCGCTCGGTATTTCAACAGAAAGGTCAGCGCTCGCCAATTTTTCGTGGGGGAGATGGTTATGAGAAGGAATGAATTCACAAGGTTGGACAGTAAAAACAAACTTTCAGCCAAATGGGAAGGACCATACAAAGTAGTAGAGATCGCCGCACCAGGATCCTACTATTTGGAAACCATCGAAGGCGAGAGGTTACCCCGTCCATTTAATTCTGAGCATTTAAGAAGATTTTATGCATACCTTGTAATCAAACTGATTATGTCAATAAAAGAAAGCCATTCCTTCATAAAGCGTGTCCACTCGAAGCAAGCTGAAGCCAAAAAGCCCTGACGCCAAAGTCAGGCCTCAAAAGCCCTAACAACAAAGTTAGGCCAAAAAGCCGTGACGCCAAAGTCAGGCCTCAAAAGCCCTAGCAATAAAGCTAGGCCAAAAGCCCTGACGCCAAAGTCAGGCCAAAAAGCCCTAGCAACAAAGCTAGGCCAAAAGCCCTAACAACAAAGTTAGGCCAAAAGCCCTAGCAACAAAGCTAGGCCAAAAGCCCTAACAACAAAGTTAGACCAAAAGCCCTAGCAACAAAACTAGGCCAAAAAGCTCTGTTGCCAAAGACAGGCCAAAAGCCCTAACAACAAAGTTAGGCCAAAAAAGCCCTAGTAACAAAACTAGGCCACAAAAGCCCTAACAACAAAGTTAGGCCTCAAAAAACCTGACGCCAAGAGTCAGGCAAAGCCCTGACGCCAAGAGTCAGGCAAAGCCCTGAAGCCAAAGTCAGGCCAAAAGACCTAGCAAAACGTTAGGCAAAATAAAAGCCCTGACGCCAAAGTTAGGCCAAAGAAAGTTTAGGCGATCACTATCGATGATAAAGCCTTACAAATTACAAATCCCCTGTTATTATGCCAACACCTCAAAGGTTTAAACTTCAAAGAAGGTAATATCTCTTTAAACTTAGAAGTTTACGCTTTTAAGTGTCAAAAGTGTTATCCTTAGAAAGTTTAACTTATGATTGGTCTAAGGCTTTAAGGGTCGACGACATTACAAAGCAAGAAAAAGCGGAAAGTAATTATGATTAAGATATTGGATAGCTATTTGTGTTCGAAGTCGATTAAAGGCTCAAGAACATAAAGGCATTCAATAGAAAAACCCAAGTCTTCAATAAATAATTACAAACCAAAAACGGAAAATACAAAAATAGCTATCTAAAAAGATAAATACGGCCGCCAAGGAGTTGGGGACTTCAAGCTTTGGGGTTCTCGGGGGCAAGGGCGCTCTGCTCGCCTTCGGGGGCAGAAGTACTGGGCTCGCCTTCAGGAGCAGCCTCTCCAGCAACAGAGGGCTGCGAAGGGCGACTCCGCAGGAAGGTCTTCAAGGAGGCAACTTCCCCAAGAGGAAAGTTGGGATCGACCGCCTGGACCTCCTCCACCAGTTCTTGGAGAAAATCGGCGATGGTCGACTTCATCACCTTCAAGGCCTGGTCTTCAAAGTCCTCGGATGCCTTGAACTCCTCAACCACGGCTTGGGGTGAAGGAACCGCCTTCATCTGATCAGCCAGCCGGTTCTTCTCCTCCTCTAGGGCGACCCCCCTAGCTTCGGCAGCATCCCTCTGGGCCTCCGCGGCGACCCTAAGAGCGTCCGACTCGACCACCTGGGCACGAGCTTCCTTCAACTCAGCCCTGGGCACGAGCGTCCGGCGACCCTATCATGTCATTTTCGTTTAAATTTAACAAAAACATAAATGATGGTAGTTTTTTTTATTCCAATTCAGAAATTAAATTTAGCAAAAATTTGGTAGATTTTTATCAAACAGTAAAGGTCATTCCGTTGTTTTTTGTAACTAGACCTTAATTTTTTTTATTTTCAATTTGCAACCTCCGATGTATAATAACAATAAGACACATACTAGATCATTTGGGAAGATAAATAAAAAGGATTACGTATCTAAATACTAGTTGAATTTTGAATATGAATAATTTGTACTTTCTAAACAAAATTATTAACTTACTTTACATAAATTTATAATTTGATAGTTCCATATAATTTCGTGTTAAATTTTCATAAATACATACTTGTTCTTTGTTTATCATCTAACTCTATTTTTTGTGCAAATTGATAAATGATTTTGTGATAAATTTGTAGTTGCTGTATTTTGTAAAACAAAATGTCTTGCTAATTGAACTGGAAAAAAAAAATGGAACTGACTAGTCGTGCATATCTTCACCACTATTTAACAATAAATTAGACCGATGTAACAATTAAATTTCAAATAATAAGAAATTAACCCTAAGAAAATAAAAAGAAAAGTTGGGTCCACCGACCTTCATCATCTCTCTCGTTTCATATCGTTAGCCGTAAAGGTTGAATCTAACGAGGACCTTCATCGATCCACCTCTTCTCATAGTCACCGCCTGAATCGCAGGTGTACTCCTTCGAAAACGATGAGCAAGGACGATGAAAAGAGCAGGGAAGTCTCCAGCAGCGAGTATTATCCCCACTACGGTACCTTCCAGGGTGTTGCCAACTACCCCCCACCGCTGCCGCCGGCGCAGCAGCAATACCCGCCTGTGTTCGGGTTTCCTCAGCCGGTTCCACCTGTCTCCGATCCATCTGGGCCGCCTCATCCTCCTCACTACTACCCTCATGGGTATCAGACGGTTCCAGGTCTGTAGAAAGATTAATCTTTTCATGGGTATTTTGCGAATATCTATCTGTCGACTGGCTGGTGATGGTATATGTCTGTTGATCGATTGGCTGAATTAGGAAATCCGATTCTAGTCGTTGCTTTTGCTCTTCAGTTTGGTATATTATCCATGAGGTGTTTTATTCACTTTTCCCTCACTTATGGTTAAAAATCTTTGGGTCTTCGCTGCCTGAAAAAAATAATTATTTTTCTGCTGCAATAAGTTGGTTAATAATGTAAACATCCATTCATGAGAATGATATAGTGTGATAGACTGCTAAAAGATAGTATTATGTAATCCTGTTTTTCATTTCCTCAATGCAGCCAAGTATTAACAAGTGTGTCTACTAGAAGCTAAGCCACTAACAGAGGCATCAATGTTTCTTTCTGTTTTTGCTCTGGTGAAGCTATGTGTCTTTACAAAGTATTTGCACTTCCTATTTTTTGCTTTTGTTTATTAATTATGTAGTTAACCTTGTTAATTGTAACTGGGTTTCTATAGTCCAAGTTTCGAAATGTTTAGAAAGTAGCTCTCAATAAAACTAGTATTATGAAAAGGTTATAAAGATAAACAAAATCAGGGTTGAGCATTGTCTAAGCTATATCGATGGATCCTTTATCTTATCCATTTTCTTATATTGTTACCCTACTCAGTTTTTATATTCAGGGTAGTGATAGTGCAGCACCAGTGCAACTGCAACTGCAAATGCAACTGTAATTGTATGTAATGTGACAGATTATGACACTAAAAACAGTCTATAACAAACATGAGACATGTGATCTAAATGAGTCACACCAAAGCAATAATAATAATAATAATTGACATGTATGTGTAGGCTACATGGTTGCTGAAGGAAGGCCAGTGAGAGAACGACGCCTGCCATGTTGTGGAATTGGCCTCGGCTGGTTTCTGTAAGTTTTTCATTTCATCAACTATTAAGTATGATACATTCATGTTGCTCTTAAATAAAGAGTTAGTAAATTAGTATTTGAAATTGATGGCGGTGGTGATACTTTTTTATCAATTCTTAAACATAAATTTGATATTGAAATCATCAGTCAGTCTTCTTCTTCCAGTTGACGTGGATAGGTTTGTTTGAAAATCATACAATCTGTTTATGTTTTTGAATTTATTGATTCTTTGAAGATTTATCATTGGGTTCTTTCTTGGTGCCATCCCCTGGTACGTTGGGATTTTGGTTCTACTGTGTGGAAGGATTGATTACCGAGAGAAGCCTGGATATATTGCCTGCACTATTGCTGTGAGTAGATTTTCGTTATTGTCCTTCCAATTCATTTTCTGATATTCAAAAGGCATGTGGAATTAGAATTATTTGGATGAAGAACTCCTCTCCCATACTTTCATCTCCAACCATAAAATTTTGCACTTGTTTGGTGTTATTATAATAAATACAAACTAGCATATAAAATAATTGATATATTACTATATAAAATATTTATTTCGCTCTATTTGTTTTTACAGGCCATACTTGCAACAGTTGCCATCATCCTCGGGGTGGCCAAAGGGACGGATGATTGGTGAATGGTGATGTTGGTTGGGACTGAAATTGGGGAAAACAGATGTTACGGTGACACATAAGTTTGCCATGTCTGTCTTTTCTATGATTGATTATTATTAGTGCGGACCACATATTTTACTATAATAAAAACATATCCATTAATTTGTGTATTTTGTAAAACACATATTCTATATACGAAGAAAATACGTTTTTTATTCATGTACCTTCAATAGTTATTATATTACTTTTACATTAAAAAAATTAGTTATTAAATTCAACTACCAGTTATTTTTATAGTTATGATATTTAAAATTAAAATAGCTTGTTAAATACCAATGGCCTTACACCCTACCACGAATGGGGTGCAAACTGCCAGATAGAAATCCGCAAGTGGAGCAACCTATAATTTTACTTTTTTTGTTGTTGTTTATATAAACAACTGGACTGATGCTTTTTGGAGGTAAATGAGCTTTAATAATGTTTAGGGTTTATTCTCCTTTATAAAGTTATATGGGTTACTAACGAACATCTTAAAATTTGATGGAACTAATGTCCATTTTCTTAGTTGTATATGTTGGATCACATAAACCGTATTCTCCTTCCAGACATTTATTCCGTTGACCTGCACAAAGGAAAGCTCAGGGTGTTCCCGTTGTTTCCCATTTGATGACAAAGTGAGCCGGAGGTTCGTTTGTATGTAATATGTAGATAGTATAAAATGCTATGGTCTCAGAGAATACTTACCATCTAATGAAGTAGATACTAGTGGAGTAGATACTGAACTATTTATAACATTCCATACATGTAACCATAGTTGAGTCAGAACATACCCTGGTTATCCTAGTTGTCCCTAAGGCGAGCTGACCGCGGTTACTTTAGAGAATATTCTCCTATAGTGGCTACTCCACTGTAGACATTCCTTTGGATTTATTTAAGCCTAAGCGTGCTAAAAGCAACTAGACTAATTTGTAGGTGTGCAGGCGCACCATCTGAGGTGGTCAGTGAATGTGGTCACGCACTAAAACTGAGCAATTCCCCTTTTGGCGCATGCCTTAAGGGCGACACCTTTATGGGTTACACGTCAAGGGCGACGCCCATATGTAATTGAGCCTTAAATAAATGAAGTCTGAAATACTTATTGGGTCAAATGTTAAACATAGTCCAGTCCAATATTTATGACCCATCATCTGCCCCTGAAGCCTTAAATGAGCGACGCTCATTTGAGAATTATTAATTTTTCTTACAAGTCGTTTTCCTCCTTTGAAGTCAATTCATCTTCTATAGGGCGACACCTTAATTTAATCTTTGGGATATATTAATCTTTCAAAGGCGTCACCTAAATCATTCCTTCCTTCATAACTGCCTTCCACGCATCCATCATGCACGATCCTACTAAGTCCCACCTTTATTGCAAATTCAAATTTCAAATTTTAGGCGGGATCTTCTAGAAGCTTTGGGAAAGGAAGAACCACTTTCTTATTGGAGGGTAAAATTTTAATTTCATCCTTAATAATCATTCGACTATTATGCTTGGGGGGTATAATTGTAATTTCCTACCCTATGAAACCGTTCGACTTCCCTAGGGTTCTATAAATACCCCCACCCTTCCTTCATTTACCACTTTTCCATTTTCGAAACTTTCTCTCTATAGGAATTCCTCTGCCTTGTCTCTAGAATTTCGGCTAAACTCCGATCGCCTTTCTTCCAAATCCCGATCGCCTTTCATCATTGCTCGGTGTTTTCCCCTCGCTCTTAACGCTCATCATATCCCCGTCGTTCGATCATATAGAAGAATGACGTCTGACTCTGATATTGGTAATCACATCTTCCTCCCTTCGCCTTTTGTTGATCTTAAACCCAATATTATTTCTTTCTCCACTTTCGAGCAATCGGTGTCTGAGGATGGCAGGAGCGACGCTCATGCCCCCAGGTATCCCATTCCTGATGATGCGGATCCTGAAAACCCTCACCCCATATGTCATTCTAGAGAAGGCGAGGAAATCATATTCCCTCATCAAATTGAGGCAGGATTAAGATTTCGTTATTGTTCTTCCTTAGTTGAACTATGTCGCCATTATGGCATTTCTCCCACACAACTTTCTCCAAATGGTCTTCGCACCTGGATAGGCTTCCGAGTCCTTTGTTTTCTTCGCGGGTGGGATTACTCTTTAAATCTTTTTCGTTGTTTTTATCGTCAGGAGGGCAATCGTTTAGGCGTGCACCTTTTTACAACCCGATTGACTCCCCCTTTCAAAGAATGGATTTGGGATTCATCTCGTCCCTTAGTCACGGGTTTTCGAACCCGTAATTCGAATTAGAAGAACACCAATTTCGTTTTTCAAGGAGGCGTTCCCTGGTGTCTGGTGTCGTCCAAGGCCAGCAAAGATGCTGTTCCAGGCATCGAGGAACTGTCCTCAGCCGATATGAACGCCTTGGCGACCATCTATTTAGATCATCAAGCTGGGCGCGCGCAAATAATCTCCAAAGAGATCAGTGAGTCTGACTTCGAGGAAGCTGGCGTGTCACTTGTAGATTGTCACCTTCTGCCCTTATTTACGGTAAATAACTTTTATTTTTATTTTTTCTTGCAGATAAGTATTTTGCCCTATTTTCTCAACTTGTGACGTCTGTTCATAAAAAGGTGTCGAAGGAGAAGCAGGTCAAGGAACCCAAAGGCGATGCTCCTGAAGATTCCAAGAAGCGCAAAGGCCATCATTCCTCCAAGGGGCAGAAAAAGGCATCACTAGTAATAGGAATAATGTATTGTTTACAAAAAGGTGGGGTCCCCCTGTCTTGGCCTATGGCGGCATCATGTGGGCCTACACCGAATATCATAATTGCGTCCTTAAGAAGGGAGCATTTGACCCTTCCTTTGATCCAACGGGAGCGGCGCCAACTGAAGCCTTTAAATCCAAGACACCAACTCCCATGCGAACTTCTCCATGAGAGTCACAAGAAGTGATCTTGGTCGACAACCATTCGGATGTCGAGGATGCGTCACCTCGTCCCTCTTCCAAGTTGGCTCGCCAACGCTATGAAGGTCCTCCCCTTTACCAGGGCCCCACCTTCGATCTTTGGTGAGAGCTACTGAACAATGTAGACTCGCCAAATCCTCACGCACCGTGGGAGCCCTGCACCAAACTGAAGGGAGTACCCTTAGTATGGCCACTCCAACCTAGACCCCAACCTGGGTCTTGGGTCTTCATCTTCTATCAGGCGCATGTACTCTTGTTGATAGGGGGCCCTTGAGCCTGGAAACCGAAGTTGCGGAGGGATTGGTTCGCCATTCCTTTTCTTCAATACAAAGTCAGGTATACACCTTTCTCTATCTTTTCTTCTCTTCATACTTGTATTTTTTCTAACTTTTTATTTTCAATCTTTCAGTTTATCCCTGCTGCTCTGAAGATGGGCGCCACCATTTCGGGTTTAACCGAGGAGAGGAAATGCAACATCTCAATCATCCGCAAGGCTGAAAAGGCGGAGTTTGAGTTGGAGAAGCTGCAACGGCGACTCGCCATTTCTGAAGTAGCTCAGAAAGAACTGGAGGCTGACCTTGTCCATAAGGAACAACTCGCCACCAATCTGAGGGAAGCTCAGAAAAGAGAGAACGTCCTTGTCGTTACTCTCCAGAAGGTTCAAAAAGAACTCGCCCACTTTAAGAGTGAGGCGTCGACTTCCCAGGAGCAGGCCAAGGAAGCCAAAAAAGAAACAGAGCAAGCCCTGAAGGAAGCGTCGCAGTCAGTCCAAGAGGTTGAACTCCTAAAAACTGAACTCCATAAGCGATTAGAGGAGGCAGTGGAGTCTTTCCGCACCAGGCCGGAGTTCGCCAAAGCTGCTGCTGAATGGAATCGCACTGGAGTGATAATCATCTTCAAGAAGGCGGCCAAAGATATTCATAAGGTCGACCCCAACTTTCCTATGGAAAAGTTGGATTTTCTGAAGGGTTATCTCGCCATGAAGGCTCAAGAAGAAGCTGCGGCGTTGATGGAAGCTGGAGAAGAGGAGTCTGAAGAAAAAAGCACTTCTTCTGAAGAATCCGCCCATGTAGAGGCACCTCTTGACTCTGTGCCTGCTGAGACAACTTATAAAGTGCTTGCTACCGACGCCCGTTCAAGCTAACCACCCCCAGCAGCTCATAGACTTTTCTTTTTGTATTTTTAGTATTTTTTGGGTTTGTAAGAACTTATTACAACGCCTCGCCATTTGCTATTATGAATTTCCTTATATGCCAACTTCTTCATACGTAGTTTTATTTAGACTAAGTATAAATATTATATTGGTTGTTCATAATCTCGTCAAACAAGTCACCATAGTAATCAATACCATTGCTTTAGCCTTATTTCAATTAAGTATGTTTTATCATACTTGTTGTTCTCAATTGTAAACAAACAAGTCACCTTAAATGACTTTAGTCCACATCAACACCAATTTATTCCATTAATCAAACTTAAGCAAACGCCAATAAGCCAATATTTATAAAATTGTAACTTAAGCAATCGCCAATAAGCATTAACTCAAACTTAAGCAATCGCCAATAAGCATTAACTCAAACTTAAGCAAGCGCCAATAAGAATTGATATACAATCACTTCGACATTAATAGTCATTCATACAACCTACGCCATTTGTTTAAGCATAATTTTTTTTCAAATGCTCTGCATTAAAAATATTCTTCAATACTTTTCCTTCTTGAACTTCTAACACATATGCGTTTGGGTGAGGAATGGCAATGACCTTGTAAGGTCCTTCCCATTTTGGTGACAACTTATTTACTTTATCTTGATGTGAAAATTCATGTCTTCGCCATACCCTCTCCCCCACAAAAAATTGGCGAGATGAAACTCGTCTATTATAGTATCTCGCTGTAGCTAAACGCATCCGCCCTTGAATTTCTTTTGAGGCCCAACGCTTTTCATCCACCATATCCAATTCCAACCGTCTTTGGTCCTCATTATTCAAGGCGTAATAATGCTTTACCCTGTGGGATTCGACTGCTATTTGTTTTGGAGCAACCGCCTCAGACCCATACACCAATCCAAAAGGTGTTTCTCCAATCGCCTTTTTTTGGGTTGTTCGCAACGCCCTTAAGACATTTTCTAATTCTTCTGTCCACTTTCCTCCCAAGGCGTCCAGTCTTTTCTTTAAACCATTCAAAACTGTTTTATTCGCCACTTCCACTTGTCCATTGACCTGCGCATGTTTAACTGAAGCATGCCTATGGTCAATTTCAACTCTTCACAAAACCATTTTAACTCTTTTCCGGCGAACTGTGGACCATTGTCACTAACCAAAACGCTTGGGATTCCATATCGAGAAACAAATATCGACTTAACGAACTTGATGACATGAAACTCGGTAGTTGATGACAACGCCTTTGCTTCAATCCACTTTGAGAAATAATCAACCGCCACTATTATATAGGTGCGTTGCTTGGATCTCGGCAAAGGACCTACCAAGTCGATTCCCCACTGTGCAAATGGCCATGCTGCACATACACTAGTCACCTCTTGATTCATCGTAGGCCAATAATATCTTTGGTTTAGGATTTTCCTCACAATTGACCTCGCACCTTCATGACAAGCTGCATATCCTTCATGTACCTCCCTTAAAATGGTAGTTGTTTCTGGATAAGCGACGCATCTGAGCTAGGGCGTCGAAAAACCTATCTTATAAAGTAGACCATCAATTATTCGAAAGCTAGGGGCTAATCGAATAATCGTTTTAGAATTAGCTTCGTCTATAGGGAGTTCTCCTGATTCCAAATATGCTTTAATAGGCGTCGCCCAATCCACGGTTACATTTATGTTTGCGCTATGGATATTGGCACTCCCATGATTGGTTTCTATGAAATGCACCTTTTTGGGCGTCACTTGCCAATCATATTTGCTTAAGGCATCAGCTTCTTGATTCGCTTCGCGGGGAATAGTTTCTATCTGAAATTGTTTGAATCTTTCTACTAACGCCATAGCCTGTTTCCAATACAACTTCATTTTTTCATCTTTCGCCATATACTCCCCTTTAATTTGGTTTACCACCAATTGTGAATCGCAATATACATGTAGAGAAGCAACGCCTAAACCCTTGGCCAACCTCAATCCCGTAACCAGAGCCTCATATTCCGCCTCATTATTTGTAGCCTTGAAGGTGAGAACTAGAGCATATCTTAATGGTGTTCCACCATCTGGTGGCGTCAACACTAGTTCTGCCCCCGAGCCTTCAACTGATGAGGATCCATCCGTATGAAGTATCCAAGGATTTTCTTCCTTTTCCTTTTCTTTAGGCGTCGCTGGCTGAGGGCATGTGGATTCTCACTACAAGAAAGTAGCACCATAGTCGCGGCGTATAGTCGTTGCTAAGTTGGGTTTTGCCGCTGCTAAGATGACATGCTGATGCTAAGAGTCGTGCATGAAAGCCCCGATGCTAAAGGTATCCGCACGGACAAAATCCTGATGCTAAATGTCTGATGCTGCTGGAATGAACAGTTGGTCATACCTTTAGCATCAATATATTGTCAATGGTGTTCATGCGTAATTAGCGTCGGTACTATATGGATGCTATATAAGTGGTTCAGATACAGTATGCATTGATGGTAAAATGGATGTATCGGCTACAACATGTATGTGTTGCTGTTTCTTGGTTTTTGTGTCTACGATATGTGGATACAGTTAGGTGATATTAATGTCTAAAAGATTTAGAAACTAATTATACATAAATAGCGTTACAAAAAATTTGTGGTCGATGCAACTCACAAGGGTGACATAAATTGCACTGTTTGCTTGGTGTTAAGGTTATTGTCTACGTGTAGCCGCAGTAATTTTCGTTGCCTACTTGCCTACTTTTGTTGCAGTTAAAAGGTAATTGCATCGGTTTGTTTCTGACTGTATTTGGCGTATGTATTGGTAATCAAATTTTCCATGCTAATACAACTATACCAGTTTCAGAATAAATGTTTCGGATTTTCACCAGCTAGACATTACATATAATGCATACCATCCAGAACCAATCATTCATACATTTCCATATACAAAGTGTCCAACCTTAGCATAAACAGAGCACATATGTTGCAGACAATAGGTTTACGCATGTACATGTTGTCCAAAAGGACCAAAACACAGAACAAACAAAGACAAAGTACTGTTAAGATGTTCCAGCATTACAAAATGGTACATTTTCTATTGCAAGACAGATACTATACTAGGCCTAACCCAATTAGACATCCAAGCAAGCAAGTGAAAAATGATTACCTAAAGCAAGTGTTGCGTCATATGTCAAACATTTCAATCTACAAGCACACCAATAGGTTGGATTAGAACAACCTCACATTAACATGCCTAAAAAAAAGAGTACCATCACTCAAAAAAGACTTGTTTACTATACCTTATGCATCTGGATCATCGAGCAATGCACCATTGGCTTGCAGTTCCCTTTGCATGAAGGCCATATCTCTTTGGACGACGGTCAGGTTTTCTTGGAACTTCAGTAGAGTTAGTGCCGCTTCCTCTGCCTTACTTGAACTCTCGTCCGCCTTCCTTGAGCTTTCCTCCGCTAATCTCTTCAGTTCTGCAGTTTCAGCTCTAGCTAGAGCCACTTCTTCCCTCGCTTTCTTCAACTGCTCACTCTCCATCATCCGTGCAATTTTGGATACACGAGATCGGCGACGTTCAGGCTTACAAATTTCTTCATAAAGTGCATCCTTGTCAACGGGAACGTCCTCTTCAGCTTGCAGTTCAGCAACCCTTTCTTCAACTGCAACCTACAAACCAGTACAATCCAATCTCATGTGGTAGGTGTGGAACATTATAAAAATTAAGAAGGAAGAGGAGGTCTTATCGCTTACCAGGATTGCTTGACTTTTCGGATCTCGAGGAACCCCTTCTTATCCACATGGGTCTTCCGAAACATGTGGTATTCACCCGGATGCACCCCATTATTTTTCATAATCTGCATTTTTAAAAACAAGCACTGTAACTGAGTGGTTACTATATTCTGCAGAGTGTGGGTGTATGGGTTCATTACCTCTTCCTGTTCCGTCTTGGCAAAGCTGTATGTCCCCGCAGTGTGCATGATGACTTGGTGAGCTTTGTTTTCTTTGTTACACTCACTCCTCACCTTCAATTCAAGTATGAGGACAGAAACAGTCATATGGTTAATAATATATAAAAACTTGCTATAAACCGCAGTAAAGCATAAAAGAACAAGATTTCCACAGTTTAACCACCTTAAACTCCTCTAAACTGAACCAGTTCACTAGCCACACCCAATCTTCCTTCACCACGTCCGGGGGTATGTTCTGTATCCTTTCTTCATCGGTAAGGTATTTGTCATAATACCTTCTTTTCAAGTTGGCCCTTTAATTTCTGTATTTCTCTCTCAGACAGCATATAATCAGTTGCTTCAAGTTATCATCTTCAGGGATAACAAACTTTTCATGCGAAGCAAACATACAAGCATTAGCATTTTGGCAAACATACACATGGCGCATTCGTTTGTGTACTTACTCCAACAAGCATTAGCATTTTGGCCTCGTAGTCAATGGGTTCCTTTGGGATGTCCTTCCAGTCTTTCACCATCAATGGTGCATTCGTTCGTTTCCGTACGATGTACCCACACCATGAGGCAAACACCGATGCATTTTTCGGGCAGACCGTGCCCAAAGCATTAAATTGTAACTCTTCCTTTTCATTTATTCCATTTATGGATAGCTTAATACACCTGGTCCCCCCCCTCCGTATCTTCTCAGCTGGTGGCCTTACACATTCCTCCTGCACATGTACACTTTCATCTTCCACTCTTACACGTTCATCTTCCAGCCTTACACCTTCATCTTGCACTTCTAAACCATATGTACTTAATATCAAACACACGACCATATGAATAAAGGATTAAATAACTTCCAATAGTTGTTGGCTGTTTTGGTTTACACAAAGACTTACCCTGTTCGGTCGCATGCTCAGTAACCACTGGGGTAACATGCTGTGTTTCCTGTGGTTGAATTTCTTCAACTGGGGGGGTCCAAAGTGATCGGTGTTGTACGGTTCTCCACCAAGGTGTCAACAACTGATGAACCTGAAAGTGTAAAGTTAAACAAGGAAGTTAAACTATATGGGTACACGTCTCCCATGTCCTGTAAACCACAAATATTTGGAGGAAGTAAACCTACTTGCTCCTACGCAGGACAGTTTCCAGGGTGACTTCCGAGTTGTTTTTGGCTTAATTGGGGGCTCTACGTTTGTACTATTGAGCCTCATTCTTCTAGTTCCCACCATCCTGACGACTATGTTCAACATAATTAACCAAACATATTATTTTGACAACCGATCGAAGAAACTCTAACAAGACATGCATCTTCCAACACAACCGACTAATCATGATTTCAAAAAGGTTTGACATTGTAAAGTAGCCATTTTTAACGGACTGTCGTGGAGTCAAATGTAAGAACAGCACAGCAACCATGGAGCGAAGTTTGCAACCATGGAACCACAGATTTTAACAGCAACCAGCAAGAATGTAAGAATAGCACAGAGCGAAACCGAAGGAAAGACTGAAGAACAACACACGTTTGCGAAACAGAACAAAAGACTGAATCCTACAAGTTATCTTCAACAGAAAGTAAGCAGATGGTTCTGCAAGAACATAAACTGTACCTTGGGTGCTAGATCTGCAGAAGTTCGTGAAGATCAACCGTGCCTTTGAGTGGTCGGAGGAGAGGAAGAGAGAAGGTTACTTTGGTCAGAGACGGAGAACACAGAAGAAAACCGAGTGAAAGACTGAAGGCGCGGTAAATTAGAGAGGAAAATGAAAAGCTGCAGAATTGGTGAGACCAGGAGTCATGTCATCTCGAATTACGAATGACATTTGCTTCGAAGAGGGGTAATGTGCCGATGCAGAAGGCAACACAATCGGGTGGGCTTCAACTGATTTTCAATTTGGGCTTCGGTCCGATTTCCTGCAGGGCTTCGGTTCAATTCTTGCAGGCTTGAAGTGGACATAGCATGCATGAACAAGTTCAGCCCTAGGCATGCAATAATTTGTCAATAATTTATTTTTTCCAATTATTTACGAATCAAGGTTGGGTCGTGTTTTAGTTAGAGTTTTTGACGCTTGGATCATTTAGGTTGTAGGTTGGGCTCTTAATTTATACCACATATACAATTAAAAGAATAATCCGAGAGTTTAATGGACTAACTGATGAACCTGGTTCAGTATACTGCGGTGAGTATGTATTTTTTTCATTTCTTTATATTCGTTATGTACATGAGACTGTCAAATCACTTCACTAATACTGAGTAAGTAGCATTTAATTAGTTAGGGAAAAGTATGGAATTGCACCCGGATGTTTGCCTTTTTTTGTCGTTGGACCTATATGTTTTTTGCCGCAATTATTTACACCCGTATGTTTCATTTTGTTGGTCATTGCACCCAACGTTAAAAAATCCCGTTAAGTCTCACGTGCTTGGCACGTGTTGTCGTTAAATTCGAACCGAGGCCATGTAAAATGACCGAATTACCCCTAAGGCAAACCATCACCTTTGTTCGGTTTCATCTACGAACATCACTCTGAAGGTTGAAGTGAACTCTCCACCAAAACCTAATTCTACTCTTCTCCCTTGCGTTCGTGGATTACCTTGCGCCTGAAGTGCTGCTTTTGTCGTCGTCCGCCCGCCTGCTGCCTTGCGTTCGTTGATTGCTCTTCTGGAACTGCTGCTATTCGCGAAACTCCCGTCGGCGTCTCTCCCGTCCGCCTGGTCTGGAACTGCTGCTGTTCTGGAACTGCTGCTGTTCACCCGCCTGGTCTCTCCCGTCCGCCTGGTCTCTCACGCCTGGGCTTCATTTAGGTTTGACATTGTGCCTCCTCTCTTTATTCCTGTTTCACAAAAAAATGAATAAAGGTGGTCATTAGATTCAGGTGTTGTTACAATTAGACCGTGTAACCTGGATTGCTTCTAGAAATCTAGAATCGTAGAAATACATTATACATCCATGGAATAATGCAGAAGAAAAATGGTCGAATAAGAAATCAAAAAGCAAAATTGGCACTCAATGCTACGGTATGCTTTCAATGCTTGGGGGACTCAATGCTATGGTAAGCAAAATTAGCAATACGGATCTAACTCCTCACAGCGAAAAGAAACAACTCGCTGATTCTAATCAGAAGATGAAAATTTGCTCATTAGCTTCCTAGCGAGCCATAAAAAATCATCCTTTGGCGATATTATCTGCCATAAGAATCTCCTGCAAATCTTTCCAAAAGTGAGCACCATATCCATACAATCTTTAGTTTCTGAAAACTTAGTTTAACAACAATTCACACAGTTGTGCACTTTCAGTTGTTTTGCTGAGTTTCATCCTAGATAATGCATACTATTGTTGAAGGAATGATAGCTGCCACGCATGGAGTGGTTAAAAGTGCATTTCAAGACTGCCTGGGAATACCTAACGGAGATTGACCCGGAGACGTGGTGTAGGTATGAGTTTCATCCGGAGTCGAAGACTGATCTAATAGTGAACAACTGTTCAGAAAGTTGGAACAGTAAGATTCTGTTGGCCCGTGATAAACCCATCATAACACTCATGGAGAGTCTAAGGCGTATGTTAATGACGGATTTTCAAACAAGGAGGCAGGAGGCGGATAGTCACGAAGGTCTGTTAATGTCAAACATTTTGGAGAAAATAAAGAAGAAAAAAGCTTCAGCACGTGGAATGCAAGTTCTCTACGCAGGTGAAGGAGAATACGAGGTCCGGATTGGAACGTCATACCAACACAAGGTAGATTTGAATGTTAAACAGTGTAGTTGTCTAGAATGGGAGCTATCGGGGATTCCATGCCCGCATGCAGCTGCATGTTTGATGAGTGCACGGACATTCGACTTCTCGGCCTACGTTGACCTATGCTATCATGTAACCACTATGAGGAAGATTTACGCACCAATTATACACCCATTACCTGGTGTAGACGACTGGGTCCGGGTGGAGTCATTGCCTATTGACCCACCAGAGTTTAGGAAGAGAGGTGGAAGACCGAAGAAGAAACGCACTAGGGCAGCTCATGAACCAAGCAACAAAAGCACATCTAAGATGACAAAGCATGGCTTAAAACAGTTTTGCTCTGCTTGCCATGAAACGGGCCACAACAAGCGAGCATGTCCGAGGGCAAACATTGGAGGAACAACAAGTGGTATGGGATCGAGATGCACAAGTCAGGCGACCGAAGATGTGGCCACGCAGCAGTCTCAGGCTACTGCGTCGAAAAGGAAGGTACGATCGCTTATCGCATTGACATTAATAAACATTTCAACTACATTCATAAACATTTCTTTTTGTAGGTTACAAAGAAGCGGAGGGGACCTGTTAGGCGAAAGTTGAACCCCGAAGAAACGGTTCAGCCTCCACAGGATGACACCTTTGCAGCAAGTCAGACACCAATGGAGGAAAGTGTTCGACCAAGTCGCCCACCAATGGCAGACGAACATATGGAACCAGCAGGAGAACCCCATGTTGAGCCTCCAAAGAGAACAGGAAGGGCCAAGTTGGCAGTGAGAAGAACCAAACCAAAGAGTGGGCGCCCATCTTCGTCAAAGGCGACCCCGTCTTCATCAAGGGCGACCCCAGTCAACGTCGATTCGGACGATGATTTTGTGAGGGTATGAAATTTGGCTATTTACGATTAATGGACATATGGACAACGTCTAAATATAGTACTCTTTATGTAGGTTCCACGCCCGTCTACGAAGAAGGCGGCGCCGGTGATCATAGATTCGGACGACGATTTTGTGCGTGTGAGATCAACTGCCCCAGAGTTATCACATTGTCGGGCACTAGTGTTATCTCCCCAACCACTTAAAACAGGTAAAACAAGGAAGAAGACACCAGTTCAGGGTACTCGCAGTTCACCCCGGTTTGGGCGACGATCTACTCAGTGATAGTATGTTTGTTAGGTGCACTGATATTTTGTAATACGTTCGGTGCGCTGATGTTGCAGTGACATTTTGGTTTGTTAGGTTGGGTGACTACATTTTGTGTTGGATATTAGGTCTGTGGAACCTTCGTTTGTGTTAAAACAGGGTTGTTTGGGTTCTGTTGGATTGTGTGTTCTGTTGGTCTGTGTTCTGTTGGATATTAGGTTAAAACAGGTTTGTTGGCGTTCTGTTGGTTTGTGTTCTGTTGGATAACAGGTTGGTTTGTATGCTGTCTGTCAAGACATATGGGTGCGTTTACCAATTTTTTGCCAAACATAAGGGTGGAAAACCAAACAAAACAACAAACATAAGGTACAACTGAATAACAACGTATACAACTTATGGGTCCACAATGTCTTCATTAAACATTCATCAAGTACAACTGAATGACAACGTACACAACGTACACACTATAAAACAAAAGTGTTAAACACAGCTACATCTTCAACAGAAGTCCAGCAACAACGAAAAGTAAGAACATTATAACACACAGATGTTGCTGATTTCTGCTACGTAACACAGAAATTTGGCTGTTGAGTTCGGATTCCTTTGACATAAACTTGGTCATGGCTCTCCTTCCATACACACACATAGGTGGATCTGCCCAAGCAAAGAAATCGCAACTCCTCTTCAAAGAACTTGATGGCTTCATAGTAGTAACAAGAAATTAGGGTTTCAAAAAATCCCAAATTGGTTCACCGTAGACCAATCGGTCATATAAACGCAATTAACACAACAAATTGGCTTCATTACCTGGTATCTTGGACATGCAAAGAACACCCGACCGAAATTTTTATTCGTCCACGCTGTTGTCGCACGGCATTGGAGTTGGCAGTAGCACATAGGTTCCATGGAACTCATGTTCGGCTTCGATGCCCAAGAGGAAGAAGAACGAGAAAATCATTCATCATACTTACCACCCATGATGTATTGACATACAGATTCGGACGTGGGAGCTTCAAAGATGCGTGTGTGAGAAGTGAAATGGGAAGAGTTGGCTGGTATGAAAGGAGAACTGGCTGTGCAAATTCAATAATAAGGCTGGGGGTATTTTCGGTATACCAGGTCAGGTATAACGGTTACTGTGAGAAATGGACGGAAAGGCTCACTTACAAACAAGTGCAAACATATGGGTGCAAGAACAAACATCATGGGTGCAGTTACCAATTCTGGCAAACATCCGGGTGCAATTCCATACTTTTCCCAATTAGTTATCCAAACATTTAGTCAAGTCTTCTGCTGAGAATCCTAGGAATGTTGTTGGAGGAACCTAAACATAAACCATATGAACGCAAACCCTAAACCATAATCCATATGTCATAGGTCCATAATACATAATCCATTATATTAGTGTATATTGTAAATCATCACCGAACCAACTAAGTTGGTGAAATGGTTTATAGTTGATTGAATAATAATTAAACAGAATATTATCTTCAGTTTGGTACATGAAGTGGTACAGAACTTGTATATACTGTATATAATACAAACTTGTATATACAAAATATACAAACTAGCTAGTAATGTTGTATATACAAACTTGCATGTAAGTGTATATATTGTATATACAAACTTGGATATAGTGTATATACAAACTTGTATTATACGTACATGCAAACTTATAAGACAAACTTGTATATATTGTATATACAAACATAAGATACAAACTTGTACATATAATACAGTATTATATGTAGTTATGTTATTTTTCTAATACAGTATTATATACAGTCACATTCCCCACGAAATTATCTTATTTAGTAATAACGTTAAGTTACAACCGCTATTAACTAGATATCTGACCTGCAAATTACGCCCATTAGCTATAGGTTGTATATTTTATTTTTTTATATACTCATTCTATTAAGTGTGTAAAATGCATATAATTAATTTTAGGGAAAAGTATGAAAAAAATGTAACATGTTTGCCCAAAGTTGTCAAAGCGACACATTTGTAGTTTTTGATGCAACATGTTTGATGTTGTAGGTATTTGATGCAGTCGTTATGTTTCCGTCCAAAATATCCGTTAAGTGTGCACATGCCCTGCACGTGACGTATTTATATAGTGAAAGTTCTGAAATGCCCCTGTCTTCTTCCTATAACATATATGCGTTAGTTCTGTTGGATTTTAGATGGATTCCGTATTTGATCTGGTTTATTACTCATTTCCTTGCTCCCAACTGGCTTAAATTCCAACAGGGATCTAGGGGTTCAAGATTCGTATTCTGCAGATAAACGGAAAGGGCACACAAAAGCAGAAGAGGCATCAATTGAAAGCAGAATATGGAGTTTGATGTTCTCTCTATACCTGTTGGAAAGTGATAAGGGATGCAAGGATAGGGTCTGTCCAAGGATACGAAGGCACCTTTGTCGGAGTCGATTGGGACGATGAGGAAGCCAAGAACGACGGGTCCATCAACGGTGCTCGCTATTTCCAAGCAAAATCAGGGCGGTCTGCCTCTTTCCTGTGTTTCCACAATTTGAGCTCCGGTATTACACTGATCGAGGCTTTCCAACTGAGATATGTTGCCTCCTCCACACAACAAGACAACGGTACGATGAATGTGCTTTTCAGCTCTCATATCATCCTCTGGTGCTGTGTATGAATGTCGATATCTCATGTTCTAAAGTAGATTGAAAATTGGCGATCAATATTTTGCCGATTCTTCCCATCGACTGAGATGAAGTTGCTCCAGATAGTAATAGTAGCATTTGGCATTTTATAAAATCTAGCTTATATATTTTGTTTCATTCCATTTGTGACTGTTATTGTCTCATTTGTGCTGCTGCAGATGAGATATATGTACTCTCCGCAGGCAACAGACGTGTTTCTGTTCAGCTTCTTGGAGAAGACAAGATTCAGGAGAAGGTGAGCCGCTTAGACGAGTTGAAAAGTGCATCGGCTTATTTAGGTGTTAGCTCTGTCGGGGATACGGTTGGCATTGCCTCTATCCTGCCAAGTAAGTTTGAACGTGTTTGCACTTTCAGTTATGTTCTTAATCTGGAGCAAGTAGGACTTTATATTAGTTCCCATTTGAACAGGTCTCCTCTATTTACCATACAAAGTTTGTTCCATTTACAACTGATAACTCACACAAAGTTAATGAGACTGGATGAGTCGAAGTATTAAGATTAAGAGGATTCGAAGTAATCCTTTTGTTTCTCTCTATTAGCACTTGAGAGGATATTGTCTTTTGCTGACACAAAGTTTCGTTACAGATTTGGAGGAGCTAGACTTGAGAGGAAATTTACTTGACAACTGGAAGGTATGCACGTTGTGATCCATACTTCTATTTCATTAAAATCTGACAAATCATGTCACGTGGCTGGCACATGCTGGTTTTTAACGGGCAAACAGACGGAATAACAAACGTTTCCATCTAAAACCTACAACAGTAAACGTGTTACATCAATTACCTACACTCCAAAATTAGTTCCATCAACCACCATTTTTGGCAAACATGTTACATTTTTTTCATACTTTCCCCTTAATTTTAGGAAAATAATACATACTCATTATATTAATTGTATATAATGCATTGTATTAATTTTAGGAAAACAATATAGGCATAAACTAATGACAAACCGTAACCCATAAGCCTTCGTTCTGCCCTTCATGTCGTATGTCTCCCCTTCATTTTGAATTTCCTATGATTTCCTGCTTTCTGCAATGAGGAATTTCCTGTTTGCGGTCTGGGTTCATTGTGCAGGAGGCCATAGCGAGACTGAGCAAGGGACTGGGTTCAATGTTCGATTTCTGGTAAGTAGATGGTTCGATTTCTGGTGTCTAACTAATTGAATCAAGCTGAAATATAAAACTGCCATTGATATGTGTTCTGTTGGATGTGACATGGGTGTGCTTGGGTGGCGTAGGGAAGCTGCATATGTATATGCATCAATAACAGCAATTTCCTTCAATTTACACCAATGTTGTCTGAATTTATAGCAATGTTGCATCCTTTTGTCCGCCAATTTACAGAATTGTATATACTCTAACATTTACACAGAATTGCAGCAAACAACAGAACATAGGTTGCTCATGTGATGTTTAAAATATTGTTCCCTGTCCTGATTTATCGAATGAAAGGTAGAATTCTACACATTGGGTTTGCTTATTGTGTTATGTTATGTTTAAAATCAACTGTTTTGTTATGCATATGAACATAGTGCTCCATTTTTTTCTTCAAAACAGGAATGGATACTCAAGTAAGAGAACAAGCATCTTAAGGAGGTATGTCGATTCCCATGATATATACTCTGTTAAATGAAATGAAAATGAAGATACTGGAAACTATATGTAATCCTGCATGCCTTTCATGCTGAAGATACTCTGTTGCCTTTCATGCTGAAATGAAACTTATATACTTGGTTGCATCATGCTGCAGTATATAGAAACTTTGATTGTGTTTTATTGTACATTCGTACTACTATGAGGATTAGATAGTTCTGAACTGAATTGAGATATTTCATATTGAGTAAAGTGGACTAATTTGTAAGTGGAATGATCTTAAATATTGATAGAATAAAGTGCATGTATATAAAGTTTTACTATAAGTTGTTAACCCCACACTCTTGGCATCAGAATATACATATTACATGATGTTGCACATATTACATAGTTATGTGGCTATGCACATTTAGCGCATTTTTACAACACATTGCACTCTTACATTTTTACAGCATTTTTACAGTTGTTGCACATTTCCTCATTTTTACATATTACATGACTGCTTTCTGAAATATTACATCCTTTACCAAACAGATTTGCAGTCGATGAGCAGCAGTTTTACAGCAATTTCACAGCACATTGGTCAACGAATAGCAGTTTTATTTACAACACTTGCATATGTCAAAATTATATTGTATATACATTGAAACATAAATTTACAGCAATGTACAACAATTTACATTTACTGCATTTACCAAACAGATTTTCTTATCAATTACAAACAGAATTACAGAAGATCAGCTAAAGGTAATTGATACAAACAGAATTACAGCACATTACATATAAAGGACAACAAATTACAGTACAAACATAATTGCAGCACAATAAAATAAACAGAATTGCTACAAACAGAATTGCTACACTCTTATAACAATATAACATAATTGCTACAAACATAATTGCTACTCTTATAACAATATAACAGAATTGCTACAAACAGAATTGCTACACTCTTATAACAATATAACAGAATTGCAGTACAAACAGAATTGCTACACAATATAACAAACAGAATTGCTACACTCTTATAACAATATAACAGAATTGCAGTACAAACAGGATTGCTACACTATTATTTAACAAACAGAACAAATGTCAAAAACAGAACACAAATGGAAATTACCTAAAGTCTACATAACAAACATAACAGAATTGTTGAACACAAGTTTGCACACAAAGTAACCCTCAGCCTACAATACAAACCGAACATACAATAGCAACATTTGTAGGTGTTTAACCTAAAGTCTTTGTCAGTCATCTCTCGGGTCATCATTGGATGAAGACACTGAGTCATGCTCGGAGTCGTACAAGTCTTCCTCTAATTCTGAGTCGGTCCCACCATATGAAGAATAATCGCTATCTTCCACGCCAACAGATGTTGCGTTCTCTTCTTCAAGAATCTCTGGTCCTTCGTGATTGTCATTATTTCGCATGACATCAGTAACGACATCAGTTTCTACCTCTACTGCATCAATGTCGTTCCTACACCAATCGATCTCCTCGTCGACCTGATCGGCATGTGGGACATTAGCAACCGCTGCAACAGAGGTTTCCTGGTATGGCTCAACAGATTCTCCAGACATTTGTCCGCCAAGGACGAACCGCCTTCTGGCCTCTGCAGTCAACACAGTGCTCCAATCTTTATTATTATTGCCAGTAAATTAGAAAACCTGTGTTTCTTGGGATGCCAGTACATATGGTTCATCCGTTGCTAAATAGTTTGTTTTGTTAACACAAACAAACCCGTACTCATCCACTTTCATGGCATTGGATGATGACAGTACGTTGTACCAGTCACATTTGAACAGAACAATGCTGAGATCTCCAAGATATTGAAGCTCCACTACTTCCCTTAACACTCCGTAATAATCAATAGCCCTTTCAAGAGGGTTGTTGTCAGAGGAGCTAGCATAGCACGTTGTATCAGCTTTGCATAAGACACCACTGTTATCAAAGTTGCTCATCTTTGACCGCTTCTTCGTGTGGAAAATGAACCCATTAGCTTTATATCCAATATATGTCTTCACACCATATAAAGGACTCCGACACAATGCCTTAAGTTGACGAAATTTTTCATCCTCAGAGGGACCAGACATTTGATCAACCTGATGCAATAAGCAATTCAATGTACACATCAATACCTTTATCATGAGTCGTAAACAGGGTTAAGGATTTCATACCCTTCCTTCTAACCACTGGATGAATGTTCTATTGTGCAACACATCGATGTCCCGACTATTAACCCTAGCTCCAATGAGCTGCCGCTTGTGTTCCCTTTTTTAAAATACGTCCAAATGGAACGAGTTAGACATAAATGAGTTCAAATGGAACGAGTTATGAATGAAATAATACATTGAAACACTTACTCAATGAAGGGCTTGACCTATTAACATTGATTGATGACGTAGCGCTGACACTGTCCCCATTCTTTGTTAGTCAGTTCGCGAACTACTGCACGACAAATGGGTGCTCCAGCGAGACGAAAGATGCATAACCCACTTATCGTCAACCTAAGAAGCTGATCTTGAGGAAAAGCTGGATTGTGTCTGCTAAATTTAGTCTCAATATCATGTAAATATCTTGAACAAAATGTCAAACACTCTAGCGCAATATAACCCTCAGCTACTGAGCCCTCCGGCCGACTTCTGTTGCGAACGAATGACTTCATTATCCCCATTATCCTATCACAGTAGCATGTCATCAGCATATAAACCCATATTAAAACTCATTTAAGAACTTGGTACACTAATACTGGCCTTTCAATTGAATACATCTATCGATATTGAACTGGCCCTGCTACTCCTGCCTCCTCTACAAGGTGAGTTATCAAATGTACGGTGATGTTGAAGAATGATGGTGGAAAGATTCTCTCTAGGTTGCACATTGTGGTTGGTAACTACGTCTCCATTTTCATTAGATCTGCCATGTTCAACTCCTTGAAGGATCGCATTCTGAAGGTGTTGCTTATGTCTATAAGTGCCTTGCATACATTCTTGGGCAGTAATCCCTTAATTGCAACACTCAGTATGCGTTGCATTAGAACATGGTAGTCATGACTTGTCAGACCGATCAATTTCCTGTCTTTCAACTTTACACAACGAGATATGTTTGACGAATAACTACTTGGCAATCACAAATATTTTAGGAACTCACATAGCTTCATCTTCTATTGTTTCGATAGGGTGTAGCAGGCAGGCGGTAACACCAGCTTCGGTCCCTTACGGACGAGATGCAACGATGTTCTTATGCCTAACACCTGCAAGTCCAGTCTGGCATTGACATTGTCATTTGTTTTTCAAGAAACACCTAGTAACATTCCAATCAGGTTATCACACATGTGTTTTTCAATGTGCATAACATCCAAGTTATGAGGCACCAAAATTTCTGCCCAGTAAGGTAAGCGGAAGAATATGCTATCCTTTTTCCAATTTCCAGTGACTGAGTCTACTCCAACTTTTGTGGGGGGCTGCGTTTTACCAAAGGTAATTGGTTTAAGACACTCTAACTGTTTCAACACCTCATCCCCGGAACGTCTTTGTGGGGCACTCCTTAACTCCACAGTTCCATCAACGCGCTTTTGTTTCTCCTCCATGGGTGATCGACCGGTAGGAATCGTCTCTGGCCCATAAAGGAAGTTTTCCTGCCATGCTTTAATCTGCAGTAATATGTGTCCATTTGACATACTGGACATGCCAGGTTACCATAAGTAGCCCAACCAGACAAGTTTGCATAAGCGGGGAGATCATTTATTGTCCAAAGTACAACATCGTGCATTTGGAAGTTCTCTTTACGGTGTTCATCATATGTTAATGCACCATTCAACCATAACTCGTTGAGCTCATCTATCAATGGCTGCAGATACACGTCAATATCATTTGTTAGGGCTTTTGGACCAGGAATCAACATTGACAATATGTAATTGGTATCTTGCAGGCAGGTCTCTGGTGGCACGTTGTATGGAATCAACACAGCCGACCATATGCTATATGGGCGACTCTTGTCACTGTAAGGATCGAACCCATCTGTAGCTAATCCAAGACGAACGTTGCGTGGTTATGCCCCAAACGCAGGATTCACGTTGTCAAGTTTTCTCCATGCCTCTGTATCCGCAGGATGTCGTAGTACTTCATATTTTATTCGGTCTGTAGAGTGCCAGGTCATAGATCCTGCTGTTTTAGGAGACATGAATAATCTTTGCAGCCTAGACGTTAGTGGAAAGTATCAGAGTAATTTAACGAGAAGTTTTCCACCCTTTTGCTTAGATTTTTCCGGACTGTTCATTCCTCCTGCACTTTCATAACCTTGAAACCATCGTGACTCACCACATATTGGACACGCATCAAGATTGATGTATTCATTTCTAAATAGAATACAGTCATTTACACAAGCATGTATCTTTTGATAGTCCAAACCTAATCCGAATATAAATTTATTTGCTTCATAGTACGACTTAGGTACTGTATTCTCAGGTGGAAGTACTTTACTCAGCATATGAAGCAACTCATCTGCGAACTTGTTAGAAAACTTGTACAGAACCTTTAGATGTAGCAGTTCCACTAAGAATGACATCTTGCTGTAGGATACACACCCTGGGTATAAGCCTTTCTCACAATCTTCTAAAAGCTTATAAAATGTCCTAGCCTCTGCATTGGGTTCCTCACCTTCATCACGACTAATTCCACCCAATCCATCAGTTGTCATATCTTCCATTTCTTCACGAGACGTGGCAGTCCTCTTGTTGTAATGCTTTCTTCGAATTCTTCTCCATGGTCCACCCATGTAGTGTAACTTTGTAGTATTCCATATCTTTCCAGATGCAACTTCACTGTACTTCTCTACAACAAAGACATACCAACACAATTATGGCATGGACAGTAGATTTTCCCATCCTATGACGCACGCGAATAGGCAAAATCCATGAAAGAGGTAACACCGGACTTATATTCCTGACTTTGTCGGTGTTTGGTCATCCAACTTTTGTCCATCCTTAATGATCCTCTATTTAGAAATGAGAAAATATTAAAACCAATATGACAATGTATCATGTAAGTAGACACTACTGTTTTCCACCCACCAAGTGTTTTACAACTGATTTGTCTAGAAACGGGAATTCTCAATTCTGTTACAAAAATGAGATCCTATTCAGAGTCTTTGTAATCCAAGCAGTTGTTAACTGCTGTATAATTATGTTGATAGAAGCTTTACCCGAACCCATGATAATTATCCAACTTTATTAAACGACAAATTCAGTTAATTCTGTTACTGTAACAGAGCAGCAATCGTACAATGTGTATACACTTAACCAAAAAATCAAACAGGCGATTTGTAGTGAAATTAAACGCAATAGAAATTGGGAGAAACGGACACA
This sequence comes from Chamaenerion angustifolium, assembly GCA_946814005.1. Taxonomy (NCBI): domain Eukaryota; kingdom Viridiplantae; phylum Streptophyta; class Magnoliopsida; order Myrtales; family Onagraceae; genus Chamaenerion; species Chamaenerion angustifolium. The sequence goes on from OX328266.1 coordinate 25,528,281, forward strand.
TTTTGTTATGTCTACATTCGGCAATCGCCTTCATACGAATCAGTTGCTTGAGACACACACACAGTCACTCAATTCGTTAACCGATGAGATAAGCTGCTCTTTACTTGATATACAAAGAATGAAATACATTGAAAACACAGCAGCTGGGTGAATTTCATTGTCTTAGATCAAACAATTAGACGTCAATTCAAAATTTGAGGAGGAAACAGTACCTTTTCGTAATGCTGCAGGAGAAAGGATGACGATGCAGGTAAGTTAAGTGAAGGTTGTCTCAGGTTGAAGGTTGGGAAGGTTGGGTAGATCGGTTGTGAAGTGAAGTGAATGCTGTCATAAATAAGATATGCAAAGCAGCTTTGATCGATTTGTCCCGGTGTAATTACAGTGAGATTGTTTATGGAATCGCTTTGAAGTGAAGGTGTCAGGTTGATTCAGAAGTCTGGGCCGAGGAAACGGCTACATAGGTCATCTGCTTCAGCTGCTGGTCCAAGACGAACTGTTCTGTTAATTGGACAGGTTGTTATCCGAATTAGTAACGACTAACTAAGTTTTAACTACAAAATTACTGCGACGCTGTTAACGTATATATTACATCAACAAATATTGAGAGTAAAATAATGCATTACACACAGCATTAATACATGATGCTGTTGATGTATATTACCCTCGGATACGTATTTGTCAAGAATTGTTTTGGAACTGACACAAATAGTTGCAGCAAAAGTACACACTAAAGCATTGTTTAAGCTATGACAAAACGTCCGACTCTAAACCAACTCTTTTCCCTCAAAAAATAGTGTTACCACAAAACATGCTTATTAACAACGACTACCTAGCGATAACACAATATTTTCATGGCTGTTGAGGCAGATTCTTGAAGTGATTCTATAATGAAATCCGCCAATGCTTGGACTTTTATGGCATTTCTAGGAGCAAATTTGATTCGAAATTCGCTCAATTCAATAACCCATTTTACCATTCTCTCATAAGCGTCTGGCTTTTGCAGGAAATGTTTTAACGGTTGATTTGTTAAAACTGTAATTTCATGTTCATGAAAATAAGGGTGTAGCTTCCTTGCAGATACTACCAACGCATAAAGATACTTCTCAACCTCCAGATAATTCATTTCAGATTTGGCGAGCACTTTGGATACGTAATATACAGGCACGTGGCCTTTTCCTACTTCTTTGACCAACACCGAACTTACAGCAACCGGTGTGATACTTAAATATATAGAAAGTGTGTCGCCCTTGGAAGGCTTCGCCAACGGTGGAAGTGTCTTGAGATGCTTCTTTAAATCCTGAAAAGCTTGCTCGCATTCGGAAGTCCACTCGAATTTCTTGTTGGCCCTTAACACATGGAAGAAAGGGAGTGACTTATCTCCTGCTTTTGCTAGAAAATGGCTTAGCGCCGCTAGCCTTCCGTTCAAGCTTTGCACTTCTTTGTGGCAGGTGGGGCTTCTGATAGTCTCTTCCAACTTTTCAGGATTGACTTCTATTCCTCTTTGGCGGACCATGTATCCCAGAAACTTGCCTGACTGGACACCAAAAGTACATTTCGCTGGGTTCAGGCGTACTTGGTGAAGGCGTATCCTCTCAATTGTTTTACTCAAGTCTTCGACATGATCCGCGCTCTTTATAGATTTTACCAGCATGTCATCCATATAAGCTTCCATGGTGACGCCTGTCATTCCAGCAAAAAGCTTGTTGACCATCCTTTGATAAGTAGCTTATGCATTTAACAAACCAAAGAACATCACCGTGTAATTATATATATCACTATCCGCATAAAAATCTGTATGTTGAGCGTCACCATCAGCCATTTGTATCTGGTTATAACCAGAATACGCATCCATAAAGCTAAGCAGCTCATGACCCGAAGTTTCGTCGACTAATTGATCTATCCTTGGCAAAGGATAGGAATCTTTTGGACATACTTTGTTTAAGTCACGATGGTCAATGCACATTCTCCACTTCCCATTATTCTTCTTGGCCAACACCGGGTTGGCCACCCAGGTTTGAAACCTGATTTCCTTCACAAATTTTGCCTCTATCAACTTTCCCACCTCTTGCCTAATTGCGATCTACTTTTCTTCACCAACAGGGCGGCGCTTTTGAGCTATCGGTCTGAACTTCAAATCCAGGTTGAGCTCATGGGAAATGACATCCTTGCTAATGTCTGGCATATCGCTAGGTTTCCTAGCGAATAACTCCTTGAACTCTATCAGGAGCATCGAAAGAGCTGTAGCCTCTTCTTCTTTAAGGTTCACTCCAATTTGTACTTCTTTCCCTAGGCCATCAACCTCCACCTTATTTAATCCTTCTACTGGCTGTGGATGACTCTTCTCTTCCCTGGGATCCTCCTCGGTTTGAATCGTCAAAGATTCCTTCTTCTTGATATGCCGACGTGTCGCCTGGACATAACAACTACGCGCCGCTGGTTGATCCACTTTAACAACTCCTACACCATGTGGCGATAGAAATTTCAACAATTGGAGATATGTGGAATGTACCATTTTGTTTGGATTCAACGTCGATCGCCCTAAAATGGCATTGTAAGATGCAGGCACATCCACTACAACGAAGGTGAATTCAAAGTTCAATGCTTTCCATCCTTCGCGCAGACTAACTGGCAAAGTCATAGCCCCTACTGGGTTGGTGGTATGCAAGGTGAATCCCATCTACGGGAAATTGACCTTTTTCAAGTCATTTTCCTTCCTTCCTATCTTTTATAAGCATCCAGAAACAGAATATCGGTTGAACTCCCTGAGTCCACCAATACTCTCTTCATGTTGAACCTGTCGACCCCCATTGTAATCACCAAGGCGTCATCATGCGGGGAAGTGACATGTCCCATTTCTTTTTATAAAAAGGAAATAATCACTTGCTCTTATTCTCTGAGGCGTTTTTCTAGCTTGGAGGTTCCTGACATTTGAGAGGCGTATACCTCCCTAGCCGCACATGTTTCCCCTCTTGAGGTGAAACCTCCACTTATCATATTCAGGTCCTCTTGTCTGCTAGGTCCAGCTCCAGTTTGAACATTCTTAGGCGACGCCCTCCTTGGACTCCTACTCCTCTAGCGTCGGGCCAAGAAGTTTTTTAAATGTCCATGTTGGATCAACCTCTCAATATCCCTTTTTAGGATATGACAGTCATCTGTGATGATATCGACAATATTGGTTAGGATTGCTTCCCATAACCGTGTCAGGCTTTCGTGGTGGTGGGGGCGTTGCCCAATTCTTCTTATTTTTTTTTTTTTTTTTGTCAAGAGAATGGAGATCTCCCTATTTAAGGGTGTGAAGTTTTGAAAAACTTCTCTTTGAGGTCGAGGTCCAAATGAGTGACGCCTATCATCCTGTAGCCTATCGTCCTGTCCCGACTTTTAGGAGCGTTGCTCCGGTCTTTTCCCATCCGCAGTATCTTTTTTAAATGCCTCCTTGTTAGCCTTCAATCATTCCCTTGCAATTTCCAAGTCTATGTAAGACTTGACTCGGGCGGCCATTTCTTCTACAGTGGTAACTGGTATAACACTTAGGCTATCATACAAAGTCGAACCCCTCGGTCCCAATCCTCGTATAAAAGTGCGAATAGTCTCCCATTTCGTGATGGTTTGATCGATTCTAGCTAGTTCTTTATTGAATCTAGAATATAAGTCGCTCAAACTTTCTTCTACCTTTTGCCTTAGGTGATCGAGCGTTCCCACACTTTTTAAGAGGCGACGCCCTCCCATGTATTGCACAATGAATTTTTCCTTCAATTCCCCCCATGACTTTATTGATGCCTTAGGGAGATTGAAAAACCAATGTGCAGGAACATCCCCCAAGGTAGCAGGAAAGAGCATTGCAAGATGCGTTTCATCACTTGTTCTTCCCAACAAAGAGTTTTCATGTCTTTGTATATGGAAAACAAGACCGCTATCACCATTATATTTCCCTATCCGAAAAGTCGGTTGCACGTGAGTCGACAATGAAGCCGACAATATTTCTAGAGTGAAGGGATGCGTCAACATATCGCGTAGGTGGGGCATGGTTCGACCCTTTTGCTCCTTCAATGTTTGAGTAATGAGCTCTTTGACATCCTCCTTGGTTAATGTACCAGGAGCAGGAGCCGTTGTCACACCGGTGCCCCCCGTGGCGGCACTTGTAGGTAAAGGCGCTCATGGTGGGTTTCCTGGTACATCTCGTGGTCGAGACGTACCTTCATGTGCTGCCTGAGCGTTTGCCCTCTGAGCTGCTCGAGCAGCCATTATAAATGCTGGTGTCAGTATAATCTCTGGAGCTACCTCTACCCGACAAGGCGGCGCCTGATACGATCTTCCAGGAGTCGGCACTTTCGAGGGTAGGTGGTGATACGATTCTCCCAAGGCTCGTAATATTGCTGTCAGAATTCCGACTCTGTAAAGGGGTCCCTTTTACGCGAAGCTATGCTCCGAATTGATCCGAGTGATGAATACTAAAGTCGCAGATAATTGAGTCCTCTTTCTGTAATGGGTGGGCTCGTCGAATTCCGATATGTATTCCGTCTTGTAGACCAATTTTGGTAAGGTCGGTCCTCCTGGATACGATTCTGCCGATACCAGAATATACGAGGATAGATGATGGATGAATGATGGATCGATTGGATCACACAAAGGCAGCGACAAGCCCTTGATACCTCCACAATGGATTCTCCAAGATATGACGCACTCGAAGATTCCAAAGCTTGAACCTTGGATATGACGCACCAAGATTCAATTGCCGGATATGACACACCAACAATCAATTTCTCATTCAATGAACAAGAAGAACAATGTGGCTAGCACACAAGTTTGTAAAATGGTCGATCCCTCTCATTTCGGCCACCCTAGCTACTTATCCTAAAAGAAGTAAAAACCTAAACTAATTTGGGCCTAAGGAAAGCTCTCCTATGGGCCGAATTTTATTCTCCTCCTCTTATTGGACTTGGTTGTCTTGTGGACCGTTTGCCTCATTAAAACCCACCTTTGTAAAACCCAGTGGGACAAAACCAAAGGTCGGGAAAAAGAGTACAAACGAGCCCCTCTTGACTTAGTCCATTCGAGCAACCAAGAGGTTCTTAGGCTCCATGTCTCCGGACGGAATGATAGTTGGTCCTATGCGGTCCAGTAGTGTGGTGATTGTATGTCCAAGCTTCCTAGCCCTTGATCGTGTCATTGGTCCACTCGGCACGGTTATCTCACCCCTGTCTTCAAGTGTGGGCCGCATTTCTTCCAGGATCACATCAGCGGCCTTACCACAGACGAGTCTATACGAGACTGTGTGGGTCTTGGGACATCATGATCATATCTTTTCTCCTTAGGAACTGCTTGTTCCTCAGGGGTGGGCTCTTCCGGAGCAGATTGGGGCGGCACCATTTGAACCGGTATGTATGATGTCTGTCCCAAGTGTTGTTGCAGGTTTTAGAGCGAATCGTTCTCGTTGACTTCGAGAATAGTCTTTGCTCGTATTGCAGGTGGAACCATGGCTGAATTTTGTTCAAAGTTTCCCACAGATGGCGCCAATGTGTTAGATCACATAAACTGTATTCTCCTTCGTGGTGTTTGCTCCGTTGACATGCACAAAGGAAAGTCGGGGGTGTTCCCGTTGTAATATGTAATATGTAGATAGTATAAAACGCTCTGGACCCAGAGAATACTTACCCTCTAATGAAGGTGATACTGAACTATTTACAACATTCCATATCCATAACCATAATCGAGACAGAACATACCCTGGTTATCCTAGTTGTCCCTAAGGCGAGCTGACCGCGGTTACTTTAGAGAATATTCTCCTGTAGTGGCTACTCCACTGTAGACTATCCTTTGGATTTGTTTAATCCTAGATGTGCTAAAAGCAACTGGCCTAATTTGTAGGTGTGCAGGCGCACCATCTGAGGTGGTCAGTAGATGTGGTGTAACGCACTAAAACTGAACAATTCCCCTTTTGACGCATCCCTTAAGGGCGACGCCTGTTGGGTATCGATAGTGACAGCCCAGTAAGGAAAAGGCCTCGAAAGCCCAACTATAGAGGGGGGTAAACCCATGACATTTGAACCGGACCGGCCTCTAGAGAATGGCCCAGAACCGAGCCCAAGGACTCTAAGAGCGCCCTGAGTGCTCGCCACTCTTCACTAAGGCCGCGACATCTCACTGCTCGCCATGAGAGTGCTCGCCCCGAAGAGATCTCCTCTGGTCCCACAAAACCGTTAATAAGGAGGTGGCCATGATATCCCGCATATCTCGGTCACATATTCGCTAAAGATTAGATTTAGTAACTGCAATATCTCGCAGTAACTGCCATACCCCACGATCCGAATCTTCAGCAACACAATATACACTAAGATATTCAGCTGCCTTATACGGTTCTATCTCTCTTACCCTATAAATACCCTTCCTTTACATACGTTCTGGACGTTTTGAGTTTTATACACACATATACTCATTTAAGCATCAGAGAGGGACCTAGAGACACCCCCTCTGTTGCGCTCCCCTACCTTCAGGTTCACCGGAGTTGGAGCAGAAGCGTCTTCCCAACCTTGTCTGGCATTCAATTCACTGCCAGATCAGCATCCAGGATTTCACGATCCAACATTTGGCGCCGTCTGTGGGAAACGAGCAATTCAGCCATGAGAACTTGATCCCAAAGCAACCGTCGGAACCAGACCAGGGAGCGATCCTCAGATAGCTCTGATCACGTCGCCGCTTCACCGCTTCAACAGGAACCTGCCAGCCGAACAGGACATGTCGGTGATTCAAGACCGACCCCCGTTGCTGATCAAAACGGAGCCCCGGCACCGCAGACAATCCACATTGCGGGGCAGGATATTAATTTAACCCCCGAGATGGTCTCCCTGCTGGAAGTCATCCTAGGACAGGCGCGCCGCCTAGCCCATGCTCCTCAAGAAAACAATCCCTCTGCTCCTAAGGAAAACCACCGCCCTGCTGCCACAGGGCCCTCACCTTCGGAAGCGGAAAATCCTGGTCCCACTGCGCCTCAGGAGGATCAGGAGATGACGTCAGGTCAGCAGTCCCTACCTCTGGCACACACCAAGGAGCCAGTAGCCGCATATACTGCCAATCCTTCTGGTCCTCCTCCACCAGGAACCTCGCCTATGTACTGCACTGTGGATCAGATGGATGACCTCCTCAACAAAAGGCTCCAGGAAAGACAACTGACAGTCGTAGCTCCCTTCAAGGAGCAGTCCTCTCATCTTTTTACCGACGGGCTCGTCGCTATCAAAATCCCGAAGGATGTGGTTGCTCGGGCCATACCTGAGTATAGCGGTGAAGGAGATCCCACCGTACATGTCAACAAACATGAGGTCTCCCTTCTGGGTAAGTCAAACGATCCCAATCACTTGGCTTTGCTATTTCCATCTACTCTTTCGGGTTCGGCTTCGTCCTGGTTCTTCGGCCTCCCTGCATGATCAATCGAAACTTGGGCAGAGTTAAAAAGCAAGTTCCTGGAGAGATATATGTGCGAGCGCCAGTTGCTGAAGAGCGTGGTCACCCTTGACTCGGTCAAACAGCAGCCGGGAGAGTCGCTGTCCAACTTCTACGGGCGTTTTCATCAAAACGTCACAGAATTAGATCGCCGAATCTCGGATGGGGAGATCATTCGAGCATTCTACAGAGGTCTGGATGTGGCCAACAAGGCCTCGAGAAAGCTGCGAAACAGCTATCACGTGAAGGAGAATGAGACGATGGAGGAGTTGGCATCCAGAGCAAAAGGTTTCATAGACCTTGAACGCGCAAACATCGAGACTAACCTCCTGACGACCTCGCTAAGGGTAACCCATGAACCCCGACGCGATGGTAAGAAGGAGGTAAAGAAGGATAAGAAGGGGAAGGAAAGCAAGCCCCGAGTCGAGTCTCTTCCAGCGCCTCGCCATCCAGAGGTCCCTGAGTACTTCACGCCTTTAAATAGGCAGATCTCAGCGGTACTAGTCGAGATGGAGAGGAGATCCTTGGCGAGGCCACCGATGCCTCGTCGAGGTGGGATGCCCATGGGCAAGGATGTCGAGAGCTACTGCATATACCACAAGTGCAAGGGCCACAAGACAGACGACTGCAAAATTTTGAAGCGGGACATAGGGAGGCTGATTCAGGGGGGAATATTGAACCGATCAAGCCCTCCATCAAGCCGATCGCCCAAAAGAGAAGATCATTCGGGACGGATAAGCATTTGGCGATCAGGCAGGAAGTCGGCAGGTTGATTGAAGCTGACTTCGTCAGAGAGGTAAGATTCCAGAGCTGGGTATCCAAGGATTCAAACGGCAAGTGGAGGATGTGCGTCGACTTCCGCGACTTGAACAAGGCTTGCCCCAAGGATTCATATCCCCTTCCGAGGATTGATCAGCTGGTCGACGCTACCTCGGGTCATGAGATGCTGAGCTTCATGGACGCCTACTCAGGCTACAACCAGATCAGAATGCATCCCAACGATGAGGCTCACACCACTTTTTATGCTGATGGGGACATTCTGTGCTACAAGGTGATGCCCTTTGGCCTTATCAATGCTGGGGCAACTTATCAACGGATGGTGAACCGACTGTTCTAGGACATGCTGGGAAGGAACATGGAGGCCTACGTGGATGATATGCTCGTCAAAACCATCAAGGGCAATCCTCACACGGCGGACCTCCACGAAGCTTTCGAATGCATGAGAAGACACAGTGTTCGCCTGAATCCTGCCAAATGCGCCTTCGGGGTCAAGTCCGGTAAATTTCTGGGTTTTATGGTCAGTGAAAGAGGAATCGAAGCAAATCCAGAAAAGCTAAGGGCCATAGAGGAAATGAAGTCGCCAACCTGCCACAAGGAAGTCCAGTGCCTGAATGGACGCCTAGCTGCTCTCAACCGCTTCCTCTCCAAAGCAAGCGACAGGTCCCTCCCATTCTTCAAAACCTTGAGGGCCAACCGCAAGTTCGAGTGGACGCCAGACTGCGAGGAAGCGTTCCAGTCCTTGAAGAGGCATATCCAAACACTCTCAGCTCTGGCAAAGCCCGTTCCAGGCGAGCAGCTTTTCCTTTATCTAGGCATTAGCGATGTGGCAGTCAGTGCTGTCTTAATAAGGGAGGAAAATAATGTTCAGAGTCCAGTGTATTTCATTAGCAAAATGTTCAACTCAGCAGAAATAAAATATGTCCAGATTGAGAAGTATCTCTATGCCTTAGTTATTGCTGCTCGGAAGCTGAGACCTTACTTTCATGCGCACGACATCACCGTCCTCACCAATCAACCTCTCAAAAACTTCCTGATGAAGCCAGATTCTTCAGGAAGAATGGTCAAGTGGGCGATCGAGCTCAGCGAGTTCAAGATCAAATTTGCGCCAAAAACGGCCATCAAAGGTCAAGCACTAGCTGATTTTATAGTGGACAGCACGAGTAACGGTCAAACAGAAGCAGAAAACAGGCCAAGTCAGTCAGCAGACGATAATCAAATCTGGGAACTCTATACGGATGGGTCTTCATCAAAGGAAGGCTTGGGGGCAGGTTTAATTCTTATTCCTCCTGAGGGCAAGCCTCTGAAGTACGCGATCGCCTTGACATTTCCAGCGACCAATAATGAAGCAGAATATGAGGCTCTTATCACTGGACTCAGATTAGCAAAAGGAATAGGTATAACTGCGCTTAAGGTAAAAAGTGACTCAGAGCTTATTGTCAATCAGGTTAATGGCGCCTACGAGGCAAATGGAGAAAAGATGAAGAAATATCTCAGCATTGCCAAAAAGCTGGTCGCGGAAATCCCAAATTTCGTGATTGAGTTTATTCCTCGCCAAGAAAACCAGATGACAGATTCTTTGAGTAAACTAGCCTTCGGAGGGGCGACAGTCCAGGATGTACAATTTCTGGAGAAAGCTCTATGTTCGGTCCTGGAAAGCAGAGCAGAAGTCTTCAACATCCAAGGACAAGTCACATGGATGACCCCGTTCCAGAGTTATTTAAAAGAAGGAATCCTCTCGGAGGACGAAGGAGAATCCACGAGGATTAGAAGACTCGCAACCAGTTATCTAATTATCGATGGAGAACTCTACAGAAGAGGTTATTCGACGCCTTACTTGAGGTGTGTTGCTCATCCTGAAACGGAAAAGGTTCTTCGAGAAGCTCACGAAGGGGCAGCAGCATGTCATGAAGGTGCTCGATCACTAAGCAGGAAAATATTCAGATTGGGATATTACTGGCCGACCTTGGGAAAAGATGCAGCCGAGTTAACACAGAAGTGTGAGATTTGCCAGCAGTTTGCACCACGATCGGGTCGACCATCGACATTATTATCCCCAATGGCAGGTGCCTAGCCTTTCGCTCAATGGGGAATCGATATATTGGGTCCTTTTCCCATTAGCACTGGTCAGCGTACTCACATTATAGTGGCAATCAACTACTTCACTAAGCGGGTAGAGGCGAAAGCTCTAGCTTCGACAACAGAATTTCAGGTCATCATGTTCCTGCAGGTCAACATATTCTCCAGGTTTGGCATTCCTAAGGTACTCATCAGTGATAATGGTCCGCAATTTGTTGGAAAGGAGCTGAAATGGCTCTGTGAAGAATATCATGTGGACCATCGTTTCAGCTCAGTACATCATCCTCAAACGAATGGGCAAGTTGAAACAGCCAATAAGGTTGTCTTAGCAGGACTCAAGTAAAGGGTTCGAGCATTCAAAGGTAACTGGGCAGATGAACTGGAAAACGTATTATGGGCAATCAGAACAACGCCTAAGGAAGCCACAGGAGAAACGCCTTTCAGTTTAGTGTACGGATCAGAAGCAGTAGCACCAGCCGAATTAGCAGTGCCTACCCACAGAGGCTTACACTTTAACGCAGAGGCAAATGAGATCGAGCGCAGAACTGACCTCGACTTAGCAGAGGAAAAGAGATGGCTCTCGGAAAAGACACAGGCAAAGATGCGCTTGGCGACCGCTCGGTATTTCAACAGAAAAGTTAGCGCTCGCCAATTTTTCGTGGGGGAGATGGTTATGAGAAGGAATGAATTCACAAGGCTGGACAGTAAAAACAAACTTTCAGCCAAATGGGAAGGACCGTACAAAGTAGTAGAGATCGCCGCACCAGGATCCTACTATTTGGAAACCACCGAAGGCGAGAGGTTACCCCGTCCATTTAATTCTGAGCATTTAAGAAGATTTTATGCATAGCTTGTAATCAAACTGTTATGTCAATAAAAGAAAGCCATTCCTTCATAAAGTGTGTCCACTCGAAGCAAGCCGAAGCCAAAAGCACTAACAACAAAGTTAGGCCAAAAGCCCTAGCAACAAAGCTAAGCCAAAAGCCCTGACGCCAAAGTCAGGCCAAAAAAGCCCTAACAACAAAGTTAGGCCAAAAGCCCTAGCAACAAAGCTAGGCCAAAAAGCCCTAACAACAAAGTTAGGCCAAAAGCCCTAGCAACAAAGCTAGGCCAAAAAGCCCTAACAACAAAGTTAGGCCAAAAGCCCTAGCAACAAAGCTAGGTCAAAAGCCCTGACGCCAAAGTCAGGCCAAAAAGCCCTAGCAACAAAGCTAGACCAAAAGCCCTAGCAACAAAGTTAGGCCAAAAGACCTAGCAATAAAGTTAGGCAAAACAAAAAAGCCCTAGTGACAAGGCTAGGCCAAAAGCCCTAACGCCAAAGTCAGGCCAAAAGACCTAGCAAAACGTTAGGCAAAACAAAAGCCCTGACGCCAAAGTCAGGCCAAAGAAATTTTAGGCGATCACTATCGATGATAAGGCCTGAAAAATTACAAATCCCCTGGTATTATGCCAACACCTCAAAGGTTTAAACTTCAAAGAAGGTAATATCTCTTTGAACTTAGAAGTTTATGCTTTTAAGTGTTAGAAGTATTATCCTTAGAAAGTTCGACTTATGATTGGTCTAAGGCTTTAAGGGTCGACGACATTACAAAGCAATAAAAAGTGGAGAGTAATTATGACATTGGATGAATAGCCAAACATGTTCAAAAAGGCATGCAATAGAAAAACCCAAGTCTTAAATAAATAATTACAAACCAAAAACAGAAATTACAAAAAACGTTATCTAGAAAAGATAAAAAAAAATACGGTTGCCAAGGAGTTGGGGGCTTCAAGCTTTGGGATCCTCGGGGGCAGGGGTGCTCTGCTCGCCTTCGGGGGCAGAAGTACCGAGCTCGCCTTCAGGAGCAGCCTCTTCAGCAACAGAGGGCCGCGAAGGGCGACTCCGCAAGAAGCTCTTCAAGGATGCCACTTCCCCAAGGGGAAAGTTGGGGTCGACCGCCTGGACCTCCTCCACCAGGTCTTGCAGAAATTCGGCAATGCTCGACTTCATCACCTTCAGATCGCAATCTTCAAAATCCCCGGAGGCCTTGAATGCCTCGACTACGCTCTGGGGCGAAGGGACGGCTTTCAACTGTGCAGTTAGCCGATCCCTCTCCTCCTCCAGGGCGATCCCCCTGGCTTCGGCAGCAGCCCTTTGGGCCTCTGCAGCTTCCCTTTGCACCTCGGCAGCGACCCTGCGAGCTTCCGATTCTGACCCTTGCGCTTGAGCTTCCTTTAGCTCAGCCTCTAGGCGAACTCGGACGATATCCCCTGATCTAAACACAGGTGAAGGGCATCAAAGTCCTGAAGAGCAGCAGCGGCGTCAGCCTCCCTCTTCTTGACGTCAGCAAGGAGGCACTGCTCCTTCCTGAAGTACTCCTCCCGCGTATCGTCCGCCAAGGCGATCGCTGCATCCGCAGTCGTCTTGATAGTCCCCAATTGCCCAGGAGTGACCCCCGTACTTCGTTACTGCTCTAGCTCGGCAAGCATGTTGGAATGCTTGTCGGCAAGCTCCCCGAAGACGCGGCCAAGAATCACTTCTTCCCGAATGAACTAGCAACAAAGATAGAATGAAAGTTGTCAGGATAATAAACGAAAAGGTAACTACAAAGAAAAGACTCTACGAAATAAGAAACGAGATCCTACCAGAGCTACTCGTTCAAAGTGGGACCGAAGGAACCCCTCGATCTGATGAAGCTCCGTGGGAACAATCGAGCGGTCTGTAGGGGAAATTATCCCGTCCAGAAGCCGCATACACATATTCGGGCTACCCCGGAGGCTCTTTTGGGGAGGATACCCCTTCTTCGTAAGGTCCCCGTAAGGGACCCAAGGTTCCCGAGAATCCGCTGCTTTAAGTGGCTGGAACAGGCTTGCCAGGGAGCAATACTCCTCCGCAGGAGCCCTTGAAGAGCTGGAAGTGTCGGGCCCCATCTTTTGGGTCCCATACTCCTTAAGGGGAGCCATGGGCACAGTAGGAGCGGGAGGCGCTAAGGCCAAAACCTTCTCCTTGGTGGCAGAAGGGCCCTGGGGAGAAGGAGCAGGAGGCACCACATCCAGACCCTTCCCCTTACTGGCAGAAGGGCCCTTAGGAGGAGGAGGAGGAGGTTGGTCGACCTCAGGGTGCTCCTCACTCCTGACCTTCTTAGGAGGAGGAGGAGGAGGGCCCTGGGCCACGTCAGCCGAAGACTCCTCTGCAAAATAGCAAGACAATAAGTCAGAAATCAAAAAACCGCAGAATGTGAAAACATTAAATCCACAAAAGGCGAGGCGATATACCTGGTTGGCGAGGGCCAGTAGTGGCCGAAGGAAGCACCTCCTCGGACTTCCTCTTGGACGAATGCCTAGAGGGAGGAGGAGGAGAGTTCAGCAGCGCTTGGTCGGAAGACAATCCCGCCGAGCCCTGGTCATCAAAGAGACCTATCAGTTTTTGGCTCTTGCTCACGACCTTGCCTACAAGCGACAGAACAAAAAAAAAAGGTTAGAAAGTTACCCAATCATCAAAGATTGGCGTGGCCTGATGAATGTCTGCCATCTCGAGCATGTTCTCAGTAGTTTCCGCCACCGAGCGGATGGACTTGAATTGGGACGGTCGATGCAACCGATAGAGGTCGTCAATGGCGTTCCGATCACTTCCTGACAGCTCTTCGAAAGAATGAGGAAAATCCTTGTCCGGGGTAAACAATTTCCAGGGCACCCCCCCCCTTGTAAAAGAATAAAACTTCTTATAGTTGGAGTTGGTGGCCCATAAATCATCAACCAGACGGACATGAGCATTCCAACTCCTTGCTTGAGGGCCTCCCCACTCTGCAAACTTCGGCCAACGTGATTGAAAGTGATGGAGATGGTTCGCCCCAGCTGCCAGTCGGAAAAAACAACGGAACAAAACTAGTGAATACGCCCATTCCTGGCGTATGCACATAAATTTGAAACCGACCCACATCCTGAGGGCGTTAGGAACAAGCTGCGTTGGATGAATCCCGTAAAACTGGCACAATGTCTGCAAATCCTCACAGAGAGGAAAACGCAACCCAGCATCGATCTGGGCCGCATAAATGTAAATCTCTCCGTCGTGATGGAAGTGTAGACCTAAACCAGGATACCTAGGAGCATCCTCCACACTGAAGCCGCCAAGCGCCACCATGGTCTTAAAGTAAGCCGGCTTCAATTCATTAGGCTTGACAACTACTCAGAACGGTTCAAGTATAGCACAGCAAGTATAAAAAACAAAAGAAAACAGAGGATATTGCCAAAACAGAGCAGTAAAAGGGCGAAAGTTTACATTGCCCAATGGTTTTCAAGGGAGCCGATGTTCGGTCGCGCCTCCTTTCTAATCTCCATGAACCAATTCTCCATTGTGTCAGCCGTTGTAAGATCAGCTTGAATCTCTAAGGTTCTAACCATATATTTTTAACCCATTCACATTGGAATAACACGTGTTCCCTTGTTTCTATTCATCCACATATTGGGCATGTCGACGGGGTATCAATCCCTCGACGACCAAGGTTTGCTGTCACTGCAATGGAGTTCCTTAGTAATTTCAACATAAAATTATGTACCTTCGGGGGGTTCAATTTTTCCAAACTTCCTTCCACAATCTTCATCTGCTCTGATCAGTATCTGGAGGGCAGTTGGTCTGGGTTTGTAGGAGAAACCGATAACTGGATCTAGGTGATGCACTTCCATCTCTTGTGTGTGGCCACTCAAAGGGAGTGATACCTTCATGATATCACGCAACTCCTCCTCTGAAGTAACAAGTTTGATTTCTTATTCTCTCCACTCTTTCCTACCCGTATCAATGTATACCGCTACCTTGGTTTCGACCGAAGTCCTAGAGTTCAGTTCCAATGCCATCCGGTGGTTCTCCCTGTTCAGAATCCAGGCTTCCCGGTAAAATCGATTCGTTTATCCATCACCAATCATCCAAATACCCTCACGTTGAACTATATGATGACCATCTATCACACTTGACCATATCCAAGATGCTCATGCTCCCTTAGAAGCCCCAAATAAATCCCCATTGATGATAGATTCCTTTAAGATCTCTTACCCATAATGTGTTCGGTTCAACTATTATCCTTGTCGCCATCTTGGAGAGGGGAGTTAAATTAAAGCTTTGTAGTTCTTTGAAACCTATCCCCCCTCCCCCCCCCCCCCCCCCCTTCACTTTCGTCCTTGTAAGCACATCTCATCTCCTCCAGTGAATTATCTTCACTGTTTGAGAGAGACCTCACCAGAAGTATGCCACGATAGCATTAATTTCAGAGTAGCATGTGGTTGGAAGCTTAAGAATACTCATGGCAAATGTTGGGATCGCTTGCACAACTGCTTTTATGAGTATCGCTTTGTCTGCATTGTTAAGGATTTTAGCTTTCCATCTTTGCAACTTGTCCTAGATTAGCTTTTTAAGAAAACTGAGGGCTTGTTTCTTGGACCTTCTCCACAGTGAAGGAAGGCTGAGATACTTGCCTAGGTTTTGAACGCTGTAGATTCCCATTGCTTCCTCCATACTCCTCCTTTCGTCTACCTGAACATTTGGACTTAGAAAGATGCTTGACTTTCCCAAATTCACACTCGGGCATGAGGCACGACAGTATTCGTCAATGATGGACTGGAGAGCTTGCAGGTTCGGTTGTAACCCCTTTAAGAAAAACAAAAAAGAGTCGTCCGCAAAGAACATGTGGTGAATGTCTTTTCTCTGTGTCTTCTTGCTCAATTTGCCTCACGTCAACCATGAGTATGAATAGGTACGGTGAGATGGGATCACCTTGGCGCAGACCTCTTCTTTGTCGGATTGGCCTAATACGCTTTCTGTTGACGAGAATTGCGTACGAGAACGTCGATATGCATTTTTGGATCTAGCCAATCCATATGGGAATGAATACTTTCCAAGATAACACCTCGAGTAAAAAGTCTCATTCGACTCGACCGTATGCTTTCTGCATGTCCAACTTAACCACACATTCAACTCGCCTCCCATTTTTTGGGTTGCGCAGGTGGTGGAACACTTCATGAGAATTCACAATGTTATCCTATGAAAAGAATATTAGAATTGAATTTATTGTAAAAGACTCTTACTTAGTATAAAAAGGTTATTCTAGAATGTTCATCGAAATTGGACTTTTTTCAAAAAGTAATTATTTTCGAAAAAAAAAATTGAAAAAGTATATATATAAAAAAAATATTTAGAAAAATATGTATACGCGTACCCCGGGGTCGCGCCTATTGGACATAGGCGCACCCCAGGTGAATAGGCACACCCCACCCAGGGGTGCGCCTGGGGCAAAAGACAGTTTGTATTTTTTTTTTTTTAAAAATTATTTTGTTCAAAAAATGATGACTCGATGTTTAATTAAAAATAAAATTATGTATCTATTAAAAATATTTTAAAAAATTATAGGAAGTAGATATTTTAATTGCGATTCAAATGATGCAAAAAATATTAAATTTGGATTTACGGATTGACTGTACAGCATGCCGTAAGTTGAGATATGAAAACTGTACTTAAAAGATTATAACTCGGACCATGTAACTCCAAACTCAACACGGTTAACGCCATTTAGGTCGTAAATCAATTATCTACGTAGGATAATTTTTTGGATTAAAAATACAGTTATTTTGTAACCTAACATCGTTTACACCCAAATTTGACCGAAATAAGTAAATGCATTAGGTGAGAAATTTAATTATATACTTACTCAAAAAAATAAAAAAATTTACAGTGCGTAGATAATTTAATTACGAATTAAATGACGCTAACTATGCGTTAATTGTTTACTTTTAGACTGACTGTATAATACGGTACGTAAAAAACTCTACATACGATACAAAAACTTCCAAATAGTGTTTTGCACAGTAAAATTACTGTTTACACAGTGAATCTCAAGATATAAGAGACAAGATTGTTGTTACCGTTGTACTACAAGATGGCCTTGTGTCCACGTCTTTCGGTAGCTTGACGGAGACCAGTGAGAGACTGAAGGGGTGTGAAGTCCTATCACGTAAGATGGTCAGAATGGGTTCACGTTATTCCTTCAACTTCTTGTTGATTAAATCTTGTACTTGTTAATGGTGAAGATAGGAGGTCTTTTGCTTCATGAAGTCTCTTTGGAGAAATACGTCGAGGAGATTTAGTAAAAGATTGGAACTTTAGACGTTGGACCTACAGTTACCAAGAGTCGGGATAGGTGATGGAGGATGCGAGGTTAGGAAGCTTGATGTGCCCTCTTGTTCCTTCGGGATGAAAGTCTTTTATGCACATGATAAATCACTTTCTTACAAATAAATACCTGATTTTAGTTTTACTTTTAACATGTGAGTTTTGGATGAAATATGAAAATGTGTGTAACATTAATTTATTTGTGCTTTGCCTTATTTTCGTAAACTGATGCATGTACTTTTTCTTTTTATTATAAATTGGTATATGTAGTTTGGCTTATTGTTTTAATGTGATATATGTAGTTTGTTTTAATCTTTCAAATTTTGTGAATAACTGACAGGTCAAAAGACAGAATAATACCTTAAAAACTTGAGTACCTAAAATAAAAATAAAAACTCGGGTACTTATTTGAAAAGACACAATTTCTCGTGTACCTAGATTTTTATCCCCAATGTACAATTCACATTATAATAATAAGACAAAATGTATATACCAATTTGCAATATTAAGACAAAATACATATATTAGCTAAGAACAACTAGAAATACCTTAATAAAAAAAATAGAGCTAATACTTTCTGAGTCTTGTGTAGCCAAAAGACAAAACAACTCACATAACTATTTGTAAATGGTAATTTCACATGAAATTATAAATACATTTATCCCGACATTATCCTACGAAACGAATATTGAAATTGAATTTATTGTAAGACTCTTACCTATTATAAAAAGGTTATTCTAGAATGTTCATTGAAATTGGGCACGACTTGACCCGACCCGACAGAGGCGTATAATTAAGCTCGCTCCGTTGTGAGACAGAACTTATCCTCTCAGTCTTCTTATTCTGTTGTCTTGTTGTGTTGCTGCTTTGATATTTTTGCAGGGTCTCAAGAATGGCGGACGAGGTGATGCTGCTTGATTTCTGGCCTAGCATGTTCGGTATGAGGTGCAGGATTGCCCTCGCCGAGAAAGGAATCCAATATGAGTACAAGGATATGGATATTTTTAACAAGAGCCCCCTCCTCCTCCAGATGAACCCGGTCCACAAGAAGATACCCGTTCTTGTCCACAACGGAAAGTCCGTCTGTGAGTCGCTCATCATCGTGGAGTACATCGATGAGACATGGAAGGACAAAGCTCCCCCGTTGTTGCCCTCCGATCCCTACGACAGATCTCAGGCTAGATTCTGGGCTGATTATGTCGATAAGAAGGTATACAATTTCATTTCTGAAATATTGAGTAATGTGGAAATTGCAATTAGGTACTTCATTAAGTTTGATTGAGCGATGTCTTCGGCCTAGAAGAAGGTGTTTCTATATATGTGTTAATAAGTGTTTTGCCTGTCTGTAGCTTTATGGTTTGGGAAGGGGAGTGTGGAGTACGACAGGAAATGAACAGGAAGAGTCGAAGAAGGGATTGATAGAGTGCCTGAAAGTACTGGAAGGGGTTCTCGGAGATCAGTCCTTCTTCGGTGGAGATACATTTGGGTTTCTTGACTTGGCCATTGTTACGTACTACAGTTGGTTTTATGCTTACGAGACTTGTGGAAACTTCAGCATCGAAGCAGAGTGCCCTAAATTGATTGCTTGGGTGAAGCGCTGCTTGCAAAAGGAGTCCGTAGCAAAGTCCCTTCCTGATTCTGAGAAGATTTACGGTTTTGTCTTACAGCTAAAGAAAAATATCGGGATGGAGTAGAAGAAGAAGAAACAGCAGTTTATCCAGACCACCCTTGAAATAAAGATTTATATGTCTACAACAAAGTGATACATGGACACTTGAGTGTGTCTTCATGATGCCTTGTGCAAATAAAGTATCTGGATTAATTGCTAGGGAATTTTGATTAGTGAAAGCTGAAAATCACAGTTATCTGAACCAGATGCCCAGCGAACAGAATAAGGTGTTAGTTTTGGATTCTTACGATTCCATCGCTGGTCCGATTGTCAGTCTATCATCTTTTTCTTACGCTTTCTTAGACCTCCTTTTTCTACTTGTCCTTTACAATCAAACAAACCACCTCCCACCTTCTACGTGTCTATTTTGTTTTTCTCCTATTCCCACTAACCCCCTCCACCTCTTTGCCCGTGTTTTTCTCCAGGTCGTGACATATCACTGCTCGCCATGAGAGTGCTCGCCCCGAAGAGAGCCCTGCCTCTCTCCTCTGGTCCCACTAAACCGTTAATAACAGAGTGGCCAAGATATCCCGCATATCTCGGTCACATATTCACTAAAGATTAAATTTGGTAACTGCAATATCTCGCAGTAACTGCCATATCCCACGATCCGAATCTTCAGCAACTCAATATACATTAAGATATTCAGTTGCCTTTATACGGTTCTATCTCTCTTACCCTATAAATACCCTTGCTTTACATACGTTCTTTACGTTTTGAGTTTTATACACACACATACTCATTTAAGCATCGGAGAGGGACCCAGAGGCACCCCCTCTGTTGCGCTCCCCTACTTGAAGGTTCACCGGAGTCGGAGCTGAAGCGTCATCCCAACCTTGTCTGGCATTCAATTCACTGCCAGATCAGCATTCAGGATTTCACGATCCAACATTTGACGCCGTCTGTGGGAAGGAGCAATTCAACCATGAGAACTCGATCCCAAAGCAACCG
Organism: Chamaenerion angustifolium; assembly: GCA_946814005.1. Taxonomy (NCBI): domain Eukaryota; kingdom Viridiplantae; phylum Streptophyta; class Magnoliopsida; order Myrtales; family Onagraceae; genus Chamaenerion; species Chamaenerion angustifolium. Next base: position 25,548,326 of record OX328266.1, read on the forward strand.
TCGAAACCAGACCAGGGAGCGATCCTCAAATCTGATTCCGCCGCCGCTTCACCGCTTCAACAGGAACCTGCCAGCCGAGCAAGAGTTAATGTTGTTCCTCTGCGGACAGCTCGAGAGCATGTCGGTGATTCAAGACCGACCCCAGCTGCTGATCAAAACGGAGCCCCTGCACCGCAGACAGTCCACATTGCGGGGCAGGATATTAATTTAACCCCCGAGATGGTCTCCCTGCTGGAAGCCATCCTAGGACAGGCGCGCCTCTGCTCCTAAGGAAAACCACCGCCCTGCTGCCACAGGGCCTTCACCTTCAGAAGCGGCAGATCCTGGTCCCACTACGCCTCAGGAGGATCAGGAGATGACGTCAGGTCAACAGTCACTACCTCCAGCACACACCAAGGAGCCAGCAGACGCATATACTGCCAATCCTTCCGGTCCGCCTCCACCCGGAGCCTCTCCCATGTACTGCACTGTGGATCAGATGGATGACCTCCTCAACAAAAGGCTCCAGGAAAGAGAGTTGACAGTCATAGCTCCCTTCAAGGAGCAGTCCTCTCATCCTTTCACCGACGCGCTCGTCGCTATCAAAATCCCGAAGGATGTGGTTGCTCGGGCCATACCTGAGTATAGCGGTGGAGGAGATCCTACCGTACATGTCAACAAGCATGAGGACTCCCTTCTGGGTAAGTCAAACGATCCCAATCATTTGGCTTTGCTATTTCCATCTACTCTTTCGGGTTCAGCTTCGTCCTGGTTCTTCGGCCTCCCTGCAGGATCAATCGGAACTTGGGCAGAGTTGAGAAGCAAGTTCCTGGAAAGATATATGGGCGAGCGCCAGTTGCTGAAGAGCGTGGTCGCCCTTGACTCGGTCAAACAGCAGCCTGGAGAGTCGCTGTCCAACTTCTACGGGCGTTTTCATCAAAACGTCACAGAATTAGATCGCCGAATCTCGGATGGGGAGATCATTCGAGCATTCTACAGAGGTCTGGATGTGGCCAACAAGGCCTCGAGAAAGCTGCGAAACAGCTATCACGTGAAGGAGAATGAGACGATGGAGGAGTTGGCATCCAGAGCAAAAGGTTTCATAGACCTTGAACGCGCAAACATCGAGGCTAACCTCCTAACGACCTCGCTAAGGGTAACCCATGAACCCCGACGCGATGGTAAGAAGGAGGTAAAAAAGGAGAAGAAGGGAAAAGAAAGTAAGCCCCTAGTCGAGTCTCTTCCTACGCCTCGCCATCCAGAGGTCCCTGAGTACTTCACGCCTTTAAATAGGCAGATCTCAGCGGTACTAGTCGAGATGGAGAGGAGATCCTTGGCGAGGCCACCGATGACTCGTCGAGGTGGGTTACCCATGGGCAAGGATGTCGAGAGCTATTGCAGATACCATAAGTGCAAGAGCCATAAGACAGACGATTGCAAGATTCTGAAGCGAGATATAGAGAGGCTGATTCAGGGGGGAATGTTGAAGGAATTTGTGGCAGGGCGAGACCGAAGTCGAACGCCCCCCAGGAGGCATCGTTCACCAGCCCCTGCAGATCAAGCTGAGCCTTCTGGAAGCAAGAGGAGAGTGAATCTGATTGCGGGAGGATTCGGCGCAGGCGGCGAGAGGTCAAGCGCCAGAGAGGTCTACGCCACTCAGATCTCTACGGCAGTTCAGTTGGGGAAGCGGCCCCGACCTGAAGAGAACATTGCCATCTCATTCTCTGAAGATGATTTGGCACACGTCACCACGCCCCACAACGATGCTCTGGTCATTACGGCAGATATTGACGGCTGTGATGTTGCAAGGATTCTGGTCGACGGAGGCAGCTCGACCAACATCCTGTTTCTGGACGCCTTTGAAAAGATGGGTAAATCCAAACGCGACCTGAAGAGGGTCGACCTTCCGCTGATCGGGTTTGCGGGAAGAACAACTTATCCACTGGGGGCTATAACCACGCCAGTAATATTTGGCGAGGGGTGGAAGAGCATTAAGGTGTCAGTCACTTTCCTGGTGGTCGATTCACCTACATCCTACAACGCCATCATAGGGAGGACCACGATCAACCCAAATAAGATTGTAGCCTCCACTGTCCACTAGAAGATGAAGTTCCCCACTCCCAATGGGATTGGAGAAGTGCTCGGAGATCAGCCGTCCTCGCGACAATGTTATGTGAACTGCCTGCGCAGGAAGAACCAAAGGGAGGCTCTCGCCATCGAGACAGAGGCCGATCCCCGCGAGGACTTGGCTCGGCCAGCACCCATGGAAGAATTGGAGGAGGTCGAGATCGATGGTCCAGACAAAAAGGTGCGCATTGGGACCACCTTGAAAGAGGATCAGAAGGAGGCCACGACCGCCCTCCTCAAGGAATTCAAAGAGCTCTTCGCCTGGCAGCGGGGCAACATGCCAGGAATCAGCACAGATATTATCTCTCATGAGCTCAGGATAGACCCTTCCATCAAGCAGATCGCCCAAAAGAAAATATCATTCGGGACTGATAAGCGTTTGGCGATCAGGCAGGAAGTCGGCAGGTTGATTGAAGCTGACTTCGTCAGAGAAGTAAGATTCCAGAGCTGGGTCGCCAACCCAGTTTTGGTCAGGAAATCTAACGGCAAGTGGAGGATGTGCGTCGACTTCCGCGACTTAAACAAGGCTTGCCCCAAAGATTCATATCCCCTTCCGAGAATTGATCAGCTGGTCGATGATACCTCGGGTCATGAGATGCTGAGCTTCATGGACGCCTATTCAGGCTACAACCAGATCAGAATGCATCCAGATGACGAGGCTCACACTGCTTTCTATGCTGACGGGGACATTCTATGCTACAAGGTGATGCCCTTTGGTCTCATCAATGCCGGGGCAACTTATCAGCGGATGGTGAACCGACTGTTCCAGGACATGCTGGGAAGGAACATGGAGGCCTACGTAGATGATATGCTCGTCAAATCCATCAAAGGCAATCCTCATACCACGACCTCCGTGAAGCTTTTAAATGCATGAGGAGACACAACGTTCGCCTGAACCCGGCAAAATGCGCCTTTGGAGTCAAGTCCGGGAAGTTCCTGGGTTTTATGGTCAGCGAAAGGGGCATTGAAGCAAACCCGGAAAAGCTAAAGGCCATAGAAGAAATGAAGTCGCCAACCTGCCATAAGGAAGTCCAATGCCTGAACGGCCGACTAGCTGCTCTTAACCGCTTCCTCTCCAAAGCAAGCGACAGGTCCCTCCCGTTCTTCAAAACCTTGAGGGTCAACCGCAAGTTCGAGTGGACGCCAGACTGCGAGGAAGCATTCCAGTCCTTGAAAAGGCATATCCAAACACTCTCAGCTCTGGCAAAACCCGTTCCAGGCGAGCAGCTTTTCCTTTATTTAGGCATTAGCGATGTGGCAGCCAGTGCTGTCTTAATAAGGGAGGAAAATAATGTTCAGAGTCCAGTGTATTTCATTAGCAAAATGTTCAACTCAGCAGAAATAAAATATGTCCAGATTGAGAAGTATCTCTATGCCTTAGTTATTGCTGCTCGGAAGCTGAGACCTTACATTCATGCGCACGACATCACGGTTCTCACCAATCAACCTCTCAAAAACTTCCTGATGAAGCCAGATTCTTCAGGAAGAATGGTCAAGTGGGCGATCGAGCTCAGCGAGTTCAAGATCAAATTTGCGCCAAAAACGGCCATCAAAGGTCAAGCACTAGCTGATTTCATAGTGGAAAGCACGAGTAACGTTCAAACAGAAGCAGAGAACAGGCCAAGTCAGTCAGCAGACGACAATCAAACATGGGAACTCTATACGGATGGGTCTTCATCAAAAGAAGGCTCGGGGGCAGGTTTAATTCTTATTCCTCCTGAGGGCGAGCCTCTGAAGTACGCGATCGCCTTGACATTTCCAGCGACCAATAATGAAGCCGAATATGAGGCTCTTATCACAGGACTCAGACTAGCAAAAGGAATGGGTATAACCGCGCTTAAGGTAAAAAGTGACTCAGAGCTTATTGTCAATCAGGTTAATGGCGCCTACGAGGCAAAGGGAGAAAAGATGAAGAAATATCTCAGCATTGCCAAAAAGCTGGTCGCGGAAATCCAAAATTTCGCGATTGAGTTTATTCCTCGCCAAGAAAACCAGATGGCAGATTCTTTGAGTAAACTAGCCTTCGGAGGGGCGACAATCCAGGATGTACAATTTCTGGAGAAAGCTCTATGTTCAGTCCTGGAAAGCAGAGCAGAGGTCTTCAACATCCAAGGACAAGTCACATGGATGACCCCGTTCCAGAGTTATTTAAAAGAAGGAATCCTCCTGGAGGACGAAGGAGAATCCACGAGGATTAGAAGGCTCGCAGCAAGCTATCTAATCATCGATGGAGAACTCTACAGAAGAGGCTACTCGACACCTTACTTGAGGTGTGTCGCTCATCCTGAAACGGAAAAGGTTCTTCGAGAAGCTCACGAAGGGGCAGCAGCATGCCATGAAGGTGCTCGATCACTAAGCAGGAAAATATTCAGATTGGGATATTACTGGCCGACCTTGGGAAAAGACACAGCCGAGTTAACACAGAAGTGTGAAATTTGCCAGTAGTTTGCACCACGATCGGGTCGACCATCGACATTATTATCCCCAATGGGGGGTGCCTGGCCTTTCGCTCGATGGGGAATCGATATATTGGGTCCTTTTCCCATTAGCACTGGTCAGCGTACTCACATTATAGTGGCAATCAACTACTTCACTAAGTGGGTAGAGGCGAAAGCTCTAGCTTCGACGACAGAATTCCAAGTCATCAAGTTCCTGCAGGTCAACATATTCTCCAGGTTTGGCATTCCTAAGGTACTCATCAGTGATAATGGTTCGCAATTTGTTGGAAAGGAGCTGAAATGGCTCTGTGAAGAATATCATGTGGACCATCGTTTCAGCTCAGTACATCATCCTCAAACGAATGGGCAAGCTGAAGCAGCCAATAAGGTTGTCTTAGCAGGACTCAAGAAAAGGGTTCGAGCATTCAAAGGGAATTGGGCAGATGAACTGGAAAACGTATTATGGGCAATCAGAACAACGCCTAAGGCGGCCACAGGAGAAACGCCTTTCAGTTTAGTGTACGGATCAGAAGCAGTAGCACCAGCCGAATTAGCAGTGCCTACCCACAGAGTCTTACACTTTAACGCAGAGGCAAATGAGATCGAGCGCAGAACTGACCTCGACTTAGCAGAGGAAAAGACATGGCTCTCAGAAAAGACACAGGCAAAGATGCGCTTGGCGACCGCTCGGTATTTCAACAGAAAAGTCAGCGCTCGCCAATTTTTCGTGGGGGAGATGGTTATGAGAAGGAATGAATTCACAAGGCTGGACAGTAAAAATAAACTTTCAGCCAAATGGGAAGGACCGTACAAAGTAGTAGAGATCGCCGCACCAGGATCCTACTATTTGGAAACCACCGAAGGCGAGAGGTTACCCCGTTCATTTAATTCTGAGCATTTAAGAAGATTTTATGCATAGCTTGTAATCGAACTGTTATGTCAATAAAAGAAAGTCATTCCTTCATAAAGCGTGTCTACTCGAAGCAAGCCGAAGCCAAAAGCCCTGACGCCAAAGTCAGGCCAATAGCCCTAGCAACAAAGCTAGGCCAAAAAGCCCTATCGCCAAGGATAGGCCAAAAGCCCTGACGCTAAAGTCAGGCCAAAAAAGCCCTAGCAACAAAGTTAGGCCAAAAAGCCCTAGCAACAAAGTTAGGCCAAAAAAGCCCTAGCAACAAAGCTAGGCCAAAAAAGCCCTAGCAACAAAGCTAGGCCAAAAAGCCCTGACGCCAAAGTTAGGCCAAAAGCCCTAGCAACAAAGCTAGGCCAAAAGCCCTAGTAACAAGGCTAGGCCAAAAGCCCTGACGCTAAAGTCAGGCCAAAAGACCTAGCAAAACGTTAGGCAAAATAAAAGCCCTGACGCCAAAGTTATGCCAAAGAAATTTTAGGCGATCACTATGGATGTTAGCCTGAAAAATTACAAGTTCCCTATTATTATGCCAACACCTCAAAGGTTAAAACTTCAAAAAATGTAATATCTCTTTGAACTTAGAAGTTTATGCTTTTAAGTGTCAGAAGTATTATCTTTAGTAAGCTCGACTTATGCTTGGTCTAAGGTTTCAAGGGTCGACGACATTACAAAGCAAGAAAAAGTGGAAAGTAATTATGATTAAGACATTGGATGAATAGCCAAACATGTTCAAAAAGGCTCATGAATATAAAAGGCATTCAATACAAAAAACCAAGTCTTAAGAAAGTAATTACAAACCAAAACGAAAATTACAAAGACATCTATCTAAAAAAGATAAAAATAAATACGGTCGCCAAAGAGTTGGAGGCTTCAAGCTTTGGGATCCTCAGGGGCAAGGGTGCTCTGCTCGCCTTCGGGGGCAGGAGTACTGGGCTCGCCTCCAGGAGCAGCCTCTTCAGCAACAGCGGGCCGAGAAGGGCGACCCCGCAAGAAGCTCTTCAAGGAGGCCACTTCCCCAAGGGGAAAGTTGGGGTCGACCGCCTGGACCTCCTCCACCAGGTCTTGAAGAAAATCGGCAATCGCCGACTACATCACCTTCAAGGCCTGGTCCTCAAAGTCTTCGGAGGCCTTGAACTCCTCAACCACGGCTTGGGGTGAAGGAACCGCCTTCAGCTGATCAGCCAGCCGGTTCTTCTCCTCCTCCAGGGCGATCCCCCTGGCTTCAGCAGCATCCCTCTGGGCGTCAGCAGCGGCCCTTTGCGCCTCAGCAGCGACCCGAAGAGCGTCCGACTCGGCCAGCTGAGCGCGAACCTCCTTCAACTCAGCCTCTAGGCGAGCCCGGACCGCTTCTCCTTCATTAAGGCACCGATGAAGGGCTTCAAAATCCTGAAGGGCAGCCGCCACATCGGCCTCCCTCCGCTTGATATCAGCAAGGAGGCGCTGCTCCTTACTGAAATACTCTGACCGGGCATTGTCTACCAAGGCGATCGCCGCGTCAGCAGTCGTCTTGATAGCCTCCAGCTGCCCAGGGGAGATCCCCGTGCTCCGGTATTGCTCCAGCTCGACAAGCAGGTCTGAATGCTTGCCGACGAGCTCGCCGAAGACACGGCCGATCATCACCTCTTCCCGACCGAGCTGACAACAAAAGAAAAATGAGAATTGTCAGGACACGAACAAAAGGGAACGACTATGGAAAGAGGAAAAAGAAACGAGACCTTACCAGAGTGACTCGTTGGTAGTGAGACCGAAGGAACCCCTCGATCTGAGGAAGCTCCGTGGGGACGGACGAACGGTCCTTGGGAGGAATTATCCCATCAAGGAGCCGCATGCACAAGTCTGGGCTACCCCGGAGGCTCTTCTGGGCAGGGCACCCCCTCTTCGAAAGGTCCCCACAAGGGAACCAAGCACCCCGAGAGTTCGCAGCCTTGAGCGGCTGGAACAAGCTCGCCATGGAGCAATACTCCTCCCCAGGAACCCTTGAGGAGCTGGGGGCATGGAACCCTTCTTATGGGTCCCAGACTCCTTCGGGGGGACCGCGGACGCCGTAGGAGGTGGGGGCCCCAAAGATAAAACCTTCTCCTGGCCAGCCGTAGGCCCCTGGGGGGAAGGACGGATGACCGCCAAAGCAGGAGCCTTCCCTTTGCCAGTGGAAGGACCCTCAGGAGGAGGAGGATGCTATCCAACAGCCGGTTGCTCCTCACTCCTGACCTTCTTGGCAGGTGGAGGAGAAGGGTCTCGAACCACGTCAACCGTGGACTCTTCTGCGAAACAAAAAGAAGAAAGTCGCGTCAAACAAACGCAGGGAATTTAGAAACAAGGTGGAATATGGAAATAATGCAATGTGAAATAACATACCTCGCTGGCAAGGGCCAGCAGGGGCCGAAGGAAGGGCCTCCTCTGGTTTCCTCTTGGACGATCGCCTAGAGGGGGGAGGAGGAGAGCTCAGCAGCACCTGGTCGGGGGACAACCCCGCCGATTCCTGGTCATCAAAGAGACCTATCAGTTTTCGGCTCTTGCTTACGACCTTGCCTACAAGTGATAAGACAAGATAAGAGTTAGAGAATTACCCAATCATCAAAGATTGGTGTGGCTTGATGAATGCCCGCCATCTCAAGGGCAATCTCAGTAGTCTCTGCCACTAAACGGATGGACTTGAACTGGGATGAGCGATGCAGCCGGTACAGGTCGCCGATGGCATTCCGGTCACTCCCTGACAATTCTTCAAAGGATGGAGGAAAATCCTTGTCCGGAGCAAACAATTTCCAGGGTACACCCTCCTTGTACAAGAAGTTTTACTTCTTGTAGTTGGAGTTAGTGGCCCGGAAATCATCGACCAGGCGAACATGGACGTTCCAAACCCATCCCTGAGGGCCTCCCCACTCTGAAAACTTCGGCAAGCGGGATTGGAAGTGGTGGAGGTGGTTTGCCCCTGATGCCAGTCGGAAGAAACACCGGAACAAGGCCAGTGAATACACCCATTCTTGGCGTAAGCACAGGAACTTGAAACCGACCCACATCCTGAGGGCATTCAGAACAAGCTGCGTGGGGTGAATCCCGTAAAACTGACACAAGGTCTGTAAATCCTCACAGAGAGGAAAACGCAACCCATCATCGATCTGGGCCGCATAAATGTATACCTCTCCGTCGTGAGGAAAATGCATACCTAAGCCAGGATACCTAGGAGCATCCTCCACGCTAAAGCCACCGAGCGCTACCACGGTCTTAAAATAAGCCGGCTTCAATTCATTAGGCTTGACGTCTACTCGAACAAATTCAAATATTGCAATGATAAACATAAAAAGCAAAGAACAGCAGGGGATATCACCAAAACAGAGCGTCGAAAGAACATGGATTTACCTTTCGGAGAAAAGATGGGCGTTTGAAGCACAGGCCCATCTACCACCACTGGGGTGGCCGCAGACCTCCCCACGTCAGGCTGTTTCCCCGCTGAGGAGGGCACAGCTTCATCCCTAATGGTCAAGGGAATACTGACATTCTGAGGGGCGCTGGCTTTGTTAGCACCCTTGATGGCCATGTGTTTGACTCTCTGACTTCTGGGGGCCATGGAAATGGCCGGAAGGAGAACTGAAGAGGATTGAAAGAGAAAGGAGAGGGATTCGCGAAGAGGCTCTGGAAATTTGGAAGAGTGAATAAGCGTAAAGAACAAAACAGAGAAATTGACGTTTCTTATATAAGCCCAAAAAGGAGTAACCGCCACGGACGAATCGAAGCGACACGGAGAATAATTGCACCTTTTTGGAAAAAAACCAAAGCAATGTCAGAATTCCAAGAGACACCTCGGGGAGACAAACGGTTGGCTGGTGCAGACAGCTGTCAGACTACCCTAGGTTTACGGAAAAGTAAATGTCAGGCGTGCCTCAAGTGACCGTTCGATTACTGGACAACTGTGCAGTTATTAAATGCTAACAAGTCCACTAAGGAGACAAGAGGGTCGCCAGCGCACTAATAAGCGCTATTAGAAGTACCTCGGGCAGGTAGTGATCGCCTAGCCAAGAAAGATAGACTTTCATAAACCTAGATTACCTCGAGTGATCGCCAAAGGGGAATAAAAGAAAGGATATTTTTTCAGCTATGAGCGAAGAAAAAACTGCTCGCCAAACAGGCTCAAAATGCCTCAAAGGTCATGAACCAGTACAAGAAACGAAGAAAACCGAATCTAAGACGTCACTATCTAAAATCCTACCAGGAAATAAAGCTCGACTGAAGAAACTTCAATCAAGCTTCGGGGGCAAATGTTGGATATCGATAGTGACAGCCCAGTAGGGAAAAAGGCCTCGGAGGCCCAATAACTATAGAGGGGGTAAACCCATAACATTCGAACCGGACCGGCCTCCATAGAATGGCCCAGAACCGAGCCCAAAGCCTCTGAGGACACCATGAGTGCTCGCCATTCTTTACCAGGCCGTGACCTCTCACTACTCGCCATGAGAGTGCTCGCCCCGAAAAGAGCCCTGCCTCTCTCCTCTGGTCCCACTAAACCGTTAATAACAGAGTGGCCAAGATATCCCGCATATCTCGGTCACATATTCACTAAAGATTAGATTTGGTAACTGCAATATCTCGCAGTAACTGCCATATCCCACGATCCGAATCTTCAGCAACTCAATATACATTAAGATATTCAGTTGCCTTTATACAGTTCTATCTCTCTTACCCTATAAATACCCTTGCTTTACATACGTTCTTTACGTTTTGAGTTTTATACACACACATACTCATTTAAGCATCGGAGAGGGACCCAGAGGCACCCCCTCTGTTGCGCTCCCCTACTTGCAGGTTCACCGGAGTCGGAGCTGAAGCGTCATCCCAACCTTGTCTGGCATTCAATTAACTGCCAGATCATCATTCAGGATTTCACGATCCAACAACGACCACCAATGGAGACACATACTTCGTGTCGTGGATGACGCTTGCGGTGAATACCACCTCAGCATTCTCGATCTTCATACCTCAGCATTCGCGGTGAATCCACGACCTTCTCAACGTCCGTGCTTGGCGAAGAAAAGAGTCATAGTTAGGGTCTATAAATAGGTTCAATTTGGATGCATTTGGCGAGCGAGAGCTGGAAGTAGATTGAAAATGTGAAGTGGATTTTTTAATCAACCAATGAACTAGTCTGTTCTAAAAAATAATTGTTCAGTTCTAAAAAAATCATTCGATTTTCACTTTTCAAATTGGGCCAATTGTATAATTCATTCTTTTAAGAGAATTAGAGCATCACCTGTGTGATCTGTTTGCGGTCCGACTGCTAGTCCGATACGTTTTTTGTGACACTAGTGAAAACGATTGCTATCGCAACATATACAATAACATGATAAAGTTGGTTAAATAAGTTTGGTTTTTAAGTATTTTTTATATAAATTCTCGTTTAATAACTATTAAAATTTCATTTTATTATTTCTTTAGAGATTGTAAATTATATATAAATACTTATGAAATGTGATGTTGGAATCCATAATTCTTACTATGAGCAATTCTTAATTTAATATGTTACTATAAAGCTCATATGTGTAAATCAAACTAATTGGAACGAGCTCTAATATCTTTATTCCGTTTAAGATGTCTGATATTGCATCGAGGATGGTGATCACATTTGTCTAATATCTTTATTCCGCTTCCATGCGTTGAGATTCAGTGTAACTGCAAAATCTGGTCATGAACAACTCAGATCTACGGATAGACACCGTTAATAAACGTGTCTAAACAACTCAGATCTACGGATATCCGTATAAACACGATTAACTAATCGTGTCTAATCGTGTCGTGTATACCTGTGACACGAATAAAGACACGGTTAACTAATCGGATCTATTCGTGTCTAATCGTGACACGTTTAGAAAAATATATAAAATTAATGTTTTTCGTGTTAATTGTGTCGTGTAACTTGTCGTTTCGTGTTTAATCGTGTAAATTCGTATCAATCAGGTCGTTCTTAATCGTGTCGTGTCGTATCGTGTCATGTTAATCGTGTCATATTGTGTTGTGTCTATCCGTTATGTTTTTTGATTTTTAATTTCCAAGAAAGTTAACTGTGTCTCGTGTCGTGTCACATGTGATCTGCTACTTAATCGTATCGTGTTCGTGTCTGATGTTTTGACACACGTTTAGAAATTATCTGTTTAGACACGAAACCTGTTAAGACACGACACGATTAATAACACGATACGATTAGACACGACACGAGACGAGACGATTGCCACCCCTACATGGAGGGCTCGCCTATACAGATGAAGACATAATAACTTTGTGGACCTCGCCATTGTTTGCATGATTAGGGGTACTTGCCCTAGTGTGTGAAGACGATTCGACTTTACCATGTGTCATCCCATCCCATAAGAGCGTTAAATATTGGTGTCATAACCACTTCTCTTTTGGACGAGTTTGATGTCGACAAGGTTAATGCGAAGTTTTTTTTATAAGCCTTAGATTTTTTATATCGAGATAACATTTTTATAAGCCAGCAAAGTTATCCATCCTATTTTTAACTATCAAATGTTGTGAGATTTTCTTCAATTTTGACGCGTGTAGGGGTGTGACCATATCACTTATACCTCCTCGTCTGTCCTGCCAACCTTTTTTTATCCCTTTCTCTTTTCTAATTTCTTTTTCCAAAAAAAGATAACTTTTCATATTCCGCAGCCTCTTTTGACATTTCTAAAAAAAATCATCATTGCTTTTAATAAACTTCCCGGGGAGTCTTAGCCTTTCTTTGTCATTTAAATAGTTCCTTTTGAATTCATTTGTTATTTATGCATTTCTTCTTAGCAAATATTTCTCGAATCCTTGACTTTTTTGCCCTTTCTCGTGTTCTTTTTTTTTTCCCTTTCTCGTGTAATTTTTTTTCCCTTTCTCGCGATGTTGCTGCAACCTCGGAGACTTGTCCTAGGGGAATTATGTAGTTCTTGGGTTTTCACCTAGCCTTAAGTCTCATGTTCGTTGTTGACCTTAGTCTTTTGATTATAGTCCTGTTCTTATTTTATAGAAATTCAGTTTTGCTACTGCTTTTTTCATTTAGATCTCAACGCAAATGAACTAAGGTCGCAGACCCACAAAACTTAGTATACTAGTTGGGTAATTTTCCATGGGAAGTATTTGGTTTATTGGATTTTAGCGAACCTCTTAAGGTGGCAGACCCACAAAGATTTGGACACCTTGCGACTCTCTTAAGGGAACCAAGATTTGAGATTTAATAAATCTGAAGGATAACTCTGACTTATGCATGCACTTATTGAAGGAGGTTATCCTTCGACAAGACTGATAGAAGACTCCTATGGAGATTAACGATGTTGATGAGGCTATAAGGTGGAATTTCATGCGATTTGCCTTCGTAAGTTATCTATTTGGAATCATATTTTTTTGTCGTGATACTCTTCTGACCTCACTTTCCGTTTTAAACAACTAGTTTGTGAGGAGACGGTCCTTGCCTTCGTGGTGTTAAATTGTGGTTGATTCGGGTTGGAAAACTCATAGAGAGTGTCAGAAAGTGTGCCAAATTATCATGAGTAGACTCATTGGACGACTGAATCTAGAGCTCTTTAACCTACAAGAAAGATATATTGGAGTGCCAAATTAATCGGTGTTTTTACCACATGGTTGTAGGTGCCAACCATTATCATCATTATTTCCAATATCGTTGGCCCGAGTTCACGGAATTGTGTCAAGGTAGCACTGGGCTTCTGGTTTGCCAGATAGTGAACTACTTACGATCCACCACAAATAAGAGACTGTATTTCTTTTACTAAAGTGGGGGTATGTTGGGTCATTTTACCCTTTAACGATGTTGATCCCATTATTGGCGAGCTTTATGGAAGCGAGAGAAACACCATTGAGGCTCTTTTTCGTCATCATCGGAGGCCTTAGCTCATCCATTACAGCACACTTTCTAATTAGCTAAAATAGTATTTTAGTCTTACATTCCTATGTATTAGGATATAAGACAAAGATAAAAAGATTTGGAACTCAATTGACAATAGGCATTAGTTAAGGTCTATTATTGTAATTACCTTTAACTACTCACTCTATATATCAGATGTTGCTGCGTCTATAATCGATTACCAAGAATTTCCGTATGAATCAATATATGATGTTTATGCATTCTCTCTTCATCTAAGCTTGAAATCACGGTTTACTTGAGAATACCAACATGGTCTCAGAGCTCTCTACGCTCTTGGTGCCTTGTTCTTCCGCTGCATATCTTTTTTCAATCGGGACTGAGTATGAGTTGCTTCTGTGATATCTTTACTTAGTTCGGCTTGGATAATGAAGCTTGTAGTCTGATTTTCTGTTCGTCTGTCATGCTTTCTTGCTTATTTGATCTTCTGCGATTATCTATTGTTTATTTATGTTGCACTCTATTGACATTGGTGTTGTTTTTTAGATGACCGTATTCTGGTGTTCTGCAGCTGTTTGTTGTATCGCCAACTCCAACCTGGTTGCTTGTTCATTTCAATTGTTCCTTTACTTAAAATCTTGGTTTTTTTTCTGTCAGTTTTAACTTGTCCTTCGTGCTTTGAAACATATGAAGATTTCGTTTTTCTTCTTTAACGATTCTATTTTTCCTCTGTTTTTCATCATGGATGAAAATCCCTAGTGTGTGCGAGCAAAAAGATATATCTTCATGTTGGTGATGAAAATTTCCAATCTTGGAAACAACAAGTGTTGCTCACTATAAGGGGGTTCAATCTTGAAGCTCACTTATTCGGAACCATTGCAGTACCACAGTTCATTGTGGATGCTGATGGAAATAACACTGAAAACCCATATTATGTTAACTTCATTCAGCGCAATAGATCCTTAGCCTCTTGGTTCCTTGTTTCCATTTCGTAAAATGTTAATCAACGTCTTCTTGATTGTATGACTGCTTGTTCCATTCGGCTTTGCCTCAGCCTCCCAATCCTGTGATCATCTGTGGTTCATATAGCTCGGATTTCTTCTCAAGTCCCTCAACATGCTGTCTGGTATCCGGACTCTGGTGCAACCAACTACCTCACAAAAACGTCCCCAACTGCTGAAACCATCCCTTACACTGGTTCTGGTAAGATTGTTGTGGGAAATGGTTCTTATCATGATATTTGTGGAATTGGTACCTCTGCAATTACTACTCCCTCTAGATATCTTATGCTTAATAATCTACTTTACGCTCCTCAAGTGACTAAAATCGTAATTTCTGATCGCAGTTCTCCAAGGATAACCAGGTTTATTTTGAGCATCACCACTACTACTGCGTGGTCCGTGATTCTGTTTATCACCATGCTCTTCTTCATGGTGTGGAAAGTGATGGCCTCTATCGCATTAATTTCTCCAACATTCCTCGTGTTTCACTTGCTTTGTCTTCTACTTATCTGTCTAGTTTTAATAATTCTTCCGATTTAGTGTCTACTTCTGAATGTTTAGTTTCGAATAAACTGTTGTCGTCCAGTGTTTGGCTCATGAGGCTTGGCCATACATTTTCTCCCCTTTTGTCTCGCATCTTGAAAGTGAATATCATTTCAGTTTTAACTCGAATGAATCACGTACTTCTTGCGTAATTAGAAAGAGTAAAAAATTTCCATTCCAATCTTATGAATCCCTTTATACGTGTATCCACTAGAACTGGTTGAAGTAAATCTTTGGGGCCCTACTCCATATTTGTCAAACAACAATCTGTACTACATGAGTATAGTAGATGTACTTGGATATATTTCCTTAAAAACAGAAGTGATGCCACTACACTATTCATTGCTTTCGACAAATCTGTAGATGTACATGGAAAATAATTTTGCCTAATGGAGCTTTGGATGCCCTGCTCCCTCTATGAAATGCTAAGATTCCAGACAAGATAAGTACGAAGGTTAACCCCTATCTATGTATGGATCTACTAAGTATGATAGGCTAAAGTCGCCTGTGAAGATCGATACGGCCGAGGATGCTATAGGGTCACACTTTATGCATTCTATTTGGTAGTTTCTTTCTTTTATAATTGTCTTCTTGTAGTGTAATTATTTTATTTTAGGATTTTTGCTCTTTTTGCATAGCTTGTTCATGAGGAAACAATTATGGTGGGTCCCCTAGCCCACACCCACGACGATAGGGCTCTTAATCTAGAAGCTTACAAACATTGCGGTCTGGCATCCTCAGACGACGCGAGAGGCATCTAGAGAACTATCTCCAACAAGAGGCATCCTCAGACGACGCGATGATAATTACCAAAAAGGCGACATTGAAGGCAAACTAGGACCATGCCAATAATGATGCAGATATGGCTCGATTTCCGATCAGTTTTAGGGAGACGACCACCTAGAGGGATAAAGCCTCTACTCCTGGGGAACATATTTCAATTCAGAAGTCTGTACTTTGGGCAAAAAAGTATAAACTCTAGTTTAGGTTGGAGGCTGTCTCCAGCGAAGAAATGGTGGTCGAGTGATGATGTATGAGATTTCCACCTTCTTTCAGGGGTTGTCGATGATGTGAAAGTCGTCTTCACCCTAAGTTTTCTCTAGTCCAAGTATAGTCTCTTCACAATTTAATTGAGTGTCCCTATGTATGCCCATTTCTTCCTAGTGATGTAACTGAGGAGTCTCGAGATGATCAAGGTAAGGCATTTGCTACTGAAGGCGAGGTCCCCGTTGATTACCTTGTGCCTCCTGTGGATGACGAGACAACCTAAGATATTCTTTCAGTCCCTCGACTGTTTCTTCGCTTTTCTATTCCCAATTTGCGTAATATTTCATTGACAAACCATTTGGGAAAGAATGATTTTTTTTCTCCAAGTATTTGGTTTTGATTCAGTTGTGTATGTGGTTGACATACTTAACTCATTGCCTAATGTTTGTTGATGTCTTAGGGTCTAATATGTTTGGTTATAGGGTGATCTTAATTCAGCTGCTATAACAAGTCTTTAGTTGCTTCGTTATATGTTAGGTCGACTTCTATAACATGTCTTTAGGTGGTTAGTTAACAGCTACATGACACGTGGGAGGAACGAAGCGAAAATCTAAACACACAATCCACTAACAAAGCAAGAAGACTAAATCCAACAGGGACTGGACACTCACCACTGGGCAAAAGTTTTGGAATGACAGTTGCACCCCTGGATGAGTCCCCCAAAGTGATAGCTACAACAGAAAGAGACTTATTACCAGGCATTACCAATCGTGAAGGTATACCCTCTCCCAATAATTTTTTGGAAGGGCTCTAGAAAAGACAAGAAAACATGAAGAAAATGAAGGGATGATCATAGTAAAACCTTACATAAGAAAAATTTCAGAAGGCAAGAGAGGCAGAATTGGTTCACAAGGAACATTTGAGTGAGGAAGGGAGGGGAGGACAAACAGTCCTTGGGATGATTTTGAGAAGTAATTCTATGTTCTCTTCTAAAGAATACAAAACAAGTTACGTGACTAAGAAAAATTTTGCTCCAACACCAGAACCGAGTATCCTCGGAAATAAGGCAAGTCACGTGACATACATGTGATAATATCAAATCATCCTCAACCGCTAAGGCGAGAGCTTCGTGTTTGCCCTGGTAAGGTGTTCGAAGGTGAGGTCTATGTCTCCTTCCTTTGAGACAAGTGCTTCGACTTCTCCCTCACAAAGAAACGCGCACACAGGATCATAAGTCGACATGACAAACAAAGACTCGAAAACATAGATAAAAACCAAAGTCTCGAGAATCCTCCTCCATAAAAATGATAATCACCTTAGATCGATCCATGACAACAGTTGACATTTACAT
The DNA here is from genome assembly GCA_946814005.1 of Chamaenerion angustifolium. Lineage (NCBI taxonomy): Eukaryota > Viridiplantae > Streptophyta > Magnoliopsida > Myrtales > Onagraceae > Chamaenerion > Chamaenerion angustifolium. The sequence continues at coordinate 25,565,511 of OX328266.1, forward strand.
TATTTGGAAGATGGGAAGGTTTCTTTGCATTATTTATTCCATTCTAATTTTTTTCGCTATCAGTATGAATAAAAATCAAAGGGAATAGTCGTTCGACTTCGAAATGAAGTTGTTTAATTATACTAGGTGCGCATTTAACACTTTAATCTTCTTAATACAAGTAGGTACATTCATATCCTCTATCGCCTTGAACAGTAGATTTGAACCTAGACAATGATAAATAGTGGATATCAGAGGAAACACAAGGTTGTGTCTGACATGCCACCGCACGCTAGTTTAATCGCCGAGTTAAAGTTAACCCATTCATCTTGGGAGAAATGGTGGTAAGATGAGATGAGTTTACAAACCTAATCACTAGGAACAAGCTTTAAATGAAGAGGTATGTACATAAAAGATTAGAGAAATCGTCACCCAATGTTCATATTATTTAGAAAGACTAGAAGCCGTGAAATTGCTTCACCCCTTCAATCTGGAGCACCTAAAGAAATTTTATACATATATGTAATTTTTTAAAGAATGCATCAATAAAAAAAACTATTCATTATCAATTCTCACATACATTAATCTAAAATACTAACATCCAGGTATAAAAAGAGAATCAAAACAACGATCACATAGCGCACGAGACACACCAATAGACATAGACCGAGGATCAGTTGACGATCGCATCACCATCCTCCCATATAATCATTAAATGGCCTAGGCTAATGGTTTACAAGAATGGGTAGACTAACACATCACCATCCTCCCAACTAAAAAGTGAAAGATTTACGCAAAGGGTCTAAAAGGATCAGGTGACTACCACATCATCATCCTCACAGATAAGCACCCAAATAGTTAGAGTAAGCTTCTAAAAGGATCGGTCGAGTACCATGTCACCATCCTCCCATCTAAGCACCCAAAGACTTAAGCCAACATTCTAAATGGTTCGGTTATTACTACGTCAACCTCCTCCCATCTAAACACTAAAAGACTTAACAACAACGGTCTAAATTGATCAGTTGACTACCACGTTACATCCTCCCATCTAAGCACCAAATGACATAGATCAATGGTTTAAAAGGGTCATACGACTACCACGTCACCATCCTGCCATATAAGTACCAAAGCATTAAGCCATTGGTCTAAAGTGATCGACCGACTACCACCTCAGCAACGTCCCATTTAAGCAAATAAAAATAAAAGGAGAAGATCTGTCAACTACCAGGTCACCGTACTATATAACCAAGAAAAAATGAATGGCCTATGCAAACCACAGAAAGACAACCAGCTAACCAAATAGGTATCGTCCTCAGATAAAATATAATCGAGCAAAACGAAAGGGTACTGATGAAAAACGAGAAAACATTCTTATACCACAAATGGTCCATACAAACATCAGGGAACCGAATGAACATACCCTTGAAGAGAATAGTAAGAAAGGGAACTACAATGGCCAGAGCGGACACAAAAATGTAGAAAATCCCTAGGAGCAACAAAAAAAGGCTCGAGCCACCAAACATGTGGAACCAAGCCATACAAACCTCTTTCCTCAAGATCATAAAACAATAAACCCCTTTGAACTACCACTTCCATGTTATGGATAGATCCCTCAAATACTCTAATTCTGTTGATGAGCTGATCGAAGAGGAAAACAGGGATTTTGCAGACCAACCTCGAAGAAAGAGACACAGTAAAGGATGCACCCATAGTCGGAGCGGAAGAGACAAAGGCACGAACAAAAGAATTTTTCCATTATTTGAAGGCATTGGTAAGAAAAAATATTATTTGAAAAAGGAAGGGCCCTAAGAAATTGCAATATTGGAAAGTGTCTCAAGAGGTTTGGAAAAAACAAGGAAGCAAGAATATTTCAAAAATCAGAAGAATAGTATTTCATACTAAGACATCGACAAAGGTTCCTATCGAAATAATCAGAAGGAGAGAGAAGATGTGAAACAGTAATTGTGAATTACAGAGAAAATACAATCGTGAGTAAATATAAATGTCCCCTAATGATTAAATTGGCAATTGGCAAAAGAGTAGGAAAGTGATACTAGAAGGATTTTCATGCGAAATAGATAACAAAGAGTTCCAAAAAATAACAACGACATGAATACATCAATGCGAAATAGATAACGAAGAGTTCCAAAAAATAACAACGACATGAATACATCAAGCTAGGTTACCCATTATATAAAGGGGACCTAGCAACCACAAAGTCATCATCAGTCCCTTACTCCATACCCATACGAATTGTAGGAGCACAAAGGTTGATAAGTGTTCCCAAGAACGTTGTCCGGAAGCTAGACGCCTAAAATTCTTTGGCGTAGAGGGTGATCTTGTGCCGGACTTCATTCCTTTCAACGCATAACACCTAAAGGAAGTTCCTCACGAAGAGGGTCGAAAAACAAGTCTGAAAGATTTTCTCCAAATAAAAGGGTCTACTAGAGGTAGCGTCAGATGACCCGCAAAGCTTGCCATGGAAGGGACCCAAAAATGATAGAGAAAAATCTCGCTAAAAAGCCAAAGTCACAAGTAGCGGGAAAAATTCAAACAAAATCCTAAGGGACTAAAGGGGACCTCGAAATGACTGAATAATCTAGGCATCCAAGAGTCATTAGGAAGTCTCCCAGAGCCCCACCTGACCAAATCCACAAAGATACCAATCGAACAATGCGATTACACACGCCAAACATAGGGGCAAGATAAATTACGATTACTTAAAAGCCACAAAGGTAGAAACTAAACCAAAATTAATATTCACTCGAGATTCGGTGGAAAATATTGAGCACCAAGAAATGACCTAACGTCATGACACACTCCGTAATCATATAAGAATAAATTTCCAGGCAAAAGGTGAGCACTCAGACATTGAGCGAGCATGTAAAGAAACCATCCTCGATGGTTGCCTAACTCAGGCCCTCTCGCCAAAGACTATAAAGGTCCCTCCTTCTATCACAATGTATAAAGGTTATCCTTCATGAAACCAAACCTACATGATCATCAAATCGAAAGTACGAATAACAATTACTAAAGATACGAAATCACTAAGGATTTAGAGCTATCTGTTACCCTAATATACGACGCGACATATCTCCAAGTATAAACACTTTTTACCATTCTTACCTACAACAAGTCTTTTTGAATAGACATTTATTATTATTTCGAACAACACATACTCATTTGAGCATCAGTTAGGTACCTATAGGATCACTTCCATATCCCATTTTCCGGGTGCTTATACCATTTGTGACGACTAGGATTGATTTACGACATTCAGAATCATCTCTTGGTAAATAAGTAGGTTAATCATGTTACCGCGTAAGACAAACAACATCGTTAATTTTAAGCATAAGAACTACTTGTCACCTCGCCCTCATCTTGGATGGTATTATCTAGTCTTGGTCTGTTATGTAGTACTCAAGAACCCAAAATGAAGTAACTATGTGAGCGGCGTCACTTTTATTTTGTGTTAATGCTTAAGTTGGTATATTGTGGTGCTATGTTCACTAACACGAAATAAGGAATAAATGAGGAGTGTTTCAGGCAATTTCAGGTTTGAAATGCAAACCAAAGTGATCTTACTTGGTTAACATGTACCTATCCTTTCGTAAACGTGTATGATGATGAACTCTACCGACACACATATATTTGTGGTATATGGGCGTAGATAAATTATTTAGCAACGACACACATATATTTGTGGTATATGATGAATTCTACCGACACACCCGGTTTTGAAATCAAAACCAATTCTGATACTCCTCTTGTTTGCAAATTGATAAAAGCTTTATATGGTTTAAAACAAGCTCCTAGAGCTTGGTTTGAGAAACTTCGATGTTTTCTTTTGAGAGTCTTGCAGTTTCAAGCATCTGTAGCTGATAGTTGTCTGTTCATAAAGCATACTACTGAGGGTTCTGTGTTTTTGTTAGTATACGTAGATGATATTGTTGTGGCAGGACCATCTCGGTCTGAGGTTGCTAAGGTAACACAGTCGATCAATTCTGAGTTCAAACTTAAGGATCTTGGGAGCATTAGTTACTTCTTGGGCATGGAGCTAACTGCTACAGATGATTTCTTATTGTTAAATCAAAAGAAATATGTTCAAGACTTGATACTTCGGTTAGGACTGAATGATGTTACTACGTTTCCAACACCAATGACAGGTACTTGTTTATCCAAAACAGGTGTTGTTACTTGTGCTGACAGTTTTGATGATGTGACATTATATGGGAGTACCATTGGAGCGTTGCAACATATCTGTGTCACAAGACCAGACATAAATTTTGTTGTTAACAAACTCAGTCAGTATATGCAAACTCCGTCACTTGGTCATTGGAAGGCTGTGTTGCATGTGGTTCGGTATTTGAAGGGAATGTTAGATCATGGCATTATGTTTCGTAACAACTCATTTCCAGTTAATGATATATCGTTAACATCATACACTGATGCAGATTGGGGTGGTGATATCTCTGACATGAAGTCTATCTCAGGACATTATTTGTTGCTGAATGGTAACTCCATCATTTGGAGCACAAAGAAACAGTCTGTAGTGCCGAGGTCAAGTGCCAAAGATGAGTTTAGGGCAATTGCAAATGCTGTATGTGAACTTATGTGGGTGAAATCACTGCTTTTGGAAATGGGACTTCAGCTATCTTCGATTCCTAGGGTTTGGACAGACAGCACAAGTGCTGCTGCTATTACGGAAAATCCCATTCAACATTCAAAAATGAATAACGTTGAAATTGATTTGTTTTTTGTTAGGGAAAAAGTTAATTCGGGTCATGTTATGGTTAATTTTGTTCTATCTTCTGAACAGGTTGCAGATATATTGACAAAGCCTTTAACTGAAAAGCTCTTCGTTCCTTGCAGGAAAAGACTAGGAGTTTTTCAGTATCGGAAGTGGTCAATGAAAAATCTGTGCTGGTTTGTTCTCATGAAGGATATGCAGTGTAATTCTATATCTTCTTTCTATACTAGTTCAATATGCTTCATATGCTTAGTTTAATGAATCTCTCTTAGTAGCTTAGTGATCACTAGTAGGTGTGTTTTTAAATCAGCATGGTTCTGCTTTCTTCATAGACTTGACATGCTGCTCTTTCATATTATGCTGATTACTTGTCTGTTCTGTATATATTCTGGTATATGTCGTGTAGAATGTTATTGGTATTTTTTTTGTCATGGTTGTTGTCACTCAGAAGTGCTTGCATCTTCTTTGATCAAATTTCCATCTGAATTTCATCATTGTTGTTCATGTGGGTTGGCTACTAGATGTGCTACCTATTTCAGTTGTAAGTAAGTGTACTGTCTGATATTCTGTTTACTGTCCATTGAGTATGTCTTCACCAGAGGAGAAAAAAAATATTGTGTTGGCATAAAACCTGGCTTGATTCCAAAAATAGAGATTATTGTCAAAGAAAACGTTAAGATACTTTGCACTATCTATTGAGGAAGAAAAGAAAAGGGCTCAAACCCTTCAGTCAGTGTTGATAAGATAAGGGCTCAAACCCTTCTGTAAAAAAAAAAAAAATTAATAAACAGCAAACAACATCAAAGCATGCCTCTTAAAAAAAATTACAGAGGAAGTTTAATAACTGGATGATTCTGATGATGATATATGATGAGGACAGTAAGCTGTTGTTCATGAAAGTGCATTACTTCGATTGAGGTTTTGTCTGCTTCTAGTTATAAAATCCATTGATTGACTGTGGTGTATTCGATGGGTGTTTGTTCTGGAAGATGCGAATGTGCTACAAGTGATGATGAGCATGACAGAATTATACTGAGAATGGTCTACTTGCATATGTGCTTGGATATGTATGATAAGTGAAGTAATGCTGTCATTATATGGAAGGAAAGTTTGTTGAGAATATGATGTGAAAGCTGTAGTCATATGATTTTAAGTGCATACCTCAAGTATGAGATCTAAGTGAAAGAATGGATGTATTTGTTAATCTCAGTATGTATGTTGCTGTTGATAGTATAGGCTGAGATATAGTTTGCAGCATTCCTTCTTGTTCCTCTTGTTCGACATTTTCAGGGAATTGATCTATTCAACAATCTGTTCGTCTGCATCAGGAAAAAGCAACATGAAATTGGAACAAGAAGTTGGATCTTGATTGGGGAATGTTAGGATATATGTATGATTACATATAGATAAATCACTGAGCTGCAAATATTAGAGGACCGAGAAGTAATTTTCCTTTCTTCATGTCTATAAATAGGAACGATATGTACCGGACATAACTAACTTGATGAAATAAATTAGATTCACTTTCTTCACAATCAAGTAAGTCTTCTTTCTGTTACTGAAGGCGAGGTCCCCGTGAAGTAAGGAGAGTCTACCGAGGATAACCCTGTGCCTCCCGTGGTTGACGAGACAACTTGAGATATTCTTACACTCTCTCAACTATTTCTTCGCTTTTCTATCCCCAATTTGCGTAATCTTTCTTTGGAAAACCATTTGGGAATGAATGAAGTTTTTTTTCACCAAGTATTCGGTTTTGATTCAGTTGTGTATATTGCTGAGATACTTAACTCATTGCCCTATGTTTGTTGATGTCTTAGGGTCTTATTTGTTTGGTTGTAGGGTGATCTTAATTCAACTACTATAACAAGTGTTTAGTTGCTTCGTTATATGATGATCTTAGGTCGACCTCTATAAGATGTCTTTAGTTGGTTAGTTATATGGTGACCTTAAGTCGACTGTTATAACATGTTTTTTTTGCTTGGTTATAGGGTGATCTTAACTCGACCGCCGTAAGAAGTGTTTAGTTGCTTGTTATATAGTGATCTTAGTTCGAGTTCTATAACAAATCTTTAGTTTCTTGGTTATAATGTGATCATAGGTCGACCGTTATAACATCTATTTAGTTTCTTGGTTATAGGGTGATCTCACGTCGACCGCTATATTAAGTCTTTCGTTGCTTTGCTATAGGGTGATCTTAAGTCGACCACTATAACAAGTCATTACATGACGTCCCAATCCCATCCTCGAGGACGTCACTCCTTCATCCTGTGCCATCATGGCTATAAGTAGTGATAGTGATTAGTTCTCACAACCAGCCTGATAAAGCACGGAAAAGGGGAAGGGAATATGTCCAGCCATAGTGCACGCACATGATGCGAAAAGAAACCTACATCCGAAGAGTTATAGGTAACAATTATGTTGGAGCAATGTGATAGTACTTTCTCAACTCCTATAAGTCTCCGCAAATAAGAAAACCTAGCCTAACATCTATTTACATGGAAAAGATATATGGCTCCCATCCCTCAAAAAATGCAATCTTAAGTTAGTATACCTTGGTGCCTTCTAGAAGGATTCCTATTGGATGCAAATGGATATTCAAAATAAATAAGAATGCATATGGATCCATTGCTCGTTATAACTCAAGGTTAGTTGCCAAAGGGTTTTCTCAAAAAACTAGATTTGATTTCCAGGAAACTTTCAGTCTAGTAGTTAAATATGCTATTGTTCGTGAGGTACTATCTCTTGATTTATCTCACAAGTGGACTTTACCTCATATTGATATTAATAATGTGTTTCTTCATGGTGATTTAACTGAAGAGGTATATATGGTCCAGCCTCCTGGTTTTGAACAAATTTCAACCTCAGAAAAGTCTATTGTGTGTAAACTTACCAAGGTTCTCTATGGTTTAAAACAAGCACCTTGTGCTTGGTTTGAGAAACTCGGAAATTTTCTTATAACCTCTTTACAGTTTTAAGCTTCTGTGGCTGATAGTTGCCTCTTTATCAAACAAACAAATTTGTGTTGTATTTTTATTAGTGTATGCAGATTGCATTGTTGTAACTGGTCCATCTTCTTCTGCAATTAGTGAGGTAACTCATGCTATTAATAATGAGGTCAAACTTAAGATATAGAGGGTTTGAGTTATTTTTAGGAATGGAAGTTGCAGCTACTGATGATTTTATGTTGCTCAACCAGAAAAAGTATGTTCACGAGCTTATCAACAAGTTGGGATTAGGCATCTGTGTTTCCTACTCCAATGACAGCTAACTGTCTGTCCAAAATAGGGATTATAACATGTGATGAATTGTTTGAGGATGTAACTTGGTATAGAAGCACAATTAGAGCTTTGCAGCACCTTTGTGTAACTCGGCCAGATATCAATGTTTCGGTGAATAAACTTATTCAATATATGCAAACTCCTTCTATTAGTCATTGGAATGTTGTTTTACATATTGTTAGATATTTGAAGGGTACCAGTGATCATGGTCTTTGGTTTCGTAATAATTCCTTTTCTGTCAAACATGTTTCTTTAACATCATACTGTGATGCAGACTGGGTGGTGATATTGCAGATAGAAAATCGATCTCTGAACATTATCTTCTCTTAAATGGTAATCCTATCATTTGCAGTTCTAAAAAGCAATCTGTTGTGGCCAAATCAAGTGCAGAGGCTGAATTTAGAGCAATTGCTAATGCTTTTTGTGAGATCATTTGGGTAAAAACTTTCATTACAGAAATGGGACTTCAGATTTCCTCGGTTCCAACTGTTTGGACTGAAAGCACAAGTGTTGCTGCCATTTCAGAAAATCCGATCCAACATTCAAAAATGAATCATGTAGAAATTGGTATGTTTTTTGTGAGAGAAAAAGTGCATTCTTGACAAGTTTGATCAATTATATTCCATCGAGTGAGCAAATTGCAGATATTTTTGCTAAGCCTTTAACTGAAAAACTATTTGTTTTGTGTAGGAAAAAGCTAGGAGTATTTTCAGTTCCTGAGCTGGACATGTCTAGCTCAATGTGTTCAAGTGATCAATCTGCTCATGAAGTAATTTTGAATCTTTACTTCTCTGTCTTATAAGCTACTATAGTTGAAAATTCTTTCTACAACTATGTGATACTCTGATGATTGGTAATCTTCATCTCAGTTCGTCATGGTTATTCTGAGATATTTGTATCATCCCTGTCATAAGTCTTCTTCTGAATAATCATAATTCGATGTTTGTTTTTACAAATTTTATTTCATATCATCTATATCAGTATTGGCATTTATAATGACATGATAAGTCTATTTTTTAGGTCATATTTCCTTCTTTGAAGACTTCATTTGTTGTGTTTCATTTCAGTCATATATGTGGGTCAAAGGTTAGAGTTTTGCATTATACAAGAATGATGCTTTGAAATTTGCTATGATAATCTCGAGAAGAAAAACAAAGGAAAAGAGAAGAGCAAAGTATGAGATTTAAAAGAAAATCATTGTCATAAAATATGGCTTCATTCCAAAAACAGAGATCGTTCCAAAGAAAACGTCAAAGTCACTTTGGAATGTCTCTTGAGGAAGAAAACATAAGGGCAAAAACCCTTCAGTCTTTGTTGATAAGATAAGGGCTCAAACCCTTCTGTCAATTGAAAAAAAATTAGGCATCGGTGAGGTACCTGGAAGATCACTTGGACATCCCATTTTCCCGGTGCTTGTACCAACTGTGACGACTAGGATCGATTTACGACATTCAGAATCAACTCCCGGTAAATAAGCAGGTAAATTGTGTTATGTTCAATCAAGATTTTACAGGATGTTATTATATAGTGTTGCTCTGTTTTGTAGTACTTAAGAACCTAAAATGAGGGAACTATGTGAGCGACGTCACTTTAATTATGCGTTAATGCTTAAGTTGGTATATTTTGGTGCTAGGTTCACTAACACCAATTAAGCAATAAATGAGGAATGTTTCAGGCAATTTCAGGTTTGAAATGCAAACCAAGGTAGTCTTACTTTGGTTGATATGTACCTATCCTTTCGTAAATGTGTATGATGACGAACTCTACTGGCACACATATATTAGTGGTATATGGTCGTAGATGAATTATTCAGCAATGAGATATATTTTAACAATAGGTTGGTCGACACAAAAATTTAGTGGCGACAATTGGTTCTTTCATAGTGGCATTATTGTCGAATTACCATCAATGTCGATTATATTTCTTGTAGTCGCCCCTGATATTGTCCGGACTGCACTTGGGTTCAATGGATATTGTCTCATCACAATCTCGAGTGGGTTTTTGTTGGTCGACTCATTGTGTTGTAGGTTTTATGAGAACTGAGTTACGTCAAGTAATTTCAACAATTGGTTTGGCAATAAACTGTGTCAAGTATAACTCCAACGAGACATTAACCCTATTAGTTTCATTGTCATGTTGAGGATTTAAGCCGGTGGAAACTGTAAATTCCACCATAAGTACTTTGATTAACTTGATCCATGAATTGCATGTAATGTTTGTGTCTGTGTCGTTGACGATGACGTATGAAACTCCATAATACTTCACTACAATCTGCATAAGAATCTTAACAACTTCCCTCAATTAGAAAATTGTTCCTCATCAGAATGAATGTTTCATAATTTTTAATCTCAAGGATGCGACATGAGAAGTTAATGCCAACATGTGTGGAGACAATGAACTACCACAATCATCTCCTTCTTTTGGATAGTGTATATCCGCTCGACGTTGTTAACTTTGTGTCTCTAACTAGTGAGTGTTTGGATTTAGGGTTAGAGAAGGAGAAATGAAAACGAAGAAGAATGTTCTGAAACAAAGATGATAACTTGATTAAGGATTGTTCAACAGTGCAACAGATATAAAGCAAAGTAGGCGAGAATCAGACAAAACAGTACTGATCCGAGAATTGCAACTAAGTCCCTAATACTAAACTAATTGTTGCTTGGGCCTCAAGCAACAATATTTACATATTGATCCTAAACATAAGTGTTAGACACACTTATATCCTAACATTCCCTATGCTTGATCTTGACCTTGGCACTTGATCTTCCCTGAAATATGACAATCTGTAGTGAAATTCATTCTCTGGAACGAAGTACTTGCCTGTTCCTAATTGACACATCTGAGCATAATACGTAGTATGGCTGAGTTCTCCTAGCTGAGATGCACTTTGCAATTTTTGAGCATCTGTACTGTATTTGGTATGAGTAATCAGAACTCTGATCATAGGTCGATTAATGCCTGTAATCTAAGATCATGAACAAGTCTGAAAAAACACGAAAAGCAGTACCAAGTATTCACAATCATATGCATGATTCTCTCTATTCCAGATCAGTAAACTGTTGCCAAAGTGCATCAGACAGACTGATATAATCATTTTAACTGCTACTTTATTCATTCATTTGGAATGTGTTGAAAATATGAGAGATTCAGAACATGACAGAGGAGTTTGAGCTCCTATCTTACCAGTATGACTGCAAGGTTTGAGCCTTGATCTTTTCATCCTCAAGAGTGAAAACCTCAGTATGAATTTGTCATTTTATTTTGGTTTTCACTCTGTTTTTGGACTCAAGCCATACCCTATGCGATGGTTAATGCAGCATTGTTTTTTCTTTTTTTTTTCAGAAATATATTCAGGGATGCACAAAGGCAAGGCTTATGATCAGAGAAGAGAGAAATGCACACATGACAGGCTATACTCAGGCATATGCTAGACATGGAAATCAGACGAGAACATACCATGATTACAAGAACTAATTGAACAAGATAGAGTTGATCAGTCATGCATAAGGACAGACAGAGGTTCAAAAATTACAGAGGTGCAGTCAACAGGAAAACTCAGATAACAAACATATGACTGTCCTGAAGCGCATAGGACAAGGCAAGTTACTAAGTAAACAGAGAAAGAATAAACGTACAGATTGTGTGGGAACTTCATTGAGCAGTGGAACCAAGCTGAAGGAAAGGGGAGACGCCACGATCCTCCAGTGAGAAGACTCCAAGTTTTTTTCTGCAGGGAATGAAATTTTTTTCTGTCAGAGGCTTGGTCAAAATATCAGCTGTCTGTTCTGAAGCTGGAATAAAGTTGACTAAGACATCCCCATTTTGAACTTTCTCTGTGATGAAGAAGAGATCAATCTCTACATGTTTCATCTTGGAATGATGGATGGGGTTCTCAGACAGAGCTACAACACTTGTGTTGTCTGTCCAGATGACAGGTGCAGTGGGTGTGTGAAGTCCAATTTCCTTGAGAAGGGATTGAACCCACATGATCTCACACATGGCATTGGCAATGGCCCTAAATTCAGCCTCTGCACTCGACCTAGACACTACTGTCTGCTTTTTAGAGCTCTATACTATGGGATTACCATTCAGGAGAAGGTAATTCCCTAAGATAGAGCGGCGATCAGTTTGATCACCACCCCAGTCAACATCAGAGAAGGAGGTAAGAGTGATGTCTGTGACAGGTGAGGGTGTTGGTCTGAACAACAGACCATGATTGAGAGTGCCTTTGAGGTATCTCAGAACATGAATAACAGCCTTCCAGTTGCTGTTATTTGGTGCCTGCATAAACTGACTCAGTTTGTTCACTGAAAAGTGAATGTCTGGTCGAGTGACACAGAGATGTTGCAGAGCACCTATTGTGCTCCTATATAGTGTTTCATCATGAAAGAGATCAGAACAGGAAGACATACCTGACTTTGACAAACAAGTACCTGTCATTGGAGTGGGAAATTCAGATTCATCTTTCAGACCTACCTTATCCAGAAGTTCCTGAATGTACTTTTTCTGATTTAACAGAATAAAGTCATTACCTGAAACTACTTCCATGCCAAGGAAGTAGTTCAGGTTTCCCGGATCTTTCAGCTGAAACTGAGCATTGATAAAGTCAACAATATTAGAAACAAGATTAACAGAAGTGCCAGTTATAACAATGTCATCCACATAGACAAGTAGTAGTACGAAAGAATTAGAGGCAGATTTGATAAACAGGCAACTATCTGAGGTTGAAACATGAAAACCAAGAGAGTTCAGAAGAAAAAACTTCAGTTTTTCAAACCAGGCTCTGGGAGCCTGCTTAAGACCATATAAAGCTTTTTGAAGTTTGCAAACCAGGTTAGGAGTATTAGAGTGAGCCTCAAAACCAGGCGGCTGTGTCATGTAGACCTCCTCTTGGAGGTCACCATGAAGAAAAGCATTGTTAATATCCACCTGTCTGATACACCATTTATGAGTGAGAGCTAAGGAGAGAACAATACGAACAGTGGCAGATTTAATGACAGGACTGAAGGTTTCCTGAAAATCAAAGCCTGGTTTTTGGGAAAAACCTTTGGCAACAAGACGGGCCTTATATCTGACAACAGCCCCATCTGCATTTCTTTTAATTTTAAAGATCCATTTACAACCTATAGGTATACGGCCTGTAGGTAGGGAAACAAGAGTCCAGGTGCTGTTGGCAGTAAGAGCTGTAAGCTCTTCTTGCACAGCCTTAAACCAATGAGGTGACTGAAGAGCCTCGTGAATGCTACGAGGCTCAGAGTTAGTCAGGTTTGTGGACAGGGCAAGGGAAGTAGACATCTCATGAAGGGAAGTTTTAGACCTGGTTTGCATAGGATGCACATTGGTGGAAGATTTGGGGCGAGAGGGTCGAGAGGATGAGAGTGGATGGGCTTCTGGGAAGGTGGGGAAGGACTGGTCAGAGTGAGATGTTGGTGGTGGTGCAGAGGAAACTGGGTCAGAAATGGGAACAAGGGTAGAACCAGAAGGAACATATCTACAGACCTCAGTAGGGGAGCTAAGGTCAGGAGCAGGAACAGGTACAAAGGGAGGCTGAGTAGAAGTGGTATTTTGGGAGGGTGTGTTGGAGGGTAAGCTGGACTCCCCCGACATGTGGGCATGCACAGGAGGTCCTGAGGAATGAGTGACAGTAGAGGGAATAGAGGTGGGTTGTTGAAAGAATGGGTCACAGGGTATGAAAAATGGTTTGGAAGGAGTGGAGGCTTTTGGTGTGTTTGAAGCATAGAAAGGTCCTGTGGTGTCACTGAAAGGAAATGTTGTCTCATGAAAGACAACATTTCGTGACACATAAATTCTTCCTGATGAGGAGAGACACTTATAGCCATGGTGGTCAGAACAGAACCCAATGAATACACAAGGTTCTGATCTGAAGGACAACTTGTGAGACCTGTATGGTCTCAGGTGGGGAAAGCATAAACAGCCAAAGACTCTCAGAAAGGAGTAGTCAGACTTGGTATTGAAAATAAGCTCATGAGGAGAACAGTTCTCCAGAGTCTTGGAAGGCAAGCGATTAATTAAGAAAACAACAGTGGAGAAGGCATCCGTCCAGTAGTGAAGAGGGACGGATGACTGTGCAAGCAGTAGTGTAAGACCCAATTCAACAATATGGCGGTGCTTACGCTCCACCATGCCATTTTGTTGGCTTGAATATGGGCAGGTGATCCTATGAACTATGCCATACTGAGCTAAGTATGCAGTAAGAAAGTGGAACTCACCTCCTCCATCAGATTGCATAGCCTTGAGCTTCGTGCCAAGCTACTTTTCTGCTAAGAGATGAAACTCACAGAAGGCTTTAGTAGCATCAGACTTATGATTCAGAAAGTAAATCCAAGTAAATCTAGAAAAGGCATCAACAATACTAAGATAGTAATTGCTATTACTAGAGGAGAAGGGGGCAGGACCCAGAGATCTACCTGAACCATTTCGAGTGGATGAGAGTAGACAGTTTCTGAAGGTTGATAAGGGAGGGTCTTACTCTTTCCCACTGCACAGGCAGCACACACAGAGGAGATGTGTTTAGTGGGCAAATTTTGTAATCTCAAGAAGTTAACAATAATATTCCTAGATGGGTGGCCTAACCTCATATGCCATAGGTGAGAAGGATCAGCTGTTTTCAAAGCGCTGAGAAAGCAGCTTATTTCAAAATCAGGTAATGCATTAGAGGATGCATTATTAAAACAAGTGACAGCAGAAGAATCATCAGAAACATCAGCATTATAAGCAGTAAGAGAAACAGAGGTACCATGATAAACATCAAATGCAGCAGAATTGTCATTACTAATAACCGGAAAGGCAGAGTTTTGAGCAGATAAAACTGCATTATTACAAAAGGACTGAAATTCAGTAGAGAGATTCAAACACTCATCTGGACTAACAGTAGCAGACTCAACTAAATTATTAGACTTAGACCTAAAACTAGAGAAGTCTAGACGATAAAGACCTCCAGACTCATAACCCTTGAGCAGCACCTTGTTGGAGAGTGAATCCTTGATCAGGCAATGCGATGGGTGAAATTCAAAATAAACCTGATTATCCTTTGAAAACTGAGATACAGAAAGCAGGTTTTTAGTGACAGCAGGAGTGTAAAGTAAGTTATTTAAAAGCAATGGTTTTCCAGTGGAAGGTAAAGTAGTAGAGACAATAGCAGAAATATCAAGAGTAGAGCCATTTCCAACTAAGACCTTACCTGGGCCAGAATAAGGAGAAGTCATGTTCTGGAAAGGCTGAGCATTCGTCAGGTGGTTCGTGGCTCCTGAATCTGGGAACCAGTTGCCATCAGAGGTGGCTGAGTTATGGCTGATGGTTAACAGGTGATTGGCTTGAGTGGGTTGAGGTGATGCTGATTGAGCTAGGATAGGGTTCAGTTGAGGATGAGGATTTGGAAATACTTGATATGGCTGAGGTGGGTAACATGGGGGGGCCATCATGTAGGGGTAGATAGGTGGTAAGGGTGACGGATAGGGTGAGTACTGCATAACATAGTGTGTTTGGGTGTTAGGAGGATGGATGGTTGTGGTCTGAGGTGGTTGAGGTAGATTCTGAACTTTGTACAGCTGAGGTGGTGGGTAGGGTTGGTTCAGTTGTTGTTGTTGGTAAGGGTGAGGCTCAGTGTCATAAGCAGCCAGGTTTGCTGAAGGTGCAGGAGAATTGGACTGAGGATCAGTCACACCAGTAAATTGCACATTAAACCTGTGGAAACATCTGTGCACCAAGTGCCCAAATTTTCCACACAGTTGGCATTGGAGTCTGCTATTACCAAAGCCCCTACCACGCCCCCTACCTCTCCCAGATTGATGATTATCAAATGGTGGGGGACCATAGGAAAATGACTGAGCATTTTGGTTTGTGGGTTGGGGTGTGGGGAGGAGACCAGACATGGGTGTCTGGGCAGGATTTCCAGGCATACTACCAGAGTTGTTTTCAGCATACGACATAAGGGGCTTACTGGGGTTGGGAACCTTAGCAGAAGCTATGTTGACACTAGCACTAGCATCAAATAAGAGGTTAGACTGCCTAGACTCAGCATCTAATAACACAGAACTCACAGAAGCGATAGTGTAAGGATTTTGGCTAGCATGGATGACAGCAATGACATTATCATATTGACCCTTTACCCCATTCAAAATAATCGAGATTTGTTGCATCTCTTCTATAGGGTGACCACAGCTATCTAAACTATCACATGTGGTTTGTATTTCAGTGAGGTAGTCTCTCATAGGCTGATGCACATCTCCAAGAATTGCAACTAAGTCCCTAATACTAAACTAATTGTTTCTTGGGCCTCAAGTAACAATACTTACATATTGATCCTAAACATAAGTGTTAGACACACTTATATCCTAACAGTGAGGGCTTTTCTTTGACAAGCACTACTCCAATGGCATTAGTTTCTTCAAATTGTACCTCAAATAGTTTTACATGTTCGGGTACCACGAGCAAGTTCGTTTTTGTCATGAATCACATAAGTCGCTCAAAGCTCTCTAACATTACACATGCCTTGCCTAACTCTTGTTCTTTTTGAGGAATTTATTGTGTGACGTTGTAATCTTCGAGTAATGTCTTGATGACCATCAATAATACTTTGAAAGGCCCAAGAATGATGTCACCTTGTTAGCATTTTCCACTCAACAATGCATCAGACGTTTTCTGAATCCATCTGTACTCGTCCTCTTCCAACAATGTGTCCAAGTAATCAAACATTTGAATATAAAAATGGCATCTTATCTTTCTTCATATAAACCTCGTTATCCCTATGGACTCTAAATACCTATCACAAGGGATTTACGTAGCCAGTGATTAACTACAAATAATCATATTTTCAACGTATACAACTACAAGTTAGTCAAGAAATGGATGCAATGCCTTATTCATTAATGTACAAAATGTAGAATATGCACTGGTGAACAAGAATGACATCGAAGAATTGCAAACTCTCATATACACACCAAAAGTTGTCTTTGGGAGATCTTCATCGATAATCCAAACCTGGTAATAACCCTAACACAAATCCAAATCCATGAATAATTACACCCCACTCAACTGATTAAATAAGTCATCAATAAGTGGGGTGAGATACTTATTCTACACAGTCAACTTGTTCAAGGCACAATAGTCAACTTATTAATGCCATCCACAAAGAATCGGAATCCTTCCTTCGAGTCCAATATTATAATACAAGGTACGATCTGTTGGAACTTTCAAACATAGTCTCAAAAGTCACCCTTTTGCATGAGATGTGGTAGCATACTCTAACTTTCCTCAATGACAATCTTAGAGTAGACTGTCTTGGATTTCACTCTTAACCTCTTACCATGTTGTGATGGACCCTTCCTCACCATAAGACTTGTTTCTTCTCCACAAGACGACAAAATGCTCATATGTATGGTCTCATCTTTGATTTGCAACAAAAGTAAGTATTGTGTAGAGTAAGTTAGACTCATTTTTATTGTTCCTTCCCCATATTCTTAGTCAAATACTCACCTTGAACTTTGACAACTTTTTCACATAAGTGTGGAGTATGTTTCATGTTAATAATAACTTTTGTCCTTGTTGTGTGGCAATAGGTAAGCTCTCTATGCATCTCCTCAAGATTCATATGAAATCATAGATATGACCTTGCAACAAGTTATAGTGGGTATCTACCATAAACATGAAATGATTCAACATGTCTGCATGAATGACTGGAACATGGATGACGTATCATTATACTAGCATATTTTATCATACGACCCTATACATGGATAGTAAATCAAATCAACATGTATAAAGTGTTATAATTAAATTAAGCAAGCACACATGATGTTTCTATACTTGAAATTAATATACATTAACATGTCTCATGCCTAATAAACAACAAAACCATCATGTAACATGATTTGTACACAGCAAACATCAAGCGCCCTTTCAGAATTTGACAATACTAACTCGCACCAAATGCTCTTTCCGAAGACTACAGGGACTGAAATGTAATATTCTCCAATGTTACATTTACATGGAAGCAATTCCCCGGTGGACCGAAGGGTTCGCATGACGGGCCCAAACTCTCTCTTTTCGTAGACTGAAGTTGTAGGTTCCCAGGCCAGGGAGGAAAGACCACGGTGTGAAGTTTCCAGTTTAAGCTGTCTTTCTAGACAAAAACTTTCTGACACAATTTAAATTCAAGAATATTCTAATTGAATCCCTTAAGACATGATCAAACTAATTTTCATACAGTTTAAAAAAATAAATATCGGGACCATCATGCAAATTATATAATATAGGGTTAATTACTTAAATAGTTACACATGATTGCTCGGTGTGATTAATTGGTTAATCATCTTTTTTTTGAGTGACTTAATGGTTACACATCTTTTCCGAGTGTGATTAATTGGTTACTCCGTTACTGGACGTTAAATTTTTCCTTCAGTTAATATTTTACACAGATTTTTGAATTATTAAATTACTATTGTTTCCTTCTTCCTCATTCTTTCAATTCAACGATTCTCCTTCTTCAATCTTGTGTGGTGATTCCGATGATGATGAAGATCATAGCATTAATCTTCAAGAACATAACTAGATATAAGAACGTATTCAAGGGGGTTTGACATACTTAGTCACCAACGTGCAACCATGATGGAGCAAACCCAGATGGGTTTTTTCAATCGATGAAGACCCATTTCTTCAATTGATCTACGAAACCTTTGATGCAGATTTTGAAGAAGAAGCCGGTCCACTTCTACTTCTCGTCTATAAATTGGAATTGGAAATGAGAATGATACTTGATTCCTTCATTTCTTTCTTTGTCCTTGTTTCTTTTTTCACAATCCATTGATTTCTTTTACATTTTTCGCTATCTCCATCGCTGTCTGGACAAGAAGATACCAAAACAAATTTTCATTATCCTTTCATCTTAGTTGGAGATAACACCATTTCAAATTGACGTCAACCCATGACTGTTTCCTGTTCAAAGTCTCCACTTTTTCTACTAACCCTATCGATGGCGCCGGCGTCGCAACTCCAGTAGACTGAGATGCACGCACCTCCGTCAGTGATGCTCTGGAGGGGCCTTTGTCAGCCTTCTTATTCCAGATTATCGTCCAAATCTTCCGCAACACACCGTCCATGGCTTAGTTCCTATCCTACGTCGGCCTACAACATTCTTACTTCCCGTATCCTTCTTTCAAGCCCTTGCCCGTCGTCGAAATCCCTCTCCAGGAGCATGCTAGGTCTAAGAATTTCATTGTTATATTCTTCTGATGTGAAGAATTTCACTCAATCCAAGCTTGGTCAGCAGCAGGGACGGCTGGCATTCGGCGGAATTTGTGAGTCTTCAACATATTTTGTCAGCAACATGCAACCCAGATGGAACAGACCCAGATGGTTATCTTCAATCGATGAAGAATAATTTCTTCAATTCATCTATGAAACCTTCTATGAAGAATTCGTTCAGTTTGTCTTCGGTGCATAAGGGGTCTTCTTCTTCTTCCTTTGACAGTATGTAGTCATTCTTGAGGTTGGAGATGAACCAATGTAAGGGTAAATGGGTCATTTTATGTATCCAAATAGTGACTTAACATAGAAAATAAATGATGAACAGTAAACATGACCAATTAGTCACATGCTGAAACATATGCAACCCTTCTGCTTAAGTTGTAACTAATTAGTCACATGCGCAAACATGTGTAACCATTTATGTAATTAGCCGTAAAATATAATACTATACGTAACAGTATACAAAGCATGATACTAAAATTTAAGGAGAAAATCATTTCTTTGATCTGATTAGGAAACATTTTGAAAGGAAAAGGCTATTTATTTTCCGTTACCTTTTGCCGTTAACTTGTCACGTGTCTGTCACGTGAGGGCCCATTTTATTTTTGGTTTGTAGAAAAGACTAAAATACCCTATTTAATTTGTATCCCCTTTTGAACTCCCAGAATCTGTTTGCTTACCCATTCAGTTTCCAGACTCCGAATCATTCCCTTCTCAGTTTCCAGAATCGTTCGACTTCGGCGACTGCTTGGTCTTTCTTCGTTCGAATTTTGGCCTTCAAAGACTTCGACTTCTGGTCTTCGGCGAGTGATTTGCAGAGGAGCGTGAGTTCCAGCAGCGTGAGTTCAAGCGTGACTTCCAACCGCGTCGCTTCTTTGGCTCAACGACTTCGATCAAGAGGTTTTCCGCAACTTCCTTGCCTTAGAGCAACTGTCGAAACCAAGGTGAGCATTCTCTTTGTCTTAGAGCCCTAAAGTTTGGTTTTTTAAGTATATCCAGTTTGTTGAGCACCACAAATTGGAAATGTGCGTTCTTCGTGTGTTCTTGTTGATTTGGTGAAAATGTGTTGTGTTTTGATGTTTGCGTATGTATGGTTTTGCCGAAAATATGCTGCATTTGGGTTCTGATTTAGGGTTTTATGATTTTGGCTCTGTTATTGTTGTGATTTAGTGCTTTTGTTCATTTCGGCCCTATTATGTTCTTCGTGCTCTGATTGTTGGTGAATTTTTGATGATACTAATTGCAAATTGGATTATTCTTCATTTTGACTGTCAAGGATGTCTACTGACAAAGGAAAGAGACCTATGGAAGATGAGTTCGTAGATGACGACGGTAATGACAAAACATAGACAGATATGGATTCTGATTCCGTGTTAGATCCAAATTGGAAGCCCAAAAAGACAGACAATTTAGAGTCTACTGATGAAAGTTCTGAAGTTAGGAACGTCAGTAAATCAGGGAAGGCACAGACGAATGTGCATGAGAGGGATGAGGATGTTGAGATTGGAGTGGACTCAACATTTGGAATGGATGCAGAGGAAATTTTCCGTCTTTTCAAGGTGTGGATGCAAGTAAATTCGATGAGGGTGAGTACCCAAGTGATACATTACGAACCCCACCACCCTCTGATGTTGACGATGGATTTACAAGTTTACGAAGACATGATATAGTTGACCAACAAGTAGATGGTGAGAGTATCAGGGGTAAAACGAAAAAGGAGCTTCGACTTGGGATGTTGTTTGTGGATGCCAAGGCTTTTCGTGAGTACATGGTTGACCATAGCATCACTGAGGGGTATGAATCGGACTTCACCGAGAAGAATACAACTACTAGAGTAATTGTTGGATGCAAGGTATCGAGTTGTCCTTTCAGGGTTGTTGGTGTTAAGATGAACAAGCAAAAAACTTTTCAGCTTCGACACCTCCAAAAGGAACACGATTGTCCAAAGGCCTACACGAGTAGAAAGCTTGGTGCAAAGTGGATTGAGAAGAACTACATTGACCTTATAAGGAATGAACCAAAGGTGCGAAGCAAGACGATTGTAGAGGAGATATCCAAGAGTTACAATTTTGATGTGAAGAGATGGAACATCCAGGAAGGAATAAGAATTGCTCGGGAGAAACTACGAGGAGATAGAGTGTGGCAGTTTGAGAGATTGAGGGACTACACAGCAACTGTCATGATGCACAACCCTGGAAGCTCGGTTTTTATACAAGTTGACCCGATCCCAAACCCCCTAAGACCCAGATTCGAACGATTATATATGTGCCTTAAGGCATGTGTGGATGGGTTTAAGGCATGTAAACCCTTCATTGGTTTAGACGGGTGTCATTTAAAGGGGCTAGATGGAGGTCAATTGTTGAGTGCGGTCACGAGGGATGCTGATAATCGAGTATTACCCATAGCATATGCATGGGTAGAGGCTGGAAATAGGGAATCCTGGACGTGGTTTCTGGAGTTGCTGAGTAGTGACATTGGAAATGGGAGGCACCTAGTACTTATGTCGGATAGACAAAAGGTATGAGTTTTCTGTATTATGTTACTAATTTTGTGTTTTTCACCACTGACATGACTTTAAATGTATGTTTCAGGGCTTGATATCAGATATGGAGGATGTGATGTCCGTACATGAACACTGGTTCTGCGCAAGACATATTCATCAGAATATGTTAGTTCAAAACCACTCTGATGCAGGGATTAAGACCAGATTCTGGGCAGACGCATGTGCCTACAACTATCATCGTCACAAGAACCATATGGATTGGTTGAAGGAACACTTCCGGGGTTCTTGGGAGTACATGTCGAACATTGAAACCAGAACTTGGTGCAGGTACAAATTTCACCCTTCTTCAAAAACTGATCTGGTTGTGAATAACTGTAGCGAGTCCTGGAATGCGAAGATATTAGAAGCTAGAGACAAACCACCTGTGACACTTATGGATTCATTGAGACGCACCATTATGAAGGATTTCCAGAAAAGAAGACAGGAGGCTGGCAGACATGAAGGGACACTCATGTCAAACATCCTTGTGAAGATAAAGAAGAATAAAGCAACCGCAAGAGGTATGCACATATTATATGCCGGTCTAGGGGAGTATGAGGTAATAGTTGGAAGTACATATCAGTACAAAGTGGATATTAACACCAGGACTTGTACTTGTGTTGAGTGGGACCTGACCGGCATACCATGTGCTCATGCTTTGGCTTGCCTCATGAATGCAAGGGTGGACTTTGAGGAATACGTATACCCTTGTTATCATGTTTCCACAATGAAGAAGATATATGAACCCATCATACACCCAATGTCGGGGAGTGACGATTGGGTAAGGGTGGATGCCTTGCCAATTGACCCACCCGTGTTCAGAAAGAAATGTGGGAGACCAAAGAAAAAAAGAGTAAGGGCTGCTCATGAACGCGAGGTTGTCCGTTACGTAAAGAAGGCTCCAGTTCTCAGACAACCCAACAAAGGGAAGCTACCCAAACGTCTACTGCAGCAGAGACACAGGTATACATGTTTCCTAATTTTCAGTTTTTTCAGATTTATATTGTTTATACATGCTGATATATTTGACAGAGAAAGAGGAAACCAAGGGGGAATCATCGCATTCCAGAAAGGCAGCTCCAGTCAAGAGGAAACCGAATGCAGGAACCTCCAAACAGGGCATGACCAGTAATGACACACCAAGGGATGCACCTCCAGTCCCGGAACCTCCAGTGACGTCACCTCCAAGGGAGGTACCTCCAGTCACGGCACCTGAAAGGGAGGTACCTCCAGTCACGGCACCTCAATCTATCAACATTGACAGTGACGATGATTTCCAGTGTGCTTCAAGTTCCCCTCCCGTGCTGTCCGACTGCAGAGACATAGTACTTCTACCCCAACCATTGAAGACTAAGAAGAAAAAAGTGTTATGGGAAGGATTTCGAATATCACCAAGGAAAATAAAACGTCAGAGAACCTCTAAAGCTAGATCTACTCAATGATTTAGTTTAGTGTTCAAGACTATTAGAACATTTTGGGTCTATTTCGGTTCTAACATTGTGTGTCTTCCGGTTCGAACATTTGTTGTGTTTGGTATGACGGTTGTTAACATTTTTGGGTGATAACATTTTGGGTGTTTGGTATGACAGTGTCGTCACTGGAAATGAACTTGGTTGTTTTGTGTTGTAATGGTTTGACGGTTATGTTCATGTTCTACACTTCAGTTGAACGTCAAACTTGGTGGTTTTTGGTACACCATGTTGCCTTTAACTCATACTTAAGATACAACATGTTTGTTGTCGGAGTCATTAATGGTACACCATGTTACAGAATGGTGTGAAAATCGGTGAAACATGTTCATATCGCTGGTGCTGTTAAACCAAATCTGCATTTTAACATAACTGAATGTTCATGACATAACTGAATTTCAACATGTCCAACTTCAACACATACAAATCACAACATGACTACAACATTTAGACACTAAATAAACACACTACTATGACTACATAATGACCAAAAAAAGAAGACCTACTATCACAATTGAAATTGAAATTACAATTTTTTTCAGAAATTGAACCCTCATACGTAGTGTCATAATTTCTTCATTCAAATCCGTCTGGATTGCCTCGAACTTCATCAGAGCCCTCCTTCCATATTCGCACATTGCAGGGTCTGCCCATTCAAAGTAATTGTAGTGACTACTACCAGCTAAACCCGTCTTCCACCGCAAGAATCGAAATCAGCATAGTGCTTAAATTAGGGTTCCAACACCAAGAACCAAAACCCATAAATTGACAAATTAAACACAAAATACCGAGTATCTTGGGCACCCATAGAACATACGGCTGAAGTTCTTCGACGTGCCCGCGGGATTTGCATGGGACATCAACCCACAGTGGCACGTGCGACTCTCATACGATGGGGATGAGATTGCCTTCGCCTTCTTCTTGAATGAGGAAGATGTACAGGGAGAGTACTTACCAGGACCCATGGAAAACTTCGGACTACCTGAGGAGAAGGCTCGGCTATGCACTCTTCCTCCGTTCGTCACTCTTCAAAGTTGGCAATGTATGGTGAAGAGAGGATTTCTGGCGGGAATATAATGAGGAATAAGGGTAGAATAGGTATTACAAATAACATGTCAGCAAATTGGAACACGTACCATCGCACATGATGACATCACGTCTAATTCGAACGGAAGTGAAACGGAAGGACCAAAACAATCTTTTCAAAACATGTTGTACCATTTACCATGACGAAGGTTGGAAAACCATTTTGGTCAAACATCATGACACTTTTTCAGACTTTTCCCAAAAAAGTATCACACATGGACTACGCCATCACTCAGATTAGATTAGGCCACAATCCAATTTATGGTTGAGCATGACACTAATCGACTGGGCCACCACACAAGTGAATGGTTGGACAATAACCCAAGTCGTTAAATCCAACCCTGACTGAATGGTTGGGCAATAGCCTAAGTTGCTGGGCAGCAACCCATGTAGCAGGACCACAACCTAGACCGAACCGTATGGCTATCAAACAGGTGAATCCACTATACAGATTTTTCGGTACACTACCTAGACCAGTCGAGCCAACATTTAGATCGGTCTGATCACTATCCAGATCATTCGGTTCACTATTTGATTAAGTCAGATCACTACCATGACCGGACTGACTAAAATATATATATATATATATATATATATATATTAGAAAGATGAAATTAATAATAAAAATACATTCTCTTTTCAATTAACTCCTTCGTCTTCTTCAATCTCTCATGTCGTAAGTGTTCTTTTTCTTCCACCATAGCCAATTTCCCTCAACCGCCTCCTCTTTTTGTGAAATAGTTGGATAACCACGTTTCCCAGTGACCTATCACCGACAACTAACTGTTTTCGTAAACGACTTTCTGACGAAATGAAGGTCAATGCCTATTCTTCATGAAGGTTGGAAAATCATGACATTTCAAAAGAAATTTTGTTAAAGCTTTAACGACTTTGATCTAAGCAAACATCCATGGTGTATACCACTTGCAATGCATTGAAGTGGTTCTTGGTTAAGAGTAGTTGAATATACAAAACGAGCACATAGGGCACCACCGCGGGATGGACACCATTTCTTGCGTTAACGAGATTGAGGAACTGGAATACGTGGTCTTGTCGACAGCAACCCCCTTTTCCTCGAGTCCTTCATCACTGAGTTCGACAATTAGCCCATCAGATCGCTGACACTTCATGGCCACAGCTACTTTGAAGGAAGTTAGTGACAATCCACTCACGCTCCAAAGCAAGGAAGACATATTCTTCCATATATATATATATAATGTTTGGCCACATCAACACTGAAGGAGGGAGTTACACCGCTACATTACCATTTATTATTGTCCCTAAGTTGAATGTATTAATACTAGCTACTGCCTAATTCCATTATTGGAATATGTTAGAGTAATATAAATCAAGAAAAGCAAAGAACATGAGTGAATGTTAGAATATTATGTAGTCTAGCTAAGATTATCCTTCTATTAAACTTTATCCTTTAGTCTATCTATATTAATTAGGTTATCCATTTATATTTAGTTTATTCTTTGCAATTATATATATAGTTAGATAGATAGTATGAGTATCTTTATAAATAGTATCAATATATATAGTTAGTTCTCTCTATACCATATATATGTAGTTATCTATTTACAAAATAATAAGTTTCTCAATAATGGAGATGTTGGATCGTGAAATCCTGAATGCTGATCCGGCAGTGAATTGAATGCCAGACAAGGTGGAGATGACGCTTCAGCTCCAACTCCGGTGAACCTGTAAGTAGGGGAGCGCAACAGAGGGGGTGCCTCTGGGTCCCTCTCCGATGCTTAAATGAGTATATGTGTGTATAAAACTCAAAACGTAAAGAACGTATGTAAGGCAAGGGTATTTATAGGGTAAGAGAGATAGAACCGTATATGGCAGCTGAATATCTTAGTGTATATTGTGTTGCCGAAGATTCGGATTGTCAGTTACTGCGAGATATTGCAGTTACCAAATCTAATCCTTAGTGAATATGCAACCGAGATATGCGGGATATCGTGGTCACTTCCTTATTAACGGTTTTGTGGGACCAGAGGAGAGAGGCAAGGCTCTCTTCGGGGCGAGCACTCCCATGTCGAGCAGTGGAAGGTCGCGACCTGGTAGAGAATGGCGAGCAGTCTGAGAGCCTTTGGCGTCCCTATAGACTTTGGGCTCGATTCTGGATTACTCGATGGTGGGCCAAGTTTGGCTTGTACTTGGGCCGACCCGGTTCGGATGTCATGGGTTTACCCCCTCTATAGTTATTGGGCCTTCGAGGCCTTTTCTTACTGGGCTGTCACTATCGATACCCAACATTTGCCCCCGAAGCTTGATTGAAGTTCCTTCAGTTGAGCTTGATTTCCTGGTAGGGTTTTAGATAGTGACGTCTCTAGCAATGGTTCAGTGCCTTTGAGACACTTCGAGCTCATTTGGCGAGCAATTTCTTCTCTGTTCAAAGCCGAAAGAATATCCTTCCTTATATTCCCTTTTGGCGATCACTCGAGGTGACCCAGGCTTATGGAAGTCTATCTTTCTTAGTTAGGCGATCATTACCTACCCAAGGTATTTATGCTAAAGCTTTATTAGTGCATTGGCGACCACCTTGTCTCCTTAGTGGAATTTTAGCATTTAATAACTGCACAGTTGTCCAGAAATCGAACGGTCACTTGAGGCACGCCTAACATTTACTTTTCCGTAAACCTAGGGTAGTCTAACAGCTGTCCATATCAGCCAACCGTCTGTCTCCCCAAGGTGTCTTTTGGAATTTTGACATTGCTTCGGTTTTTTCCAAAAAAGTGCCATCATTCCTCTGTGTCGCTTCGATTTGCTCGTGGCGGTTGTTCCCTTCTTGGTCTATATAAGAAACGTCAGTTTCTACATTTTGTTTTTTACGCTTATCCACTCCTTCAGATTTCCAGAACTTCGCTGCGAACCTTTCCTTTCTCTTTCAATCCTCTTCAGTTCTCCTTTCGACCATTTCCATGGCCCCCAGAAGTCAGCGAGTCAAACACATGGCCATCAAGGGTGCTAACAAAGCCAGCGCCCCTCAGAATGTCGGTGTTCCCTTGACCATTAGGGATGAAGCTGTGCCCTCCTCAGCGGGGAAACAGCCTGACGTGGGAAGGTCTGCGGCCGCCCCCGTGGTGGTAGATGGTCCTGAGCTGAACACGGCTATTTTTTCCCCAAAAGGTAAACTTTCGCCCTTTTATTGCTCTGTTTTGGCAATATCCTCTGTTTTCCTTTGTTTTTATACTTCCTGTGCCATACTTGAATCATTCTGAGTAGATATCAAGCCTAACGAACTGAAGCCGGCTTACTTTAAGACCATGGTGGCGCTTGGTGGCTTCAGTGCGGAGGATGCTCCTAGGTATCCTGGCCTAGGTCTGCATTTTCCTCACGATGGAGAGGTTTACATTTATGCGGCCCAGATCGATGCTGGGTTGCGTTTTCCTCTCTGTGAGGATTTACAGACCTTGTGTCAGTTTTACGGGATTAACCCCACACAGCTTGTCCCGAATGCCCTCAGGATGTGGGTCGGTTTCAAGTTCCTATGCTTACGCCAGGAATGGGTATATTCACTGGCCCTGTTCCGGTACTTCTTCCGACTGGCAGCAGGGGCTAACCACCTTCACCACTTCCAATCCCGCTGGCCGAAGTTTTCGGAGTGGGGAGGCCCTCAAGGATGGTCTTGGAACGTCCATGCCCGCCTGATCGATGATTTCCGGGCCACTAACTCCAATTACAAGAAGTTTTACTTCTTGTATAAGGGGGGCGTACCTTGGAAATTGTTTGCTCCGGACAAGGATTTTCCTCCCTCCTTTGAAGAATTGTCCGGGAGTGATCGAAATGCCATCGACGATTTATACCGGCTGCATCGGTCATCTCAGTTCAAGTCCATCCGCTCAGTGGCGGAGACTACTGAGAATGCCCTTGAGATGGCGGGCATTCATCAAGCCACGCCAATCTTTGATGATTGGGTAATTTTCTAACTCCTCCCTTGTTTTATTACTTGTAGGGAAGGTTGTAAGCAAGAGCCAAAAACTGATAGGTCTCTTTGATGACCAGGGATCGGCGGGATTGTCCTCCGACCAGGCGCTGCTAAGCTCTCCCCCTCCTCCTTCTAGGCGTTCGACCAAGAGGAAGCCCGAGGAGATGCTTCCTTCGGCCACTACTGGCCCTCGTCAACCAGGTATATTACCTCGCCTTTTGTGGATTTAATGTTTTTACATTCTGCGGTTCTCTGACTCCTGACTTATTGTCTTGTTGCTTTGCAGTGGAGTCCTGGGCGGACGTGGCCCGGGACCCACCTCCTCCTCCTTCTAAGAAGGTCAGGAGTGAAGAGCACCCTGAGGTCGACCAACATCCTCCTCCTTCCCCTCCTAAGGGCCCTTCTGCCAGCAAAGGGAAGGGTTTGGACACGGCGTCTCCTTCTCCCTCTCTTCAGGGCCCTTCCGCCGCTAAGGAGAATGCCTTGTCTTTGGCGTCTCCCGCCTCTTCAGTGCCCACGGCTCCTACTAAGGAGTCTAGGGCCCAGAAGAAGGGGCCTGCTGCTTCCAGCTCCTCGAGGGCTCCCGCCGAGGAGTATTGCTCCATGGCGAGCTTGTTCCAGCCTTTTAAGGCTGGGGACTCTCGGAGGCCTTGGGTCCCTTGTGGGGACCTTGCCAAGAAGGGGTACCCCGCCCAGAAGAGCCTACGGGGTAGCCCGGATATGTGCATGCGGCTCCTTGATGGGATAATTCCTCCCAAGGACCGTTCGATTGTCCCTACGGAGCTTCCTCAGATCGAGGGGTTCTTACGGACCCACTTCGAACGTGTTGCCCTGGTATGATCTCGCCTTCTTTCCATTATTTATTCCTTGTCATTCCTTTTCATTTTGATGACTTGACATTTTCCTTGTGCTTTTGTTGTCAGCTCGTTCGGGAAGAGGTGATCCTCGGCCGCGTTTTCGGCGAGCTCGCCGACAAGCACTCTGATCTGCTTGTCGAGCTGGAGCAATACCGAAGCACAGGGGTCACCCCCGGGCAGTTGGAGGCCATCAAGAAGACCGCTGACATGGCGATCACCTTGGTGGACGGCGCCCGGGAGGAGTATTTCAGGAAGGAGCAGTGCCTCCTTGCTGATGTCAAGAAGAGGGAGGCTGATGCTGCAGCCTTCCTTCATGAAGCTGAGGCCCTTCATCAGTGCCTTGATGAAGGGGAGGCGGTCCGTGCTCGCCTGGAGGCCGAGTTGAAGGAAGCTCGTGCCCAGGTGGTCGAGTCAGACGCTCTTAGGGTCGCCGCGGAGGCCTAGAGGGATGCTGCCGAAGCTAGGGGGTCGCCCTAGAGGAGGAGAAGAACCGGCTGGCTGATCAGCTGAAGGCGGTTCCTTCACCCCAAGCCGTGGTTGAGGAGTTCAAGGCCTCCGAGGACTTTGAAGACCAGGCCTTGAAGGTGATGAAGTCGACCATCGCCGATTTTCTCCAAGAACTGGTGGAGGAGGTCCAGGCGGTTGATCCCAACTTTCCTCTTGGGGAAGTTGCCTCCTTGAAGACCTTCCTGCGGAGTCGGCCTTCGCAGCCCTCTGTTGCTGGGGAGGCTGCTCCTGAAGGCGAGCCCGGTACTTCTGCCCCCGAAGGCGAGCAGAGTGCCCTTGCCCCCGAGAACCCCAAAGCTTGAAGTCCCCAACTCCTTGGCGACCATATTTATCTTTTTTAGATAGCCATTTTTGTATTTTCTGTTTTTGGTTTGTAATTATTTATCGAAGACTTGGGTTTTTCTATTGAATGCCTTTATATTCTTGAGCCTTTAATCGACTTTGAACATATTTAGCTATCCAATATCTTACTCATAATTACTTTCCACCTTTTTCTTGCTTTGTAATGTCGTCGACCCTTAAAGCCGTAGACCAATCATAAGTTAAACTTTCTAAGGATAATACTTTTGACACTTAAAAGTGTAAACTTCTAAGTTCAAAGAGACATTACCTTCTTTGAAGTTTAAACCTTTGAGGTGTTGGCCTAATAACAGGGGATTTGTAATTTGTCAGGCTTTATCATCAATAGTGATCGCCTAAACTTTCTTTGGCCTGACTTTGGCGTCAGGGCTTTTATTTTGCCTAACATTTTGCTAGGTCTTTTGGCCTGACTTTGGCGTCAGTGCTTTGCCTGACTCTTGGCGTCAGGTTTTTTGAGGCCTAACTTTGTTGTTAGGGCTTTTGTGGCCTAGTTTTGTTGCTAGGGCTTTTTGGCCTAGCTTTGTTGCTAGGGCTTTTGTGGCCTAGTTTTGTTACTAGGGCTTTTTTGGCCTAACTTTGTTGTTAGGGCTTTTTGGCCTGACTTTGGCGTCAGGGCTTTTGGCCTAGCTTTGTTGCTAGGGATTTTGTGGCCTAGTTTTGTTACTAGGGCTTTTTGGCCTAGCTTTGTTGCTAGGGCTTTTGAGGCCTGACTTTGGCGTCAGGGCTTTTTGGCTTCAGCTTGCTTCGAGTGGACACGCTTTGTGAAGGAATGGCTTTCTTTTATTGACATAATCAGTTTGATTACAAGCTATGCATAAAATCTTCTTAAATGCTCTGAATTAAATGGACGGGGTAACCTCTCGCCTTCGGTGGTTTCCAAATAGTAGGATCCTGGTGCGGCGATCTCTACTACTTTGTATGGTCCTTCCCATTTGGCTGAAAGTTTGTTTTTACTGTCCAGCCTTGTAAATTCATTCCTTCTCATAACCATCTCCCCCACAAAAAATTGGCGAGCGCTAACTTTTCTGTTGAAATACCGAGCGGTCGCCAAGCGCATCTTTGCCTGTGTTTTTTCCGAGAGCCATCTCTTTTCCTCTGCCAAGTCGAGGTCAGTTCTGCGCTCGATCTCATTTGCCTCCGCGTTAAAGTGTAGGACTCTGTGGGTAGGCACTGCTAATTCAGATGGTGCTACTGCTTCTGATCCGTACACTAAACTGAAAGGCGTTTCTCCTGTGGCCGCCTTAGGCGTTGTTCTGATTGCCCATAATACGTTTTCCAGTTCGTCTGCCCAGTTCCCTTTGAATGCTCGAACCCTTTTCTTGAGTCCTGCTAAGACAACTTTGTTGGCTGCTTCAGCTTGCCCATTCGTTTGAGGGTGATGTACTGAACTGAAGCGATGGTCGATATGATACTCTTCACAGAGCCATTTCAACTCCTTTCCAACGAATTGCGGACCATTATCGCTGATGAGTATTTTGGGAATACCAAACCTGGAGAATATGTTGACTTGCATGAACTTGATAACTTGGAATTCCGTTGTCGAAGCTAGAGCTTTCGCCTCTACCCACTTAGTGAAGTAGTCGATTACCACTATAATGTGAGTATGCTGACCAGTGCTAATGGGAAAATGACCTAATATATCGATTCCCCATTGAGCGAAGGGCCAGGCACCTGCCATTGGGGATAATAATGTCGATGGTCGACCCGATCGTGGTGCAAACTGCTGGCAAATTTCACACTTCTGTGTTAATTCGGCTGCGTCTTTTCCCAAGGTCGGCCAGTAATATCCCAATCTGAATATTTTCCTGCTTAGTGAACGAGCACCTTCATGGCATGCTGCTGCCCCTTCATGAGCTTCTCGAAGAACTTTTTCTGTTTCGGCCAGAGCAACACATCTCAAGTAAGGCGTCGATTAACCTCTTCTGTAGAGTTCTCCATCGATGATTAGATAACTGGCTGCGAGTGTTCTAATCCTAGTGGATTCGCCTTCGTCGTCTAGGAGGATGCCTTCTTTCAAATAATTCTGGAACGGGGTCATCCAGGTGACCTGTTCTTGAATGTTGAAGACCTCCGCTCTGTTTTCAAGGACTGAACATAGGGCCTTTTCCAGAAATTGCACATCCTGGATTGTCGCCCCTCCGAAGGCTAGCTTACTCAAAGAATCTGCCATCTGGTTTTCTTGGCGAGGAATAAACTCAATCGCGAAATTTGGGATATCCGCGACCAGTTTTTTGGCAATGCCGAGATATTTCTTCATCTTTTCTCCCTTTACCTCGTAGGCGCCATTAACCTGATTGACAATAAGCTCTGAGTCACTTTTTACCTTAAGCGCGGTTATACCCATTCCTTTTGCCAGTCTGAGTCCAGTGATAAGAGCCTCATATTCTGCTTCGTTATTGGTCGCCGGGAATGTCAAGGCGATCGCGTACTTCAGAGGCTCGCCCTCAGGAGGAATAAGAATTAAACCTGCCCCCGAGCCTTCTTTTGATGAAGACCCATCCGTATAGAGTTCCCATATTTGATTGTCGTCTGCTGACTGACTTGGCATGTTCTCTGCTTCTATTTGACCGTTACTCGTGCTTTCCACTATGAAATCAGCTAGTGCTTGACCTTTGATGGCCGTTTTCGGCGCAAATTTGATCCTGAACTCGCTGAGCTCGATCGCCCACTTGACCATTCTTCCTGAAGAATCTGGCTTCATCAGGAAGTTTTTGAGAGGTTGATTGGTGAGGACCGTGATGTCGTGCGCATGAAAGTAAGGTCTCAGCTTTCGAGCAGCAATAACTAAGGCATAGAGATACTTCTCAATCTGGACATATTTTATTTCTGCTGAGTTGAACATTTTGCTAATAAAATACACTGGACTCTGAACATTATTCTCCTCCCTTATTAAGACAGCACTGGCTGCCACATCGCTAATGCCTAAATAGAGGAAAAGCTGCTCGCCTGGAACAGGTTTTGCCAGAGCTGGGAGTGTTTGAATATGTCTTTTCAAGGACTGGAATGCTTCCTCGCAGTCTGGCGTCCACTCGAACTTGCGGTTGGCCCTCAAGGTTTTGAAGAACGGGAAGGACCTGTCGCTTGCTTTGGAGAGGAAGCGGTTAATAGCAGCTAGTCGGCCGTTCAGGCACTGGACTTCCTTATGGCAGGTTGGCGACTTCATTTCTTCTATAGCCTTTAGTTTTTCCGGGTTTGCTTCAATGCCCCTTTCGCTGACCATTAAACTCAGGAACTTCCCGGACTTGACTCCAAAGGCGCACTTTGCTGGGTTCAGGCGAACGTTGTGTCTCCTCATGGATTCAAAAGCTTCACGGAGGTCAGTGGTATGAGGATTTCCTTTGATGGATTTAACGAGCATATCATCCACGTAGGCCTCCATGTTCCTTCCCAGCATGTCCTGGAACAGTCGGTTTACCATCCGCTGATAAGTTGCCCCGGCATTAATGAGACCAAAGGGCATCACCTTGTAGCATAGAATGTCGCTGTCAGCATAGAAAGCAGTGTGTGCCTCGTCATTTGGATGCATTCTGATCTGGTTGTAGCCTGAATAGGCGTCCATGAAGCTCAGCATCTCGTGACCCGAGGTAGCATCGACCAGCTGATCAATTCTCGGAAGGGGATATGAATCTTTGGGGCAAGCCTTGTTTAAGTCGCGGAAGTCGACGCACATCCTCCACTTGCCGTTTGATTTCTTGACCAAAACTGGGTTGGCGACCCAGCTCTGGAATCTTACTTCTCTGACGAAGTCAGCTTCAATCAGCCTGCCGACTTCCTGCCTGATTGCCAAACGCTTATCAGTCCCGAATGATCTTCTCTTTTGGGCGATCGGCTTGATGGAGGGGTCTATCCTGAGCTCATGAGAGATAATATCTGTGCTGATTCCTGGCATGTCGCTCGGCTGCCAGGCGAAGAGCTCTTTGAATACCTTGAGGAGGGCGGTCATGGACTCCTTTTGATCCTCTTTCAAGGTGGTCCCAATGCGCACCTTTTTGTCTGGACCATCGATCTCGACCTCCTCCAATTCCTCCATGGGTGCTGGTCGAGCCAAGTCCTCGCGGGGATCGGCCTCTGTCTCGATGGCGAGCGCCTCCCTTTGGTTCTTCCTGCGTAAACAGTTCACATAGCATTGCCGCGAGGAAGGCTGATCTGCTAGCACTTCTCCAATCCCGTTCGGAGTGGGGAACTTCATCTTCTGGTGGACAGTGGAGGCCACAATCTTATTTGGGTTGATCGTGGTCCTCCCTATGATGGCGTTGTAGGATGTAGGTGAATCGACCACCAGGAAAGTGACCGACACCTTGATGTTTTTCCACCCCTCGCCAAAAATCACTAGCATGGTTATAGCCCCCAGTGGATAAGTTGTCCTTCCCGCAAACCCGATCAGCGGAAAGTCGACCCTCTTCAAGTCGCGTTTGGATATTCCCATCTTTTCGAAGGCGTCCAGAAACAGGATGTCTGTCGAGCTGCCTCCGTCGACCAGAATCCTTGCAACATCACAGCCGTCAATATCTGCCGTAATGACCAGAGCATCGTTGTGGGGTGTAGTGACATGTGCCAAATCATCTTCAGAGAATGAGATGACAATGTTTTCTTCAGGTCGGGGCCGCTTCCCCAACTGAACTGCCGTAGAGATCTGAGTGGCGTAGACCTCTCTGGCGCTTAACCTCTCGCCGCCTGCGCCGAATCCTCCCGCAATCAGATTCACTCTCCTCTTTCTTCCAGAAGGCTCAGTTTGATCTGCAGGGGCTGGTGAACGATGCCTCCTGGGGGTTGTTCGACTTCGGTCTCGCCCTGCCACAAACTCCTTCAACATTCCCCCCATGAATCAGCCTCTCTATATCTCGCTTCAGAATCTTGCAATCGTCTGTCTTATGGCCCTTGCACTTATGGTATCTGCAATAGCTCTCGACATCCTTGCCCATGGGTAGCCCACCTCGACGAGGCATCGGTGGCCTCGCCAAGGATCTCCTCTCCATCTCGACTAGTACCGCTGAGATCTGCCTATTTAAAGGCGTGAAGTACTCAGGGACCTCTGGATGGCGAGGCGCTGGAAGAGACTCGACTCGGGGCTTACTTTCTTTTCCCTTCTTCTCCTTCTTGACCTCCTTCTTACCATCGTGTCGGGATTCATGGGTTACCCGTAGCGAGGTCGTCAGGAGGTTAGCCTCGATGTTTGCGCGTTCAAGGTCTATGAAACCTTTCGCTCTAGATGCCAACTCCTCCAACGTCTCTATCTCCTTCACGTGATAGCTGTTTCGCAGCTTTCTCGAGGCCTTGTTGGCCACATCCAGACCTCTGTAGAAGGCTCGAATGATCTCCCCATCCGAGATTCGGCGATCTAATTCTGTGACGTTCTGATGAAAACGCCCGTAGAAGTTGGACAACGACTCTCCAGGTTGCTGTTTGACCGAGTCAAGGGCGACCACGCTCTTCAGCAACTGGCGCTCGCCCATATATCTCTCCAGGAACTTGCTTCTCAACTCTGCCCAAGTTCCGATTGATCCTGCAGGGAGGGAGGCCGAAGAACCAGGACGAAGCCGAACCCGAAAGAGTAGATGGAAATAGCAAAGCCAAATGATTGGGATCGTTTGACTTACCCAGAAGGGAGGCCTCATGCTTGTTGACATGTACGGTGGGATCTCCTCCTCCGCTATACTCAGGTATGGCCCGAGCAACCACATCCTTCGGTATTTTGATAGCGACGAGCGCGTCGGTGAAAGGATGAGAGGACTGCTCCTTGAAGGGAGCTATGACTGTCAACTGTCTTTCCTGGAGCCTTTTGTTGAGGAGGTCATCCATCTGATCCACAGTGCAGTACATAGGAGAGGCTCCGGGTGGAGGCGGACCGGAAGGATTGGCAGTATATGCGGCTACTGGCTCCTTGGTGTGTGTTGGAGGTAGGGACTGCTGACCTGACGTCATCTCCTGATCCTCCTGAGGTGCAGCGGGACCAGGATTGGCCGCTTCTGAAGGTGAAGGCCCTGTGGCAGCATGGCGGTTGTTTTCCTTAGGAGCAGAGGGATTGTTTTCCTGAGGAGCAGGGGCTTTGCGGCGCGCCTGTCCTAGGATGGCTTACAGCAGGGAGACCATCTCGGGGGTTAAATTAATATCCTGCCCCGCAATGTGGACTGTCTGCGGTGCAGGGGCTCCGTTTTAATCAGCAGCTGGGGTCGGTCTTGAATCACCGACATGTTCTCGAGCTGTCCGCAGAGGAACAACATTAACTCCTACTCGGCTGGCAGGTTCTTGTTGAAGCGGTGAAGCGGCGGCGGAATCAGAGCTATCTGAGGATCGCTCCCTAGTCTGATTCCGACGGTTGCTTTAGGATCGAGTTCTCATGGCTAAATTGCTCGTTCCCACAGACGGCGCCAAATGTTGGATCGTGAAATCCTGAATGCTGATCTGGCAGTGAATTGAATGCCAGACAAGGTGGATATGACGCTTCAGCTCCAACTCCGGTGAACCTGCAAGTAGGGGAGCGCAACAGAGGGGGTGCCTCTGGGTCCCTCTCCGATGCTTAAATGAGTATATGTGTGTATAAAACTCAAAATGTAAAGAACGTATGTAAGGCAAGGGTATTTATAGGGTAAGAGAGATAGAACCGTATATGGCAGCTGAATATCTTAGTGTATATTGTGTTGCCGAAGATTCGGATTGTCAGTTACTGCGAGATATTGCAGTTACCAAATCTAATCCTTAGTGAATATGCAACCGAGATATGCGGGATATCGTGGTCACTTCCTTATTAACGGTTTTGTGGGACCAGAGGAGAGAGGCAAGGCTCTCTTCGGGGCGAGCACTCCCATGTCGAGCAGTGGAAGGTCGCGACCTGGTCGAGAATGGCAAGCAGTCTGAGAGCCTTTGGCGTCCCTATAGACTTTGGGCTCGATTCTGGATTACTCGATGGTGGGCCAAGTTTGGCTTGTACTTGGGCCGACCCTGTTCGGATGTCATGGGTTTACCCCCTCTATAGTTATTGGGCCTTCGAGGCCTTTTCTGACTGGGCTGTCACTATCGATACCCAACAGGAGCCAAATGTTTTTCTTGTTCATCTCCTTCACGCTTTCATGTTTTAAAATCCTAAAATGGTATCAGATGTTAGTATATCCTAGGGCCAAATCTTATGTGCAATTGCTTATGATAATGTTGTTATTCAGTTGGTGGTCTACTTTGGTTATGTGCTGGAATATTGATGTGATGATGCGGTGGCTTACCTGATTGTTCCTGCGATTATGTGCTGGATTATTGCTGTGATTCTTTGTTGCGATTCCTTGCTCAATATTGGCTGAATTTAATCATCGATTTGCTAATCCAATACCTCTACAAACAATGATTACTTAATTGTGTTGAAATGTCAGTTTGGTATCGTGAAGATGTGTGATCACATTGAGTTTGTACAACCAAGTTTTTTTTTTCATTTACATTGGATTCAATAGAAGATTGGAATGCAGGAATTCAGATTTTAGATTAGTTTGTTAGCTACTACGGCATGACCCTGACGAGATGACTGAGATGGCACCGCGATGGCATGACAGGGATCAATTCAGTAAATTAGGGGATCAATTCAGTAAATTTCAAATTTCGAGGATCAAAATGAAGAAGAGAAAAGAACATGGGTGAATGTTAGAGTAGTATAAATCAAGAAAAGCAAAGAATGAGGGTGAATATTAGAATATTATGTAGCTAGTCTAGATTATCCTTCGGTTAGACTTTATCCTTTAGCCTATCTATATTAATTAGGTCATCCTTGTATATTTAGTTTATTCTTTACACTTATATACATAATTAGGTCTATTATGACGCTTTCATGTTTTAAAATCCTAACAGGATATTTAAAAGATACATTGAATGATTATGATGGAGAGGACACCACGACTTCTAATACTTTCAAACAATAACAAATATCGTGACCGATTGAAACACGGGAAAAAATAACAATAGACACAAAGACGATGCCGGAAATGGAGACTGAACCTATGGCATTGATACTATTGTTGGAATTCGAGATTCCCATGAACTAGAAAAACCACGTTAGTAAGAAAATCAATCTAATACCGAAATTATACTTACATCGGTGGTGTATCACGAGGACGATAACAGTCGAAGGAACGCCACATGAACAGAGTCTCCCTCAGTTTTCACAATGAAAACCCTAACACAACCTATAGAGCATAAATTGAATAGAGTATCATTCCATATGAGTGTCTCTTGGATGCGTTGCCTCTATTGTCAATTTATAGACCTAGGGAGTAGTTACGACGTTTCGTAACAAACCACTTTTGTCCCTGATGTCTTTGTGACTTACATGAACAACCCTTATGGGTTCATTTTCATACAAAACTAAACGAGAAAGCATTTGAAGATGTTGTCACTGCAATGAAGCTCCTTAGTAATCTCCACATAAAATTATTTATCTTCAGGGGGGTTCAATTTTTTCCAATCTTCCTTCCACAATGTTTATCTGTTCTGATCATTATCTAGAGGGCAGTTGGTCTGGGTTTGTCAGAGAAACCGATCAGAGGATCTAATTGATACACTTCCATCTCATGTGTTTCGGCCGAAGTCCAGAGTTTGGTTTCTCCCTGTTTCGAATCCAGGCATCCCTGCAAAATTGAGTCGTTTATCCATCACCAATTATCCAAATACCCTTGCGTTGAACTATATGCTGACCATCAATCAGACTTGACAATATCCAAGATGCTCGTGCTCCCTTAGAAGCTCCAAAGAAATCCCCATTGTTGATAGATTCCTTTCAGACCTCTTACCCATAGCGTGTTCGGTTCAACTATTATGCTTGTCGCCATATTGGAGAAGAGAGTTAAATTAAAGCTTTATAGTTCTTCGAAATCTAGGCCCCCCCCTCTACTTTTGTCCTTGTAAGCACATCCCATCTCCTTTAGTGAATTGTCTTCCCTGTTTGATAGAGGCCCCACCAGAAGTATGCCACGATAGCATTAATTTTAGAGCAGCATGTGGTTGGAAGCTTAAGAATACTCATGGCATCTGTTGGGATCACTTTTTACAACTGCTTTTATAAACACCGCTTTGTCTGCATTGTTAAGGATTATAGGTTTCCAACTTTGCTTCTTCAGAAAGGCTGAGGGCTTCTTTCTTGGACCTCCCCCACAGTTAAGGAAGGCTGAGATGCTTGCTTAGGTTTTGAACTTTGTAGATTCACATTGCTTGCTCCATACTCCTACTTTAGTCTACCTGGACATTCAGACTTAGGAAGATCCTCGACTTTCCCAAATTCGTACTCTGACCTAAGGCACGACAGTATTCGTCGATGATGGACTAGAGAGCCTGCAGGTTTGGTTGTGACCCATTTAACGAAAACATAGAGTCGTTCCCAAAGAACATGTACGAATTTTACTCATACGAACAACAATCAAACCATTTAAATAAAAGCCATACCAAGCTGTATGAATAAAAGGATAACGGAAAAGTTTTTTTTTTTCCAAAAAGAATATACTTCTTTTATTAAGCAATTTAATTACTTTTTGCATAAACTAAACAATCAATATTAATAATAGATAAAAGAAGGGGTGGAGGTCGAGAAACCCAAACATCAAGTCACACCCCTAATCTATAATTATTTGCTATTCAATTTGCACAATCATTTGCAGTTCTTGGAATTGTAGTCCATGCCACTTTCTTTCGGTAGGAAGCCATTTGTAGGATGTTGACTGTTAGAGTCGTCGTTCTCCAGTAGTAATCGTGTTTCTTGAGCTGTCGGATTAAATTTAGGGCGTACGATTCGATTTCCCTCTCCTCCTAATTGTTCTCGATAGACAGGTTAACTCACTCTAAAATGGCCATAGCTTCCAAATATTCCACATAGGATGCGCATATTCTTCTATTCATTCCTCCCACGACTTGGCCTTGACGGTCTATTGCGATGACACTGATTCCACCTACGCGTGTGTCATTGCTCCACGAAGCATCACAATTGATCTTAATTGTTCCTACCCGGGGTCTCGTCCAGCTTTTCCTTCTTTCTTGGTTTGTTGACGAGTTCTCTATGACTGATGTTGGTTGTATACAACCTAGATTGCTAGCTCACGTCCATTGACCTTTGTAGGGTTTTGATTTTTATTCTCGAACTACTTTTTGCATCTTCTTTCCAGATCTGCCATGTAGTGAGCACACAAATTGCCCAACGGTTTTCAAGGGAGCCGATGTTCGGTCGCGCCTCCTTTCTAATCTCCATGAACCAATTCTCCATTGTGTCAGCCGTTGTAAGATCAGCTTGAATCCCTAAAGTTCTAACCAGATATTTTTAACCCATTCACATTGGAATAACACGTGTTCCCTTGTTTCTATTCATCCACATATTGGGCATGTCGACGGGGTATCAATCCCTCGACGACCAAGGTTTGTTGTCACTGCAATGGAGTTCCTTAGTAATTTCAACATAAAATTATGTACCTTCGGGGGGTTCAATTTATCCAAACTTCCTTCCACAATGTTCATTTGCTCTGATCAGTATCTGGAGGGCAGTTGGTCTGGGTTTGTCGGAGAAACCGATAAGAGGATCTAGGTGATACACTTCCATCTCTTGTGTGTGGCCACTCAAAGGGAGCGATACCTTCATGATATCACGCAACTCCTCTTCTGAAGTAACAAGTTTGATTTCTTATTCTCTCCACTCTTTCCTACCCGTATCAATGTATACCGCTACCTTGGTTTCGACCGAAGTCCCAGAGTTCAGTTCCAATGCCATCCGGTGGTTCTCCCTGTTCAGAATCCAGGCTTCCCGGTAAAATCGATTCGTTTATCCATCACCAATCATCCAAATACCCTCACGTTGAACTATATGCTGACCATCAATCACAATTGACCATATCCAAGATGCTCGTGCTCCCTTAGAAGCCCCAAATAAATCCCCATTGATGATAGATTCTTTCAGATCTCTTACCCATAGCGTGTTACGTTCAACTATTA
The DNA here is from genome assembly GCA_946814005.1 of Chamaenerion angustifolium. Lineage (NCBI taxonomy): Eukaryota > Viridiplantae > Streptophyta > Magnoliopsida > Myrtales > Onagraceae > Chamaenerion > Chamaenerion angustifolium. The sequence continues at coordinate 25,606,488 of OX328266.1, forward strand.
TCCTTGTCGCCATCTTGGAGAGAGGAGTTAAATTAAAGATTTATAGTTCTTCGAAACCTAGTCCCCCCCCCCTCTACTTTTGTCCTTGTAAGCACATCCCATCTCCTCTAGTGAATTGTCTTCCCTGTTTGATAGAGGCCCCACCAGAAGTATGCAACGATAGCATTAATTTTAGAGCAGCATGTGGTTGGAAGCTTAAGAATACTCATGGCATCTGTTGGGATCGCTTTTTACAACTGCTTTTATAAGCACCGCTTTGTCTGCATTGTTAAGGATTATAGGTTTCCAACTTTGCTTCTTCAGAAAGGCTGAGGGCTTCTTTCTTGGACCTCCCCCACAGTTAAGGAAGGCTGAGATGCTTGCTTAGGTTTTGAATGTTGTAGATTCACATTGCTTGCTCCATACTCGTACTTTAGTCTACCTAGACATTCAGACTTAGGAAGATGCTCGACTTTCCCAAATTCGCACTCTGACCTAAGGCACGACTGTATTCGTCGATGATGGACGACTGGAGAGCCTGCAGGTTTGGTTGTGACCCATTTAACAAAAACATAGAGTCGTTCCCAAAGAACATGTACGAATTTTACTCATACGAACAACAATCAAACCATTTAAATAAAAGCCATACCAAGCTGTATGAATAAAAGGATAACGGAAAAGTTTTTTTTTTGCCAAAAAGAATATACTTCTTTTATTAAGCAATTTAATTACTTTTTGCATAAACTAAACAATCAATATTAATAACACATAAAAGAAGGGGTGGAGGTCGAGAAACCCAAACATCAAGTCACACCCCTAATCTATAATTTTTTGCTATTCAATTTGCACATTCATTTGCAGTTCTTGGAATTGCAGTCCATGCCACTTTCTTTCGGAAGGAAGCCATTTGTAGGATGTTGACTATTAGAGTCGTCGTTCTCCAGTAGTAATCGTGTTTCTTGAGCTGTCGGATCAAATTTAGGGCGTACGATTCGATCTCCCTCTCCTCCTAATTGTTCTCGATAGATAGGTTAACTCCCTCTAAAATGGCCATAGCTTCCAAATATTCCACATAGGATGCGCATATTCTTCTATTCATTCCTCCCACGACTTGGCCTTGATGGTCTATTGCGATGACACTGATTCCACCTACGCGTGTGTCATTGCTCCACGAAGCATCACAATTGATCTTAATTGTTCCTACCCGGGGTCTCGTCCAGCTTTTTCCTTCTTTCTTGGTTTGTTGACGAATTTTCTATGACTAATGTTGGTTGTATTCAACCTAGATTGCTAGCTCACGTCCGGTGACCTTAGTAGGGTTTTGATTTTTATTCTCGAACACCTTTATGCATCTTCTTTCCAGATCTGCCATGTAGTGAGCACACAAATTGCCCAATGGTTTTCAAGGGAGCCGATGTTCGGTCGCGCCTCCTTTCTAATCTCCATGAACCAATTCTCCATTGTGTCAGCCGTTGTAAGATCAGCTTGAATCTCTAAGGTTCTAACCAGATATTTTTAACCCATTCACATTGGAATAACACGTGTTCCCTTGTTTCTATTCATCCACATATTGGGCATGTCGACGGGGTATCAATCCCTCGACGACCAAGGTTTGCTGTCACTGCAATGGAGTTCCTTAGTAATTTCAACATAAAATTATATACCTTCGGGGGGTTCAATTTTTCCAAACTTCCTTCCACAATCTTCATCTTCTCTGATCAGTATCTGGAGGGCAGTTGGTCTGGGTTTGTAGGAGAAACCGATAACAGGATCTAGGTGATGCACTTCCATCTCTTGTGTGTGGCCACTCAAAGGGAGTGATACCTTCATGATATCACGCAACTCCTCCTCTGAAGTAACAAGTTTGATTTCTTATTCTCTCCACTCTTTCCTACCCGTATCAATGTATACCGCTACCTTGGTTTCGACCGAAGTCCCAGAGTTCAGTTCCAATGCCATTCGGTGGTTCTCCCTGTTCAGAATCCAGGCTTCCCGGTAAAATCGATTCGTTTATCCATCACCAATCATCCAAATACCCTCACGTTGAACTATATGCTGACCATCTATCACACTTGACCATATCCAAGATGCTCGTGCTCCCTTAGAAGCCCCAAATAAATCCCCATTGATGATAGATTCTTTTCAGATCTCTTACCCATAACGTGTTCGGTTCAACTATTATCCTTGTCGCCATCTTGGAGAGGGGAGTTAAATTAAAGCTTTGTAGTTCTTTGAAACCTAGCCCCCCCCCCCCCCCCCTTCACTTTCGTCCTTGTAAGCACATCTCATCTCCTCCAGTGAATTATCTTCACTGTTTGAGAGAGACCTCACCAGAAGTATGCCACGATAGCATTAATTTCAGAGTAGCATGTGGTTGGAAGCTTAAGAATACTCATGGCAAATGTTGGGATCGCTTGCACAACTGCTTTTATGAGTATCGCTTTGTCTGCATTGTTAAGGATTTTAGCTTTCCATCTTTGCAACTTGTCCTAAATTAGCTTTTTAAGAAAACTGAAGGCTTGTTTCTTGGACCTTCTCCACAGTGAAGGAAGGCTGAGATACTTGCCTAGGTTTTGAACGCTGTAGATTCCCATTGCTTCCTCCATACTCCTCCTTTCGTCTACCTGAACATTTGGACTTAGAAAGATGCTTGACTTTCCCAAATTCGCACTCTGACCTAAGGCACGACTGTATTCGTCGATGATGGACGACTGGAGAGCCTGCAGGTTTGGTTGTGACCCATTTAACAAAAACATAGAGTCGTTCCCAAAGAACATGTACGAATTTTACTCATACGAACAACAATCAAACCATTTAAATAAAAGCCATACCAAGCTGTATGAATAAAAGGATAACGGAAAAGTTTTTTTTTTGCCAAAAAGAATATACTTCTTTTATTAAGCAATTTAATTACTTTTTGCATAAACTAAACAATCAATATTAATAACACATAAAAGAAGGGGTGGAGGTCGAGAAACCCAAACATCAAGTCACACCCCTAATCTATAATTTTTTGCTATTCAATTTGCACATTCATTTGCAGTTCTTGGAATTGCAGTCCATGCCACTTTCTTTCGGAAGGAAGCCATTTGTAGGATGTTGACTATTAGAGTCGTCGTTCTCCAGTAGTAATCGTGTTTCTTGAGCTGTCGGATCAAATTTAGGGCGTACGATTCGATCTCCCTCTCCTCCTAATTGTTCTCGATAGATAGGTTAACTCCCTCTAAAATGGCCATAGCTTCCAAATATTCCACATAGGATGCGCATATTCTTCTATTCATTCCTCCCACGACTTGGCCTTGATGGTCTATTGCGATGACACTGATTCCACCTACGCGTGTGTCATTGCTCCACGAAGCATCACAATTGATCTTAATTGTTCCTACCCGGGGTCTCGTCCAGCTTTTTCCTTCTTTCTTGGTTTGTTGACGAATTTTCTATGACTAATGTTGGTTGTATTCAACCTAGATTGCTAGCTCACGTCCGGTGACCTTAGTAGGGTTTTGATTTTTATTCTCGAACACCTTTATGCATCTTCTTTCCAGATCTGCCATGTAGTGAGCACACAAATTGCCCAATGGTTTTCAAGGGAGCCGATGTTCGGTCGCGCCTCCTTTCTAATCTCCATGAACCAATTCTCCATTGTGTCAGCCGTTGTAAGATCAGCTTGAATCTCTAAGGTTCTAACCAGATATTTTTAACCCATTCACATTGGAATAACACGTGTTCCCTTGTTTCTATTCATCCACATATTGGGCATGTCGACGGGGTATCAATCCCTCGACGACCAAGGTTTGCTGTCACTGCAATGGAGTTCCTTAGTAATTTCAACATAAAATTATATACCTTCGGGGGGTTCAATTTTTCCAAACTTCCTTCCACAATCTTCATCTTCTCTGATCAGTATCTGGAGGGCAGTTGGTCTGGGTTTGTAGGAGAAACCGATAACAGGATCTAGGTGATGCACTTCCATCTCTTGTGTGTGGCCACTCAAAGGGAGTGATACCTTCATGATATCACGCAACTCCTCCTCTGAAGTAACAAGTTTGATTTCTTATTCTCTCCACTCTTTCCTACCCGTATCAATGTATACCGCTACCTTGGTTTCGACCGAAGTCCCAGAGTTCAGTTCCAATGCCATTCGGTGGTTCTCCCTGTTCAGAATCCAGGCTTCCCGGTAAAATCGATTCGTTTATCCATCACCAATCATCCAAATACCCTCACGTTGAACTATATGCTGACCATCTATCACACTTGACCATATCCAAGATGCTCGTGCTCCCTTAGAAGCCCCAAATAAATCCCCATTGATGATAGATTCTTTTCAGATCTCTTACCCATAACGTGTTCGGTTCAACTATTATCCTTGTCGCCATCTTGGAGAGGGGAGTTAAATTAAAGCTTTGTAGTTCTTTGAAACCTAGCCCCCCCCCCCCCCCCCCTTCACTTTCGTCCTTGTAAGCACATCTCATCTCCTCCAGTGAATTATCTTCACTGTTTGAGAGAGACCTCACCAGAAGTATGCCACGATAGCATTAATTTCAGAGTAGCATGTGGTTGGAAGCTTAAGAATACTCATGGCAAATGTTGGGATCGCTTGCACAACTGCTTTTATGAGTATCGCTTTGTCTGCATTGTTAAGGATTTTAGCTTTCCATCTTTGCAACTTGTCCTAAATTAGCTTTTTAAGAAAACTGAAGGCTTGTTTCTTGGACCTTCTCCACAGTGAAGGAAGGCTGAGATACTTGCCTAGGTTTTGAACGCTGTAGATTCCCATTGCTTCCTCCATACTCCTCCTTTCGTCTACCTGAACATTTGGACTTAGAAAGATGCTTGACTTTCCCAAATTCACACTCGGGCATGAGGCACGACAGTATTCGTCAATGATGGACTGGAGAGCTTGCAGGTTCGGTTGTAACCCCTTTAAGAAAAACAAAAAAGAGTCGTCCGCAAAGAACATTTGGTGAATGTCTTTTCTCCGTGTCTTCTTGCTCAATTTGCCTCACGTCAACCATGAGTATGAATAGGTACGGTGAGATGGGATCACCTTGGCGCAGACCTCTTCTTTGTCGGATTGGCCTAGTACGCTTTCTGTTGACGAGAATTGCGTACGAGAACGTCGATATGCATTTTTGGATCTAGCCAATCCATATGGGAATGAATACTTTCCAAGATAACACCTCGAGTAAAAAGTCTCATTCGACTCGACCGTATGCTTTCTGCATGTCCAACTTAACCACACATTCAACTCGCCTCCCATTTTTTGGGTTGCGCAGGTGGTGGAACACTTCATGAGAATTCACAATGTTATCCTATGAAAAGAATATTGGAATTGAATTTATTGTAAAAGACTCTTACTTAGTATAAAAAGGTTATTCTAGAATGTTCATCGAAATTGGACTTTTTTCAAAAAGTATTTATTTTCGAAAAACAAAATTGAAAAAGTATATATATAAAAAAAATATTTAGAAGAATATGTATACGCGTACCCCGGGGTCGCGCCTATTGGACATAGGCGCACCCCAGGTGAATAGGCACACCCCACCCAGGGGTACGCCTGGGGCAAAAGACAGTTTGTATTTTATTTTTTTTAAAAAATCATTTTGTTCAAAAAATGATGACTCGATGTTTAATTAAAAATAAAATTATGTATCTATTAAAAATATTTTAAAAAATTATAGGAAGTAGATATTTTAATTGCGATTCAAATGATGCAAAAAATATTAAATTTGGATTTACGGATTGACTGTACAGCATGCCGTAAGTTGAGATATGAAAACTGTACTTAAAAAATTATAACTCGGACCATGTAACTCCAAACTCAACACGGTTAACGCCATTTAGGTCGTAAATCAATTATCTACGTAGGATAATATTTTGGATTAAAAATACAGTTATTTTGTAACCTAACATCGTTTACACCCAAATTTGACCGAAATAAGTAAATGCATTAGGTGAGAAATTTAATTATATACTTACTCAAAAAAATAAAAATATTTACAGTGCGTAGATAATTTAATTACGAATTAAATGACGCTAACTATGCGTTAATTGTTTACTTTTAGACTGACTGTATAATACGGTACGTAAAAAACTCTACATACGATACAAAAACTTCCAAATAGTGTTTTGCACAGTAAAATTACTGTTTACACAGTGAATCTCAAGATATAAGAGACAAGATTGTTGTTACCATTGTACTACAAGATGGCCTTGTGTCCACGTCTTTCGGTAGCTTGACGGAGACCAGTGAGAGACTGAAGGGGTGTGAAGTCCTATCACGTAAGATGGTCAGAATGGGTTCACGTTATTCCTTCAACTTCTTGTTGATTAAATCTTGTACTTGTTAATGGTGAAGATAGGAGGTCTTTTGCTTCATGAAGTCTCTTTGGAGAAATACGTCGAGGAGATTTAGTAAAAGATTGGAACTTTAGACGTTGGACCTACAGTTACCAAGAGTCGGGATAGGTGATGGAGGATGCGAGGTTAGGAAGCTTGATGTGCCCTCTTGTTCCTTCGGGATGAAAGTCTTTTATGCACATGATAAATCACTTTCTTACAAATAAATACCTGATTTTAGTTTTACTTTTAACATGTGAGTTTTGGATGAAATATGAAAATGTGTGTAACATTAATTTATTTGTGCTTTGCCTTATTTTCGTAAACTGATGCATGTACTTTTTCTTTTTATTATAAATTGGTATATGTAGTTTGGCTTATTGTTTTAATGTGATATATGTAGTTTGTTTTAATCTTTCAAATTTTGTGAATAACTGACAGGTCAAAAGACAGAATAATACCTTAAAAACTTGAGTACCTAAAATAAAAATAAAAACTCGGGTACTTATTTGAAAAGACACAATTTCTCGTGTACCTAGATTTTTATCCCCAATGTACAATTCACATTATAATAATAAGACAAAATGTATATACCAATTTGCAATATTAAGACAAAATACATATATTAGCTAAGAACAACTAGAAATACCTTAATAAAAAAAATAGAGCTAATACTTTCTGAGTCGTGTAGCCAAAAGACAAAACAACTCACATAACTATTTGTAAATGGTAATTTCACATGAAATTATAAATACATTTATCCCGACATTATCCTACGAAACGAATATTGAAATTGAATTTATTGTAAGACTCTTACCTATTATAAAAAGGTTATTCTAGAATGTTCATTGAAATTGGGCACGACTTGACCCGACCCGACAGAGGCGTATAATTAAGCTCGCTCCGTTGTGAGACAGAACTTATCCTCTCAGTCTTCTTATTCTGTTGTCTTGTTGTGTTGCTGCTTTGATATTTTTGCAGGGTCTCAAGAATGGCGGACGAGGTGATGCTGCTTGATTTCTGGCCTAGCATGTTCGGTATGAGGTGCAGGATTGCCCTCGCCGAGAAAGGAATCCAATATGAGTACAAGGATATGGATATTTTTAACAAGAGCCCCCTCCTCCTCCAGATGAACCCGGTCCACAAGAAGATACCCGTTCTTGTCCACAACGGAAAGTCCGTCTGTGAGTCGCTCATCATCGTGGAGTACATCGATGAGACATGGAAGGACAAAGCTCCCCCGTTGTTGCCCTCCGACCCCTACGACAGATCTCAGGCTAGATTCTGGGCTGATTATGTCGATAAGAAGGTATACAATTTCATTTCCGAAATATTGAGTAATGTGGAAATTGCAATTAGGTACTTCATTAAGTTTGATTGAGCGATGTCTTCGGCCTAGAAGAAGGTGTTTCTATATATGTGTTAATAAGTGTTTTGCCTGTCTGTAGCTTTATGGTTTGGGAAGGGGAGTGTGGAGTACGACAGGAAATGAACAGGAAGAGTCGAAGAAGGGATTGATAGAGTGCCTGAAAGTACTGGAAGGGGTTCTCGGAGATCAGTCCTTCTTCGGTGGAGATACATTTGGGTTTCTTGACTTGGCCATTGTTACGTACTACAGTTGGTTTTATGCTTACGAGACTTGTGGAAACTTCAGCATCGAAGCAGAGTGCCCTAAATTGATTGCTTGGGTGAAGCGCTGCTTGCAAAAGGAGTCCGTAGCAAAGTCCCTTCCTGATTCTGAGAAGATTTACGGTTTTGTCTTACAGCTAAAGAAAAATATCGGGATGGAGTAGAAGAAGAAGAAACAGCAGTTTATCCAGACCACCCTTGAAATAAAGATTTATATGTCTACAACAAAGTGATACATGGACACTTGAGTGTGTCTTCATGATGCCTTGTGCAAATAAAGTATCTGGATTAATTGCTAGGGAATTTTGATTAGTGAAAGCTGAAAATCACAGTTATCTGAACCAGATGCCCAGCGAACAGAATAAGGTGTTAGTTTTGGATTCTTACGATTCCATCGCTGGTCCGATTGTCAGTCTATCATCTTTTTCTTACGCTTTCTTAGACCTCCTTTTTCTACTTGTCCTTTACAATCAAACAAACCACCTCCCACCTTCTACGTGTCTATTTTGTTTTTCTCCTATTCCCACTAAACCTTTATGCGCTCTCTGTAATCGTGAATTCTCGATCATAAAACCTTCCTTTTTATGCTCAAGGTAAGATAATAATGCTGAAGATTCTCTCCTTCCGAGTCCTTGTAGCTGATGTGCCCGCTATGATGGAAGCTTTTACATTGACGACCACCAATGGAGACACATACTTCGTGTCGTGGATGACGCTTGCGGTGAATACCACCTCAGCATTCTCGATCTTCATACCTCAGCATTCGCGGTGAATCCACGACCTTCTCAACGTCCGTGCTTGGCGAAGAAAAGAGTCATAGTTAGGGTCTATAAATAGGTTCAATTTGGATGCATTTGGCGAGCGAGAGCTGGAAGTAGATTGAAAATGTGAAGTGGATTTTTTAATCAACCAATGAACTAGTCTGTTCCAAAAAAAAATTGTTCAGTTCTAAAAAAATCATTCGATTTTCACTTTTCAAATTGGGCCAATTGTATAATTCATTCTTTTAAGAGAATTAGAGCATCACCTCTGTGATCTGTTTGCGGTCCGACTGCTAGTCCGATACGTTTTTTGTGACACTAGTGAAAACGATTGCTATCGCAACTTATACAATAACATGATAAAGTTGGTTAAATAAGTTTGGTTTTTAAGTATTTTTTATATAAATTCTCGTTTAATAACTATTAAAATTTCATTTTATTATTTCTTAGAGATTGTAAATTATATATAAATACTTATGAAATGTGATGTTGGAATCCATAATTCTTACTATGAGCAATTCTTAATTTAATATGTTACTATAAAGCTCATATGTGTAAATCAAACTTATTGGAACGAGCTCTAATATCTTTATTCCGTTTAAGATGTCTGATATTGCATCGAGGATGGTGATCACATTTGTCTAATATCTTTATTCCGCTTCCATGCGTTGAGATTCAGTTTAACTGCAAAATCTGGTCATGAAATCGAGTATAGGCGAGCATCATTTGGAAGGAAATGGATCAAGAGACATAGCCTTTTTCGTTTCTTTACTTGACGAGGGCGAGCATGGGGTGCTAGCCTCATCTTCATCAGCCAGGTTGACCCTCTATAGATGAAGACATAATACCTTTGTTGGGCAAGCTAGCATGGAGGTAGAGGTGGCAATTTCTGACACGGCACGATTAAACGACACGATCTGCTTTAAAGCGTATATGGGTTTGACCTTAACGGCGTGTCTAAACAACTCTTATACGTTTAGACACCGTTAATAATCGTGTCTAAACAACTCAGATCTACGGATATCCGTATAAACACGATTAACTAATCGTGTCTAATCGTGTCGTGTATACCTGTGACACGAATAAAGACACGGTTAACTAATCGTATCTATTCGTGTCTAATCGTGACACGTTTAGAAAAATATATAAAATTAATGTTTTTCGTGTTAATTGTGTCGTGTAACTTGTCGTTTCGTGTTTAATCGTGTAAATTCGTATCAATCAGGTCGCTCTTAATCGTGTCGTGTCGTATCGTGTCATGTTAATCGTGTCATATTGTGTTGTGTCTATCCGTTATGTTTTTTGATTTTTAATTTCCAAGAAAGTTAACTGTGTCCCGTGTCGTGTCACATGTGATCTGCTACTTAATCGTATTGTGTTCGTGTCTGATGTTTTGACACACGTTTAGAAATTATCCGTTTAGACACGAAACCTGTTAAGACACGACACGATTAATAACACGATACGATTAGACACGACACGAGACGAGACGATTGCCACCCCTACATGGAGGGCTCGCCTATACAGATGAAGACATAATAACTTTGTGGACCTCGCCATTGTTTGCATGATTAGGGGTACTTGCCCTAGTGTGTAAAGACGATTCGACTTTACCATGTGTCATCCCATCCCATAAGAGCGTTAAATATTCGTGTCATAACCACTTCTCTTTTGGACGAGTTTGATGTCGACAAGGTTAATGCGAAGTTTTTTTTATAAGGCTTAGATTTTTTATATCGAGATAACATTTTTATAAGCCAGCAAAGTTATCCATCCTATTTTTAACTATCAAATGTTGTGAGATTTTCTTCAATTTTGACGCGTGTAGGGGTGTGACCATATCACTTATACCTCCTCGTCTGTCCTGCCAACCTTTTTTTATCCCTTTCTCTTTTCTAATTTCTTTTTCCAAAAAAAGATAACTTTTCATATTCCGCAGCCTCTTTTGACATTTCTAAAAAAAATCATCATTGCTTTTAATAAACTTCCCGGGGAGTCTTAGCCTTTCTTTGTCATTTAAATAGTTCATTTTGAATTCATTTGTTATTTATGCATTTCTTCTTAGCAAATATTTCTCGAATCCTTGACTTTTTTTCCCTTTCTCGTGTTCTTTTTTTTTTTCCCTTTCTCGTGTAATTTTTTTTTCCCTTTCTCGTGTAATTTTTTTTCCCTTTCTCGCGATGTTGCTGCAACCTCGGAGACTTGTCCTAGGGGAATTATGTAGTTCTTGGGTTTTCACCTAGCCTTAAGTCTCATGTTCGTTGTTGACCTTAGTCTTTTGATTATAGTCCTGTTCTTATTTTATAGAAATTCGTTTTTGCTACTGCTTTTTTCATTTAGATCTCAACGCAAATGAACAAAGGTCGCAGACCCACAAAACTTAGTATACTAGTTGGGTACTTTTCCATGGGAAGTATTTGGTTTATTGGATTTTAGCGAACCTCTTAAGGTGGCAGACCCACAAAGATTTGGACACCTTGCGACTCTCTGAAGGGAACCAAGATTTGAGATTTAATAAATCTGAAGGATAACTCTGACTTATGCATGCACTTATTGAAGGAGGTTATCCTTCGACAAGACTGATAGAAGACTCCTATGGAGATTAACGATGTTGATGAGGCTATAAGGTGGCATTTCATGCGATTTCTCTTCGTAAGTTATCTATTTGGAATCATATTTTTTTGTCGTGATACTCTTCTGACCTCACTTTCCGTTTTAAACAACTAGTTTGCGAGGAGACGGTCCTTGCCTTCGTGGTGTTAAAATGTGGTTGATTCGGGTTGGAAAACTCATAGAGAGTGTCAGAAAGTGTGCCAAATTATCACGAGTAGACTCATTGGACGACTGAATCTAGAGCTCTTTAACGTACAAGAAAGATATATTGGAGTGCCAAATTAATCGGTGTTTTTACCACATGGTTGTGGGTGCCAACCATTATCATCATTATTTCCAATATCGTTGGCCCGAGTTCACGGAATTGTGTTAATGTAGCACTGGGGTTCTGGTTTGCCAGATAGTGAACTACTTACGATCCACCACAAATAAGAGACTGTATTTCTTTTACTAAAGTGGGGGTATGTTGGGTCATTTTACCCTTTAACGATGTTGATCCCATCATTGGCGAGCTTTATGGAAGCGAGAGAAACACCATTGAGGCTCTTTTTCGTCATCATCGGAGGCCTTAGCTCATCCATTACATCACACTTTCTAATTAGCTAAAATAGTATTTTAGTCTTACATTCCTATGTATTAGGATATAAGACAAAGATAAAAAGATTTGGAACTCAATTGCCAATAGGCATTAGTTAAGGTCTATTATTGTAATTACCTTTAACTACTCACTCTATATATCAGATGTTGCTGCGTCTATAATCGATTACCAAGAATTTCCGTATGAATCAATATATGATGTTTATGCATTCTCTCTTCATCTAAGCTTGAATTCACGGTTTACTTGAGAATACCAACATGGTCTCAGAGCTCTCTACGCTCTTGGTGCCTTGTTCTTCCGCTGCATATCTTTTTTCAATCGGGACTGAGTATGAGTTGCTTATGTGATATCTTTACTTAGTTCGGCTTGGATAATGAAGCTTGCAGTCTGATTTTCTGTTCGTCTGTCATGCTTTCTTGCTTATTTGATCTTCTGCGATTATCTATTGTTTATTTATGTTTCACTCTATTGACATTGGTGTTGTTTTTTAGATGACCGTATTCTGGTGTTCTGCAGCTGTTTTATGTATCGCCAACTCCAACCTGGTTGCTTGTTCATTTCAATTGTTCCTTTACTTAAAATCTTGGTTTTTTTTATGTCAGTTTTAACTTGTCCTTCGTGCTTTGAAACATATGAAGATTTCGTTTTTCTTCTTTAACGATTCTATTTTTCCTCTGTTTTTCATCATGGATGACAATCCCTAGTGTGTGCGAGCAAAAAGATATATCTTCATGTTGGTGATGAAAATTTCCAATCTTGGAAACAACAAGTGTTGCTCACTATAAGGGGGTTCAATCTTGAAGCTCACTTATTCGGAACCATTGCAGTACCACAGTTCATTGTGGATGCTGATGGAAATAACACTGAAAACCCATATTATGTTAACTTCATTCAGCGCAATAGATCCTTAGCCTCTTGGTTCCTTGTTTCCATTTCGTAAAATGTTAATCAGCGTCTTCTTGATTGTATGACTGCTTGTTCCATTTGGCAAAAAATTCACCAAGTGTTTTTCCTCCATCCACTACTAGAATCATGAGCTTATATGCTCGTCTCAAGCTTCGTAAACCTTTGCATCAGTCTATGCGTGATTATCTTATTGATATTCAGACCACATGTGACAGCCTTGCAAGCTGTGATCATTCCATTGAAGATATTCAACAAATTTCCGTAATTTTAAATGGTGTCAAAGATCAAATCGATCATATTGTTGTTGTCATTCATGCAAGTTGAAACCCTTCAGATGTTTCATTTCTTTGTTAACTTCTCTTGAATGTTGAAATCCGACAAGGTGATCTTCTCTTTGATGTCCCTCCTTCGATTTATGTGGTCACTAATAATGCTATGTATTTGGCTGTTTCTGATTATGATACTTCCAGCACAACTTATTTAGCAGCTCACCAGTCTGCAGCTCAGCCTGAATCACCACAATAAATTCAGACTCAACCTTTTCCTGCACAAGCCCAGAATCAGCAAGCAACACCTCCTTATAATGGTCGAGGTCGTGGTCGCATCAATTGAGGGAACAAGCCACAATGTCAACTCTGTGGCAAACTCGGAAACTTGGTACACCGCTACTATCATCACTTCAACATCAACTTCGTTGGCGTGACTGATCCAGATCAACCAATACCAATGGTGGACCTATGAGTGCCAACCTCTACTATTCTGATCATGCCGTACCAACTCATCATCCATCTATTATTGCTTCACCAACTATTCAAGCCATACATTCCACACAACAGGTCTCACCGTATACATCTGGTAATCCCTACTCACAAAATCTACATATTTCCGCTCCAGGACATTAGCTGCACTTCCCTCCCCAAACTCCCACTCCCCACATATTAATATATCTTCCTCATTATGTGCATTACCCAACTTGTCCTGCCCATATACTTCAAGTCCCTCTGTTATCTCGGCTTTGCCTCAGCCCCCCAATCCTGTGATCATCTGTAGTTCATATAGCTCGGATTTCTTCTCAAGTCCCTCAACATGCTGTCTGGTATCCGGACTCTGGTGCAACCAACTACCTCACAAAAACGTCCCCAACTGCTGAAACCGTCCCTTACACTGGTTCTGGTAAGATTGTTGTGGGAAATGGTTCTTATCATGATATTTGTGGAATTGGTACCTCTGCAATTACTACTCCCTCTAGATATCTTATGCTTAATAATCTACTTTACGCTCCTCAAGTGACTAAAATCGTAATTTCTGATCGCAGTTCTCCAAGGATAACCAGGTTTATTTTGAGCATCACCACTACTACTGCGTGGTCCGTGATTCTGTTTATCACCATGCTCTTCTTCATGGTGTGGAAAGTGATGGCCTCTATCGCATTAATTTCTCCAACATTCCTCGTGTTTCACTTGCTTTGTCTTCTACTTATCTGTCTAGTTTTAATAATTCTTCCGATTTAGTGTCTACTTCTGAATGTTTAGTTTCGAATAAACTGTTGTCGTCCAGTGTTTGGCTCATGAGGCTTGGCCATACATTTTCTCCCCTTTTGTCTCGCATCTTGAAAGTGAATATCATTTCAGTTTTAACTCGAATGAATCATGTACTTCTTGCGTAATTAGAAAGAGTAAAAAATTTCCATTCCAATCTTATGAATCCCTTTAGACGTGTATCCACTAGAACTGGTTGAAGTAAATCTTTGGGGCCCTACTCCATATTTGTCAAACAACAATCTGTACTACATGAGTATAGTAGATGTACTTGGATCTATTTCCTTAAAAACAGAAGTGATGCCACTACACTATTCATTGCTTTCGACAAATCTGTAGATGTACATGGAAAATAATTTTGCCTAATGGAGCTTTGGATGCCCTGCTCCCTCTATGAAATGCTAAGATTCCAGACAAGATAAGTACGAAGGTTAACCCCTATCTATGTATGGATCTACTAAGTATGATAGGCTAAAGTCGCCTGTGAAGATCGATACGGCCGAGGATGCTATAGGGTCACACTTTATGCATTCTATTTGGTAGTTTCTTTCTTTTATAATTGTCTTCTTGTAGTGTAATTATTTTATTTTAGGATTTTTGCTCTTTTTGCATAGCTTGTTCATGAGGAAACAATTATGGTGGGTCCCCTAGCCCACACCCACGACGATAGGGCTCTTAATCTAGAGGCTTACAAACATTGCGGTCTGTCATCCTCAGACGACGCGAGAGGCATCTAAAGAACTATCTCCAACAAGAGGCATCCTCAGACGACGCGCTGATAATTACCAAAAAGGCGACATTGAAGGCAAACTAGGACCATGCCAATAATGATGCAGATATGGCTCGATTTCCGATCAGTTTCAGGGAGACGACCACCTAGAGGGATAAAGCCTCTACTCCTGGGGAACATATTTCAATTCAGAAGTCAGTACTTTGGGCAAAAAAGTCTAAACTCTAGTTTAAGTTGGAGGCTGTCTCCAGCGAAGAAATGGTGGTCGAGTGATGATGTTTGAGATTTCCACCTTCTTTCAGGGGTTGTCGATGATGTGAAAGTCGTCTTCACCCTAAGTTTTCTCTAGTCCAAGTATAGTCTCTTCACAATTTAATTGAGTGTCCCTATGTATGCCCATTTCTTCCCAGTGATGTAACTGATGAGTCTCGAGATGATCAAGTTAAGGCATTTGCTACTGAAGGCGAGGTCCCCGTTGATTACCTTGTGCCTCCTGTGGATGACGAGACAACCTAAGATATTCTTTCAGTCCCTCGACTGTTTCTTCGCTTTTCTATCCCCAATTTGCGTAATATTTCATTGACAAACCATTTGGGAAAGAATGATTTTTTTTCTCCAAGTATTTGGTTTTGATTCAGTTGTGTATGTGGTTGACATACTTAACTCATTGCCTAATGTTTGTTGATGTCTTAGGGTCTAATATGTTTGGTTATAGGGTGATCTTAATTCAGCTGCTATAACAAGTCTTTAGTTGCTTCGTTATATGTTAGGTCGACTTCTATAACATGTCTTTAGGTGGTTAGTTAACAGCTACATGACACGTGGGAGGAACGAAGTGAAAATCTAAACACACAATCCACTAACAAAGCAAGAAGACTAAATCCAACAGGGACTGGACACTCACCACTGGGCAAAAGTTTTGGAATGACAGTTGCACCCCTGGATGAGTCCCCCAAAGTGATAGCTACAACAGAAAGAGACTTATTACCAGGCATTACCAATCGTGAAGGTATACCCTCTCCCAATAATTTTTTGGAAGGGCTCTAGAAAAGACAAGAAAACATGAAGAAAATGCAGGGATGATCATAGTAAAACCTTACATAAGAAAAATTTCAGAAGGCAAGAGAGGCAGAATTGGTTCACAAGGAACATTTGAGTGATGAAGGGAGGGGAGGACAAACAGTCCTTGGGATGATTTTGAGAAGTAATTCTATGTTCTCTTCTAAAGAATACAAAACAAGTTACGTGACTAAGAAAATTTTTGCTCCAACACCAGAACCGAGTATCCTCGGAAATAAGGCAAGTCACGTGACATACATGTGATAATATCAAATCATCCTCAACCACTAAGGCGAGAGCTTCGTGTTTGCCCTGGTAAGGTGTTCGAAGGTGAGGTCCATGTCTCCTTCCTTTGAGACAAGTTCTTCGACTTCTCCCCCACAAAGAAACGCGCACACAGGATCATAAGTCGACATGACAAACAAAGACTCGAAAACATAGATAAAAACCAAAGTCTCGAGAATCCTCCTCCATAAAAATGATAATCACCTAAGATCGATCCATGACAACAGTTGACATTTACATTATTTGGAAGATGGGAAGGTTTCTTTGCATTATTTATTCCATTCTAATTTTTTTCGCTCTCAGTATGAATAAATATCAAAGGGAACAGTCGTTCAACTTCGAAATGAAGTTGTTTAATTATACTAGGTGCGCATTTAACACTTTAATCTTCTTAATACAAGTAGGTACATTCATATCCTCTATCGCCTTGAACAGTAGATTTGAACCTAGACAATGATAAATAGTGGATATCGGAGGAAACACAAGGTTTTGTCTGACATGCCACCGCACGCTAGTTTAATCGCCGAGTTAAAGTTAACCCATTCATCATGGGAGAAATGGTGGTAAGATGAGATGAGTTTACAAACCTAATCACCAGGAACAAGCTCTAAATGAAGAGGTATGTACATAAAAGATTAGAGAAATCGTCACCCAATGTTCATATTATTTAGAAAGACTAGAAGCCGTGAAATTGCTTCACCCCTTCAATCTGGAGCACCTAAAGAAATTTTATACATATATGTAATTTTTTAAAGAATGCATCAATAAAAAAAACTATTCATTATCAATTCTCACATACATTAATATAAAATACTAACATCCAGGTATAAAAAGAGAATCAAAACAACGATCACATAGCGCACGAGACACACCAATAGACATAGACCGAGGATCAGTTGACGATCGCCTCACCATCCTCCCATATAATCATTAAATGGCCTAGGCTAATGGTTTACAAGAATGGGTAGACTAACACATCACCATCCTCCCAACTAAAAAGTGAAAGATTTACGCCAAGGGTCTAAAAGGATCAGGTGACTACCACATCATCATCCTCACAGATAAGCACCCCAATAGTTAGAGTAAGCTTCTAAAAGGATCGGTCGAGTACCATGTCACCATCCTCCCATCTAAGCACCCAAAGACTTAAGCCAACATTCTAAATGGTTCGGTTATTACTACGTCAACCTCCTCCCATCTAAACACTAAAAGACTTAACAACAACGGTCTAAATTGATCAGTTGACTACCACGTTACATCCTCCCATCTAAGCACCAAATGACATAGATCAATGGTTTAAAAGGGTCATACGACTACCACGTCACCATCCTGCCATATAAGTACCAAAGCATTAAGCCATTGGTCTAAAGTGATCGACCGACTACCACCTCAGCAACGTCCCATTTAAGCAAATAAAAATAAAAGGAGAAGATCTGTCAACTACCAGGTCACCGTACTATATAACCAAGAAAAAATGAATGGCCTATGCAAACCACAGAAAGACAACCAGCTAACCAAATAGGTATCGTCCTCAGATAAAATATAATCGAGCAAAACGAAAGGGTACTGATGAAAAACGGGAAAACATTCTTATACCACAAATGGTCCATACAAACATCAGGGAACCGAATGAACATACCCTTGAAGAGAATAGTAAGAAAGGGAACTACAATGTCCAGAGCGGACACAAAAATGTAGAAAATCCCTAGGAGCAACAAAAAAAGGCTCGAGCCACCAAACATGTGGAACCTAGCCATACAAACCTCTTTCCTCAAGATCATAAAACAATAAACCCCTTTGAACTACCACTTCCATGTCATGGATAGATCCCTCAAATACTCCCATTCTGTTGATGAGCTGATCGAAGAGGAAAACAGGGATTTTGCAGACCAACCTCGAAGAAAGAGACACAGTAAAGGATGCACCCATAGTCGGAGCGGAAGAGACAGAGGCACGAACAAAAGAATTTTTCCATTATTTGAAGGCATTGGTAAGCAAAAATATTATTTGAAAAAGGAAGGGCCCTAAGAAATTGTAATATTGGAAAGTGTCTCAAGAGGTTTGGTAAAAACAAGGAAGCAAGAATATTTCAAAAATCAGAAGAATAGTATTTCATACTAAGACATCGACAAAGGTTCCTATCGAAATAATCAGAAGGAGAGAGAAGATGTGAAACAGTAATTGTGAATTACAGAGAAAATACAATCGTGAGTAAATATAAATGTCCCCTAATGATTAAATTGGCAATTGGCAAAAGAGTAGGAAAGTGATACTAGAAGGATTTTCATGCGAAATAGATAACAAAGAGTTCCAAAAAATAACAACGACATGAATACATCAATGCGAAATAGATAACGAAGAGTTCCAAAAAATAACAACGACATGAATACATCAAGCTAGGTTACCCATTATATAAAGGGGACCTAGCAACCACAAAGTCATCATCAGTCCCTTACTCCATACCCATACGAATTGTAGGAGCACAAAGGTTGATAAGTGTTCCCAAGAACGTTGTCCGGAAGCTAGACGCCTAAAATTCTTTGGCGTAGAGGGTGGTGATCTTGTGCCGGACTTCATTCCTTTCAACGCATAACACCTAAAGGATTTTCCTCACGAAGAGGGTCGAAAAACAAGTCTGAAAGATTTTCTCCAAATAAAAGGGTCTACTAGAGGTAGCGTCAGATGACCCGCAAAGCTTGCCATGGAAGGGACCCAAAAATGATAGAGAAAAAGCTCGCTAAAAAGCCAAAGTCACAAGTAGCGGGAAAAATTCAAACAAAATCCTAAGGGACTAAAGGGGACCTCGAAATGACTGAATATTCTAGGCATCCAAGAGTCATTAGGAAGTCTCCCAGAGCCCCACCTGACCAAATCCACAAAGATACCAATCGAACAATGCGATTACACACGCCAAACATAGGGGCAAGATAAATTACGATTACTTAAAAGCCACAAAGGTAGAAACTAAACCAAAATTAATATTCACCCGAGATTCGGTGGAAAATATTGAGCACCAAGAAATGACCTAACGTCATGACACATTCCGTAATCATATAAGAATAAATTTCCAGGCAAAAGGTGAGCACTCAGACATTGAGCGAGCATGTAAAGAAACCATCCTCGATGGTTCCCTAACTCAGGCCCTCTCGCCAAAGACTATAAAGGTCCCTCCTTCTATCACAATGTATAAAGGTTATCCTTCATGAAACCAAACCTACATGATCATCAAATCGAAAGTACGAATAACAATTACTAAATATACCAAATCACTAAGGATTTAGAGCTATCTGTTACCCTAATATACGACGCGACATATCTCCAAGTATAAATACTTTTTACCATTCTCACCTACAACAAGTCTTTTTGAATAGACATTTATTATTATTTCGAACAACACATACTCATTTAAGCATCAG